>OX392389.1:0-1210831 GCA_947623385.2 Cladonia squamosa | reverse complement strand
AAGCAGTGGTATCAACGCAGAGTATCCACTAACCCTAACCCTAACCCTAACCCTAACCCTAACCCTAACCCTAACCCTAACCCTAACCCTAACCCTAACCCTAACCCTAACCCTAACCCTAACCCTAACCCTAAGCTATCTTTAGCGCTTAACTACTCTAAGAAACTAGCTAGGTTTTAAGACTAAAATTTATAGCTAGGGAGTCCTAGTCCACCTTACTAAAATAAGAAAAGTTATTATCCTTAGTAGTTAGTAAAGACCTAGTACTAGTTTAAGGGAGTATTATTTTCTTCTCCTCTTCTTTTTCCTAAGCTGTAATGTTTTCTAGCTCTTACTTTACTATCTTATCCCTCTTAAACTTAATAGAGTCAATCTTTAATAAGACTCTAACTATTCTTATTAAAAATTCACTTCTTTTACGCTTAAGAAGATTCTTATATTCTAATAAATATTTCTACTTAGGAATATTTAGGGGAATAAAACTATATTTAGCCCTTACTTATATATACTTATAATAATAGTCTAAGTCCTCTATAACTTAGTAGGGAAGCGACTTATCTTAATAGTATCTATATTAATATTTTAATAGCTTAGCTATGTCTAGGCGTAAGATCAGCTTTATATAATAATTTTTAAAAGAGAGCTTTTAAGGTTATAGTATAAAGGAAATGTTTAGATTATTAAGTTATATTAGGGCGATTATACCTTAAAGAGGGGATAGTATTATAGGCTAATCTATAATAAGTTAGGAATAGGGATAAAGACTATATAGGCTAGACATAGCCTAAGGTACAACTTTAGAATTAAATATAATTAGTACTTAATTATAGTTAAACCTTCTTAAGATTAAGTAGGATTAGTACTTAATTTTACTAGATTATACTAGGGCTTAGTATAGTTTAGATAAATATATAAAGGATAGTCTTCCTATTATTAGAGTTTCCTTCTTTATATTTAATTTATATAATAGAGAGGAGTCTATAGCTAATAGATACTTAACTTACTTAAACTTACTCATTCCTATCTATACCCCTAAGGAGTTAAACCCCCCCGTTACACCTAAATATTAATAATTATCTTACTATTATTATATTACTGCTACTATCTCTTCTCTACTACTTATATAGTACTTTTTACCCTATTTATTAAAGATATATTTTTATTTATAAAAAATATATCTTTCTTACTATTACTAATATATTCTAATTTCTACTTTTTATAGTAACCTCTCCTATATAATTTCTAAATCTAAATTAAGTAACCTACTAAAGTCCTACTATAGTTAGATAACTTCTAGTATTACTTTAATAACCCTATATATTAGCAGGACTCTACCTCTTAGTATTAATATAAGGCTAAAGAGGAAGCTATCTAGTAAGTATATTAACCTAAGCTAGACTAATAGCTATCCCCATATAAAGTAGCTAGAATATATAGAGTTAAAAGATATAATTAAAGTCTTTCTTACTTACTTAATAATAAAAGACCTTATTATTATAATTTAGAGCTCTTAAATAAAAAGCTTCTTTTATTTTTAAGGCCCTAATAAAGCGATCCTACTCTACTCTTAATAGTATTACCTCCTCTATTAATTCTATCCTACTTAAGGTCCTACTAAGACTAATAACTATTTAAAAAGCTATATTTTTATTTTAAGAAATAATTAAATAAACTATAAATTAGTTTAATAAATATTAACTATTTATAAATAACTTCTAAATCCTAAATTAGAAGTATTTAATAATAAAAAAATATACTATTATATTATATTAGTACTATTACTTATAGATAAGTCCTAGAGTATCTAAAAACTTTAAAAAAAAAGTAAAGAAGCTATATACTACTAAATCCTATAATATAAAGCTAAAGATAGTTAAATAATATTTTTTTTATAAAAAAACTCTTATATTAGTCTTACTATCACTCTATTAAGATAAAAAGGATAAAAAAAAGTATTTTAAATATAACTATACCCTTAAATATATAGACTATATTAAGCTTAATAGCTATATCTAATCTACTATAGCTAGCTAGCTTAAATATAGCTATATAGCTACTAGTATTAAGAAGATTCTTACTAGTATTAAATATATAGTAAATACTAAAGTCTTATCTAAAACTAGTAGAAAAAAACTTATCTTAAATAATATCTATAATACTAGCTATACTTAGTAGTTAAAAAACCTAGATATCTATATATAAAGAGCTAAGAGGTGGTAGTAGGAGTAATAGAATAACTATCTCACCTTTCTAACTAATTAGAAAGATATATATAGTATTAATATTAATATAAAATATAAAGTTAATAATAGAATAAGGTATAAAACTATCTTTATAAGACTAGATAAGTAATTTTTATTATTTTAAAATATTTATAATAACTAGCCTAGGATAGCTAGTTTACCTAGCTATTAACTATACTAAATTAAATTCTTAATAAACTAGTTAGATAAAGCTAATTATTATAATTTAAGAAGAATCCTTATACTATAATATTATAGCTATCTAACTTTAATAGATTCTACCTACTATATTAATAGCCTAAAGTAGTTCCTCTTTATAGTTATAATATAAGATAAGTTAGCTAAGTAGATCCTTTATACTTATATACTTAATAAATATAAAGATAGTAATATTATTTATAAGTTTCTTAAAATAATAAGATAGTAGTTTAGTAGCCCTAAGGGCTAGTAACTATACTATTTTATAATAGATAACTTAGCTATAAAATAAAAAGATATATAAAAAGCTTTTTAAGGTCTTAAAGAAGGTATTACTAAGATTAACTATTTTCTATATAAAAAATATAATAAGTAAATACTAAAATAGAATCTAAGAACTTAAAATTATAAGGTTTTATATAAGTATCTTTATACTATACTTTATTTTAGGTATACTAAAATAGGATATAAATAATCTATTAAAATAGTTATTTAGGCTACCTCTAAATAAAAAAAGGACTATATTATATAAAAATAGTAGGAAAACTATTAAATTTAGGCCTATTATATTTATTAATATTTATATCTTCTCCTATAATATATAATAACTAATTTAGTAGAGTCCTAGTACTATTCTATTAAATCTACTATAAATAAAAAGGTTATAATAATAAAATTCTTATTAGCTAGCTACGCTGTCTATATCTTATATATAGGTAATTAATAAGAGTAGTATACTATTATTATAACTATTAACTTTAAAAATATCTATCTTTTAAAAGCTTCTAAAGAATTTATACTTTTAAAATTTCTTAAGCTAGTTTAGTATCTTATTATTAACTAGTAAAAAAAAAGATTAGAGCTTATAAATAAAAATAAGTAGACTACTTAATTAATAGATATTTACTTACTATTTAATAAATAAGCTATCTAAATATAAGCTTAATAATAACTTAGTCTATATTTACCTCTTCTATTATTAATACCAACTCCTATATACTTATTTTTAGTAATATTAAAATATATTTAATATCTCTTATAAATCTTACTAGAAAAAATAGGCATATATATTTAAAAATTATAAGTTTAAAGTATATAAAGGTATAATAAGAATCTATTAGAATAGGAAGATCTATAATATAATAAATAAACTAAGTAGGTAGATATTATAAATAAAGGAGATATTAAATAATATTAAGTCTAAATTCTATAAATTTAAAAAATTAATAGCTATTATAGATAAGAAGGTTAAAAAATACTAGGGTAATAAATAAATTAAACTTCTATAAATACTTACTAGCTCTATTAGATAGTAGGGAGTATAATAAGCCCTTAAAGAGTTCTATATAGAGGGTTATAGACCTAAGGATATAAAGCTAATAATAAAATAGAAATAGGGAAGTAGTAATAATAGCTATTAAAATAAAAATAAGAGTTAAACTTATATATAGCTTTAAAAAGTAGCTCTAAGATATAGTTTAAATTATATAATACCTACTATATAATATAGAACATATCCTAGATAGCGATAGTAAGGGTTAAGGGTAGTAATAGTAAGATAATACGCGTCTCTATAATTTAGGGTAAGATTTAGTATATAAACAGCAGAGATATGTTTCGTAAAGCTTAATATTAGCCCCAGGTATGAAAAATAGAAAACGCCTGAGGTATAAAAGCACCCGAGACTCAGGCTCAGGTTCTGAACCACCGATGCTTGTTTCCACAAGTCATTTGCTACAACTCTGCCGCTACATGGCTATCGTCTAAGAAGCTTGGCATTCTTGGCATGTTGCGGCAACTGGACTGGAGATAGTAATATGTAATAAGTTGCAGACATTGGAGGTTCTGATTGGTCTGAAATGTTTAGAGGATAGCTGTCGCGTTTAGGCAGGACATGCGCAACGCGGAAGTTGCAATGGTGGGGGGAAAATAGTGTCACGGATTCGGCCCTGGCCGTGGCAGCCCTAGATCCCAGAGAAACGAATATAAAACAAATAAAATTAAAACAAAGAAAATCATTTATACTAATTATAAATCGAAACAATTAGAGCTCTAAAAGAAAGCGCTACTAGTAATTACTGGAGAAAAGTCGTGATCATAAGCCGTGTAGATAGACCTTCCATGAAGACTCTTTAGGGCATCTCACTCACTCGAACCCTCCTCGCCATGACCAGGTACCTCGTCTAAAAGTTCGACTGCCAGCTTGATCTCTTTCAAGATATACCCCTATCTTTCCAATCGAATCCTGCAATCCGTCATAAGCATCCAACCGGCCGGCAGCTTGACTCCTTATTGTAGGATCAAGCTTCATATACAGAAGAGCCAGCGGACTTCCTTTCCATGCGCAAATAGGATGTCGATTGGTCCGAGAAATGGCGACGACAAGCAGTACGACCGAAGACACAACCAACATTACGGGCATCGCGATCCATCCCCAATGAACCTGATATTCGTAGATCAAAATGGACGCGGTTCCATCGTAGACACTGTCGGACTGCGGGGTGTATGTTCGCACGACCTGACTCATGCTGGCGGCGACATTGTCGATCCAGCCGTTTAGATCCGCCGATGCATACCATATAGCTTGCACAACATCGTTCGAGTATCCTACGCTTTCGATATCTAACGTCACAGTGCCGCTGAGTGCTGTTGAGAGATATTCGGACAACGCGCCGGAGGCAAAGTAACCTATGTTGTAATTTGCTGGTGCCCTTGATTGCATTGAAGGTGGTAATTCTGCAAATGTGACATTAGACACACCATTGGCGCTATCTGGTTGACTGTTAACCATTGTGGAGAATGATTCGATGACTTTCTGTTGCTGATTCGATTCTATCACTGTCGTATTGAATGTCTGGACACAAAACCATAATGCGCACTCCGAGGCGACCGTGCTTTCATTTGGCCATTGTCCCGCTGTCTGGACTGATACCGGAGACCCGAAGATGTCGAAATTTGCAACATACAACCTCGAGGTGTCACTCAAGTCATAAGTCGCTCCCTTGCCCGTTTTGACTTGGAAACCAACACCGCCAACACCTACGGCACCTTGTGTAAAATTGGCCAATGTAATGATTGAGCCCGATGGCATGGTGTAGTTACATTGCGGTACACATATATCCTCGTCACTGTTACAAATAGGCTCAAAGCAATAAGTCTGATAGGATGTAACGTTGGTGCACCCTCCACAAATTGCTAATGTGGGCGTCAGTGGCCACGTGCAATTACCGGTTGGACATGATGCTATCAGTTGAGGAACGTTTGTCGACATTGCTCCGTTCACTACCCCTGCTTTCATTACTAACGGTGTCTCCCAATCTATCATTATGTCAGTAATCTTCCCACAAGTAGCAAGGGAAACGCCCACAATTAATGCCTGCTGGATTGCCCGTGTAGTTTTGCCAGGTCTCGCTTCGCTGAATGTTGCCAAGTCCAGGTGCTCCATCGCTGGTCAGGACTGCATGGGGGGCGAGAAGCTGTTGGGTGAAGGCCCCAAAAGCCAGTGAGATTATTATGATCAATGCCGCAAAAATAGCAGACCACCTATGCTCCAAAAGGATTAGTCATTCTGCAAATCTCGCTAAACGATTTAGTCACCTTCGCCTTGTCTTATATATAAACCGAAGACTCCCCCAAGCCCCTCTGGATGCTGAGTCTGAGTACTCCAAATCCATCAAGCTGGGGTAAGACTTTGGGCTCTTGGAAGTTGATGAGAGCCAGAGCCAGTACTCCTGGCTTAGTACCGAACTCACAGGCACAGTCAATGCTGCTCTGCTGATCGTCGCGAGTATGGCGATGAGGCCGTTTAAATTCAAAAGATGAGGTAGGTGGACATCTTGCAGATTCCTTCCCTGGTACTTCCTAAGCACTATCACGGTGCAGACGAGTGAAGCGGCTGCAAAAAAAGCACCAAATATCTCTGGCAGCCACCATCGGAGATCCGAGCGCAAGTTTCTTCTCTTTAACTCTATATTGTCTGGAAGCGGGACCCTAAGCAATGGTCTCATAGGGTGTTCAGATAGTACTTCGTTGACGCGGCTCTCAGGCTCGTCGCTTGATGGGGTGGCGGACGGAACTGCACGGGTTGCACTGTTCTGAGGAGGTTTTTGCCATCTGAATAGCAATGAAGTCCAATTATTGTTCATGTTGTCAAAATCCATTCAGCCCCTAGGTTTTTGAGACCAGCGATTTTCTTGGCTCCTATTGAGCTTGAAAAAGATATTCAACTCTACTCGAACGACGTTGAAATGTGACGCTAGATAGTAGCTCGTCTTGGCACAGTTACGAAAGTACATGTATAGACGACGCGCACCCTTACCAGCATCCCCATATGGATCCTCACCCACATTCTCCCCCACATAATCTCCCACATGCTCACCAATACTCTCACCTTCACCCGCATACCCGTGCTCATTCTCACCCTCACCCGCACCATCACCACGGCCGAGATATCGAGGGATCTCGCCCACACCACCCACATACAGGACTTACCTCACCGTCACCGTGGAAGAGCTATCGGCAAGATATGCAGCACCCCCATATCTGGAGGTTGAAGACCCATTTCGCATGTTCGAGGGACGGCTCCACTACCACCACGTCTTTCACCATCCCCATCGCAATAGACGATCCTTTTGCTAGGTCATTCGTCTCACCAAGAAAGAGCACGGGATCTACACAGATATGTGAGTTGGTAATAGCCACAAGCTATCACCAAATCAGGCGGGCGCAGTGTTCCACTCCCCGCTCAACATGCTCAGCTGTGAGTGCTGTAGAGCACCACCGCTGCCCAACACCGACAAACGACAAGCTATGACAATTTTGGACGGGCTCAGCTGCCGAGCGCCACCGTTCTTGTTGCCTGTAATGAGCTCCGCGAAAATCACATTCCTTGCCAAAATTCGACTGTTCAACTTTTTGATTCTGAATTCAATGGCAAGCAGCCTATCAACATCATCCTGATACCCTTCAGTGCCCAACATGGCCTATCCGACCTACCAGCGCGTGGATTCACAAGTCATTCGCTACATCGCTGTCGCCCGATATTCAACTTGCGGAGAAAAGAAGGCTGGCAAAGCTTAGTAATTTGCGGCAACTCTGTAGAATACGGTAGAATGAGTGGAATCCGGGCAATGGACATTCTGGTTAGTCGAACACATATGTAGGATAGCTGTCGCATAGCTGTCGCATAGCTGTCGCACTGGCTGCGATGTAGGCAACGACCTCGTTGCTATGTCTGAATGGGGATAAGAAGGGATTACCCCCTTACTGTACACACCGTCTTACTGTACAGCCTTGTAGGGTTTGGCCTAAAGCTAGTAAAAAGGGCCTTAAAACACTCCTTAATGTGATCAACTCTAGGGCGCAATTCTGTTGCTTAGGCGACTGGTTTCAGGCCCGTTTCGCAAAGCATTAGTTCCAGCCCTACAGGGCTGTGCTCAGAAGGTTTTACCTAATTTAGCCCTACGGTCTAGATCCCTTCAGGCAGCCTAGGTAGCGCCTACACTGCCGCAATACACATACGTATATCTGTCAGCCACCTTAGGCATCCTAGACAGCTTTCCTCCTTAGTACTAGCAATCTATTCATCTTCAGACATTGCTGCCCATCCGGTCTAGTCTAACCTCTAGACCATATCAGCCAGTACGCCTTATCCGCAGATACCTTGCCCGTGACGCGACTCCTCGACGCCAAGTACGTAAAGAAACTTTGACTCCGTGCACGTTCTCCATTGCTTTCTGGTGAAACAATCTATTCATGATTGTTTTAAAGCTTCAATCGCCAATTGTAGGATGAGCAGCACCCATGCCCTGTGTCAGAAGGGGTCGGTCTCTCATGATCACGATGCGGATTTAGCCTCTTTTGTGCAGTACTTTCAACTCATCTAGCCATACCTTCAGGTGAGGGCATGGTGCATCCGCCATCGCGGGCTGCACTTATTAATTCGATGGCACTAATGATGGGGGTATGCTCACTGAACTTGCAAGTATGGGCGTCAATGGACATGTCTTCTTTCCGAAGTCATTGCCTTGCCAGTCTGTGACGTCCAACCAGCCAGTGCAAGGAGATATGTTGGCTTCAAATGTAATATTGCATGGGACATCACATTGGGAATGCCTGAGTATCTGATCTTCACAAAATGTTGGATGTCAGATATGATGATGAGTGTGATGCCAGAATTGGCTTACCCCAGTATCAAGATTAGGACGCCTAAGTACCAGAATTGGGACGCCTAAGTACCAGAATTGGGACGCCTTAGTATCAGAATTGGCATGTCAGAGGGAATAATGCGTGTGAAGTTAAAGCTGGAATTCTAACAAATCAAACCCTCATAGAATGTTGGATGTCAGATATAACGTAAAGGCGATATTAGAGTTGCTAATCCTAAGATCTAATCTTCACAGAGGGTTATACATTAGTTACAATATCGTATGCAATAAGGGTAGATACGACCTTTCAACAAGGCTATGAGACCATCGAATAGTTTAAGCGATGCTTGTACAAGCCGTAGAGCGGAAAGGCAGAAGGATACAATATCTTTACACATAAAATACTTGTTACAAAAGCGAACAACTATCCAGTAAGGGTTATCCCCTCTATTGATATAACATTGGGGTTTGTATATCTTCATATTATAGGTCCAGTTGGTCTATGAATAGGATACGTCTATCCACTTCATGTTATGGCTGACGCTCTTAATTAATGTAAGGAGGCGCGTGAATGTTTAGATCATAACTCTTAATCGTCTATAAGTAAGGACGTTCTTCGTCTCTCTAAAGCTTATACCAACTCTGCAATAAATATCGTCTATCTTGTCAATTCTCGAAAGACCCGAAATCGTCTCAATCAACTTCAATCATTCTTATCATTCTCATCATTCTCAACTAGCTCCGTCATCCTTCGAGGTCCCCAATCATCATGAAGAACTTTCTCACCTTATTCATCGCTGGAGCTGGCTTAATTGTGGCATCTCAGGCCTATGTCGTCAACCTGTACGAGAACCAGGACTGCACGGGCTCTTATTACCTCTAGGAATGTGTGGGACAACACCTGTGCATACACGATTGGATTTCAATCATTGGAACTCATAACGAATGGAGGAGACTGGCAGCAGTTGACCGCCTATTCCCGGCAAGCCTGTGCTGGTCCTGAGACAATGCGTGGGTGCGCAGGTGGAGCCTTTCCGCTCAACGTATGTTTCAACACTGTCGACAGTTTTGGGGGCTCCAATGCGCTCAGCTCTTACTCCTCGGATAACTGTTTTTGAAAGCTAGCCGGGGATATGGACCTGAACATCGGTTTCAGTTGTGTGGCTCGCATGGAAACGTTCTTAAGCTCCAAGGATCCAGAGATTAGGACCACGGCACGTTCATCATCATGGAGTCATATTCTTCGCGGACCTGACGACTTGCATCTCCAAGAATCACAACCCTACGACCGTGGCACACTCATTCATCATTTAGAAGCCCAACTCTCAATCCATTCAGTTAGTGTCTCTTAGCAAGTACGAGTATTAGTGGATCTATCAGCACTAGCATACTAGCGTCATCATTGCAGGTCCCTATTGCTTGCCACCCAAGGTGTTGATTGCCTTATGTGTATTAGCAGCCCTTTCCATAGAGTTAGCCAGAGACACCATACACACTCATTCCACATTACAACTCAACACATTGCTACAAATATATATCTGAAATACACTACCAAATTCATATTCTGAAAACCACCCCCCCACCTGCCCCACCCTCAGGTATAGACTTCCACGTCAACCCGCCTTTCCATATCGCCTACCCCAGTATAACAGTACTGTGCAATCATCCACTGCCAAATCTTAGAGTTGTGCCATGCCGCACCAGCCTTCTGTCTCCTCCCACCTTCATGTTTTGCATCCTTCGTTACTCAGCCCACTGTGCATGCTAATACAAATCTTTCCTAAGTCCCATATCAGACTGACTATGGCCCTTATCATTTTTCACTACTTTAGCTGATCGTGTCTCCTACCGGTGGCTTTTCTGCTTGGCGCTGTAGTCTATCTCCTTTCGCCATAAGTACCGCAGCGAGCATAAAACGAACCGGCTTGATGTCCATCTTTACACAGTCTGATGTCCACAAGTAGGCCGATGTCACTCCCAATGGCTCTTTAGAGTAGTTGGGCAATGAGTGAGACAAGTGCGACGTGGTATGTATTGGCACGAAGCAATAGCTACGTCCAGAGTTCCCATTTTCTCCACAAACAGTTCTGCTATGATCTTTGGGTGCTCGGGGCAAGCCGCCTCGATGTGAGCTCGCTCGCCCAACTTAAATTTATGGTCTTGAATTGCAACAACCGTATAGTGACTAGATCTCCTATCTGGCAGTGTGGTATTGACACTGTCCGATGATGGAATGGCCGGGACTCGAACCCCGGCCTATCCTTTATCTGCCAATGTGAACCAGAATACTTGGCAGACCGGAGTACACTCCATGGGTGACACCTCTAGAGTTATGGCGGAGATGGCACGCGTTCAGTGTAGAGCACCGTCTCTTTGACCTTTGACATTGGTCTCAACCTGCGCAGTGAGAACGTCTCTTTGCTAAGCTATGAACCCTTGCACTCGTGCTAACTTGTCGCCTTTCGCCCAGGACCTCAGAATGTACGTTGGATTATAGCGAATGCAAATTGTCCACTGGAATATATATAGTTGCCCAAAGAAGTATCAGAAGGTTCTCTCGTTCAGTGGCGGCTTTTTATGCAAGACCAGTCTGGGGGCATCTTGTCCAACACGGCCATAGCTAAATCCGACTTTCTAGGCGTCTGCACCGCAGATATCTAACTACCCTACCTTTCATCTAGTATGAATGCGCGTGTCGAATGAAAGCTCAGATCATAGTTTATTTAGACTTAAAATTTGCCACGATGTAGAAAACGCTTAAGGGTTAACCCCCCAACCGTTTAGCCTTATGGGGCTGAGGCCTAGAGGGAGCGAAACCCCCCTAAAGCTTGTCCCCTAGGTAGGAAATAGGACATAAGGTTAAGAGACCCGCCTCCGGATGTCAATTATTCGATCGCGCGGGCGACAAATACTAGCATCTCACCCTCATACCGATATTATACGCTTCTTTACCTCAGCCATCTTCCAAGTATCCTCTGCATGGATTGTATCGGTGGCTCGCTTGCCTTAGCACGTGACTTGGACGGCACAGTGTCCCGTTCGTGACAACCTCCTGACAGCAGTACTGGGAGGCCTAACTACCCGTGTTCCCGGTAGAGGATCGACGAGTCAGTCCGTCCCAAGGTCTGCACATTGCAGATGAACACGGTCAGGGCCAGGTACATACGTTTCGGCGCGAATAAAGCCTTTGACGCAAAGTCTCCGCGCCAAGTACGATTTCAAGCCAGAGGGGCTTCCAGGTATGGTTCAAGGCTTGCATCTGACCTGCTTCAGTGTTGCTTCAAGGGCCTTTACCGCCACGACCACGCGTCAACTGCAGTAACTTCCACGTGGATCGTTTGGTCGGGGAGCAGAATGATTGGTACGCATAAGCATTCTGTTGCATATAACCTCGGCACGAGCATAAAGGCAACCATACAAGGATAACAGAAGCCTTACAGATTTGCAACGTTGATCAGGCCGCAATCACGCTCAAGACGCGTAGTACTTTGATTGGGACTAACGACAATATGTGGCGTCCAAAAGCCAAGCTCGGGAAGATGATATCGACCGTTCGAGAATCGATGGCCAGTGTTTTACCCATTGCGTCTGAGCGTTACGGATAGTAAAACCTCAGTCCTTCGCATGCATAAAGTTTCATTAGCAGACCACCTGCTGTACTGGAGCTTTCTAGATGTCCGTTACAGAAGGAGCCAAACTTGCGATGGTGTGGACCAATCAGCAATTGATATCGCAATATGCTGCACCTATGCTGCAGCTAAGAGCTTAACTTTCAAACGATTTTGGGATCGTATAATCTTTTGCTGTCCTTCGCTGCGTAGAAGTGGGTCCAATTCTGGCCTGGTAGGGGCGAGTCAAGCGAGATGGCAGAAGTCATTCTAACTTGGGACATCACCCACCTTACGATGCGAAAATCCTACCTTGAAAGGTCCCATCCACTTCCCTTTCAGGCCCCTCTATTCCGTAGCCGCTCCTTGTCGGTCAGTCTACTTTACCCTCTCTAGAAGATCCACGGTCTAGACCAAGGAACAATCTGGGTTACACCTCGAACCAAGCTACAGGTGTGATAGTTCTTACTCATTTACAGATATCGCCAGACAACATTCACAATAGAGATGATAACCCGTGGTATTTACAGAAGAGGCCTGAGCTTGCCTAAGCCAGTACTTGATCGTATTGGGTATGATTCCTTGCGGCGCTTGTAACGGTGTGGTAAGGTAGTCTTATTGGTCTTTGCGCTTTTTGCGGGAGGAGGGCAAAATACCCCAAAAATTCCTCTCTGGCCCGTTCATGCATACGAGCCATAACCCTATCACGACGACACGGCAAAGACCGCTGGATATCTTTAGCGCCCCGCGAATACGGAGTACTGTAGGCTACAATAATTGCACAAGACAAAGGATCGCTCGGTAAGCTAAGCACTGATTCAACGACTCACGCCCGGTCTAGAATGATTCCAAGCGTTCGATGATGTTCGCATGGCAATAATTATCAGACTTCAGACGAGCTCGTAGCACGTGTCCATACCAATTCAACATGAAGATCATACCATTGCTAGCCTTTTCACTGACCAAGCTCATAGCTCGCTGTTAGACGGCAGTAGTTCGAGCATTGGTAGCACAATATCGAGGACCCACTATTTATGCTAATCTATGTTATCGTAAGTCATTGCAGGTCTCTGGCTATCCGAGGTACACCGCAAGGAGCCTAGCTATTCCCCTATGCCTCGGCACGAGCAATCAATTCCCGAATGCCACTAGTGATCACCCTCCAAGACCTAGGATCTTTGGGGATTGCATGGCCTCGACCGTGGTCAACCATGGTTGCCACTTCCTCCTTACATAGATGGAACAACCCCACTGCTTGGTCGACTAATACGTCGTTGTACCCCAGAATATGACATGTTGGAATGGTGATCAATTGTCCGCATTCGTCGGCAGAGAGGCGTCCCTTGCCGTTCATTGCATAAGGCAGAGCGCCACTCATGAACACCGCATACTTAGGCTTAACCATGTTCTTCCCTCCGGCAGCTTTTTTTAGACAGTCAATGATGAAAGTGGCTGCTATGGCTGCACCCTCGCTGTGGCCGAGCAAACAATCGAACGGGCCTTCGTTGTCAAACACGCGATGAATGCCTAGAAGTACGTCTTGGAAAATGAGAGAGGTCTTGGGTGGTAGATGATGCTCCAAGTAACGGTGTTTCTCCTCCGGTGTGAGTCCCGATGGGGCTCGTCCAAGGGTTTCATAAACCTGTTGGTCGCTAGCACCGGGCCAGCTTGACTCGAGAAAGCGGAGATGTGGACCGGGGCCAAAGTATTCTTCCATTCCTCTAGAATGAGGTAGCTCCACCGATCCTGCTATATAGTGAAAAGAATGATTACCATCCTTTTCGAGGTCTTGCGTGAGTGGTACTGCAAGTGTCAGCAGATTTGTAGCTGTTGATAGAGGGCTCTACCCGTACAGAGCTGCCTACGAAAAGTCTTTGCGCCATTAGTAAAGATACGTCCTACCCATATTGGTGGGCTCACCTCAGCATTGGTCCCAATCCCCGCGAAGCACAGAAATTTCATGATATCTGATTGCGGAATTGAGAGCGATTTTAAGAAAGCCCACGTCGTCTTGACGTTTGTTAGTTCTCGGGAGCTATTAAGACCATAGCAAGGCCTTTATCACCGCTCTAGCGATCTCGTAAAGACAGGTTATCGCTTGAAATCGTCAAGATCAAAATTAACCCAAGGAGGCTGTGCTCGGCGCTCATTGTTGCAATGCACCCCTGCCGATGGGTCCGGGGTTTTATGCCGGGTGCACACCATCCGCCATACACATTCTCTAGGTGCTCAATGCATGCAGGGTCAAAACTCGCTTTGATAATGTGGCCAAGATCGGACAAAGCCAGATGTGACGGCACTCTTGATAAGGGCACATCTTTCAATAATGGCGCCTCAGACACTTGTTAAGCAATGGCAACCTTTCCGGTAGCATGCAGTCAGCAATAGCCGAATCTGGTATCAAATCACCACTCATTACCGATGACGACTGCTTATGGTAACACCCCCAAGGTCTTGAGGCTTGCGGAAGGTTTCGGCTGATGTCCAGTCTAGAGAATCATATTCGAACCTAGGACTTCTTCAAGAATAATCATAATACCTGCTTCCAACTCGTATCTTGAAGTGTCAAACATTCCACGTCCCATCATCATATAACAGGAGATTCTGATCGAGGATGGGAGAAATCAACGAGGATATGCGGGCACCAAGGTCTGGCACCAAGCCGGATGCTATTGCCATCATTGGTATGAGCTGTAGGCTCCCCGCTGGTGCCACGAATATCGAAAACCTTTGGACCAGCCTTGCAAGTGGACAAAGCGGGTGGAGTCCCCACCCCAGGGAGCGTTACTTACCTGATACATGCTACCACCCAAATCCTGATAAGAAGGGAACTTATTGCTCGAAAGGGGCGCATTACCTAGATGAGGATATAGCACTTTTTGATCCTCAATTCTTCAATATCACTGCAACAGAGGCAATAGTAAGTTTCATCGTCTAGCAGAACGTCTCCCACAGGAAGAATTCTGATTCTTTGTCTCTGGTCTAGTCAATGGACCCGCAACAACGCCATTTGCTAGAGGTGAGCTATGAAGCACTTGAAAATGCGGGCCTTTCACTTCCTTGCATTTCCGGCACAAACATGGGAGTCTTTGTTGGAGGAGGCAATTCGGAGTATCGGTCACATGTTGGCCACGATGTTGACAATCTTCCGATGTTCGAGGCAACTGGTAATGCAGAGTCATTATTAGCAAATAGAGTTTCTTATGTGTATAATCTTCATGGGCCGAGTCTAACCATTGATACCGCCTGCTCCTCGAGTCTTGTGGCATTGAATTCTGCATTCTCAAGTCTGCAGGCTGGGGAGTCATCTACGGCGCTGGTCGGCGGCTCAATACTTCGAATTAGGCCTGAATCGGCCATCTCTCTTTCCAACATGAAGTAAACCCTCCATCACGCACTTCCGTATATTGCTGACAGGCCTAGGCTTCTATCACCAGATGGGAGATCTTACGCGTTCGACGACAGAGCCACTAGTGGTTTTGGCAGAGGTGAGGGGTCGGCTTGCATAGTATTGAAACCGTTGGATGCAGCCATGAGAGATGGGGATCCAATTAGGGCAGTCATTGGCAATACGGGTGTAAACCAAGACGGCAAGACTGCGGGTATTACGATGCCCAATGGACGCGCGCAAGCCTCCCTGATACAGTCCGTCTACCGATCTGCTGGGATGGAGCCCCTAATGACCGATTATGTCGAAGCCCATGGAACAGGCACAGCAACTGGCGACCCCATAGAAGCTGCTGCTTTAGGCGAAGTCTTCGGGCGAAGTCCAGATCAACCTGCGGTCGTCATTGGATCCATCAAATCTAACATTGGACATCTAGAAGCAATGAGTGGGGTTGCTTCCGTCATCAAAGCCGCCTTGATGCTCGAAAGGAAATTCTTCCTCCCGAACTGCGATCTGCAGACTCTGAATTCTAAGATTCCATTCAAACAATTAAATCTCGAGGTATGAAAACTTTTGTACCTAAAGACAAAGAAATCCAGCTCCTACGGCCATGCAACTAACGTGAATATTAAAGGTTTCTCGCAAGTTGCGTCCCTGGGATTGCAAAGGCGTGCGCAGGGCTTCCGTCAACAATTTTGGATTTGGCGGCACAAATTTATGTAGTCACCCGTAGCCTGTTGGTCCTTGCTAATGGTTCACAGGCTCATGTTCTAATGGAAGAAGCCTTATCCAACCGCGATATTAGGACCACACCTGAAAGTGCTAGGGCGGGTCTTCTCAATGGCTGCTCCTCTCAAGCTGCATCCACCCCAAGCCTGACAACAGCTCATCTATACATACTGTCGGCGAACGATCGTGATTCGCTGGTAAGATATTCTGCGTTGCTTGCAGAATACTTGAGCGAGCGGCCGATTTATCTAAATTTTAATATACTGAGATCCTTGGCTTTCACCTTGGGACAGCGAAGGACGCTGCTACCTTGGAAGATTGCTATACCAGCTACTCACCAGGACGAACTAATCCAGAAACTCAAAGACGTATCTCTTACCCCCACAAGATCCGTTAGCCAGCCAAGGATTGGCCTAGTTTTCAGTGGACAGGGTTCACAGTGGCCTCGAATGGGGACTCAGCTGTATTACGTATATCCTGCTTATGCATCAGCCATTCGGGATGCAGATCGTATTTTGACCGCTTTGGGGGCGTCTTGGTCACTCATTGCTGAACTAGAGAAAGCTGAGGGAAATTCGTCAATAGCCCACCCCAGTATCTGCCAGCCTGCTTGTACAGCTCTACAGATTGCTCTAGTAGATCTGCTTTACTCCTGGGGTCTCATTGCGAATAGTGTCACTGGTCACTCTAGCGGCGAGATCGCAGCGGCATATGCCGCCGGCATCCTGGACAAGGAGTCATGTATGGCCATCGCCTACTACAGAGGCATCGTGGCAGCGAGCTTGGTAGATAACCCCGGAGAAGTGAGTGGGGGAATGCTTGCTGTCGGAGCAAGCGAGCAAGAGACTCAAGGACTGATTGATGCGGAGACAGATATCATGGGTCATTGTACAATTGCGTGCATGAATAGTCCTCATAGCATGACGGTATCTGGCGATTCTCCGCGCATAACCCAAATATCCGCGCTTGCGGATGCAAGGTCGATATGGAACAGACGCTTAAAGGTCGATGTGGCTTATCATTCACAGCAGATGGACACTGTAGCAGCTCGATATGCGTCGTTGATTGGCAAAGTTTTTCCTAAACAGGGGGCCAGAACTGAGTTCCATTCCTCGCTACGAGGGTATGCCGTGGAGCCAGCTGCTCTCGACACATCCTATTGGGTTGATAACCTGACTTCGCCAGTGAGGTTCTCTCAAGCGTTTGAAAGTCTTACTGCGCCAAAGGAAGAGAACAAGCAAGGCGTGGATCTCGCTATCGAAATTGGGCCTCACTCGACATTACAGGGTCCGATACGGCAGATCACCCAGACATTCGAGGGGAGTACCCGCCCTATCCAGTACTTTTCATCGGTCATCCGTAAGAGGGACGGAGTTGCATGCATATTAGACCTCGCGGCTAGGCTCGTAACCAGTGGTTGTAGACTGGAACTTGAGAAGGTGAACTTTCCATCTTCGGAGCTGGTTCCCAGTATCTTGACTGACCTCCCACCCTACCAATGGAATCACAGCAAGAGGTATTGGTATGATGGAAGGGAGACAGAGGAGGTGCTGAGGTATATGTTCCCTCGGCACGATCTTCTGGGTAGCAGAGCAACAGACAGCACTGTTGACGCACCCCGATGGAAAAATATACTAGCGGTGGAGGATGTGCCGTGGCTTCGAGATCACAGTATCCAAGGTGTCATCGTCTTTCCTATGTCTGGCTACCTGTGCATGGCGATGGAAGCTTGCCGACAGCAAGCCCACTGGAAGGTTACTTCATTCGACCACATAACACTACGAGACGTGGCTGTACGCCAGCCTTTGACCATGTCTGATACAAAACCGATAGAACTTCGACTTTCCCTAACACCTTATAGCGAAGGTCCTCACTCTTTCTCTAACACCTGGAGTCACTTCAAGGTGTCATCTTGGACCAGTGACAGAGGCTGGCTAAACCACTGCAGTGGTGTGGTGGCTCCTAGATCATTGGACGAGCAGAATCCAGTTTGTAGCAGGAATGAAAGCCACAGCGGGCTTAACCATCAGATGGGAGATCTGTCCGAGCTAGAAAACCTCTATAGAGAGCCTAGGGATTTCAACTCTTACTACCAGATATGCGAAAGTGCTGGGTTCCGTTACGGGCCAACTTTCCGAGCTGTAAAGGAGGCACAAATGGGGCCGTCCCTCCGGGCCACTTTCACGGTGACAACCCCCCATACGCTGAGCTGCATGCCTTTCTCTAGAGAGTCGGACTATATGATACACCCAATCAGCCTCGACGCAGTCTTCCAGGGCGCGTCATTGTTCCTTGCTGAAGGCATTGGCGGGATGGGAGTACCATATATGCCGGTATCTATTCAGGAGATAAGCGTAATTGCAGGCTTGGTTGATGATCCTGGCTCCGGCTTTAGAGTCTACGCGACCAGCGTACCCCCCGATGCCTTTTCGAGGAAGCGCTCATTCGATTACGCAGTCCTCGATATGCAAAGAGCGTCTTGTCCTTGTCGCGTTGCGGTAAAGGGTATCGTCGAAGCGCCAGTCCAAGGAAACGATGAAGCTCAGAGCATGGACGCGTCCCGATGTTTGCGGATACAGTGGGAGCCGAGCATGTCGTATCCTCGAGACAACGCACTCGAGGCTATGCTATCAGTACCCCCAGCGAAGTGTCGGGACTCAGAGGAGATGCGTAGGCTTGACAATTTGAGTCTTGATTATATCAAGCATGCCCTCAGCCAAACCGATATCGACGATGTGCCTTCAGGGTACTTGCAAAAGCTGTACCTCTGGATCAAGTCTAGGGCTTATGATAAGAGAGGCGGTGTGTCAAACAGTCACGTCCTAAATGGAAAAGCGCCTAACGGATATTTAAGCAATGGAAATGAATCTAATGGGTACATTCCTAATGGGACGATTCATAAGCATGATACCCACCGTGATGTTATCCCAGTGTGGCATGAACAGTCGGAGACTGAAAAGATCGCCAGTCTATTCATACATCGAGTGGGAAAACAGTTGCCAGCTATAATTCGAGGCCACCTTGACCCTGCTATACTCATGGGGGAAGCTGAATTAGTCGGGAGTATCGCTACAAGATACGAAGGCTGTCTTCGTTTATACACTGCTATGGCCAAATTTGTCGAGAAGCTAGCCTCTCAGAGCCCGGCTCTTCGCATCCTCGACGTTGGTGCACATCACCAAACGGCGACTTTGGAAATTCTTGCATATCTCGCCAACGTTTCTGGAGCATTCTCAGGAGGTCTCCAGTACGAAATTGCAGGAGAGCTAGCAGACATGCCGGATAGCTTGAGGGCGAAGCTAGCTCCTTGGTCAGATGTCATCAAGCAAAAAACGTTGGATCTAGATCAGTCGCCGCTAAAACAAGGGTTTGACCTTGGATCTTATGATTTGCTGATCGTGTCAGGCTATGATGTGTCCCGAAAGCAAAAGAAGCTGGCCAACATTCGCCAGCTATTGAGAACCGGTGGGAGACTACTTCTCTTCGACGTTTCCTATGAAAAAGAACGTGCATCCTCACTACCTCTGGCTATCCTTCCGCACTGGTGGCCGGATGACGATGATGATATCTACCATGGCACGAACGGCGAGTTGAATAATGAGCCAGGAGCTACAGCTGGGACCTTAAAGCGAACGACTCTTGTGGCGCATCGGGGCGGAGTGAATGAAGGCCAAAAGCAGATGTTATTTGAAGAATGCGGCTTCTCCATACCCCAGGCCACCATACATGCCAATGGCGAAGTTGAGAATTACAGGATCAGTAGCATATTTCTAACAGCTGTCGGCACCAAACCTTCTTTAGAACCGAGTAAAGCTGCGGTCGTCATAGCCCGGTGGCTTCCCAATGGTGTAACAAGAAGTCAGGTCGAAGCAGCAATCAAAGGCTGTCGTTCCGTCGCCTTCACATGGTTTGACTTCGACCAACTTAAGAATGTCGATCTCCAAGGGAAATATTGTGTCATAATCGATGATCCTCGAGACAGCTGTCTAACGGGGATGAGCCCAGAGAGCTTTGAAGGCCTAAAAAGCTTGACCCAGGCAGCAGGTATCCTCTGGACGATCGGAGGACTCTCCTTACCCAGTGCAGGGCTGGTTCGCGGATTTGCTAGAACTCTTCGGGCAGAGTTCCAGATGGAAAAGTTCGTGACACTGGCAATCGACGACTGGGATATGCCCGGTGAGCTTTTCATAGACTTTGTTGGCAGAGTCCTAGAGCAAGCCTTCTATGTGGAAAACTCTCCAGGAGAGTTTGACAGGGAGCTAGCTGTAAATGACGGCGTCGTATGTATTCCCCGGCTTGTCCGCGACGACCTTATGGACCAGGATCTAGAAAGAGAAACGCAGAGAGGGGCCAAGGTACTGCAGCCATTCGACCAGCAGGATAGGCCTCTCAGACTAGCAATCACTAGTCCAGGATTCTTAGATACCTTGTCCTTTATCGACGATGACCGATTGGATGCACCGCTACCCAAGGACGAAATCGAGATCCAGACCAAGGCTTTTGGCCTTAACTTCAAGGACGTAATCTTAGCCCTTGGGCAGCTACCAGGGTACTACCTCGGTCAGGAATGTAGTGGCGTTGTGACAAGAGCTGGCTCTAATACGTTGGGACTAAAGATCGGTGACCGCGTTTGTGCTATTGCTGCAGGTTCGATAGCCAATACCGTACGGTGCAAGGCAGAATGTGCAGTGAAACTGCCAGAGGCTATATCATTCTCCGCTGGAGCGTCCATTCCCCTGATTTATTGTACCGCCCACTATTGCCTAGCTCATGTAGCTCGACTGAAACCCGATGAGACCATTCTTATCCACGCGGCAGCCGGGGGCGTCGGCCAGGCTGCATTAATGCTCGCGCAGGCCTCAAAAGCCCATGTATTCGCTACTGTTGGAAGCCAGGAGAAGAAAGAATTCTTGATGCGGAGATTCCAGATTCCAGGGGAACGCATTTTCTATAGTCGCGACACCTCATTCGCTCGAGACGTACTCAAAGCCACGAACGGCACGGGGGTTGACGTTGTTCTCAACTCACTGGCTGGAGAGCAACTGCGCGCCACTTGGAAGTGCATGGCTCCATTTGGTCGATTTGTTGAAATTGGCAAACGGGATATCACGAGGAATATGAATCTCGAAATGGGTCCTTTTGAGCACACCGTTACGTTTGCAGGGGTAGACCTGGGTGACCTGATCCAGCACCGACCACAGGCTTTGCAAGGGGTGTTCATAGAAGTCATTGACAAGATTCGAGCAGGTACTGTCGAGCCAGTTAGCCCCATACACGAGTTTGCTGTGTCAGACATTGAGACAGCGTTCCGGTCATTGCAGAGCGGAAGATTAATGGGAAAAGTCGTTATCATGCCTCAGCCAGGAGATACAGTAATGGTAATACCCTCTGTACATTGCAGCATTCTGTGAATCTCTTAGGAGACCTAGTTAATCAATCCCAGGCATCACGTCCCTCAATCGAGCCAGCATTTCTCCGTGAAGATATATCCTATCTCATCACTGGCGGCACTGGCGGCATTGGCAGAGCTATTTCCTCTTGGATGGCGCAGCACGGAGCAAGGAATATAATACTCGCATCTCGAAGTGGCCCAAAGAAAGCCAATATAACAGACCTAGTGGAAGATCTTGCTGCCGTCGGCGTCAATGTCAAAGTCTACCAGTGTGATGTTGCGGTTGAAGCTGATCTACAGCTGTTAATATCTGATTGCGCCAAAATAATGCCCCCCATTGGTGGTGTCATTCACGGTGCCTACGTGAATAAAGTGAGTCATGCGGAGAACGCTAGCTGTAGTGCAACGCGACGGATTACTGACATAGGCCAATAGGACGTGACTTTCGAGCTGGCGGCGTATCAAGATTGGGTCGCAGTCGTCCAGCCAAAATACCAGGGCGCTTGGAACATGCATAAAGCCTTTTTGAATCAGAAGCTGGACTTCTTCATTATGCTCTCTTCTATCAGCGCTGTCGTCGGCACTCGTGGCCAAGCAGCTTATGCAGCAGCCAACAGCTTCCTCGACGAATTCGCACACTATCGAGCTTTCCAAGGCCTGCCTGGCACATCCATCAATCTAGGGGTGGTCAAGGAGATCGGCCATGTTGCAGAACGGCCAGAGTTGCAAGAAAAACTTGAAGCGCTGAATGGAGACGTCGGGCTTTCTAAAGCAGACGTTCTTGCTTTGATCAAGCTTGCCATCCTGGGGAAAGTCGATAAGTACGCAAATCACCAATGCATCGCCGGCCTTAGTTTCGAGAATTATTCTGCAAAGCACCCTGCCTATTACTGGGCGACTGATGCGCGCTTCTGCCACCTTCGCCGTGGCATGAGCCTCCCAGAGGCCAAAGACACCGGCGCAAACATCAGCACGAAGCAAGCGCTAAAGAAGGCTCAGAACGTGGATGAAGCTTCAGCAATCGCGTCAAAATGCCTGGTGGCAAAGCTTGCCAGTGTATTGATTACGCCAGCAGAGGATATCAGTACCAGTAAACCTGTTGTGGCGCTGGGACTGGACTCCTTGGTTGCGGTGGAGGTGAGAAGCTGGATCGCGAAAGAGTTGGACGCAAAAGTAAGCACGATGGAACTGATGACTAGCTCTAGCATCAAAACCCTTGCAGACGTGGTTGTTGGACGGTCGTTGTTACTGGAGAATCTAAGGTCGAAGATCAGTGCAGCTTAGACTCTCGCGCACTTTATCCTGCAATGAGTACGCGCTAACCATCTTGGTATTAGCCCAGTTACAGCGCTAACGCTAGGTAGCTGCACTTTACAGTACTTTGGATTTAGTCTTTGATCACGATTACCGGGCTGACTTAAGGAACGCCCTTGATGAGGATCTTTGGGGATAGAAACCCTGAAGATTGCTCTTACCTTTAAGGGTGTGTAGCGTAATAATTTGGCGCGCATAAGCCGACCCGATGATCGTTATTAAAAACCACACCGAAAATAGTGTGTTGATCGTTTTGAATATTACAATAATAGATATTGGTAGAGCGTAATTCTCTCAGCTCTGTTTTCTCTAAGATTCATGGATTTTTAAAGAATGACGGCGCTCCGATACTCAAGAATTGCCACCAGATCCTAAGTTCGCAAATTATATGATATCCATCTGTCCTGGCTTGTCATTGCGGGCATGCCTGCCTTGCTCTTCTCGGCCGACTTTTTACCCTGCGAATATGTGACCTCTACCCTTTCCAATGCGCTACCTATGATTTGTTTGAGGAACTCTTCATAGGATATACCGTTGCTCGTTGCTATGATGGACAAGTCTGACCAGTCTGGTACGATTCCTGGTATGGGGTTGACCTAAACAGGCGATGATATTAGAGCCAACATCCCCTTCAGGGGTCACGTGCCCCCAAAAGCGTTGGACGAACCTCCAGAATGTGTGGTTTACCAGCCTCGCCCATTTTATCGAACCTCGTATCAATTCTACCAGCGTCACGACAGCGAAGCGCCTTCCATGTCTCGAGCGCCAATTGACACGCACTACGGATCTGTGGATCTGACAAGTCTGCTGAGACCACATCCATATGTCCCTTGCCATCCATGGGTGCGTTCTTTACATCATCGCTTGCAAAATCAATAACCCGTCCACCCCCAAATGTCCTGCAGTCCTTGTACACGTACTCATTAGCACCAATAACCTTCGAATCCTCTCCAGTGCCAATAATGCCAACAGTGATCTCGCGACCGGAGAGGAAGGTCTCCAGTAATACATCTTGCCCGCCATAGACCGCTTCTAATTGATCAAGGGTTGAAGTTAGGTCATCGGGCCTCTTTATCTTACTCGAACCTAGGATACCTTTTGAGGTACCTTCTCCAATAGGCTTTGCAAACAAAGGGTACTTTCGCAACTCCGGTCCATGACGTGAAGTTTCTAGTGCCAATTTCACACGCTCGGAGGTTGGCGCGACCAGACCTGCCCGGGGATATCTGGAAATGACGGCGAAAGGTGCAGTAGTAATACCAAAATGTTCCAGGACCATCTGGAGATTTAGCAATTAGCAATTTCTGGTGAACACATACGCCAAAGGTGCATATTCACCTTCGTTCTACCCTTGTCTAGACATAAAGCTGTTGTAGCAGCATCCGCAAACGTAAATGGTATACCATAGGCCTCGAGCAAACACGGAACATGAGCTTCTCTAGCCAAGCCGTGCAAGCCTTCCGCAATGTTAAGAACAAGGTCCCACTCTCTATATTCGCCGCTCGCCAATTGCTGGACAAGATTTTTGATACCATCGACTTGCACGACTCTATATCCTAGACGCTCTAGGGTACACACTATTTTAGGGATTCCATGATCATCTGTCTCATCACTGACTTCCTTTTTAGAGAGCCCAAGTGCCAACCACGGCGACTTATAGTCAAATACAAACGCGATCGTCAGTGGTGTGGACGTCATTGCGCGAGGATTCTGTGGTTATGAGCCACAGCAGTTCAGATATATACAACGAGAAAAAGAAAAACTGTCGCAATCAATAAGAGTTTTCATGTAGTTTACCACTGCACGTGAGTTAGTATTGACCATATAATTGACAAGGCCCATCTCCAGAAACCAGCAACTGCTGATCCTAACCAGCTCGTTTAGGCTATGACATGATCCAAGCTAATGTAGGGTCCGATACAGAGAACTTGACTCGTTGCAAAATCGGCCGCATTTGGCTTCCTCGCTTACGGAAACATCTTCAAGAGGCACGCTTGAGACGCCACCGGCAACAGCTCATCATAGATCACCGGAGTTTCTCGGCCAATGCAGCTATATTACTAGTGCTCTTGGCCCGTCCCAATGACGGCGGACCCTACTTCATGGGCTAAATCATGTCAATTGCTATCTGCTAATCAAAACTGAAGTCAATATTGGCCTCGCAGATGCCAGCTGCGGTACACGAGTTGCATTCATTGTTCGATCATCTCCGAGGAGTGAGCTGAGAGAGCAAGGCAGAATCCGTGCGACTTCGGAATCCAAAAAGCTTTCTCCGAGATACCAATTTCATAACCGTCTCTGGCATCCATGGAGAATTGAATAGATATACCACGTGATACACACTCCTTTGGCCATGAGAACGAATATACTGGGCAATTCCGCTCTGAAGGTTGCCAATCTGCGATATCCGGTTAATGTGGTAATGCGCAATTAGGATTATATTGGCATCGTATGAGAGGGTCGCTAAGCCATGGGTAAGAACATACAGGTGCTGTCAACGGGCGAAGAGCTTCTTTTAAAGCTGCAATTCGGTTTGGTTTGAAACACGAATGACGGCCCGTCACTGTAGAAGTGTTGGGCTACTCGCCCAAGATTCTTCTCGTTTTGTGGTTCAGTCCCACTGGGTGCAACCACAGAAGGAAACATGTGTTTGGCATGAATGGCGAAGATATCCAAGCCTTCACTATTATGGCCCACCACCATCTGCTCTTTGTAAGACTTTATTCGGGAGAGGCCGGGTTGAGATGTGCCAATCGAGCATGTAAATGGGCGTAGAGATGCCTCGCGCGTTGTGTTCCCCTACGCATAACCAAATTTTGCTCTTTTCTATCGGGAGCTTGTAGACAACTCGGTGGGTATTTTACCTAAATCAGGTACTCCACACCCGACCTATACCCACTTCCTTCCATGTGTACCTTCAGCCCTGGCCCAAGCCTCCTTATAAGCTCCTCTACCGCAATCTTCGACTCGTCATCCAACATTCGCCAAAAGCCACGACCAGTATCGATGACCACACTTTGCAGCCTTGGGCATGCCAAAAGGTAACGAAGTCCCGCGCCAAGTTCCCGGTAGTCGGTGACCATGCTCTGCTCCTGGAAGACCTCAATCTTGCTCAACCATGATTTGACATTGATCTTGACTGATTGTTGCCTACGTGGGCCAGATGAAGTATGTACCACCCAGGAGCTGATGTTTGAGTGCAGGAACGAGTTTAAATCACCATCGAGTATGACGAAAGTATTCCGCCGGTAGAAGATCCCACAAGCCTCATGCGCAACTTGAGGGATAGCCTCCCATGAGCTCAGCAGTCCAGTATCAATATCATAGACCAGGGGACCAGAGAACCTGTTAAAATTTATTGGCTCTGAACTTATTAAGAGCTGTTCATAGACAAGATCTCGGATCTCACGGGGAATTGACAAGAAATCAACAGCTCCCATAGTCTCGACACCCGAAGAAGTGGATTCCATGATGACAGAAAAGGATAGACGTCTACTCGCAGAGGACTTGTACCGCTGCTTTTGTGATTAAGCAGAGGATATGGCTGTTCTTTCTAAGCACGGGGAAATGGATAATGATTAGGCCGCTCCTTAGAGCTAGACTAGCCACTTCTGGGACTAGCAATGCGGGGTAGATCATCCTGTGTTTATAACATCCCAATCTTACGTGAGGAACTGGACAACAAGCAAAAAGCCATCAAGATAGCAGTCTTCCTACTAAGATCTGGGACCCTCGGGCAACAAGGGAGGGCCAATAAGAGCGCGGAAGAGATACTCCGCCAGTACTAAGGCGACCTAGATGCGGACAGTCCCCTGTTTTCTACCCGGCAGTCCCCTGTTTAGGCGCTTACGAGTCAGCTTGCCTACATCCTTACCACTACCACCACCGCCACCACTACTACCATTACTACTACCACCATTACCACCATCTATAAGCACCTCGCTGCTGGTATCTCACTGTCGTTAGTAGTACATTATTAACCCTTATAAATACTGCCTGTACGTCAGCGCTTTATTCAGAACTCACTATTATATATCGCGGGGGCCTGTAGTTTGCCTAAAATAATAAGGCTTGGTAGGTAGGAATAGCCCTTAAAGAAGCCCCCAGAATTAGTGTTAGGGGGTTAACTCTAAGGGCCTCCCCACACTACTCCCTAGAACACCCCTTAGAGCACCCCTCAAAGCACCCCCTAAAGTAAGCCCTAGAATACCCCCTAAAGTACCCCCCAAAGTACCCCCCAGAGCACCCACTCCATTATAGTAACAGCTATATATAGGAGAGATAATGCTAATACTTATAAGGCGTGATATGTCGTCGTCAACAGCCTAAGTAATATAGTGGCCGTGAGGGTCTTAGTGGTGGTGGTGGTGGTGGTGGTGGTGAGGATGTAGGCAAGCTGACTCGTAAGCGCCTAAATAGGGGACTGCCGGGTAGAAAACAGGGGACTGTCCGCATCCAGGTCGGTACTAAGGTGCTAGGAGGAGGATATACAGCAGGCGTCCTACACGGTTGAGTTCTAGTGGAACTAAAAAGAGTACGTAGAGCATGACTAAGTGCATACAACAAGGAGGATCAGTACAGAGGGTCTAGCTCTACAAAGTTAAGGGGGAGGCAGTGGTAATAAGGCTTTTAAATGGGAAATGGGCAGGAGTTTGGGATAGAAACACTCTTTTTTGAGTGGCAAAAACACTCCTTTGGGTTTGAATTAAGGGCTAGGGCATTGCTTTTCGTACTTAATCTTCAATGTAGAGCTAGAAGCCGATTGGCTGCATTAGATAGTCTGCCCAGATGGGCCTAATCGGCCCCGAATGGAGTATGATTCAAAAAAAAAAAAAAAAAAAAAAAAAAAACATCCCAATCTTACGCTTACGATGATGCTAATAAGTGAGTAAAAAATATGGCCGCGGGCACTTTGCCTTTCGATGCAACTCTCATATGTTGTAAGCTCAATACGACTCCATGTAGCAATAAGAAGTATTAAACTACCTAAGCGTCAGCCCTCTATGCTAGTATACTCCTACAAAATGATTCAAGCTTCCTTCACCCCTTCATTCGCAGGCGTGGGAGAAGACCTTACACGTACCCTAGGAACCCTTACAGTATCTTCCTTTCCCCCATAAGCTCCTTCTAGCACCTAGAACATGGCAATCGGATTCGTGGCATTTGCCGGCCTCGCCTGTGTCACGTCCCAATGCTCGACGATGCAGGTACCGTCCATACGATATATGTCGGCCAAAGCAATTGGCTCCTCATTAGCCTCGTCAACCCTGACATGAGCAAGTCCGATGTTGTTGTCGAAGCTCATACGGAGAACTGTCGAGGGTACGTAAGGAATGATGTTTGCGAGCTTGTCTTCATTGGCGACGCGTCCTTGGGCATCAAAAGGATCGTGCTCGGTAAGATTGAGGGATATATAGGTATTAAAGGCGCCTATGACGTTCTTCTGCACGTAGAGCTCGTTGATGAAGGCAAAGAAAAGTTGTCGCTGATAGCTCTCTGGTGCTGGATGTCCGGGGCAGTAGGACTTCGTGCTACGGCTCTCCGTGGCGGCCAGTGAATGGGGCTCCGCGGATTGAGGAAATGCAAGCAAGGTCGGAAGGGAGGATAATACTGTCAGAACTATGGAAGGACGCATCGTGATCGAATGGTAGGCGAATTTGAAGGTGTACTGGAGATGATGTTATCCAATTTGTCTTCAATTGTACCTGAGCGAGGTGGCTCAATATATATTTCAGTAACACGTCTCCCAAGGAACTCTAAGTGACAGACTATGGATACATTGCGGCCACTCTGACCACTGTAATGACTCTACGACTTGTTTTAGGGCATCTCAATCCTTGTTGGACGAGAATCGCTGCTTGGAACAACTTGGACCAGTGAATCTTATAAACGGATCTATGTCCATGATGGGTTATTGCACATATGATTGCACCATACTAGTGGCAAATAGGTCTGGAACCTGACAGCAGCCCAGCCAGGTAGGCTGAAGTAAGGCTTAGGAGTCCCTGCTTTCGCCATGATTGTCTGCGAGCCAAGCAGGCGACCCAATCTTTATGCTCAAGCTTCGAGCTGTCAATACAATCTTTGGAGTGCTCCATTTTCGATAAGCGCTATTCTCCATGCGAGATGCGGCAATGCAGGTCTCGGTCAATGTGGGGCCGAGTCTCGACATAAGCGGGTCCAATCACCTACTTTGATGCATGAATACTGTACATCCACAGCCACGGCTTTTCTTCTAGGCACCAAGAATGAACGCTTGAGGCTCATATTTTCACTCAATCAATAGCCGAAGAAATATATATCTATCACAAGCCGATAATAGTGAAGACGCCTAGCACAGCCTAGGTTAATAAACAAAAAGCAAAGTTTTGCCGACTAGGAACATCATATCGGGCACAACTGCGAGTGGAAGTCCGGCAAAACCCTGCGTTGTGGGATCATCTGAAGTGATCAGGACGGGCCAAGAATTATACGCATTGTTGAAGTTGCAGGATCTCAAACTTGGCTAATACCCACTGATTAGGTTTAACTGTGGCTTAACACTACCAACGGTGGCCGAAACCTGCATGACCATATGTGGAAAACTTCCGGCCTGATATTCAGGTAGCGCGGATGTTCGATGACCTATTTGGCAGATATTGACATGATAGGGTTAGCGCATGAACATTCTAAATACTTGAGCTTGTGTTCTCTGGTCACCGCAGAGTAGACCCATCGACCGAAATACGGGTGATGGAAGCCTCTATAAGAGTAGTCAGGGCCGAAACAACTTTGGGCGTGATGGGCAACTTATTTGTATATCTAGACTGATCATTCCTTGTTTGATAGCACAAACGAAATCCATACGCTATGTACTCGTTCATCGTTGCTGCGACTTGTTTTGTTGGGGTGATACTGGCACAAACCCCGCCAAGTTATACACTTGCAGAAACAAACAATACTCTTGGATTGAAGTATGGTAAAGTCAACGTTGTTGCTGGTGAAGTTCTTGGGTACGAAGGTGAGTTGATCGAGGCGAAAGATTGCCTAGAACTCCGGCGCTGATCAGCGAGCTCAGTGCCCTCCCATGAACCTCAACTCAGCTCCTCGATTCCGCTTAATGGCACCTACATAGCTATCCTCGTCGACACGATTGCCAATATCAGCTCCCCAATTCCAGCTGATCTTCTCTGGTTCCAGCAGAATGTCACCTTCTCCTCCAACGGCATCGCATCTTACGACGGTTCCTCAGCCCAAGTCCCGTATCTCGCCCCCTCAAGCGTCGGACATCCGTACCTTGCACTGTTATACACACAGCCACCGAACTTCATAATCCCTTCGAATTTCCCATACAATGACACATTCCGTTTGGCATTTAATGTATCCAGAGTCTCATCCGACTTCCAAACACCACTCTTGGAGGCGAATTATTTCTTATTGGGGGGCAATTGCACGTATGAGTCCACATCGAAAGTCGGCCCGTACTCTTCGGGCACTTCTGGGTATTTTGGGCCCACAGCCACTGGGTCCTATCATAGACCTAGTGGTACTGGTATCTATAATGGACCAGCATTCACGAGTGGGTCTGGTCGAACAAAGGTACCCTTCCCCAAGTTTGGTGCCCGTTATTGAGCTGGTGTAAACTGGACAGAATGCCTGTTTGAGAGGAGAAGCACTCGAATAACATAAATGTAAATCATCGTATAGACAGTGGTATCTGTCAACATAATATTGGGCAGCGCACTAGTTTCAATTCAGTCCTTGCAGAGCTCTTGCAAGTTGCAAAAAGCTTGACAGTATGAGACTTCTCTAGCATTAGCGACATGAGTGTACAGATAAGCTAGTCTCAAGCAAATTCCACCAGATAGCTCCCCAGATAAATCAGGTACTAGCCTAAGTGAACAAGCAAATAGCAGAGATAGAAACATTCGCAGGAGCGTGGTTAGGTAAAGCCATGTATATTACAAGGGATCGATGGCACAAAACCGCAAACAATTTCTATGCCTCAACGATTCCTTCGGAAGACAAGCTATTATACTTATCTGGGATCCCTTGCATCATGTTTGCCGTCACTTCCACAGGCATATTCTCAATCGTACTACCGATACCGCTTGCAGTGTGTACAGCTTCTTCATCGATGGGGATTTTTGTAGGTGGCTCCGCCAGCAGGGACATTCCAGAAACGTCACCGCTTGCTACTGATATGTTGGCCATCTCTTGTACAGCCCCCTCTTGGTCGCCAAATGTCTCTATTCCACTAGCGAACATCTTTTCGAAGTCGAACTCGCCCCATCTTATCTCAGGGGCCAGACCGGCAAACTTCCATAGCCCGTCTATTTTACGATACCAGTGCTGGTTCGTGCCATGAGCATGGCCCTTCAAAGCGACCTCGGTCCTTGTCTCATCTGTGTAACGTTGATGCGGCACGCGCAACTGGTGCCATCCCACGACCTCAGTATCGGACACCTTTTCCCACCTCGAAGCACCGATGAAGTGTTGGGTCTTGAGCAGCGGATCGCCAAGTACGTGAGGGTCGGAAGCCATGGCTACATATTCCTCTGCTGGCATAGCTTCCCACATCTTGTCGAGGAACGAACGGTAGTCGATACGCATCGTAGGAGCAACGCATTTGCGAAGGCGCACCCAATCCTGCGAACTACAGGTCAGCGCTCATGAGGGTGTAGAGGCAAGATTGGCGGACTTTGGAGTCATAGCTATCAGCCCATTCGAAGAGCGCAGCGTTTAGGCCTAGATAATCTGATACTCTTGTTACCACGGGAGCCGTTGATGGGTGAGAAATTGGGCGAACCTGAAAAGGAGATTTCTTCTGGTACGAGACGCATGGTTGGAAAAGCCGATTTTCTGGGCGTGCTATCTAGCGTCGAGAGGCACTCAATTGTAAGAGACTGCTTCAGCTCCTAAGCGGGAGGAGCCAAGAGCGCATAGTCCATCCATTATAGATTGCGAAGGAAGAGCATGACAGCAGTAGTGCTGACACTGTCGGTGATCCATTGCGCGCGGTCACCGAGAGCCACATGCAAAGAGGGGGGCCTTAACCTCCTCAAGCGTCCCCAAGCAAAGACACCCATTGGCCTACTCAATACCTTCATGGTCATCGATACGGGCATTGCTTGAACGATAATGATGAGTGGGAAGACAATAACATTGCGGAGAAGCCGATGCAAGTATGTAGAAGTAGGTAGAGCACTAGTACGCTAGCCGTACAACGGTGGTTAAGGGCTCACGGAGGAACCCGCTCGGCCCCTAGAGATACCCTAAAGCCAGCTAGCTGGGTAAGAGATACCTACCTAGGCTGACCATAGGTAATCCCCAAAACCAACCGTAAACGCCCCGCAACCGTACAGCCTTATGGGGCTGATGCCTAGGGGAGCGACAAACCCCTAAAGTTGGTTCCCTAGGAAGCAAAATATGGGGGCAAAGAGACCCAGCTCCGGGGACTGACTCTCTCGCCCAGGCGATCAATTATATAATGTAAAGTATCTACCAGGTGGTTTCTATGGTATACGGTTGGGAAGTAAACCCTTCAATAGGGCTACAGTGAGGAATGAGCTCTCCTACTCCGTCCAAAGGAAGCCCAGACCTAATCGAACTCTGAGATACAGAAACGCAGAATGATATTTCTCTCATGTTGGGAAGCCTCGTGTTAGCATGATATAGAATGTTTAGATGATGTTTACTCATGCATTTCATAGGTTTTGGGATCTTGGTACGAATCAATTCATCCTATAAAAGTGGGTTTGATTTGGAGAAGTAGTCTGACAACTTCGTCCTGCTCCACAGTCATTCCCGACTTTCCCCCAAATTAGATTCTGTTTTCTAGGTCATCAAGCTCTTTTGCTGTCTCGCCCCCTTCTGCTTCAGCGCGCTCAATATTTTCCTTGCTACGCTCGTCTGAATAGTCCTTGTCTGCCGTGTATATGTCATACATTGCAGCCCAGTCGTCCAGTAGCGCATTCACTTCCTTAACGTCCTCACCAGATCTTATGCCATAAATGGCGAATTGGGTTAGTGTTCTGGCTAAACGGTACACAGGGCGATACGCATATTCGAGGAAAGCTGGTCCAACAGCCTCCTCAAATAAATGCTTTAGCTCTTGTTGCTCCGGAGTGGCCGGCGTGTCGTTCGCATACGACTCGTCCTCGTCTTCGTCATCAGGTGCCCATGCCCATATCCACATGGGAGGAACACAGCCGGCAAACCTAGGCGCGAACATTGCGCTATCCCAGTCTAGTATTCCAGTTATCACAAGTGATTCGTCTGGCAGTATTCTTGCCATGATATTGCGCGGGGCTGTGTTCAGGTCAAAGTGACATAGGCAGTTTCTCCCATCACCCAGCAAGTCTAGGTCGTTCATCTGCTTTGCCATCGTCGCAAGACGTTCGTAATCATCACACCAGCCTATCATTGCTGGATCTTTCCGCAGTTGTGACGCCCTCAATCGGCCAAACTGTATCAGTAGGAAATAACACGTCGATTTTTGGAAATCATAGCCCTGGACAGATGGTTCCTCACTGGTACTCTGGCTTACTCCGTAAACGGAAGGTTGAAAGATAGGTAGCCTAGTCGTCAAGTCGGGTTCCTCCTCGATATAGGATGACGTACTGATGTCCAAGTGGCGAACAACAAAGTTCTGACGGCTTTCAATGGCGCTGGTAGCTTCTATGAGACCGGGGGAAGAGTGTTCCACAGACTGTATCTCCTGTAGTATACGACCAACTTCTTTCGCAACCGTGCATTTCTGGTTGTGAGTCAGCTTGGGATAGTAATTGGGCCCCGGATTGGCCTGGAGATCGTGTCCTTGTATCCTTGTTTGGACGATGTAGGGCGATTCGAGAGGGTTGGCTTTGGTAAAATCATACATCACAGCTTCCGGCACAGGTATTGAAGTATATTTGCGAACGAAGTGTAGCGCGGTGACATCTCGATCAAGCCTTGCATTGTAAAAGCGTGGGATCCTTAAAACGAACCGATCGATGTCCGCCATCCGATTCCGTGAGTCCTTTACGTCGATGCCAATTACGCGGTTGAAACCGCCACCCTTCATCTTCTCAAGAATGAACTCATTAAAGCCCGATGGCTCTGCATTTTCAGTGTTCTGACTGTCGACTTCACCCGCGGAGCCATCGATGTATCCAGTGTACGTTTGCGTTCTCCACAATTGCTCACACAATTGCTTGACTTGCAAGGAGAAGTCTTCGAAAGGAATCTGGCAGTACTCTTCGGTAGACGTTTGAGAGACAGTGCTACGACTACGATCTGTTGACCCTTCAAGAGAAGGGGTCTCTAGGCCTTGAAGATCCAGGGTTCCTGCATTCTGGGTTCTTGAGACGCTTTCTGGCTCGAAAGCTACCTTCGATGAGGCGCCTTGATCTTCGTATGCCTTTTCCATTGCACTGGCTGCTTGGCTTGGTCTGTGGGCTAACTGAATCGTCATCCTCATGAGCCGGACGAAACCCGAGAAATCGAGCCCAGGCCGACTGAGTTGAGTTGGGAAGTCTGGTTCTTTGAGGATGAACTGAAGGTACTTTGCAAGGTTGGATACTCTGGGGATATTGTAAACGGAAGCTTTCTGCGCAGAGGTACAGGATCCGATAACAAAGAGACACAAAGACAAGCGTGGCAATCTGAGACAATATGGTAATTTCCGGCGAGGAGCTTTGTCTGGTAAGATGAGCCTTTGTGTAACGGACGCGTGCGGAATATTACGCTAAAATATGGTCCAATCCTGAATGCACCGGATGATGCGCTCTATGAAGTAGTGACAAACATTCTTCCATTGTCCACTTTTAGATACCACATTTGATATCATTTTTCATTGTGCTTCTGCCTTAGAACTCTTGTTTATCTTTGTCGATACACTCTGGACCACTCCTTATGGCTCCTGAAAGAAAGTTACCTTATATTAGGGCCTTGCAGATGACTGCTCTCATATGTTCAGTTCCGAAACACGATATAGTTCACACCATAACAACAGATCTAGACCTTCATTTCATAAGCCGATGCCATGGTAAGTACCAGGAAGACAGCCACGAAGCATCATTGCCCCATGAGGCGCCAAGGCGGCTGCCGTAGAGATGGACATTCCTACTGCACTGTACATCAAATAGAATGCACAGAGCATTACCAAGCTTACTTGAAGACTGAATCATGCCCTGACTGTGCTAAGATCAAATTTGTAAGTCTTATCTCTCCCATTATAGGGATATCTGCTGACGGTGCTATATTAGTACCAAGAGAAGCGAGCAGCTGACACCTACAGGAAACATCGAGAGCAAGAAGTCAGCGCCAATCCTCGATTCACGGATAAAGGTAAAGGGCCAACCAGGTCGAAAAGATAGTCTGTCAGCCTTCAAGATGGAAATGCAAAATATTTCTTCCCTTTATTTCAATCTCATCGTCCGGCTCCTGGCGTACCTAGGCTATTTGTGAGATTTCTGTCCTTTTGTTTTTGTCCATATAGAGGTGGCAGTGTAGTGAATCATGCAGCTCGTTTGTGGATTGACCTAAAGTTCACGATCTCATCTATCTTATTGGACTACGATGCCGGAAAGCCCATACTTTCGAACTTTAGACCTTGTGATTGAGTCTACTGTACGCTGTATTGACAATGACAACCCCGCAAAAGTACTCTTTCATGCACGCTATTAAACATGCTGATAGGCGGGTGCTCGCTTGAAATGGGTGCACAGGTTCACCAGTAGGACATATTTGAAGTTTTGGATGCTTTCATGACTCGAACAGCATCTAGCAAAACGATACCTCTCTATGATAGTTTCACGAGCATTACAGGAACCGGAGCAACGAGTGGAATCGGTGGTTGAATATTTCGGATAGTGTCTCTTGGCGCTGATGTCATTCTTCGTGCTCTCCGGGGCAGAAAATACACACGTGATAAACACGCAATATCGAGTTGGCAGAGGCCTATTGACCTACACTTGCATTGGACTAACCGTTCTGGACGAGAATGAGAACTAGGCTGCATTGCGGCCTGCTTTTGCGCGCCAGGTATAACAAACTAGACTCCATGCACGAAGACCCAGAGGTCATCGGTGACAGAACATTGAAGCCTGAATGTTGCAGAACAAGTAATAGTAATCCTGAATCCATGTCCAGCTTACTACGCCATCTAAGATACGGTCTAATATCTACATCTATGTCTATTCGTTAGAGAAAGAGATGTTGAACCCAGTCTATACCTCCTAAGGATGCGCCATCAATACAAGAAAAGTTCGAACTTTCGGACATCTTATTTGAAGTCTATTTCCGCCCAAGAAATGCTTCACCACGCGAACAGCAATACCATGAGACCACCAACAATACTAGAAGGAAGCCAGAGCCCTACACGTGCCAAAGCCGATGGTGCGCTGGCAGTGAAGGGCAAGATCGACGGATTCGAAGAGTTCGAAAAGTTTCCAGTGCCACCGACGGATTCACAAAGGGCATCGGTAAGATCAGTAACGACTGTTTAGCCCATGAGTGTCAGTATGCCGCATATGAGGGGAACAGCACATGGCTTACCCTGCACATCTGCCGGGGTACAAAATGACCGATAGCAAGACCCTACGATTGGAGCATAGGTCGGAGACTTGCAGACACATGATTTGTTGCTGTAGCTACCACAGCCAGCGAAATTGTGTGCACTGACGCAAGATTGCTGCTTCAATTAGACCACGAAACGATAATGTTGTCACTGGGATATCTTACAGCACAGGGTGGATAGTTGAGATGCTCAGTTGGGTCCTTGCCCTTGGTATAGGAGCTCGCACTTGAAGTAGCAGCCGTCACAGCCGTTACAACTTGCGAGCTCAGAGTGGCATTGTCACTGTACGCGCGCGCACAAAGTTGCTCTTCAATTGTTACCGCAGCTACACGAAACGAGAATCGTCAGCAACAGAGCAATCGATTGATGGCAAACATAGGAGGCGTACCATTCATATCCGGACTAGAACAAGACGAGATCTGACATGCAGCAAGCTTGCTCCTGTAGTCTACGCTACAAGCGCATTCGATGTTGAAGACACTGCACCCTGTAGCTGGGAGTGTCTCATTGGCACAAATTTGCTGCACATTAACGTCAGCTGTTACACACTACCAATGCGAAGAATTTTACGTACTGCGCAGACAGGGTAGTAGGTAGCAACGCTGGAAGTATTGCTACTTGCCGTCGCCGTGGGTACTAGTGGAGAGGTGATCTGCGATGGTACCTGCGGAATACATACGACCAGCCCAACACAGATGGCAATGAATGGTAGATGCATAGAATGCTTGATCATCTCGACAAGCTTTAATGGCCACTAGACTGGAGAACGCTGACGGGGTCGTAAATGGGCAAGAGGGCCGATCATATAACATGGATATCTCAATATCAATTGGCCTAGACATCCTGTCTTTGTTATCACGCCTCAAGCGCCGTTTTAGGAAACCTTGATGATAGCGACAGAGACCCTTGTCTTTGTCCCGCGGGACCAAGCATGGCGTTTCAGCGTTGACTGCGTTCCATGATGGCCTAGCCATGGCTGAGTACAAAGGCAACAGGTTTCTGCAAGCGGCTCGCTTTACGAGGTTGAGAAATCGGCGCAGGCGCTGTGCTTTGTGTAATCAATGGTAAGCGCCCTACCCGTTGAAGTGGAGACGCGATCAAAGGAAGCCAGTATCACCATCGTCTTTAGCGGATTAACGTGAACTTTTGTGAATGGTTAGACCAATGCATGATAGGAATAGCTGAAAAGAAATTTAGTTAACCGAAATCAAACGTCGATGTGAACCCGTTTTGATTGGCATGGGATAAGCTATCCATTGTGCTTCCTATGTGAACTTCATCGGACATCATAACAGGTAAACACTTATCTGAAATTTAGTGAAAAACGCATTCATGGTATATTATCTTGCTATGTACATGGATGGTATCACACCATATTCATGTGCTGAGAGATCCTTGAATCATTACAGCGTGGTCTCATCCTTTGTCTCCGCCTCATGCTGAAGAACAGCAGCCTTGATGTCGGCATTGGTGCCCGAGATGCTGACACCCTTCTTGGTGAGACCCATCTCGTGCGCAAAGGTGCTGTGAGGCACCCACTTGGCGCTGTGACGAGCATTACTCTCTTCCATCATCTTGTCGACTTGCTCCAGACTCAGGCCCTTTGTCTCAGGAACAAAGAAGTAAGCGAAGGCCAATGACAGGCAGCAGAGAGAACCCCAAAGGAAAAAGACCTTGGCGCCAAGATTGGCGTCGCCCGGGCCGGTGCCGACTAGGTAGGGTGTGATGACGGCGATAATCTGCAGATTTAGTAAGCAATGAAGCTGCCGGATGCCGGGGACTGTAGAAACTTACGCAGTTCCAGAACCAGTTGGATGAGGTAGAGATACCCACACCACGAGAGCGGATGGGGATTGGGAAGATCTCTCCAATAACAACCCATGCGCAAGGTCCCCATGTTGCCGCAAAGAATGAGATATTGAAGCAAATGAAAGCAACCATGGCGCTGACAGCCGCGTGATTGGTCTTGCTCCCTTCCTCTTTACCCGCAGTAACGCCAATGATGCCAACAATGAACTGCATAATTACCATCCCTGAAGCACCAACAATGAGGAGCTTCCGACGACCGAAGCGCTCAACCGTCCAGAAGGAGATAGGCGTGGAGCACACGTTGACGAGAGTAGTAATCAGAGTGATCAGGAAGGGGTTTGAGATCGTGCCAAGAGAGGTGAAGAAGACAGTGCCGAAGTAAAAAATGAAGTTAATGCCAGTAAGTTGTTGCATCATTTGCATGAGGATACCTAGATCACGCGAGATTTGGTCAGAATAAAGATGCAACCAAGTCGAAGGACTTAAACCTACCAACAGTAGTACGACGGCTGTTGCTGACTCCCTTGAAGATTGATCCTCTGAAGCAATTGGCCCAGCTGCCGATCCAGGTACTCTGCGGTATTACTTGCATCTCGTACTCGTGGTTGGCAATAATCTCAGCCAGCTCGTCTTGAATATAGTCGGAATCGATTGGTTGACCACGAACGCTGGATAGAGCTTTCGCAGCCTTCTCAAGCCTGCCTTTCTTGACGTAATAACGGGGAGATTCAGGCAGAATGAAGAGGCCAACGGCCAAGATGATGGCCCATAAGAACTGCACTGCAATCGGAATGCGGTAAGAGCCAGTATCATCACGGTTTTGGGTGGCGTAGACCACGCAATTGGCCAGCAAGATGCCTATGGTGATGCAGAATTGATATCCGGACACGACGGCACCGCGGACTTTCTTCGGCGCGATTTCCTAGGCAAAGATATCAATATAGTCCTCAAGAGTATCGTGTAAAGCTAGGATGAACTTACCGACATATACAGAATAACAATTGCAGATATGAAACCAACACCGAAACCAGCAATCAGACGCCCCGGAACCATCAAGCCAAGGCCAGTGGAAGCAATCTCGAGAATACATCCAATTGTGAAGATACCGCAGCCGGCGATGATGGTAGTCCTCCGTCCAATAGCATCAGCGAGATCTCCGGCAATCAGAGCTCCGAAGAAGGTTCCGCAAGACAAGATCGAAGTGGTCAATGATTGATCGCTAGCTGGTAGATGAAAAGCTGCCTTGGCGACTGTGTCACCCACGGCAGGGTATGGTTTACCGGTGTATTGTCGAATGAAATATGGCATGGCCAACACGCCGCCCATCCAGCCGGTGTCATAGCCAAAGAAAATGCCGCCAAAGGCAGCAAAGGCGCAGATGAAGTAAGCCTTGACAGTAACGGGGGCTTCGATACGAGATGTATCGGTGGTCCCAGTGATCACTACACCTCCTCCAGGCATGATTGCGGTGTTACTATACTCTATTCCGGGTCAGTGTTGTAGGTAGAGTAAGACAGAAAGCCTGGAGCTGCAGTGAAGATTCTGAAAGGGCAAGAATTGGAGACTGGGCGAAGACAGGGCTTTATAAAGTGACGAGGGGACTACCTCGCACTGTTGCCGACCCCGCAAAATCATAAAATCATGAGTCGTGGGGATTATTGTTTACGGGAGGCGTTATTGGAGGCGCGCCGTGTTGAGCGGAGGAAGTAACCTCGTGAAGAGCATCTCCGTGTGATCATGCGCATCATGTAGGCCCTTGTCACCCTTGTCACCCTTGTCACCATTGTCACGTTAGTATCATGTGGTGCAGCCGTGACTGGGAATAATGATTGGTGATCCACTAGAACGGTATACTATTGCCCCAGCAGTTGGCCAGGTATTATTCAGATGTATCCATGTAATTATGTAGACGGAAATAATCAGGGACCGCCACGGAAATGTGAGCAGTGCGAAGCGTTCGACATCCTGGCGATAAGATTGGTAGATAATCTTAACTTCGTGTCCGCTGTAGGGTCCAGGGTTGCAATACGGTATCGGCTGCAATGTAACCAAGATGTAACCTGAGGCACGCTTTCCTGCAAGCGGCAATAGGTAAGCAAGAAGGGCCGTTAAAGGACAGAGCTTGCTCTCTACCTCCGCCGGATGGCAATAATTTCCCCGCTCTTGGGTCGTTAGTGAAGATACCAAGACCACTGGTGGAAGACACAATCTAAGGGTATGACAATTCTTGAGCTCGCATCCTGTGATCTTCTTAGTATCTATCTTTGGGAGCTCTGACGTCGTACCGCATTGGATAGAATACGTGTGATCCAGTAATTTATAGCGGGGACATTATCCTCGGCAAATCATTGATGCTGACTGCATAATGCTGTCGACCAAATGCGAGGTATTCTGCAACATAGTCGCAATGGCGTCTTTCGTCCAGACGGTTGAATGCAGAACGTCGCTCCCGTGTGGGAGATGATGCACGGGCTTGCTGCTGCTGGGTTGGAGTCTGTTTACTCTCGGACCCCTATGGATATTACTTTTAGAAAAGGGAAGGGACCCTGGTAGACCCTGGTAGACCTTGTTGGAGTCCCTTGGAGTCCCCTAATATCTAGCGTCCGCTCGGCCATCTCCGCCTGCAACCCCTGCTGATCATTGGGGTCGCTAGGGGAGTCCCTGACCAGCAATCATTGGGTATTCCACCAGCCAAGGGCGCTACAAAGTACCTAGAAGTAGTACAGTAAAACTCCAAAGGGGGGATTGCCCCCGGCTAGACTCGGCCCCATGCTCGGGCGTGGGGCCTAGACTACCCAGAAAAAGTCCCCTAGAGTAACACACCGCCCAATCCTAACGATGTCATACAGGCGCCAAAGTCGTGGGAAACGGTTTCCTTGAGGCTTCCGAGGCTTCGAGGCTCTGCTGACTCCCTTCGTATGGCTGGCTTAGCGCTGACAGCACAAGTAGCGTGTACTCGGACTATGGAGGCGATACAACTCTCCAACGGAACTCAATCCATAGCACGAGGATAAAGCTTCTAATCGAGGGAAACCTTCTGATTACCACTGTAGGATTACTAACGACCTAAACAAGTCACTATTCCTCCAGCCGAATACCTCGGCCAATTGAACCATAGGCCACCAACTTTGAAATCCTATGGAAGTCACGAGCTGTCTAAAATAGGCGAGAGAAGAGTCCACCAGAAGATCACATCAGCTTATTAGAGAACACGACCGTTCGCCTTCTCCTAATCAAGCTGGAGGCGAGCGGCTGCACACCGTGGCGATCAGGGCGATGGTAAAGAAGAGAATAAGAGATTGCCACTGTGGAAGCACAAGTCGCGGTTCAAGTCAGAATCAGAAAATTGAATAGTCTCACCTGAGTTGGAGAACAGCTAGGCTTTCATGGAATTTCCTCCTGCAATGAAGTGGCCTCCAAAAGTTGGGGTGATGCGTTGAATGGACCCTCACACACTGAGAAGTCCAGTATAGGTGTAACACGACTGGCTCAATCGCAGATCCGTTGGAAGATAGAGAACAGCTCACTGTATTCCTACGCAGTTCCCCTTAGTTATGTTACACTCTCCTTCGCGTATCTACCTTGTCTTTAGAACACTGTGACTCGTGCCTAAGCAGCCTCGCTGGGACGGTGAGAGAAGCTCATGCAAGCACATGTAAGATAGAGATCCGAAGATGCTACTAGGTGCCTAAAGGTCGTCAAGGTCTTGGATTATTGCTATTTAATTTCATGACATCTTGCCGTCTTTTTCTTCTGTATGGTTATTTGCTCAGTGCTTGACTCGGCCTCCAGCCATCATGAAGGCTGCTCATCATTTGCCTACATTTGCCTCCTTTATCCAGCAAGCCTCGAACGCGTTGCATCCTATGGGTCTCGCAGATTCTGATAGGTGCAGGAGGGGAGCAACCCACTGATTGCACTCTCGGGGAGAGTTTCCCTTGGTTCTAATCGCCTTTGTACCCAGGTCCCGAATGTATGAGAGCTTGGTACGCAATTCGAGTAAAGCTCAGGAAAAGAGAGAAGTTTATGACCAGATTACTCGGAAATAATTCAAACGCTTGGGGCTCGTTGTTCTGCGAAGAGTCCATAAAAAATGTCCCCGACACCATAGATTGTACATTTTCTAGCCTAAGCTCTTCGGTTTCTGAGGAACTTGGTGGTGTTTAGGGGACAGGAGCCCGTCTCCGGGGTGACTCTAGGCTTTACGTATTTGGCCGGCTTTGCGGAGCTGTGAGCACGGCGGGAAAACATTCTCCCGAGCCGATCTGCCCAAGGCCCGACGAGAGCGCTCGCAGTGATGCAAATGGTCACCAGATTGCCCAACCACACAATACGTCTCGCTCCTTACTCAGTACATATCATTGATAGGATCCCCGCAAGACTCGCTGCCTGCACAGAATGGCTAGGTCTAGGATCCCTATTGCCATCGCGATTGATGCCCTCCAGTACCTAGCCATCAGCGTAACAGGAACCCACGAACCGGTTACTAGCGGTTTGCGCAGCTTTACGCTGCCAAATCCTACGTTACATCCCTCAGCTTCATTTTCTGTAATCAAGGCCCCGCAATATCGTTGGAGCGGCTAGACCTGAGACCGCCACCCAATACCTGCTTCACCTGCGACATACGGAGTATGAACTGGGAAGAGCTGGGAAAGTGGGGGGACCTGTTATACATCACAAACATTCAAAAGGAGGCGGTGTGTAAGCATCACGAGAAAGAGCGGCTTTGTCAAACACAATGTTTCAAATGGATTTGGTAATCGACGAAGTGTAAAAGAAGAACATTCTAGAGTCACCATCGGCTTGAGCAAGAGCGAGAAGACCGAAGATGATGCAGAAAATGGTTATACAGTCAGCATCTCGGTTTGCCGTTGGTGACTTGTTGCAGAACCTACGTTGGGACGTCAGCAACAGCGAAGCGGCTCTAGAGTGCCCTGTGATGCTGTGAGACAAACCCCCCGTACTGCGTGCAATAAGGACGTACCGCCTGAAGACAAGCTACGAGCTATTCTGCTGACGGTCGTGGCCGTCCTTTTTGACTGGGTCGAGAGTAAGAGCAGGCAAAGACTGTTACAAGGCACCAGATCTTCTTGAAGGAGTCGATCGCTTGAAGTCTTACTGTCATCGACCTAAGGTCACGGAAGTGGGATGAGTCAGCCTTGAAGAGCACGACATGTTGCACAATGTATCATATTGGTTCGGATACCTGCTGCAAAATAGCAGCGCCAATGGAGCGGGCCGCCAAACACTTATTGATCTGACCCATTAGCCGCAAACAAACCGTTTTCAAATGCCATCTCTCCACATCTTGATTACTGGGACTTCGGTTTCAGATCACAGTGATATGACAGGTGATATGACAGGTTGAAACCCCAAGCCATTCCCCCGTGTGGGCGGCCCATGGGGAAGGCACTCACGTGCTATTGTTTGCAGAGGATTTGCAAATCCGCCACGTGTGGGACCGTTAGTGATGGATTAGATGATCTACGTGTTTGAGCATCCCGTGAGAAATATCCGAAACCATCCACAGAGGAAAGAAATCACGCATATAAAGGTCTGCAGATCTCTGTCCTTCACTCCAGCAAACCACACTAGTTGCAGTAACGATCTTCTCTAAAACACGTCCACATCAACTGCAAACATGCTTCGCACTCTGTGTCCCACAATTCTCTTCCTTTCATGCCTAGCCTCTGCTGCGAGCGCAAGACATTCGGGAGCCTTTGGCGTAAAACATCCGCGAGCCTTTGCAGGTTCGACATCACCACAACCAGATTACGCATGCACAACCGATCTGGACTGGTATGGCGATAACTACAACCAGGAGGATTGCATGGCAGCAGTGCAGCGCCTTTGGAACGTGGCAGCCGCGAACTATGGGACCACTCAATTCGAGTTCCTCGCGCCTGGTGCAAGGAACACGACGACTAAACCAACAGTACAAACACCACAAAGATACTCTTCAGGTCAGTATTCCATTACCTCCTTCATCAGCTCATGCACTGACCATACAAGGCCAATGCACCCTGGCCATAGTGATGTTGAACTCCTTTGCGTCTGGGTCATTGCCCGGTGAACAGGCAGGTGGAACGTATAAATATCCTGCTTCCGATGTATCGTCTTTTGAAGAACTCTGGGGGACTGCTGGCACGATTGAAATGAATTGTGTTATCTCACAGAAACAACTTGGATGGGCTCCTGGTGGTAAGCTAATTTCCTCAACCTGATGTGTAGGACGACGCTACATTTTACATGAAGTGCTTCGGTATCATTGTAGTCCATGCTAATATTACTTTTATTAGGAAATGAATACGCTATTGGGATTTTCATATGGAACAGCGACTCCTACTGGAACAGGGAAGTTCCGTTTAGTCCGCCAAACAGTGTTACGACATCCCTGAACGCTACGGACTCGCCTGGAATCACAACCGAGCCCTCAGACCAAGAGCAGCTAGCAGAAACCTCATAACAGAGTCGACTTCACGAAGTCTTCCATGTTTTTTGGAGTCGAAGGATCGATATTAGGAGGCCTTGTCATGAATAATGACGGAAATATTGCTCACGCTTGACCAACACTGGTCGCGGCTCGATGTTTCAATGGTTCGTAATACACCTCTGATGAGAGTAATGAACATTACAAGGTAACAGGTATTCTAGAGCGCATATGGCGGCCAATTCCAGCTGTTTGGGGTTTATGTTTCAGCTAGGAGTCTGATGGGATAAGGATGCGTAGAGTAAGATCTGTTTCTAGTGTGCAGCAGGTGGCAAGGGGGGAAATGTACATAGGAGCTGTTGAATACTTAGTCAAGGATTGCCCAGCAAGTAAAAGGCTCCATTGCTTCCTATTTACTCATAAAGCTACCCTCAATCAGCCCCTATACGGCATTGCATGCGTTCAGAAGAGTAGTTGTGCTCTACTTTCGATTTAGTATTTAATAACGATCGCCAGCTGACTTAAAGAACGCCTTTGGCGAGGATTTTTAAGGGTAGAAGCCCCGAAGATCTGACCTAGAGCTCTTGCCTCTAAGGGTGTTCAGCACAGTGATTTAGCGCGCATAAGCCGACCCGATGATCGTTATCGAAAACCACACCGAAAGTAAGCTCTATCATAGCTGGCCTTGCCCATCAGCTTACCAGATTATACAGTATTGAATCTAACCTCAAGGATCGACAATGAAGAACCCGGCGTGTGATGAATCTTGACCAAGTGGAACCGCGGATCAGCAGCCTTGAATAAGCCCTCAAATTCCTCGGCAGTTCGTTCGCGAGCATTGCAGCAAGTCATCATCTGGCAATCGCTCAACCTGAAAGCATTGTCAACAATGGTGCTGCCAGAGAGCACAATTTCGGATTTGGCTTGAGGACACGCTTACTTTCCCAATCTCTCGACAAACTTGTTCACTGTCCCCATTGGCGGCATGACACTCTCATTGATTAGGACAATGCTCCCATTTTTCAAGGCAGGTACCAGGCTCTGAAGGATTTTGATGCAGTGTTTGTCAGGCCAGTCATGCAGGACCATACGGAGATAGAAGACCAATTTCCCGCGGGAAGAGAGGTTCGACGGTTGCGGTTCAAAGAAGTCATGAGGCATAAACTCGAAGCGAGGCTTCAAGCTTAATGGCAGCGCTTCTTCGCCTGGCTTGAGCGTCTTTGCGTAGTCCTGCACGAGGAACCTAGGGTCTGGAAACCTGTCTGCAATGGCCCGACTGATATGACCACGGCCACCTCCAACCTATGCGCGTAGGTTGCCTAATAAGCTATGTCCACAAAGAGGGTTTGATATGCTGTATCGGGGGAAAGAAAGGAACATACGTCCACGACAGTTGCGTCTCCAATGCTCGACCAATCAAAAGCTCTGAGTACAAACTCCGCATCCATTGGGGCCCCGGGTCGGCTCAGACAGCCCATCGCAAGTCCAAAGCGATGGCCTCTCTCAGGTTCATTATCATAGAACTCAAAGCAAGACTGTTTCTTTCCAAAAGCGAGGGTAAGGCCCTGCTCCCATGTTTCTTGCCCATCTACAGGATGTTTTTCGAGCCATTCCGTATACTTTTCGGCCTGGACACCATATTAGCTGACCTCATTTTCGGACAGACTCTGTCGGTGATGGCTATTACAGCTTCATATGATTCTTCACAAAAATGTCCAATCATCGCTCGAAGTCTCTCATCTCTAGCAACAGCAGCGGAGCTGGCACTATGTACCACGTATCCGGGCTTCGTCTCGTGGAAGAATCCGGCTGTCATCGCATGCTGCAGAACTCGTCTTGTGCGGTCTTCGTCGAGACCTATTTTCTTGGCTACATCTGCATAAGCAATCTCATGATCGAGCGGAACAGCCTTGAAAGCCTTGAATCGATAAAGCGTTCGGAGAGTGCTCGTATCATGGTGCTGTTGCTCAATGATGAGTGAGAAAGCCAACAGTGAACCTGCAGTTACAAGAACATACGCTAGCCGCTGTGTACATAGCGTGGTCACTCGGTCCTGTGACAAGCTGATGAAGCAGGCTTGTAGCCTCAAGCAAAGCCAAGCGTGCCATGTGTACCGCTGGGAATGTTGGTGGCACAGGGAACTCGGCAGGTCCATCGGCGTCGAGTGACAGTTTGGGAAGACCGTGCTGATTTATACAATCACTGATCGTCTTGGAGGACTCAGCAATGCGTGCTGTGAGACCTTCGAGGCTGAAATCCTTAGTGGGTTCCATTTTGCTGAGCCGTACAAATCTTGGTATGTTGCGAATTATCTGTGGCTGTTTCGTTGCAGAAGTCAAGCAAAGGGAGGCAGATGGAGAACTTATGTTGATTTAGTTGGTAAGCACTTGTGAAGTGAATTCTATATATGCCAAATGAAGCATAATAAGGACAAAGGTGCAATCAGGCTACCAGCTAGTTAGTAGTCAATATAACCAATGGGGATACTGGGAAGAGCCTTTCCGGAGCCAATGGGGCTAAGATTCGAATACTATTGGTGTAGTATTCATTAATGGGAGTCCTTAAACGAGTTCCTGCGCTAGTATTCGCAGGCGCCCCACTATTTGATACTAGGCCGACAGTAGTACGGGAATCCTTTCCTTTCCACCAATAGGGGCCTCTCGATTATCGGTTCTATAGCTGTCCAACAAGGCGTCCTAGACTTGACAGGGTCTTGGACAGAAGTTTCATCTCTATCGTCAGCAGTATTCACAGCGAGGCGCCATACTAAATACCAAGCATATTAGTTCCTCATCAAATGTTCTGCGCAGGTTAGAGGATTACTCACACCTTCTCCCTAGAGAAGTATTTAGAGACGTCAAGGGATTTGTGCAATGTAGAAGCATCTGTGGACTAGGTGATGGAGTCGATAGACACTAGACACCAACGGTGAACAAAGATATAACACAATTGCTCGAATACGACGCCATAGCCCTCGGACACGCCTTGCTTGCTACTATCAGCCGTGGTTTGGTAGCTGTTGACGTCCCTTGAATCTTCCGGCTCTATTTTCCCAGTGTAGGTATTGAATCTATGACCCATGCTGATAGTAAAGTAGATGAATTGGCGGATGTAGGCGATGGCCACGTATCTGCGGACTTTCTTGGTACTTTTATATAACAAGGCAAGCGAAGAGGTGGTATGTTCCAATCCATGGCTGAGTACTGCCTCAATAGAGTATTTGTAAATATGTAGTCGCGCAGCTGTCGTAGGACGGAGGACGAAGATCGGGATTTTGACAGCTGTGGGCTATGTGTTGCGCCTTGATCGCGATGTGTAGAGGTAGCCGGTATGGCCCCATACGAAAGAGATATTGTCTGCTCCAAGCCCTGAGTTCTGAATAATTCTGAAGAAGAGTTTGAGATAGGTGTAAGACGGTGCATCTGGCCGAGATGCACACCTAATTGCCGCTCCGCGCTGGATCCGCTCACATGTCCTTTCGGCCGCAGGCAGAGAAAATTCGAATGATGTGCTTGTTACGCACGAAAAGCCGGATCCGAGCACGAGTGATCGTCGTTAGCCAACCCAAAGTGAATGGAAAGCATGATCAGTGTCGTCAGCTTTGCCCCGAAAAAAGGGCGAACCGTTGCCCATCCCCTTCAGCTCGAGCGCATGTACGACTCGATTTAAATGAGTAGGGCTCGTATCAATGTAACCTTACCCTTCGCAAAGATTCGTTTGGCTCCTTCCACTTGAGTGCACTTCTTTCTAAATCTAATGGGCTTCTTTTAAAGTAAGTGCATCATTCTTATTCTGCGCATTTGGCTTTCTCTTCATTACCTAGCTTTCCCCATTTACTTGCAATCAGATTCCGACGATGGACAATTGTATATATAGACACGGATACTTGCAGCAGGTTACGCCCCAATAGTATGGAACACATTTCAAACCCTAGCCTTGGAATTGCAGGCGTCATGATCGGCGTGGAAATTTTAACACCTGACTTGTACTTAGCCAGTCCTCAAACGCGGTGTAAGTGGTCACGAGACCCGAGAACGAGTGTTACCAGCAACTACGAGGCTTACGCCCTTTGTTTCCATGCCTCATATGTGACTCTTTGCAAGCGTGGCGGATGCACTCAGACAACACTTTTCAATCGACACCACAAGTCATATAACGCTCGACGTACAAAGAAGTCTTCGTCAACGACAAGATAAAGCGCTCACAATAAGAGCAAGACGTTCTCTCAGATGTTTCCTAAGAATATCAACCTGAATCGTGGTCCGAGCTGCACCTCAGCGTAGCCCAGAACAACCTCATTGACCCCATGCTAAAGAAATTAGCCATGGGCAAGATTCTCGCTCTACTCCTCGGACCCTCTCCTAATTACGAACCACGACCGATCCGAACGCACGGGTCCAGAGGCCACCGTGGTCTGTGTATGCATTTCTATACCTACGGCCAGAGTCTCCGCCCAGAGCCCAGGCTCTCTCATCCCACCATCTTCCGCGTCAACTGTATAAAGCTTAAACCGCCTGCAGACCACATCTGCGAAGAGCACACGGGGCTTGATAGAAAAGTAGCCGACAGTTTCTTCTCCTACTCCGCTAACGAGACACGGTTTCAAGAGGCTCTAGACCAAGTCCAACGCTATCTGGACAAGCATGATGATCACATAGGATGTGTGGCAATCATGGTATCATGTTACTTGGGCGTACATCGGAGTGTCGCCATGGCCGAGCGTCTGGCTACGGTTGTAGAGGAATGGACCGGGCTAAGCGTACATTGTCGGCATTTGGACCTGGGAAAGGGAATCGAGCGGCAACAGCGAGCGAAAAGGCAGAAAATGTTAAGGTCGATCCAGAGGTTCTGGCCCCAGAGTGGTGGTCAAGTGGTTGTTCGGCGGACAGTACCGGTGACTTCAGCGCCGAGATGAGAACTGTACGCCGTAGATCAGACTTTAGGAGCGCGGGGGGCAAACCCTTCGATATACAGCACCTGTACTAAAGTCATCCCAAGGTTGTCTTCTCAATAGGCAAAAGCGAGTACAGGACAATAGCATCTCATCGTAGCATCTCATCGAGTGTTATGGTACATGATCTGATTTCCGAAGTTCACCCATCCAGAGGGCCGCAGCTCCGGAGGATGGCCAATTTTAAGTGTTAGGAGGCCCTAAATAGTGGGACTGGTGCCTATATCATAGGGCGCTTGTATATGGTGCCTACCCCCTAACACATAGTGGTATTTACCCTATTTTAAGGTGCTGTAGTTGATTGTTTAGGGGTCCTTACCCTTGATATAGTGATATCATAGCTTAATCTCCCTTGTACTCCGTACAACCAGCCATATCCTACCAATCTTGATGTGGAGATGGCGTTCCTACTCGTCAGTCTCATAGAAGAACATCATCAACCCGCTTTTCATCCCATATGCGGCATATGCATTGTCTTCATAGGCCAAGGCGTAGGATCCTTCGGAGTCATCATTTGTTGAATTGTGTTGAGGAGAAGCTCCAGTCATAATCTTACCGAATGATCGACCAATTATTACTACCTTGATATCGTCTTGGATCGATCTTCTCTCTTCATTCAGAAAAATGTCTTTTTCAACGGACTTTCCACATGTTTATTATACCCATCGAGTTTGCCGAGAGATGCCGTCAAACAATCAAGCTTTACAAACTACTCACCATCATCTGTCTGTCCAACCCAACCTAAACCATTGAAAGAAAGCAATGGTGCTGACCATTCTGTGTCATCCATCTCAGAGCTTAGCTTTCCCTTGCTCAGAACCTCCCGCCTCGGTGGTGGTATCGGCATGGCGCAGATGAATATTCCCGTCGTTCCTCCTCCTCGTCTCCTCAACATCAATCACCATCCCCTCCAACCCTCGTCCTCGTGCCTCCTGCCTCTTACCCCTTCCTCCCGCATAGGGATTATCGGGATCCGTCGTGTAATTCATCATCTCTCGCGCTCCTTCATCATCATTCTGATTATTCGAGAAACGCGAACCGAAAAGTCAGCAACTTGCCAAACAACCAACCAACCATCTCTTCGCTCAAATTGGAAAGGTGGCTGACGCGCGGGGAAAAATACAACGCAACAGGTGGGGGGGTCGACACGGTTAGACAGATAGATGAGAAGAAACATACATAGTCGGCGTAGAACACAGCGCCTACATCTCGCAGACGCGCATTGAAGACTTCTGGATCGTCGGCGTTGTCGCTGGGGGGCAAGGAGCGTAAGCGCGCGTACTGCTCATCCGTGGGCGCTTCGAGCACCCAGACGCCCTTTGTCCCGGGCACCCAGCCGTACAGCGATGCGTTGACGTGGCCTCGCGGTTGAAGCGACGGCGTTGAGTCAAGCAGGTCTTGGTACTCGGATAGGGAGAGGCCGAGGGGGCCTCTGCCTGTGCGGGCGGTTTGTTGTTGTTTGCTCATGATGATAGATGGAGGCCAAGCGTCGATCGATGGTGATGAGGAAGGATAGGATAGGGTGGGGCAAGGTACGAGGGGGGGATGTGATGAAGATAAGGGAGGAGAGAGAAGAAGAGGTTGTGGTGATTTTTGTAGGTGTGGCCACAATGGTTGCCTGGAGGGATTCGGGAATTGTTGTTGTAACTTACACCACTACCCGCATGCATACGAGGATGCTGCGTAGCGTAGGATGTCGAGATGTTTCAGGTCGACGAGTGAGCAGTCGTGACTATCAATGCACTACTACGTATTATTCAGATCGCAAAGTCTGCTTCTAATTTTCGGTATACTGAGGTACATCGTAGACTTGATTATTGTCTAAAAGACTCCCCCGAAAGTCCCCTTAGCTCAGTGCCCGGAGCGTCTAGCTTTAGGGTTGCTCCAGGGACCGACTCGGCAGCTCTAGGCACAGCCCTACAAGGCTGCTCAGTAAAGGGCTTTGTACGGAGTACAGTTAGGCTCCCGAAGCTGGCTGAGTTACTACCTAGCAAGCAACAGAATGACATAGTCCACATATCACACCATGGCCTCTCCAGAAACCGAAAGCAAACTGCCCTACCTACCCCCCGAAATATGGAGCAAGATCTTCGCAGAAGTGAGCAATCACAGCGACTACACAGAGTTTGTCCGGCTATGGACCCAGCATCGCCGCGTGTCAAGTGCGTTCAAGAGCGAAATTGAGAGAACGTTAATCCATCAGTACCTAAAGAAACCAATCATCAATGTACAATTGATGCCCATGCTGAGCGCTCTAAGCGCTCAAGGAGCCGAGTGCACAGATGAGTCGGCAGAGAAAAGGTGGGAAGCTGATGGTTGCGAGGCCGTTGACCAAGGCTTCCAATCCGAGATATTCGTGTCCCTCAAATTCCACCAACTATCCCCCAACGAGAATGAAATCACCTTCAAATACCAAGATCCACGTACAGAGCCAGTAGACTGGTCCAAGCTCGATTACTACCACGGCACAGTGATGCTTCGCCCCCTCAAACTTCTGATGAACACCACTATCCAAAACTTGCCCGCGCAGGTCGAATGGCTAATTAACAGTGAGGTACGACTAAGCCTGATCCTCACATTTGACTGGAAACAGCTCTTCTCCATGTTCATTGTACGATACGCGCAGATCTACAATCAATATTTCGTGGATCGGCGTCTCATATTCGCTTCCCTGTGCCGCGGGCGATTGAAAGACGGGAAATTGGAGATGTGTAGGGGACACGGACGACGGCGTATTGGTTACGGACAGTGAGGATGGGTATGGAGCACGAATTCGGCTGAAGGTATCTTTTAGCCTCTCCTCCAATTTTGTTTATGATTGAGTCGCTGACTTCAACTGCGATGGCATGAAGCCATATTTCAGAGGAATAAGTCCCACAAGCCTGCAATTCCAAGGCTAGAGATCTGGATCCCAACCCCCATATGAGGCACGAGCGGGGAAGCAATTCACGCAATGACTTTAGCAAAGATCAAGAAGTGTATATTGGGATACCATGGTTGAATGGTCCCGGGAGGCGTGGTAAGCAGTTAAGTAACAACAATTAGCCAGTTGAGTTATTAATCTCTTCTACTCAGTGTATCGGAGTATAGCCTTGGGATCAGTATAAATTTATAAATATATAAAGCCTTAATCTCTGTCAGTTTCATGCGCATCTCTGTTCCCGCTCAGAAGTGTTTCAATCATAATTTCATTTACAAAACAAGTCATTGCTTATGTAAAGCCAGTTCGGCTTCCGTCCATGCTAAACCAAACCCTTCCCACCTCACACAACCCAGGCCACAGCCCCAATTCCTACTCCCACAACCCCCGCCAATCCAATCCTCCATGGCTTCGCCTCCGACCCTCCTCCCGTATGAGCACCCGTGGGTCCAGAAGGCGGTGCACCAAAAGCACTTACAATCGCACCACCTATTCCAGCTCCCGTACTATTCCCGCTCGCGCCACCACTACTCGTAGCCGCAGCACCCAACGTAGCCAATGTCTGCGAGCCTATATGCAGCACTGAGTTTGTACCCAGACTGACATCCACACCAGAAATGGTAACACCAGGTCCACCGGGAGCGACGGTAGCGCCCTCGAGTACAAAGCCGGTAGGCTCAGCGGTGAACGTTTGACCGTCTACCGTGAAGACGGATTGGGTAGGTAGAGACATCGTACTAGATCCCACAACTAGAGCTCCAGAGGGACCAAGGCTGACTATAGTTCCGGAGATGGTAACAGCTTGGCCTGGGGAAATAGAGGTACTAGCAATGGCGAACCCAGTTGGTTCAGCTGTGAATGTCTGACCGCCAACTGTAAAGACAGTCTCAGAAGGTAGCGACATGGTATTAAATCCTACAACTAGAGCACCAGAAGGACCGAGGCTCACTATGGTTCCGGAAATGGTAACAGCGTGGCCTGGAGAGATAGAGGTACCAGCTATAGCGAAGCCAGTTGGTTCAGCCGTGAATGTCTGACCGCCAACTGTGAAGATAGTTTGAGAAGGTAGAGCGATAGTGCCACTACCTATAGCCAAGGCACCTCCTGGCGCTAAGGACACAGGTGTTCCAGAAATGGTAATCGCCGGACCACCTGGCGTGAGTGTAGTGCCAGCAACTGCGAAACCAGTTGGTTCGGCAGTGAATGTCTGACCACCAACTGTAAAGGCAGTTTGAGATGGTAAAGCAATGGTGGAACTACCTATAGCTAAGGTACCTCCTGGTGCTAAGGACACAGGTGTTCCAGAAATGGTAATCGCCGAACCACCTGGCGTGAGTGTAGTACCAGCAACTGCGAAGCCGGTCGGTTCGGCGGTGAATGTCTGCCCTGCTACCGCGAAGACAGACTGTGTTGCTGATGCAGTATTGATACCCAGGTGGACAGTAGTAGAGCCAATCTGCAAGTGCGACGAAGCGTCGAGAGAGACAAGCGTTCCGGATAGGTATACAGGGCTGCCGCCAGGAGTGAGCGAAGATCCCGCGATTGGGAAGCCAGTGGGTGCAGCTGTGAAGGTTTGGCCTGCTACCGTGAAGACTGCAGGGCCTACGGTCTCGGGACTTTGTGCGAGTCCAATAGTCGAGGAGCCAATCTGCAGTTGTGAAAAGGAGTTGAGGGATATAGCTGTGCCTGAGATAGTGACGGCTTGGCCCCCAGGTGATATAGTAGTGCCAGCAATTGAGAACCCTGCGGGTGCAGCGGTGAATGTTTGGCCGGCTACGCTGAAGATTGATTGGGGCGCTGATGGTAACGGTGGAAGAGCCATTGTGCTGGCACCATTGACTAAGAGCCCTTGGTTGGATGGCAACACTGAGTACGTTGTGCCCGAAACAACAGCTGTAGGTCCGCCAGCACTGATGACAGCGCCATTGGGGAGATTTAGGGCCGGATATGAACCAGGTGTAGCTGCTGATGCTGCTGGAGTTATCACGAGACCATTGGAGAGCGTGATAGGGGCGGTCGAGGTAGGTTGTACAGCCTGCATGATATAGGCATTCTGTGTGGGTGGTAGCGAGTAAGTGCTTCCATCCACCGCGACACTAGAAGAACCATCTAGGGAGAAAACTTGGCCAGAGATTGTAGCTTGGCTCCCAGGTGCTATGGTGGAGGTCCCTACGATTAGACCGCCGCCCGCAGCTTGATAGGCAGTTTGGCCGCCAACAACCAAGGGTAACTGGCTGGTGATTGGCGCGATGGCGTTGGTGGTTCCATCCACAACTACTTGTGATGGGTTTGCAAAATTGACGACGTGACCAGACACCGTGGCTTGACTTCCAGGGGCGATTGTCTGTCCACCAACTTGGAGGTTTCCGTTTGAGATCTGCACAATCTGACCCATTGGCGCCGCTACTGTGGGAGCCGGGAGAGCCTGCGTATTTCCGTCAACGACCACGTTATGACCACCATTAGAGACGGTGTGACCAGCCACAACAGCTTGACTTCCGGGGGCAATGGTAGATCCTCCTACAACAAGGTCACTATTCGGATTTTGCACAATAGGTTGGCCGCCAACGGAAGGAGGTGCTGGTGCGGGAGCAGTAGTAGGCTGTGGTTGAAGAGCCTGCGTATTTCCATCAATCACCACCATGTTCGCGCCATTTGAGACGGTATGACCAGCGACGACTGTTTGACTGTTGGGTGGTACTGTAACCCCAGCAATAATAAGTTCACTATTTGCGTTCTGCAGAATAGGTTGACCACCAACTTGTGGAGGAGGCTGGCTTAGGGCGACAATTGCAGGAGCAGCGACTTGAGATGGCTCTGCCGGAGACTGAAGTGCTTGTGTACTACCATCGACGACAACATTACTCGCGCCATTTGACACTGTTTGACCTGCCACAATCGTCTGGGATCCTGGTGCCAATGTCGTGGATCCTCCTACGATCAGGTTGCTGTTCCCATCCTGCAAGATCGGCTGGCCACCAATTGAAGGTGCAGGCTGTCCTGCCGCTACCACTGCTGGTGCAGGCTGTGATGATGGCGCAACTGGGGTTTGAAGTACCTGGGTGTTACCATCTACAACAACATTGCTTCCACCATTTGAGATTGCATGGCCCTCAAGAGTTGTCTGGCTACCAGGCGCGAGAGTTGTTGATCCGCCTATAATCAGGTCACTGTTAGTGTTTTGTAAGATTGGCTGATTATTAATTGAAGGCAAAGGTTGAGCTACAGGCATAACAGGTGCGGGAGTCGTGGGCACGTTGGTTGGTATTTGAGCAGCGGGTGCTGGATGTACAGGAGCTAACGTTATTGGATTGTTGGTTGGTGCAACTTGAGGCTGAGGTGCTGCCACTCCTGGAGGGATCGGAGAGGGATCAAGAGCCTGAGACAATAGAGACATCTCGCCTGGAGACTCATTATTAGGGTCCGCAGACAGTACTGGGTCACTCCCTGGTGAAACTGCGGCAGGATTAGACGGGCTAGGATTAAGCGCGAGGCTCAGACTAGGGTCTAATAGGGCTGTTTTATGGGAGAGGACGCTGGGGGCGTTATACATAGGAGTTGGCCCGCCACCATTAGGTAGTGCCCCAATCCCGGGTGCCGCCGCTCCTGTAGATATCATGTGAGGACTATCAGCAGCCGTCACGACGCCAGGACCAAGAGCAGTAGCACTGCCCAGAGCTCTAGGCGGATCCATGACACCCAGGTCTACCGGAGTACAGGTACCCGCGCCCCAGGTCTCCCATTCAGGATCAATATCAGTCACATCAGGCGGGAAAGAGAGCTGGGGTGTAGCGAACAGCTGGGAGGCGAAGGCTGTACCGATCGGATTGGAAAAACAGGTCTGGTACCTTGACAAAAGGATTGAATCTGGAGGCGGATTGGCAAGCTCTGCATAATTAATTGCCGCCCATCCATTAAAGATACCTTGAAAATAGCCAGGCGGTCCAGGTCCATTGAAGTAGTATGCAATCCCCATGCCCTCGCTGTCTGGCGCAACACATATCGCAGAAGAAAGGGCGTCTGGCGCATAGGCACGCGTAACTGTATATTCCGGGCCTACTTGTGTCTGACTGTTGAGTAGAGCCACACATGAAGCCTGGGCAGAAATCCCGCTATAAACTACGTACACTGAGGGAGAGACGAAGGTGAACCCATCAGAGACAACCCCAGACGCTTCTGCACCTGGTGCTGCAGGTGCGGCAGTAATGCTGTAGTTGCTGGGGCTGTTTGTATTGGGTGCATTGGTAGGTTCAGGCGGCCAATAAACCAATTGGACTGCCGAAGCTCTGACATCGCATTTATTGCAGCAGTCTGTCGGTGCAACATAGGGAGTAGCCAACTCCGTCACCGTATTGTAAGAACAGCCCAAAGACTGCGCATTGCTGGCGATCCCTACTATCATGGTCGATTGGCATTGTTGCGTTGTGATTGTAGCGGTAGCGTAACTGTAATACCATTTGACAATACTGTTCACACAAGAACATGATTTTGCGTTGTACCCATCGGTACCAGGTGACATGGAGCAATTGCCTCCAAGATAAGCTAAGCTCAAGATCCCAGAATCGTAAGTCGGTGGCAGCGTAGCATTGGCGGCAAAGACGGGCTGGCCGTTCAAAAATGAGATGGGAGTGGGAGCTGCTGTAATAGAAGCTGGGACGGTACCACCGGTCCCAACGCCACCCGAGAGAGGTCTATTTGTTATGAAAGGCCCAAAAGTTGATTTCCCGGAGCCAGAAGGAACTGTGGCCAAAGGGTTGAGAGAAGGCGGGAAGATACCGGGGGCAACAGACCCTCCACTGCCGAGTGGACCAAGCACCGAGCCACTTGGTGCAATGATACCAATAGATTTGGAGCCAGATGCGGTGCCAGATGTAAAGATACTTGACTGCCCAGAGAGGGTGGCAGTGTTTAGGGCAGGGTTTGTGGAGATCGCTGCCCCAGTACCAGGCTGGGTGAGAGTACCCTGTCCCGGGTAAGGATATGGGGGACCATTCGATTGACTGGGTAAAGGCGAACCGGAGGGGCGCCTGGATGTACCTGGTAGAGTACCATATGACTGGAAGCCGGCGGACGGACTGATTGATGCTGGCCCCAAGGAGTTTGATAAACGAGTCGACGAAGGGCTATTTAATGGCGATTGAGTACCAGAAAGTATAGTACTGGAAGAATTAAGCCACATTTGCGTGGAATTCGAAATAAGTGTGTTGGAGGATGCGCCGGAACCCAACAATGCTACACTAGGATCTGCATCGAGGCGCCCAAGTCAGCATAAAGCGCCTGTTGTAGTGATAGCAGAATGCCAGTCTTAGAACCATTTTCTGAAGGCATGACGGAGAAGATCCAGAGTACAGCCCATTGGGGTATTGAGGGTTCGATAGTGACTTACAAGCAGCGGTATTACGGCTGAAAATGATTGACAAGAAGAGAACGACTTGAGCGTTACATAAACTGTACATGCTGAGCACTGGCTGTCACGAATGAAGTGAGAAATGTAAAGACAGTGAAGGCATTGCTTAAACGCTGCAATATGATGGTCACGCATGCCAAACCGCTCAGGCAATAACGAGTGACTTCAGTGGACTATCAGGTCTTTCTACTGGCGAAAAGAGAGAAAGAGGGCGACCATAAGGTCTTTACCGAGTTACATTCAGGCGTCCAGTGCTGATGATTGTTAATTTCTAGATCTGGTCAAGCTAGCCTGTGAAACGAGCTTGCTCTGTGGGTAGCCATACTGGGCTTGCTGGTCCTGCTGGGCCTGCTGGGCTTGCCACGGGCAGGCCTGGTAGTCTTCTCTACCGTCAGCGGCACAGGAACCCGACCAAGTGGTCTAATCTGTTCTGAAGAGTCCTCACTAGTGTATTTTAGTAGAGTTGGTGAGCCGGGAAACATTGGCCGAGATAGATGATCCTTCATCGTCTGCCTCCCGCTACTAGATGCGGCGCAGTTGAGCCTCAGGCACAGTACTCTTCATGGCTCAAGTAGGCTTCCAGCTTGCAATCTGCACGTTCCAACAATTGACCTTGTCTGGATGCTGCTTCCCAGTCTGTTGCATGCCTTCTACAGGTCAACGTGGCTGCCGGAATGTGAATAAGTTGAAGTAGAGAGGCATGGTAGGCGTGGTGTTGGAAGATTAGGGGACGAAGTTGGGTTCCGAAGATCTGATTTAGCTTGTGGGGCTGAGTTAGTGGCGCCTATTAGGGCTGACTCCCTAAACTCGACCCGGAATAGCGCTGCAACATTGCTGTTTCATCGTTTCCCTTGCAAACAAAACCCCACCACTCATTTTTACAAGTACTTTCAGTAGAGTACTCTTTGCCTTTTGCTCCCAGGCTTTACTTTTAGTAGCATTCCAATCACCGCGCAGACTCGGAAACACTAGGGATAAGTGCTCGCATGTACCTGAACAACGGCTGTTAGCGAGTGCCATGACGAAAGCGAGGCCCATCACGTACGAGGCCTTCTTGCGCCTTTCACGCGTACCCCAACTCTGAGAGACTTGCGCGTACAATCTCCTTAAATGTCACAGTCACCATATGGAAGACAGGTGCCGTTTCAATCTCGACAGTCCACCTTTTTCGATCCCTTAGCTACATGACTTTGGCTGGTTTTCTAACACACCAATTCGAGCGATGGTCGAAGAGGAGAATATAGCTGTAGTCAGAACAAACAACAGTAATATACTCGCGTTGAGGCGAGTCTGTTAGAGAAAAGATCTTCACGAGGCAACGGATCAATATGGACCAACAGGACCGGACCGATATGACAGCCTCCAGTGGGTATAGACGGTGATCGTTCCTGAGGCGGTGACCGTGTCCTCTCCCACGTTCATCAAGCCTTGAAATGTTTCGTCTAAAGGTACTAAGCCGCTAAGCAATTATTATGGGAAATGTTCGATATGCATGATTTATGCTTCATTCCCTTGCATACTGTTGTAAACACTGTAAGCTTGAGCCGTGGTAGCAAGCTCGAGATAAAGATATAGGCGGAAGTAATCTATCGAGGACTCGGTATCGTGAACGCTCCTCTGTGGCAAATGCCAGATCGGTGTGCATCGAAGTGTTGTACGACAACGAGTGGGAGAGAATCACTTCCCATCATAACGCCTCCAATTTGCCACGACACGTTTCAGTCAGCAGGTCACACATGACTTGAACACGAATCGCCATTACTCCTCCAACTATATTTGACTTCCCGAAAGCCATATCGAGGCAATCGCGTCAACACCATCCACTCCGTCAGCATGGCATCTTTCACGCTCCTGCCCCTCGAGATCCTTCTAAATATTCACAGCCACCTCGTGAAACCGAGCGATATATTTACTTTCACAGCCCTGACTCGCAACACTTACACGCATATCGACCTTTTCCTCTACTCAACAATAACCATACATCACAGCCATTACCCTCACAGAAACTTCCGCGACTCAAAGGACAACCTCAAGTTATTTAACATTCAACCGATCGATGACACACTATCGAGGCTAGAAAGTACCTTGAAACACAATACCAACTTTATGTCAAGGCTCAGAAATCTTGATATCCACCTCCACACCAGTCTTACTTACTTCTTGACTGCCGGGGACCTGATCTATACACTTCTTCCTCGCCTGTATCATCTCAAGCATTTCCGACTCATCACTGAGGTCTTGAATGGTGAACCGTTCTCACCCGCAACGAACAAGATTTCTCCAGCTCGCTTAGCCATCGCGTTGAAAGGCTCAACACACAAAACGCTAGAAACCCTAGAGCTAGCTCTCGGCTGTGACCGTACCGACACAGACGGCACACAGCTTGGTGATATGAAGCCCTTCGTTGCTCTAAAAAAGCTTAGTGTGCAGAGCTACGTTCTCTTCGGAGGATACTTGGTCCACGGGTTTGGGATGGATCGCAATCCCAACACCTGGTCAAGGCCTATGCTCAGCGAGATGCTTCCTGCCAGTCTATTGCACCTGCGTATACACTGTGGTGCTAAAGACTATGACGACAACAACGGCACGAAGCACCAACGTAGGGACAGAGACGAGGCCGTAGCGCATCTTACCGAGCCTGTGAATTGGGGCCCCATAAAGTGGGGTTCCTGTGGCGAGACTTTTCAACCACTCGAAGAGGTAAACGCAGAGCCAGTTAGGGTGCTTAAGAGTGCGAGGCATTGTTTGTGTCCCCATGGAGACTATTGGAGAGAGCTCAATGAGATGAATAGATTGGTGGATCGACTGGATGTTATTGGGGAAGATTAGGAGAAGAGCTAGAATGAAGGTGTACAATGGCACGAAAGGGAAGGCTGGAAGTAAGAGAATAGGGTAAAAGCCATGCATGTAGAGCAAATAGCTTTTAAGCCATCCTTGATAAACACCAAAGAAGTTCTCTAAATCTAGGGGTTTCTAACCCTTACATAGCCTTCATTAACTTAATAAATATATGATAAAAGATATGTGTTACTTTAAAGGGCCTTTAATAAAGGTTATATCTAACTTCAATAACCTTTGATATGCATAATTTATGCCTCATTCTCTTATTAAGGCACGAATTCATGTCAACCATTCAGGACTCTAATTCGGACTATGTGAGTACAAAACTGATCATTTGGTGTGGCAAATTCCCGCTAATAGTGAAAGCACAGCCACTTCCGCATTCGGAAAATTGTGCGAGCTCTCACGTGACTTTGAAATTTCGATCTGCACCTGCCGTCGGATATCCACTTCAGCTTCCTTTCAGCTACTGCACACCTGCATAAAGTGCATGTTGGATATCCCGCGTGCGCAATTACAAGCATAGGGTATTCATTGGCTTGCAGTCAATCGCAAAAGCAGGTCTTGAAGCCATTCTGATGAGCTGGCCCGGTCTTGACGTAACGGACTTGCCATCGACTTGCGCGTGTGATAGCTACCCGATATTGTTAGCTCTATTGCTTCATACCTACTGTTGGCTCTTTTGATAGGCCGCTCCAGTAAACGTTATGAGAGACGTCCATGGCGGTTCCTTCGCACTCGGCTAGCTTGCTGACACCGCCTACTTACCGCTATTCATAAGCATCTTGAAGACTATTGCGTACCCATACGACTATTCTCAGCCGTCGGAATCGGTGAACCTCGTCGTTCTCTAATTGGCTGTTTCTCTAGGCAGCAATGCTATGTCAGAAGTCTTATTCAAGAGGACCCATCTTCGCGGCCAGAATTTTGAACATGGCAGACCATTCAGAGGCTGCTCCTGTGATTGGGCATAATTTTCGATCTTTATCTATTCTCCACGGATCATGCTCGCATGTACATGATACGCATGTATGTCGGTCTATTACCTCAGCCACTGCAGCTACATTTAGGTCTTCCCGGAGGCCATTGTAGGGCTGAGGCTGAGGTGCTGATCTTCAGTAGACTTTGACCAAACAAAATCTCCTATCTTAATCCAGATACTTTTCGTATCTTGTAATTTACTCTATATATCGATTGGAGGGAATTACGATGTCTGCATTCCTTAAGCTGCCTCCTGAGCGTGGTCCACTTACATCTACACCAGTCCGTAAGCATTGGATTGCTTGATCTCTTACTGAAGACCAAAGGATGGTAAAGGCACCGAGAAGCAAAGGCATGTCTCACCTCTATTCTTTAATTCTTGTTTCATGGCTGACAGTCCTACTAGGCTGCCGGGTCTGCGTAGACCGCCGTGTCAAGGTACAACGCATTATTTAGGACCCTTGAACCCAAGGGTGAAGTGCTAATCCTAATCACCAGTGCGACCAAAGGCGACCCTTTTGTGCACGATGCGAAAAGTCCGGCCGTCAATGTCCTGGTTTTGAGCTTGTCAACTTCATTAATGAAGGTCCCCACCTACGAAATATGTACAAAGGAGACAGAGAGGAGAGCGCAAGGTTGGTCTTACCCTCGTCGAGTCCTAGCGGTCATTGCAATATTAACCTCGACCCCTTGTCCCAAACCATCCATAATGTCGACAGCCCGTACCTTAATTAGTGACCAAGAACTCAGCATGTACAGGGGTTCATCGCCGTCCTCATCTTCTGGTGTCGCCGCGGCACCAAGAAAACGCAGTCGCAGGAATTTGTACAACATATCCGATATGAGTACGGTCCCTTTTCCCAAGGAGAACGACGCTGGTCCCGATTTTGAACGATCGACTTTAGTGGCATTGATGGCTCCTTCGGCGTTTCAAGCACAGCTGCTATCCTCTTTTATCCAAAGCATCTCAAGCTCCGACCCTGCCAATCTCGTACCCACTCTTCAATGCTACAGTACTTGGCTTTCTAGTATAGCTACCTCTACATCAGTCTCAACCACGTTGATGTGGTCTCTTCGCGCGCTATCGCTGTCGCACCTCGGCCACCAGGTGCAGGATAGAAACCTGATACAAAACTCGAGGGCCATGTACGGCAAGGCGCTACTACATCTCAACAAATCGCTACAGGAGCCAGGAGAAGGCCTTTCTACTGATACCTTGAGTGCAACAGCCCTACTTTCCTTCTATGAGATCCTCACGTGTACCGAAAGGGACGCCTGGGTCCAGGTAAGTTGTCATTCACAGCCATGAATCAACCAAGGTCCCTCGACTGACACAGTCGGTTTGTTCCCATAGCACGCAGGTGGTGCTGCCAGATTAATACAAATTCGCGGCCCAGATCGTCATCGAACGGGCCGTGATAGTGCACTGTTCCTCTCTTGTCGATGGTCGTTTCTCCTTCAATCTCATCATACTAAAGGGAAATGCTTCCTGACAGAACCTGCGTGGCGTGCATTATCACGACGCTTGGCTGAGAGTTCTCCACGGCGAAGTAGGCTTTCTGATGCAACAGAGGAGGTGTTCCAAACGGTCATTGACCTTCCCAAGTTTATGTTCAACGCAATAGATTACATCGAGTGTCCCGAGGCAGATCCTATGAAGTTGCAAGAATTGATACACCGCACGCATCTGTACCGAACCAATTACAAGAGCCTCCAGGCGCGTGTCGGAGATGCACTTGAGAAGGCGGGGCTAGAACTTACGAAGACTGCTTCATCTCAGAACGACAAGGTGTTCCCCTTCGTCTATCAATACCCAAGTGTCATGGTCGGGTCATCCTATTGTGGTTATTGGGCTAGTATGTGCATGTTGAACGTGATTCTCATAGGGCTAGAGGCCAAGTTGCAACCTGTGATTGCAAGCCCTACAACTGCTTCGGTTGTCGCACTGGATATAGACATTGCCAGGGCAGGCAAAAAGTCGTACCTGATGCGAACAATTGAAAGCCTGCCCAATCGTACCTCCCCAGCAAAATTATGGGCCCTTCCTCCACCTGATGGACAGTCCAAGTCTCCGCTGATAGCGGCGGCTAGCCCCAAGGATTATCCAACAATGAGTGTAGAGGACACTCTGAAACGACGGAACATGTACGTGGAGGAGAACATTCACTACGCGAGGGAGATTTGCAGATCCGTGGAAAATTTGCACAAGGCCGCATTCATAGGTCCTATGTTCCTCATATTCGCCCTCAGAGCCGCAATAAGGACGTTAAGAAGTCGGGAAGAAAAGGCGTGGATTATGGAGAAACTTGAGATCATCAGCAAGAGCTTCGGTATCGCAAAGGTTGAAGCCGAGGTTTACAGAGAGCACTCAGGGCAAGTGAACCCTTAGTGCGCACCACCGGCAGGCGTGGTTGAGACGACATTGGTTGGCGTGAGTGGCGATCCGAGTGCGAATTATACCTCTTGAGCTGGTGGCTGCGGTCTGATCTCGGGTTTTTAAGGTCAAGGAAATTGGTTGCTCTGTCATTGAGGGGAAGAGGAATGCTACTTTGCATGCATGTAGGAACCTTTTAAGCGGTAAGCGCAATAGCGTGGCTTATACATAGTAGGAACTTCGGCTTATATTGGGCAGTATGTATTCTGATAGATCAAATGCGACGCGGTGACTGCTAAAACACGGTTGCTGCTCTCCATTTGTGCCTTCCCACCAGAGCCCCCATTGGCTATATCCCTGATCTGATCAGACACATTCGATCTTGGATGCTATCGTCCAGCATCTGTGTTCTTTTCACCATACTGTTCCAAACTGTGGTTATCTTCTCGTATACACGCTTTCGATACATGTCAAGTAAGGATTTCATGTTCGATCATTCAATCCCATTGGCCTAGCAAAAACTTGTCTGCGCTAAGACTTATGTTCGGTTGCATGAGGCAGTGCTGAGCGATGGATTCAGGATGACGGCAACTATAATAGGCCATCAACTAAGGCAGGGGTACAGACTTAGGGGGATGGCTAGATGCACCTAGTTCTAGTTCTAGTTCTAGGTAAATCCCGAGAACAATTCATTTTAATTCCGTGTAAGTGCAGCTTTGCCGTGTTTCGAGCCTGGGAGCATAGGAGGCATCATCGAAATGGCGGAATATTCTGACTTCAGTGGCCAGTGTCATTGGATACGAACAGAAGGAGAGTCGTGAGCTTGGTTCTTGGTACACTGACTAGAAGATGAAGCTCAAGGACTTCATGGCCGCCTTTGAGGTCTCGTAGCCAAGTCCAAACGTAGCTTGACTTACAGGCAGTAATGTAAAAGGATCATACATCACCATTGCCAGATGTAACGTTGCTGGGTGGGGAGAGAATGGACATTGGTAGACACTTGTGTTAATTGTGGCTGGTGTAGCTCTTGTGGCTGAAAATGTAGATGATGCTCAAACGCTAGCAGCACTAGTCGAGAGCAACACTGAAAATGATTCCAAAGTGAACATAGTGTTACCATTCATAGACAAATATTTACTGTATCCTTATGCTCTTGGGTATGCTTACCCTGTTTATCGGTTGCTCACACTGAACACTGGTTGCAATATACCACCATACCACCAGTCAAAAGCCCTTTCGTGCTTCTACCTCGGTTCGACTTCTACGTACCCTTCCGCAAGCATCCCTAGACATAGTCACGCTTCCATCGTCCAACTAGGTATCCTATACAGAGACTAGGTATCCTATACAGAGACTAGTCCTCCTGAACACCTAGTTCGACACCTTGGAAGGTTCCAGCATTCAATGCATACGCTCAATCAGCGTCTCCAAAGAAAGACAGGAGAAGGCTATACGCGCTGGCACGGGAAGCACCGAAACACGTCATCCACCGAATTGCCAAAAGGGTAAAATCTCAGACGGTGTCTCTCCATCACCTGGAGGTAAAGGCCTCTACTCCGTACAAGTCCCAACCTCTAAAGAATCGAGACCCTGCGCCTGAGCCCCCAGACGGAGCACCAGAGGAATGGCGACTCGAGGCAAGTCGAGTAACTCGCATAACACAAACGCGACATTATTTCTCACATCCATTTCAGACACACACAGAATACCTAATTCCCTTGAACATGCCCGGGAGCCGCTTGATGGTAGTGTGTCGGAGGAAGTAGAAGATTATGAGCTTGAACAGGACGACGAAGAAGAGGAGGAAGGTGATGAATATGACGGGTTGCTCAACGAAATGGCCATAGACGAAGATGTTTCCGAGGAAGCAAGAGCAGGGATTGAAGCATTCAACGAACGTTATTTTCGAGCAAGAGCACACCGACGGATTCAACACCCCAGACCCGAAGCAGAACGTGCACGAAGAGAGGATGATTCGCCCTTGGGGAAGCCATATAGATCTTTGCGGGACGAATTCTACGACTCCAACAAGAGTTTGTATAATTCTTACAAGCCAACGTGGTCGAGAGAACGCCCAACTCAAGAGGTTTCGGCTAGACGTAGACGGTCACCGGGTAGCCCTCGTGGCCATCAGGAAATCCACAGAAGAAGAGCTGTGAGTTTAGGGGGTGACATGAAAAGACAGGACAAAACATCAATAGAGAGCCGAGGGCCAGATCCTTCTGACCTCGAACGTTATCTACAAGAAGCCACCATCTGGACCCTCAGTGATCAGAGAGCGTTTCCCGGAATTGATCCAGCAAGGCTGCCCCCTTTTATTGAGGTGGAGGAAGTCCAGGAGCCTGGACAAGGACTGGGATCAATATATCAGCCAGTAACCAGAACCACAACGCGGAATGACGCCAGCTCCCTGCCCTCTGAGTCTTTAGCATTTCGCAGTACCATCCCCAATATTGCACGCCGATCAGTAAACGAGCGGCGATCCCACCCGCTCCGTTCAGGCACGTCGATACTTGCCACAGCAGAAGGATCTCCGTCAGCTGGAGGGGACTTCGATAATAGTAATCCTGCCCGAACTCCACAAAGCAAGCCGGGTCTAGGGGTGCCTGCAATCCCTGATGCTTCGAGGTCTAAGAAGCGCAAGTCAGCACGGCGTAGGTTAACAGGTGAATCGGAGATGCAAGCAGAAACGTCTAGGGAACCTTCCTACAGCGAATGGCGCAGAAGACCTTTCCGCAAGAGACGTCGTCCAACGGACTCGCCAGCAGATGAAGTTCCGGCCCCGCCTTTGCCGGGCTTTACTCAAAGTCGACGCACAAGAATCCCCTCTGAAACTCGGAGATTGCCATGGACCGAAGGTACTGAGAGCATGCCGCCCCTTGATAGACGAGCAAGTACCAGCACTTCAAGCTCGTCAGGACTATTGCAATCACCCAGTGGAACGCCTACACTTTTGCCATCATCGTTATCGGCGTTTCAAGCTGCGGCTATTAATGCAGCGATAGAGGACTCTGGGACCGGGCGGCCGAATTATGTTCCAGCTTTAGAGGACTCTGGAACCGGGCGGCCGGATTATATACCAGCTTTAGACCTACTTCCGGAAGCGATGAGGCTGAGAGTCTACGAAACGCTCAGCCACCACGGCGTCAATGCGTCTACAGAGCAGAAATCGCTTTTGCCAAATTTGGATTATTGTCGCACTCGATATTTGGTTTTCACATCTGAGTTATTACCCCGCTCTTTCGCAGCTCAGAAACGTCGAGACATACTCAGGATTTTTAGGAACAAAGCACCTTATGTACCAGCCTGCATCAGCAGTATTCCCAGAAAACCCAAGATACAGTATCACATTACTATTAGTCGTCAAACATTTAGAAGTCACTCTCCCTGGACGTCTCTTTCAAAGAATTGCCAAGCTAGGACATTGAAAGAACTACCGGTTGAAATTTTCGAACATATTGCTCGCTATTGTTCTCACGATACCTTGAAGAATATGCGTCTTGTCAACAAAAATTTCGAGAGCAAGCTCTCAAACCGTGTTTTTGGTACCGCTGTGGTGCCATTCAACTCGGGGATCTACGGAATGATGGTTCATGACAGTCCTGCCAAGGCGATTGTTGACATTGAAGGGAAGGGTAAAGCCGGGGGGATACCTCTAGTGCAGAAGTTCCCTGCTAGAGAGGTTGATGATGGGATGAAGATCTTCAAAGCGTGGGGCAACAATGTCAGGAAATTCGCTATGGCCTTCGAAGTCGACGAAGAGCAACTATGTAACCATCCGAAAAAGGGAAAATATGAGCACCATACAACATTCTGGGGTCCCTACAAATGGCCCCACCCTTTCTACAGCCGGTATGAAGTGGTTGAGGGTTTAGAAAAGAAAGCTGATGAGTTCCGTTGCATGAGCTTGGCATTATCGTATCTGAAGGAGGTCCGCGAGCTAGGACTCTCCTTGGATAGCGGTCTAGGATGGATTGCTGGACCAGATATTTCGGATCGCGCTCGAATTTTCCAAGAAAAACCGAGTATCTTCGGCCACTCTCATCCATTTCACGATTTGGATGCCAAAAGGGATTGGACCGAGAAACTCAAAGAGCTCGGTCTTTGTCCTAAAAAGTATCAAATAGATGGCAGATTGATTACTACGGCAGAAGGGCCTCTTCGTAGAAACGCCTACGATTTCTATGAATGCACCGTGCACCTGGACGCGGGTCGGCCTTTCTTGACATTTCCAGACTCCGATGAATCTTCCGATCCTTGCAAGGAGACTCTCATCTTTGGGGGCATCAACTTATCACTAGTTGCACCCAATTCGCGACTGGTACCGAACCCACTTCATCACATCCGCAACGTGGAGCATGGAACTAAAGATAGTTCGTACAAGTCGGCTTCCCTTGTGCCTAATAACCTTACGACCGCTCAGAAAGAATGGCTATTAGAAACCGAATGGGCTCAGCGCGCCTTTCTCTCCAGCTACTGCATGGCTTTGACGGACAATTCGCAAGCCTTTGAGAACGTGGAATCTCTGACTATTGCCAAGCTTTCTAGCAGGTACCTAGCAGCTCTCCAACGGGATGACTTTTGGAAGGCTCTACCAAATCTCAACACGCTCACCATAAAGGTGTCAGCAGACTTTCGTGACATTCAAAAGACAGACTCAGGTATTGTTGAAGCACCGGACATTATGCCTTCCAGGGCTGCTACTGCGTTTTACAAGCTTGTCGAGGGCTATATAGCCAATATTGCAGGTATCAGGACGTTAAATCTCGGTTACTTTGGTGGGGGCGAGCATCAAGGAGGGATATTTGGACGCAATCAACATGTCCTACCGGCGCCTCTCTACGATTTCTCCAACCATCATAACACCAACATACCGTCTGTTCTTAGTCTCCCTTATGTTGAACACCTCACCTTGACAAATTGCTGGGTTGCACCGGCTACGCTCATATCCGTTGTCCAGACGGCTACGCCTGAGATGCGCAAGCTGACACTTAATTCTGTCTCTCTAACAACTCACTACGCAGGGAACGAGAGAAAACCCAGTCCACTTGAAAATGGGGTTTACCCTGTTCCCATGGGTCTTCCACGCTTGTACGATCCTGAGATTGGTAACTTGTGGGCTAGTCGCGGATACACACCAGATCCCAATGCCCAATCAAGTCCTAATCACTGGCTTATTACAGGCGGTCGCAAGGGTTCCTGGCGTGATGTCATTGACAAGATCACTCCAGGTCCTACTATCGACCTCCTACGCTACGCTTACCAGCACATGGACATTGCTCCAAAGATGCGTACCGGCCCTCTCGAGCGTATTGACTTCGTCTCTTGTGGTTATGTTCGGCTACCGGACCAGGAAGGATTAGACCAAGACGGCATCGGCGAGATTATCATTCGTCCACCTATTGCCTCTCTCGAGAAGCGTGCCATGGATCTAATTCCAGTCATGATGCATCGAAACTCAGACCTGCTCTTAGGACAGATTGTCCCCTCACTTCCCGAAGAGGAACTAGCCATCTTCAGAGATTGCTTCCCAATGACGATAGGCTGGGGTGATGATAATACGAAGTACCATAATCATGAGGATGGCCAGCCCACTGGCGGAAGTGGACGTTTTTCAGGCCATGTTGAGAAGTTGACCTTCGACCCAACCTCTTCACTATTGCCCACCGGACTTCTTGAGCTCCAGAACCGGAGTTGGTCCTATTTCTCCCGTATCCCGCGATGAACGCTCTTAACTTGCTCTAAAAGACCTGGATGATTAACGTCACTGATGGGCGTTGTCGAATGATTCTCATTGACACGGATTTTCACTTCTTGCAATGCATTACTTCTTCATTGAACTTAAGAGACGGTGCCATGGCAAGGCCCAACATGCATATCATTTTATCACGAACGAATTTAAGTATTTGATGCTTGCACACATGCTAGCTATGTCTTTAAAACGTATGAAGAGGAGGTACGGAGATTTCCTGTCCGCTCAGGTCTCTCCTGGCGGGGTTCGTGCGGCTACTTTGTATTTGTATATTCAAAAGATACCACGTTCATAGAGAGCATTTTTGCAAATAGAAAGACAGCCATGTTAATGCATGGAGTGATCTATGCTTGTACGGAAATATAAGTGCGGGTGTCACTTCCATGAGGCCATTGTCGTTGCAACTGTTACCGGGACTAAGCACCAATTGTATGTATGATATGCATGCATTGTAGGTGACCTCTCGACTGAGCTGGGCATTACCATGATTCCATAAAAATTCACGAAGGGATGTTCCTTCATTGATGCCTAGTATGCAGCAAAGCTAACTATCTAGCTATCCGCAGAACCACCCATCAATCAACCACCAACCCTCCACATCCCTACGCTCATCTCAAACCCTCACCATCCAACCCCTCTATCCCTGCGTAATCGCTCTCCTCAGCTTAACACCCCTTTGCCTCGAATTCAGCCTCTTCTTCTCAAGCTCGATTGACTGCGGGCCTTTCTGTACGACTTCTTCGCCTTCGGTGAGGATGAGTTCAATGTGGCACGGATTCGACATGTAGGGGTTGATCTAGAAAGTCGGAATAATTGTCAGTATCATAATTCATGATCGAGGGTGTAAAGAGTCGAGTATGGGGAAGGAAAGTGGGTAGACATACACGACCATGAGCACGGTATGTACGGCGGCGTTGCTTAGGAGCTTGGTTGACTTGGATGTGCTTGACTATCAGGTTGCTGGTGTCGAGGCCTTTTGTGTCGGCGTTTGCTTCTGCGTTTTTTAGGAGGCCGAGGAGGAATTCGGCTGATTTTTTGGGCCAGCGGGCTTTGGAGACGCCGAATTGTTTCCCTGTGGGTTGAACGACATCAGTATTTGTCCATAGAATGCCACAGAACCACCGTCATGTAGAAACAGTAGCTGCGTAGTAAAAGCGACTCCATAATCACTCTCTCCAGTGCCAGAGCCCGCCCACAACCCTATATTCCAACCCCGAATCATCAACAAAACCCACTCACCCTGTGCAGTCCGTCCCGTACTCCCAGCATACCTCCTCATCGGCACCGCCTCCTTCTTATCGATGACATTGCCTAAATATGAAAGAGCGCGTTGGAGTTTCCAGCCGTTGATAGCTTGTGCGGTTTCGCGGGTGTTTTTGAAAGAGACACGGAGGTAGGCGCCGCGTGCGCGGGCTGATTTGCCCGGCTCGATGGCTGTGGCTGCGTAGCGGACCTGATTGCAAGGGAGAAGATATTAGTTTTGGTCTGGGGGTCAGGGATGGAGGTGGAGTGTCATGGAGGATGTTTAGGCGCCTGAGAGAGGAGCAGGCATTGCTCTGGCAATTTCAGGGTTGTGGGGCCAAGTGCTAAGCAGTGTGAGGTGTTCTTGAGGGAAATGCGACTCACCATCTTGATTGTGTCCGTATGTTGCTGCTGATGATTCTACGCTCGCTGAAGTTGGTCATGGTCGAAATTTAGAGATCGCTTAGCGAGTGTGCGCCACTAGCCCATTTTCGGACTAGCAATTTCGAGCCCGCAATTTTTGATGCTCGAAAGCTTTCAATTGCGAAATTCTACTGGAGCTTCAAGCACCGTACAGAATGAATAACATATGAAGCAAGGTAAGTCTCTCTCTCATATTCATGGTGTCAGTCCTTGGTAGCTTCGCTAATCAGTGTGTTAAATGCTAGATCTTAATCCACACGCTAGAATTTCTAGCTGCGAGAGTTCAGATCCATAGATACAAAACAAAGATCTCTCAACAATTCTACAACATAATTGAAGCACATGCTCCCTGGTTAGAAGCTTGAACATATCTCTACACATCCATAATGGCATTCACACCTAGAGGGCGCGGCGGAGACCGTGGTAGAGGTGGAGATCGGGGCGGTCGTGGAGGTTCACGTGGTGGCCCTGGCGGCGCTCGTGGTGGTAGAGGTTGGATTGGCCTTTCCTGAGCGTTTGAAAGAGACTCTGCTAAAGGAATACTACAAGGTGGCTTTGGCGATCGAGGCGGCAGAGGTGGAGGAAGAGGCGCACCAAGAGGGCGTGGAGCACCACGAGGGGGAGGTCGAGGTCGAGGTGGTGCGCGGGGAGGTGCCAGAGGAGGCGCAAAGACCCTAATTGTATGTTTACCTCTGTCTCGTCATTGTGTCGGTGGTTAGAACTAATACCAGTGAATGATAGGAACCCCATCGATTTCCTGGCATCTTCATCGCTCGCGGCAAGGAAGACATGCTCGTGACCAAAAACCTCACGCCTGGCGAGTCTGTATATGGTGAGAAACGGGTTTCGGTCGAAGCTAGTTCCATGGATACTTCCATCACAAATGGCGATGCTGCGGCTCCTGGGACAAAGATAGAATACCGCGTGTGGAACCCTTTCAGGTATGAATAGCTGTATCAAATCTGAGGTCCCCACTCATCGAACCTTAGATCAAAGCTCGCGGCTGGTATATTAGGTGGTCTCGATGAGATATACATAAAGCCTGGTGCAAAGGTTCTGTATCTAGGAGCAGCAAGCGGCACCTCAGTCTCACACGTTGCGGATGTTGTCGGTCCTACAGGCACAGTCTTCGCGGTTGAATTCTCGCACCGATCAGGCAGAGATCTCATCAACATGGCCACACACCGTACTAACGTTATCCCAATCATCGAAGACGCCCGACAACCCCTCCGGTACCGTATGCTCGTTGGTATGGTCGATGTCATCTTCGCAGACGTTGCGCAGCCAGATCAAGCCAGAATTGTGGCAATGAATGCACATATGTGAGAACATCGAGGTCTTCTGTTCTCATGAAGCGGCCTGAAGCTGATTGGATGCTAGGTTTCTCAAAGTTGGAGGAGGTGTAGTTATCAGTATCAAGGCCAATTGTATCGATAGTACTGCGGCGCCGGAGCAGGTATTCGCACAAGAAGTACAAAAGTTGAAGGCGGAGAAGATCAAGCCATTTGAGCAAATTACCTTGGAACCTTTTGAGAGGGGTAGGGTCTCGCCTTGGTCCTCTATAGGCTGGTTTAGGCTAACAAACGTGCTATAGATCATTGTATTGTGACGGGGAGATATGTGCGTGCTTCTACTTAAAAAGAAAAAGAACCTGGATACCATAAGTCGGCGATAGGTCTACATCAGCTAGGCGCAAGGCGAACTGCTTAATATGCTTCTTAGTGTATGAATTGAGACGTCGGTTAAACAATGATCAAGTCAACCCTCTCGTTCTCGACCCATCGTGAATCATTGATTCTTGCTAATCCCACCCGCCTGTATATGTCATAATCGCCTGTAGGTACCAAAGCCAAGCAGATAGCAGTCCAGGTTTTGTCTGGTATGACATCGTCTTCGGTGTAGAACACGCCTTTCTCGAAGATGATAGGTAAGCAGAAAATGCCACCTTCTAGCGACTCTTGATCGTCAGGGAAAAATCTGCCAACGAGCTTCCCAGTATCTGTGTCCATGATGTTGTCGTCATCATCTTCGTCCTTTCTCAAAGCTTGGTCAACTTCCCCAACTTTTAAGGCAAGTCCAAGCTTCAAATACCCGTTGATATGCAGCATACCCTGCGACACCTACAGCAAACACGGGTCAGTATTTGATTCTTGAGCAGAAATGGCAAGAAAATCTCTCTAGTTCTTCATCAAATGTCTCAAGGACCCAGCTTGTCACCCAAAAAGCAAGGAATTACAATCAACATACATACCTTCCCAAACGGATTCCTCTCCTTAGCTGGCACTATGACATCCACCCCCTTCACCGCCACACAATCCAAATCCCAACTCCGATCTTCGTTCGGATCCTCAAAGTCATGGAACATGACCCCACCTTTCACACTCGCCCAACTCCAACTCGGCGCTCTCCACACCTCCAACCTCTCCTCCGGCTCCACAACCGACCACAACAACCCCCTCTGCAAATCATCTCTCCACAATCCCGCCACATACCCGTCGCCCGTCGCCCTCTGCACAAACCCCGCGACACCGCTCAGCGCGGGGAAGATGTCACTCTCATATGTCAATTCGAGGGTACTATACTGCTTAATAAGGTCATACCACCTATCATACAACTCCAACAATCTCTCCCTCTCCTTACTCCCCCACACCCCCCGTTCGACCTTCACACCCTTCAAAACACTCCTCAAAACCTCATCTCCGCGTCCCATATTCACCAAGATTCCCTCCGTCTTCCTCCCCTCTGGAAATCGCTCACTGGCCTGCATTTCCAAACACATCCAGCTAAGCTTATTAGACTCGAAAATCAAAGACCGAGGAGCCAAAAGACGCTCCTGCATGACCCAGCCGCGGTGATCAAGGGGGGAGTAAGCCTTTGTCCAGAAGGGATTGGTATCGTCTCTCGGTCTAACATGGACCTTTACTACGGTCTCCTCACCTTTCTGACCGGGCTGAAATATCAAAGTCAAAGCGCAAGGCCGAACAAGACGCGCATCTCGCTGCATGAAACAGCCCACGCTACCATCTTCCGCACCAGCGGCTGAGATAGTGAACAGACTGTGGCGGTAATAGTCGCCCATTTTTGCGGCCTCAGATTCCCAGTCGGAAGTGGAGACTTGGATGATGCAGAGGGAGTCAATCCAGAGGTACTTGAAGCCCATTCTGCGGGTGATGGTTACGGCGTCTTGGAAGGTTTGGGAGAGGGAGGACATTGGAATTCCCCCTTGGCGAGCGGCCAGCGTAGCGAGGGTGGTGGTTATGATGCGTTGCTTGCCCCAGCAGTGGGAGAGGGTGAGGTAGGTTGTGGAGCTTTTCAGTTCAAGAGTGTCTGTGAGGATCAGTTTGGGGGATGTGTGGGTTACATCTAGAACCCGAGTTGGGCAGAGCGATGGGGTGATGGTGTTCTGGCAGGTCTTATGGGTCTCGAGGCAGCGGTTTAGCCATGTAGTGGCGAGGGTGAGATTGCTGATGCTTCCTGTGCTTGAGGGGCCGGGAGTGGGATCTATATCTGCTACTGTATCTGCGAGAGATCCTGTGATGATTGGTTTAGTCCTTCCACACACTAGAGGCAAATCCTCACCGTCGGATTTCGATCTTCTGTATACTGTATATAAGAAAAGGAGACAGTTGACTCACTTTCGAATTCTAAACCCTCAAAAGCCACGCTCCTCTCGCGCCCTGAATAAGCGAATATAACCTCTGGTGTCCTGCCAGACTCGGAGGTCTCGCAGTAGAGTTGAACAGCCTCGGACTCTGGGTTTGGAGGTTTAGGTTTCGACCGTCCGAGTGGGTTGATGGCCCTGCTAGGTGGCCGACTGAGGCGATCCCACAACAAGGCGCAGAAGTGACAGCCATGGGTGGCTGTTATTTGGAGAGATTGCAGGTTTGGTTGGTGGTTGGAGATATAAGAGGTCACTTCCAATAATTCGTCTCCGGTCCGAGAGGCTGGAGTTTGAAAAGTGATGCTTTGGCACTGGTCGCAGAGCATCTCCAGCTAAGGTCCGGCTACCAATCCATGAATGAGGTTCTGTCTGTTAGCTTGGACATAGGATCAAACGTCCCTGATGTACTCTATTGTACATTCAAGAAGCCATTGCTCCTCATCGATCGCGATATGGTCCCCTAACGACATAAGGTACGGAAGGTACAGTGTGCGCAATAACCCTTGTCCCAAGTCACAGCAAGCAGCCATACCTAGTACCTAGTCAGATCAGTGTTGGCGCGCCGGACGGCGTTGTCCATCGTCGCCTGGGTATTCATATGTGTAGATAGAGAGGGTTGTTATGCTGCCATTGTGGGGGTGGCGGTGGCGGTGGCTAGTGCCTGTTGCTCTGGGAGATGAGGGCAGTGAGGGGCAACCTTGCATCTTCATTGTACACCTGCCATCTTCACGTCTTGCCCTCGTCACTCTCATCTCTCTTCGTATCCTCCGCAGCAGCGTAACAGCATGGAGAATGTTACCTGCGCATATATTGCTCGAGTTGCCAATATTGCCTGGTGCATCATGTCCAGCCACTGTTCAACAAGATCTAAAAACCTCTGTTATCAAATGTCCGACTTATGTGGTAGATAACTTCTCGTTTCGTATGCCTCTCTCTCCCACATGTCAACGCTCGAAGTTTTCCTTTCGTGAAGACGCAGAAGATTTTGAGCCTCTTTTCCCATTTATACGTGTCTTGCCAATTCGAAACTCGCTGTTCGTTGTCTTGGTGTGGTGCGGTTGAATTCGGTAAGTAAGAGAAGAGAAGAGGTACGCTCAAGATATGTATACAAATAAAGACTGGCCAATGCCGCGGGGACCTGGGAAATCTGGAGAACTGCGTCAGCATGGCCTCGGGCGTCATATTGACCATCCGTAGGAATCCATCAATACCGCGGGTTCCGGCTGGATGATTGCCTGTGCCTGAGTATTACCATGGTTGTCCTACTACCATTGGTGAATGCTGATCCGTAGGGATCAGATAATGTAGCGGATTCTGGTTGGAAGATTGCCTCGATACTGCCATAGTCATCCTGTTGGCTGTTGTGACGGCAAGAAAGATCGAGCGTTGGAGATGGGAATATCATTGAAGGCTATTGCTAAGATCAAAATGGAGAAGGAACGCTGGCTAGTGCTATGCATTGCTAGATACTCTGAAGAAGCTGAATATGGAAGGAACGGCAGGAATGCTAAGCGAGTTCTGCTAGGTATTTATCAACGCCGTTCACGCTTCCAATTCGTTTTCTCTCGGTCACATCACGAATTGATAGAATGTTGCTATACGCATACGTTCGACTTGATATCGTGTCTTTTATTTCTCTTTTCAAAACCGCATTATAGGGTTATCTACTATACGTAGAGGCCTACCTTTCACTTCGGTGAACCGCATTACAGGGTTATCTACTATACGTAGAGGCCTACCTTTCACTTCGGTGAACCGCATTACAGGGTTATCTACTACATGTAGAGGCCTACCTTCCCCCCTTACCTTCTTCTCTCACCGTCTCTCACTCGCCCGCATCTCTTTCTACTGCGTTACGTCTTTACCACTCGTCTCGTTCATCCTTGGGCAAATACGCCTTCTCTTGTCATTTTCCTTGGGTAAATACGCCTTCTCTTGTCACCATCCTCATCACCATGTTCAACGAATTCAGCGAGAAAGAGTTACGAGAAAAGCTCGAGGCCTTCGAACGTATGATCAAGCGCTCTAACGATGCTGCTAAACGGGAGGGACTTGAAAAGACAATGCTCCATGTTCGACGCGAGCTTGAGTTCAAGATAGCCAATCGGGAGCAGCGTGCCACCAACAAACGACCCAAAGCACCGGCCAAGGCACCCAAAAAGACGTCACATCCTGGGGCAGTGGCAGCACCAAAAGCGCCAAAAGCACCAGAAGCACCAGAAGCACCAGAAGCACCAGAAGCACCAGAAGCACCAGAAGCACCGCCCAATGGAATCAAGCGTAAAGCCAGTGCCCTGGAAGCATCTGAGGCTTCAGCACCTCCGATGCCATTGGAGGCATCTGAGGTTGCAGTTCCCCATGCAAGACGGCAAAAGAGAGCGTCTGAAGCTCGTGCAAAAGCGGATTTTTTGCTTCAAAAAGCGCAAGACGCTCAGTGTAAGGCAGAAGAACTCCGGCGTCATGAATATGGCGTCAGCGCCACCACCACGACACCTGAGTGTGAACGACGAGCTGTCTTTAGTCGAATGCTGGACGCTGAAAGGACAGCCCAGGACCTTGAATAGAGAGCGAGCTTAGCGGCCAAGAAAGCCGAGAAGATGGAAGCGGATGTCCGCAAAGCGGAAAGTATTGCTGCTGTAAGGCTTTCAAACAATTCTGCTGAGCAAAGAATGTCATGTCTGGCAGACCCACTGCCTTCATTCCAGCCATTGACTGACTCTAAATTGCTCCCACCTGACTTGTTCGACACTAACGAGCAAATACCAGCATTCCCCAGCGATGCTCCTTCCAGCCTGTCCCAATTGCTACTCGCCGAGTCTGCTTGCTGGCAGGCCGGCAATGACAATCTAGAGGATATTCAGGAGCCCAGTTAAGTCGGGTATCAGGGTGCTGTGAACATTCACGCCAACAGGGGCTTTGAGCACACCAACAATGGCGATGAGACCGAAGAGACCGAAGACACCTGTATTTCGAGCCTCACAGAATCTAGTGACGTGCGGGGAGTTTGGGTCGTGGTTGTTACCCGGTTCAGTAGTAAACTGCGCGAACTGGCTGTCCGGCGTAACCGCCTCTACGAGACGTTCAAGCTTTATCGACCGGACTTATTCGCTGAAACAACCCAGCCAAGGCGACTGGACCTGGTCATGGACGAGACCCCCTCCGCAAAAGCGGTGTCTAGAATGGTCCACAAGCATCAAGGGGATTTGATAGAGCTAAGCTCAGCCGCGCCAGGCAGAGTCAATGTGGTCGCCACGGCTCTAGATGGATACACGACAGAGCATATGACCTTGCGTTGGGTTTCGAACCACTACAGACAACATGAATGGACTATGCACCTCGTTGTTCCAACAAATCATCAACGAAAAGATGTCCGTTCGCTTCTCGATTGCCCGGTTGGGCCTGTTAGATGGGCAACATGGACGTTCAAGACGTTGCTGGACACTGCTCAGCAGATGAGAGATGGTCAGGCCACGGGAGATGAGAGAGCACGACAGCTCCTCGTATTCTGGACGATAATTTCAACAGCGAAATCCGCGTAAGTTGCTCGTACCCCAACCATTGCAATTACCCCTAAGCTACTGAATCCGATATAGCTTGACATCCACAACAAAAGAGACGAGGGGTAGCGACATCAGTGAAATCCAAGACTATCGCGAACTCTGCCCACACAGGACGCGAAACACCTTCGGACTTTTGTAAGCTGCTACGGCGCACGTTTCCCCTTGTTTCTTGGTGCCGGCATAGTCAGTCAGGTTTTGTGTGCAAAGACACATTCAGTGATCACATGAGGCAATGGCAATGGCATCCCGAGATTGTCCGGAGCACTTTGAGTACGGCGGACTAGTCTGATTATTCTACTGCGATGTTTTGAGAATTAGTTAGGATGATGGGGCAAATGTCAAGCATACAGAGGCATCGCATAGCTGAAGATTTCGCATTGGGCTGGTTGAGGGCAGCATGTATACATATTATAAAGTTGCACACCATATCGATGCACGCTTCAACATCACGAGAAGCGCCACTACCTTAAATCTTCCCATAAGAATTGCGTGTACTTATAGAGTCTAGGGGCTATTAGGGTTTGTTAGTGCTCCTCTAGTCAGGGTAGAAAGCTGCAAAAGCTGCAAAATGGAGCTGAAAGATGAAGAAATTCAGAATTTTTATTGCTTGGCCGAAAAAGTGACTTCCAGGCCCTCCGTCTAAACGACAGGGTACCTGGGGCGTGATGACTAGGTATCTATAGACAGGCTGAATGAGGAGTATAAGTGGGTAATGCCCCGTACTAGATAATAACGCTGCGGCGGTCCTCATTTCCCCCAACGGTCGCTGGCGGAGCTGCTAGTGGAAACATCGAAGCCTGGAACACAACATTCCCGTAGACTGTTCCCCCTGTCTCCACCAATTTATTCAATTCGCCTACAGAAACGCCCGTAAGCCCACCCAAATCCCACCCCTCAGATAGAATTCGCCCCACTTACCTCCTTCCCAGTACATAATCCACACCACAAACACGCCCAAAAACTTCCTGCAGGACATACTATCTTGACTTAAACAGAAGTACATATAGCTCCAGACTAGAACGTATTCAGCGCTATATCTGCTCCTTTGAAAGTAAAACTACCATGGAGACCGCTCAGTATGGCTGTTCGTTGCTTAAGATCCTCTAGAATGAAGTCTTGAACGGCATAAGAGCCGGTAAGAATTGCCATTCTCGACTTTGAAACAAGTTTAGTACGGATATGCTCATGCTTTGCAGTCCTTGCTACTTCCCGGAATATGTTGTTGCAGAGCATCTTTCTGCAATAGCTATTCTTTTGGAGATGCTCATTATCTAAGTTCCAGCTTTCCACTAGGGTTGATGAATCTGGGAATTGATATTTGCCGAGAAAAGGGGGTCAGAAAAGCTTTGCTTCGCAGAAAATAACCTAGGCGGCCCCTATTTCCCGCTACGGCCCTTAACACCCCCACTCATGGAGACTGTTTGCGATATCTGACAGATTGCAAGCTATCGGTCCCTAATTAGAATATGGAATGTAATGACAAGAGTGTTTCGGATTGAGATAGCCCATGTGTTGTGAGTCTATATGGTACATGCCTTTAGTCAACCCTTGCGCATGGCAAAGCTCCTCTATTGTCCCCTAACATCCTTCTCCTCCGCCATATCTCCATTGAGAGCATCCCTTTGCTCCTCCACCCTCCCTCGGCGTCCCTTGCCTCCGCCCATTTTTCACTACCGGTGTGCCCGATCTGCAACCCTTTCGACAGCCAAATCCCGAAGCTTGGTGCGCTTTCGTGCAGTCATGGCGCCATCCCGTGCAGCAGCAGTAATAATGGAAGTCGGAGAGGACAGCCCAGCAATGGTATGAAAAGCAGCCTACGAGCTGTAACAACGTTCAGCCAATGTCATTATGACCAAATTCCACGGGAGATGCACCCCCCTTTTTCCATGTTCAGCCAGGATCTCCTCTCTCCGTAGGGCTATATCAACAGATCCGGCGATCTCACTAGGCAGTCTGCGTTTTCTTTAGTATGACACGACTTGGATCTGGGTAGGTTCGACTTACCAACGCGTTGGCATCCAAAGTACTGCCCAAGATGCCTGGGACGGTACTTAGCTGTCATCAATGGTGTTTGGCACCCTTGGCATCATATCATAGGTCGTTCGGCTTTCGAAGGATGGGTTCGCAGTGTCTTGAGATGAAGTGTACGCCCCTCGAGGTTTCTCGTCATGCAATCTGATTCGTCCCGAGATCTGGGCTTGCTGTAGCTATGGTGGTTGATTGTCCAGGGATCTGGTGACGACGTGAAGAGGAGGTCGAGGAGGGACTTTCTGTTGGCAGTTAGCTCCTGTGAATTAAAAAGAGAGGTACAAAAGGTGGAGGGGAAGCTGCCACTACGCGAGGTAGATGGATATGACGTGAACTTCAGGTGAAGTTCAGGAGGGAGAAGAAAAGAAGTCACCACGCTTCGGTAGATGACGTTATTGTGCACCTCTGGTGAGGTGCAGGAGGCAGAAGAAAAGAGGTCATTACGCTTCGGTAAATGACACGAGATTGCCGAGCCACCACACTTCGGTAGATGGTTGGGCGCTCTACGTATAGTAGAAGACCCTGTAATGCCAGGCCGCTACGCATAGCAGTCAGCCCTGTTGTGGTAGCATAGTAGGTGACCCTATTATGCTGCCAGGACCCTCTACACTTCGGTAGAGGATCCTGCTGCTCCAGGTCACGACGCTTCGGAAGATGACCCTTTGCAATTTGAAAAGAAGGAGAAGAAAGTACGACCCGAACTTGGACATTGCGCACGGCAATAACCTCATTCGAACGTAGGGTGGTAAAGAAAGGTTGGTGAGGTTGGATGTGCGGAAATATAACACCATTCGCTTATTTTAGCGCCAAATTTACGAAACGCTGTATCGGACGATCTTCAATACGGTCCTGACCGATCTGTGGATGGCTTTGCTATTGGCGATATTCTTCACCAAGATCTGAACACTATTCGTATACCTCAGTAAAGTTCGAAAAGAATTGACTGGACAATGAAGCTCCTTGCATTGGATATTCTCCAGGGTTCCAGTACTGACTAGGAAGGGATATCGTTTGTTGGAGCATTCACCACTTGGCAATATCTTGAAGGTGGAAACAGTTCGAAATTGCGTGTAAGATGGCGTGCATACCAGCTACTCCTCTATGCTTAGTCTCTTGTTCATGCTGCTGCTGTTGTTCTACTTCGTAAATCTTGGAAGTTTGTCAGTTTATGCGAGCTCTTACCCCAATTGTTGGCTGTTCTTAGGTCACATAAGTCAGATATCATAGGTAGCTGACTTATGCTTGCTTGATATCCGTTGAACCCTCAATGTATCCTGTAGAATAGCTTTTTGTCAAAGAGTTCTTGCTTGAACGAAGATCTATCCTTGGAAATTGTATCAAGCCGCAAGGCGGCTTGCAGTATATGATGACTGCTGCAATCGACGTAGATACTGCGCTAGATATGCCACGTTTATCAATTGAACACGATCCCCAAGAGTGAAGGCTGGTGCACACATACCGGCCGTTTGCTCTTTCCTCATGTGGTTTATACTCCGTTTGATGCTCAATTCGAGGTCGCAACAACCGGCAAAGCCGGCAAAATTGTCGAACAGACTCAGGTGTTCGAAATTGATATCAAGCTTAGGGACATCTGATAGCAATTGACCTTCTTTAACAGCGTTTTGTATGTTTGGACCGTGATTTCACGGCGTTTTGATTAAGAGTTGCACGTAAGCAGCAGGATCACATCCTACCTCATGTTAACGAAGCTGACGCGGAAAAGTTTAGAATCATTCGCCCTTTTTACCTTTTGATGGCGGTCTCTGGACATCTTTACGGTTGAAGGTCTTGCTCCAAGGAAACCTGTTGCAATCTAGAAGATCATGTAGATTGCATTGCCTGAAGTTCTAGGATCTATGGGGGACGCTTCTATTATACATGTTGCTGAGCAGCAGCAATAGGGGTAGAAGACGCTAGAACAGTAGAAATGGTGGAAATGAGCATGCCTCAATGGAGGCAGCTAAGCGAAGGTGTAAATCTTGCAACAAAACCTCACCCCAGCCATTCTCTTGGCGCAAAAGTCTTGGCATCTAGCATCGCCACCACGACATCCTTCTACAAGCACATTGATTGGCCAGATTAGGGGCTCAAACCCGTAATCTAAGCCCCCGAGCAGCATTGTTCATAAGCTGAGCGTTTCCCCCAACACCTGTTGCAATCCTTTATGCTCGCCTGCCGTCTCTCATCTACCCTACGACGTGTCAATTCGTCGCCGTCTTTCTGAATATCGAGTCTCACTGTGAGAGGTGGACGGACTTGTTAAGGACTATTTCTACATCATTTTCATCGCCTGCGAAATAAGGTCCAACATCAAAATGGAGCATAATTCTTTCGACCTAAACGATCCCTTCGATTTCAGCGCATTCATCAACTATCCGCCTGAGAACGAACGCGAAGGAAATAACCGGTAGGAAATTTTTTTTACTGGCTGACGAGCAGGCTCAGATACTGTCGCCCAAATCATTCTGGTATAGTTCTACCCGGTATGCAGGGTATGCCACTAGTGCAGGAGCAGCGCCACCCTCCAGCTACACCATCCCTGCTTGATTGCTCTTGGATGGGTGACGGCGAAAACCATCGTCTCAATGGTCCTGCTCCTACTTTGGATCATGGTTTCAGACCCGTAGATGCCGCGTCTCTCTACGAGGTTGGTGGTTTTGGCTCACCAGAGATTGGTGACAAAGGAGACCTGCTGTCGGCACCGCAAGCGTCTGCTCAATTGGTGACTCATTCCATCAGTACCGATAGCGATAGTCACGATCATGATGCAGTACTCATTCAGAACTGCGATTGTATAAGTTGTCTCGGCATATGGAAGTCTCAGGACCCTTCGTATCGAAATAATGGCGAAGCCTACTATTCCTGCCGCCTTTTAGGTTGTCTTCACACAGAAACCATCACGTGGCCCAGGGACAAGTGGGAGCGTTCGTGCTCGCTGGCCGACCTCCGCAGGCACGAGAAAGCCCATTTCGGTACAAACGGTCACTTTAAATGTCTATCCGACCACTGCACCTTCGTCACCAAACGCTGGAGCGACCTCAAAAGACACTCCACCGTGATGCATTGCAAGAATGCCAAAAAGATTCCTTGTCCCGTACCATACTGCAAGTTTGCGGGTGACAACAACGGCTTCCTCCGCAAAGACAAGCTCACTACCCACATTAACAGAGTGCACAAGGGGGTCAAGGCCGCGCCGCCTGGTACGCTTCGCGCGATTAAAGCAGCCCCAGCCAAGGAGGCCGTTGATGGAACTGGAAGTGCTTCTGGTGACAAGGCAGCTTAAGGCTGTCTATGAAGTTAATGGTGGCTGATGCTGGGTAGACGTAAGGAGGATTCAGGGGATGGACACAGACTGACTTGTCAGAGGCGAATTATAGAGAGTTGATTAGTATTTGCACAGGGTTTGCGTTTCTTATTTCTTTAGCTACAAGACGAGATTGACTATCACGGCCTCCATGTATCTTTACAGTCTTTACCTAGAGATTTCCATTTGAGTGCCGCATGCGCGCAATGGAATACTTACACTTGAGTCGGGGTGTAGAACCATTTTGTGATTCGAATACTGAGAATTCAAAGTAGTTTGGCGTGATCGCATCAGCACTGTTAACTTTGTATTTGACAGCAGAGAGGGGTGCTTCCCCCGAGATCATCGCATGTACGAACTCAAAGGATGGGAGGGTGGGCGCTCTCTATGGCGAATAGGACAGGGGACTCCCGCTCAAGCTCGGGCATGCAGACCGCGAATCCTCCGCCAAAACGCCCGACTAACCTTGTTTTTTGCCAGCAGAGGGGGGCGAGTTTCCCCAATACAGGACAGGAGGTAGATTGAGCGCCTTCTGTGGCAATAATGACAGGGGACCCCCGCTCAAATTTGGGCATGCCGGCCGCGAATCCTGCACCACAACGCCCTCCTTCCAGCTCTTCCAGTCCAAAGATAAGAACAACGCTCTTCCCCGGGCTCATTCCACCCTCTTTGCTCAGCAATTCTCGTCCACGCCTTCCGATCGCGAGTTTTGATTGGCGATTTTCTCGATTCGCGAAATCTCAGCCTTGTCCTCAGTGGGGTAGTGCCAACGCATCAAACGCCACCGAAACCAAAACACCCTTGTCAGAGCCAATGAGCGAACCGTATCCTTTCGACATGGGGTCGTCTGACATTAACTGGGAAGAGCCGTTTGACTTTGATTCGTTCATCGACTTCTCGGGCCAGGCTTATGCCGATGAGGGTCCGGAAGGGTGAGCGATTTGTTTTTTTTCGAAGCTAAAGAAAGGGCAGACTTTTGTGGCCATTTCGGGAACCTGGAGAGTCGTCCCGGTTGGATTCTACCCTGCCTAACGATTATGCATTGAATTCTTCTTCGATTATCGAAACCGCGGTGCCAACCCTGGCGTCGTATTCCGCGGAGAGTCAAGCAGCTAACCGGCACCCACCTCCTGTTGCCGGCAATATCTGTGATTGCATTGTTTGTGCCGGCATTGGAAAGAAAGCGCCAGAATCCGATTCCTGGACGCTTCCGTGTAGAGTTCCCGGCTGCAATATTCCCGGCCATGACAAAATCTACTATTGGAAGGTATTGCGAGAGGAAGCAAGCCATTTCCGAACTCCAGGCGAAGACAAGTTCAAATGCGCTGAGAACAATTGTCCCGTTGCCGTATCCAGTATGACAGACCTTAGGCGACACTACACCAGCAAACATTGCACCAAGTCTGAAAAGTTCTCTTGTCCATTGGTCTGGTGCAAATACAGCGGCGACAACGGATTTAAACGCAAGGATAAACTCAACAGCCATTACAGGAACGTGCACGAACGCAAGATGGGTCGTGGTAAAGCTAACCGAGTGAGCAAGCCGAAGTCTTCGACCTCAGGATCAGAAGCCATGGGTGCTGGCGGGTCCGGGAAAAATGGTACACCACCAGTCTTCGGCACTTAACTGACGGTGTGGGCAACACAAAGTTCAGAGATGGAAGGACGGATTCGAAGGCGGAGAGAGGCAATAATCGCGAATAGTTCATGTTGTTTTTTGCTTTGGCTTCGCACACAAATTGTTGTTTCATTTCCTTGATTCATAATGATTAACACAGCAATGCGCAGTAGACGGTCTGGAGAGTTTTCATTGACCGTGGTAGATTCTCTTCATAGATAGGAAATGTTTTGCCCCAATGCCTGTGCCTGACCATATTATGTAGATCTGAGATCTGAGACCCTGTGAGCTCAAACACCTTTTGTGGCCGCAAATGGCTAGGGTCGATGTGTGCTGAGTTCTTCATATCATCGGAAATATAGTAGGGTTCACCCACTAATCACCACATGATAAGGAGTAGGAATGCCATCTCGAGATTGAGATAGGTAGGATAGGGTGGTCAGTACCTGCGAGATTAAGCTTCACCGTCACTATAATCAAGGGTAGAATTCCCGGATAATCAACTATACTTGGGAAGTTAAGCTACACCATCACTATACTAGGGAAAGATCCCCAAGCAATCAACAATTCTTGGGAAGTTAAGCTACACCATCACTATATGAGGGATAAAATCCCTAAAGAATCAACAACAATACCTTAAAACATAGGGCTAGTACCACTATACTAGGGGGTAGGAACCCTATACAAGCAACCACAGCACCTTACTTCAAGAATAAAATCACGCAAAGTAGCGCTTAACAGAGAACGACAGCCAATCACTTAATAGTCTTCACCCCTTATATGATAGATAGGGGTCGTATAATATACCACTGAGCTGCATACCCGCCAGGAAGATCCACTGAACTAGCTGCACTGTGGAAAGACGCATCACTACTATCAAATTATCAACATCGTTCATACATCACCAGACTTCTCCAGGAGCGAACACTCCTCCACCTGCTTCCCCACCTCCAACTCAACCTTCTTCATCGCCAACTCAACTTCCAACGACTCCTTCTCCGCCCCCAATTTGGCCTTAAGAGCATCCCTTGCGCGTGCCACGTTTTGCTCGAACACCTCCAACTGGGCTCTAAGAGCTTCCATTCGTCTTGCCGCGTCCCGCTCAAAAGCTTCCAAACGCGTAGCTGCTTCCTCTTCCTTCTCGTTCCTTGCCATGGCTGCTCTGCCTTCCCAATCTGCCAGCTTCTCGGCTGCAGAGGGGTGGGGCTGCGGTAGCTCTGCGGGGACGGGGTCCTTGACATCTAGGGTTTCCTTTCTGGTCAAGATCACCCGGACATGTTCGACGACTTGCTTGACCGACTTGAAATTATTCCTGTTCTTGGGTCCTGTGCTAATGAATTTCTCGAGAGGCGGTATCTTGAGTTGTAGCCCATTGACGCTGACCAAAGCTTTCGCCAACGGGAACTGCTTGGCCAGTTCAGGCTGCTGACCACCGAAACTAAACTCAGGGGGCTGGAGAACAGCGACAGAGATCGTGACGTCGTCTTTGCCGGCATGGGTTCCGCGGACAAATGAAAAGCCAACTTCCCTTCGAAATGTGCAAGTGCAGGTTGCTTCTTGGTTGGCCTGACTTATCGCTATATCGCCGTCAACCATTAAGGACACCGGGTAACCTTCCTTGCCAGGTGCCGGTTCCAGTGGAGTCCATGTGCCTATGGCAGCCTGTTGCTCGTAGAGCAAACTAGCCTGAGGCCAGGTATAAGACAGTGGCACCCGCGAAGCTTGCGAGGTACCTTTGACGGTCGTCTTGGTGGCCGGCTTCTTGGTGGCTGGTCCGGCTTGAGGTGTAGCCATGGGGAAGGACGGCTGCAGGAATGTTTGATGAAGTAAAGATAAGGTCGTGGTGATGGACTGGCGAGCTGCTGATTCAGGTGGGCGTTTGGAGACCTGATTGAGAAGGATTAGTGTGACGAGAAAGAGTTGAAGGAAAAGTTAGGCCTCTACGCAAGGTAGATAACCCTATAATGCGGGTGATGGAGGGGTTTGGGGAGGGAGCAGGCCTCTACGCATGGTAGATAACCCTATTATGCGGGGAAGGTAGGCCTCGACGCTTGGTCGGTAACCCTGTTATGCGGGGGAAAAGAGACAGAAGAAATCACGCATACAACCTTGGATGCTACGCCTGGTAGAGTCCTTGGTTGAAACGTATGTATGGTTGGGAAAATGTTCGAGTATGTGATCTTAATGTAGGAGAACAGGTCGCTTAATTGCAGCCTAGCAACGCACGACCATAAACATTTCAAATCCTTGTTCAAGCTCTCTTCTATAATGTTTCGATGGGCTTAGTCATTACTATGCGTAGAGACTCTGCCTAGAGACCATTCTTTGTCTTTTCAAACCGGCCACAGTCCCACAATTTGGCGCACCGCTGGCTTCTGGCAGTCCTGAGGCGTCCTCTTCCTCCTCAAATACTATTAAATTAGTATGGTATAAGGGGACGCGAGCCCGCAAATCTTAGCGTACAAAACCGGTTCCACGCGTCCCATTGTTTCATACTAATTCGATAGTAAGAGGGAGCTGGATAACGACGCTGGGACCCTACAGGCAGAAAGTTGAGCAGGCCACTGTCGAGCAGTAGAGGCTCATCGAGAGTGACAGGAGGTTTACGGGAAATGGCAGGAGAAAGCCCATAAGCAAAGGCTGGGAGGTGGCGGAGGCGTTCGATGAGTATGTTATCAGTAGCAGCATAGACACGAGGCCATCCTCATGGTTCTGGATACGGGCTGGATTCAATTAGCGTAATATTGATATCTCCAGTTCACGTCCATATGTCTTCGTAGATAACAGTGACTGACTATCCACATCCACATATTGACTAGAGTAAAGAGCCATCTTGTATTATGAATATTAAGTGGTTAGAGTAGGTATTTTAGCCTGATTATGTAAGAGGGCGGGTGGTCTCAGTGGCAATATTGGCCGCAGAGGCACTCTGTACTCCATATTAGCAAGGAGTACGCGTTCCAGCAATGCAGATTGCGATTTGCTATCTGAATTTTCGTTCTTCTCTATCTTGTTGGATTCGTGGAAGATTGGCCAATAATTGGACTTTAGATTGTATCTAAGCGCCCAGGCATCCTAGCGGCGCATCTACCCGAGGAATCTTGACAACCACTCACTCCAATCTGCATCCATTCAGCACGTTTCATCTGCAACCCACAATCAATCCACAATGGCTTCTGCACAATTTGAATCATTCGACTTGGCGCTTTGTCCAAAGTCTGGGGAAGCTCCGTCCACCAGGCTATCCCCCAGCGACATGCAATCTTCCAACCGCTGGGCTCTGACAGCAAGGCCCTGGCACCTGCGTGGCCATCTTTACTCCTGATGGTGGCCTTGAATCTGCACTATGCTTGTAGTGCCATGTCTTCTCAATGCTGCCTTCCCCATACAATCTCTTGGCCCTCATCGTTGTGAGACTGTGCTTTTGACTCCATTCTACAATCGTGGTGGTCGCGTTGCACTGTGACATCCCTCGATTTACTACACATGTCTCACTAATAGATCAATACAGAACTTGTAATAGTAATCAATACTCTACCTTCAATTCCCTCCATTCACTACTCTGCCTGTTGGCTGGTGGAGACGTGCATTGTTCGGAAGTGGCGGTCGTCAACACTATGCGGCGAAGAACACTATTCGAAACAAAGACATCACCCATTGCATGAAGCAGCTGTGCAAACCTACGACAAAGGGGCCTTCTTCGACCTCGCACAAGGAAGCTTTGTCCTGGTGACACTGTATCCTCGAAAGACATTATATCTATTGTGTTGAACATATAGCATCATAATTCCCAACGCGGGGAACGTTTTCCTTCATCTATAGAATTTTCTCGGCACCGACAGCATCGTCACTATCACGAACCTCTCAGAAAAGTATCCTACATCAAGGTCTGGAACCTCGATCTCGTCACTGCCACTTTCCGATAATAACAAAGGTTTCCGCGTTGGTCCTTTGTCCCCTTCGAATCTCCACCTAGCAACAGGATCTCGTTGCCCGGTGCAGGTCGCCACTCCCTGCAAGTCCACCGTATAACACCACCAGAACAAACACACAACATGCCACCGAGCATGATGGCTACAAATTCCACCTCAGGCCACTCCGCACAAGACCAAATACTACCCTATACACATGGTCTTACTGGGGTAAACCTGCCACTGGACAACACGCTAACGTATGCACTATGGGTCTCTATTGGTGGCCTCCTTCTGGTCATACTATGTGTACGACTTGGGCAGATGGCAAACGCACACCTTCGACATCTGCTCAACCTCAACGCTAGCCCTCTACAACAGTCTTACTGGTCAGAAGATAGGACGGCGATATGGCCGAAACTTAAGAAGCACCTACTATACGCTCCGCTGTGGAAAAAGAGACACAACAGGGAGTTTCAATTGTCACGGGCAGTCAACGTTGGGACTTTACCCTCGAGGTTGCACTCCTTGATCCTGATCATGTACCTGCTAAGCAATATCATCTACTGCATGTACCTCGACTACAGCGAACCAAAGGCGAAGCTGATTGCGGAGCTACGGGGAAGGAGTGGCCATCTATCAATCGTCAACATGGTTCCTCTGGTCGTTCTAGCTGGAAGAAATAGCCCATTAATACCAATGCTTCGGGTCAGCTTCGACACTTACAACCTTTTCCACAGATGGATCGGAAGGGTTGTTGTGCTAGAGGCGCTCGTTCATACATTCGCGTGGGCTACGAATGAACTTGATGCCAAGGGCATGAAAGGGATTAGCGAAGGTCTTCACACCACTCCATTCTTGGGCTACGGTCTGCTTGGAACAGTCGCTGTGACTGCAATATCCGTTCAAGCACCCTCAATCATCCGCCACGCTTTCTACGAGACCTTCCTGCACATTCACCAACTTCTTGCAATTGCAACCATCGTTGGTGTAAAAGCGCACTGCAAGCTTGGAAATCTACCAGGAGAGGGCTACATAAACTGGGTCATTGCGCTCTGGGCCCTCGAACGTGCAGCTCGGCTCTTCCGGCTCGTCTACCGCAATATCACCCCCCGCAGACTCACCAAGGTCACCGTCGAAGCTCTCGAAGGCAAAGGCATCGAAGCCTCCAGAGTCACTATTGAAGTACCCCGTCCGTGGCGCTACCAACCCGGCAGTCATCTTTATCTCTATCTTCCCGCCATCTCGTTTTGGATGAATCACCCCTTCTCAATAGCATGGTCTGACACGCGTCCAACGTTCGATATGATCGCCGTAGATGAAAAGTTGCCTCAACGGAAAACATCATGTGTGGACATTGCGACCAAGACAACTACGACATTCTCACTCATCATCGCTAAACGGACGGGCATGACTGCCAAAATTTTCGATAAAGCGCGCGCATCCGCTACAGGCACGATCACGACATATGGCATGGTGGAAGGTCCTTATGGCGGGCTTGACAGACTTCATTCCTACGGCACTGTCGTCTTGTTTGCGGCTGGTGTAGGAATAACACATCAAATTGGGCACGTCCGGGACCTCCTCGAAGGCCACGCTGCCGGCACAGTCGCGACCCAGCGAGTCGTCCTTGTTTGGTCTGTCAAGAACACTGAGACACTTGAATGGGTTCGGCCGTGGATGGACGAAATACTCCAATTGCCAAACCGCAAGCAGGTACTCAGAGTTCTGCTCTTTGTCACCAAGCCAAGAAGCGCAAGAGAAGTCGTGAGCAGGAGTGAAACAGTCCAGATGTACCCGGGGCGGTGCAATCCAGCCGTCGTACTGGGTAAAGAGATGGTGGCGCGTGTCGGAGCAATGGGAGTCACTGTTTGTGGGCCCGGGGCCTTTGCGGATGAAGTTAGAGGGGCCGTAAGGGGAATTGTGGATGATGGAAAGACGGTAGATTTTGTGGAAGAGAGTTTCACCTGGTAAAAGTGAGAGCAGATGGACGTAGTCTGTTCTTTTCATTTCGAATGCACATTAGCGTAGCATATAGAGGTCGATACCACACATATTAGGGTTTTCTGCAGTATTCCGTGCACATATCATCGGCCTTCTCGTATTTGCTTGGTCTTGATATCTAAGCCTCGCTCACTCTAAGCTTCTCGGTCTGGGCCAATATCCCATGCATGTCCAAGGTACGCATGCAGCACTGAAGTGTCGTGCATCCCTTCCTACTCGAATTCGACGTCTTAACGCTCCACAAATGCTACCTGGGAAGCTTCAATGTAAGCCATCTCCAAGACCTCATACTCAGATCTCAAACTCTGGATTCCCTTGGCCCTTGTATTCATAGATTTTGTCATTCCGTACTTCTTGGCTTTCCTTTACCTAATCCTCCTCCTGATTATTAAACGGATTGGCAATCTGTTCACTACCATCGAGAGGACTTATGAGGACGAGAAGAGTACCGCGAGCGACGATGAGGCCGAGGGACCGCGTGGATTCGTTGCCTTCATCATCTAAACCGTGAATTAGCTGACAAACACTCAAGAAGGAACAGAAAGAAGCAACCACCATACCTCGTAGCAACTCCTTAACATCATCCAACACCAGATTCATAAGTTGATCATAACCCTTCAAAGTTCCAGTGACTATTTCACGACAGATCCAAAATTAGCTTTCCTTCCCAAACCAACTAAACAGATTCCACCATCTACCCACACCCACAAACACACCTTCTCTTCCCCCATTGAACTTGACAGTGATCTCTTTATCCATATACTTGTTCAAGTCCAGTATGTTTTCCTTCTTTGGTTTGTCACCACCCTGCGCATTGCCCCCACGATTCCCGCCGGCTCCGCGATTGCTGTTGCCGCCTCGAGCCCCACCACCCCTACCGCGGAAGTTGCCTCGCTCGGACATTGGGTGGCATGTGGGTGGATGAGGGAAGAGATCGGGATACGGAAAAAGAAAAATGGAAAGAGAGATATGAGAGGGTGTGGAAGTGCGGCTCTAGAGAAGAAGAATCGTTGGATTGGCAGATTGGTGGTTTGGCTTCTTTACCGATGCGTTCCCGCCGTTCGTCTGTCTGGTCAGCCGAGAATATTCAAAATTCTTCGGGGGCCCGGGACCGGTGGGGTGTGGGTTGTGCGGGTTGCGGGTTGCGCTGTGTGCTGACGACGACTCTTTCTTTCTTTCTTACGAGAGGCCCAGTGTGAACCCACCTCCACACCCTTTCTTGCCCCTCTTCCGCCCCATAAGCCGTCCTTCTCATTTCCTCCTCCATTCCCCTTATCCTCCTTCTTGCTCCCTACACTATTTCCTTTCAACAGCGACATGGAGTTCTTTCCGCCCTGATACCACCCCATTCCGCTCTTCCGCTGCCCATTAGCTCTTTCGCCACTCCTCCACCACCACCATCACCTTCGCACCGCCTTTGCGACCACGGTCTTTCCCTTACGAGACGCAGCACAGGTGTGCGACCGACATTCCACCATGGACCATATGGGTTCTCCCCCACTACAACCAGCCGACCTTTCCTCCTCACCCAACAAACGGAAGCGCAGCCTCTCCAACGAACCCTCTGCCCATCCTACGCCTCCAGCAAAGATGCCAAAAACGCATTCCAACCACCTTCAGATCAACTATCTTGCCCGCCAATTCTCCGAATTACTTCCCCTCATATCCACCGATGACCCTCTTCCCTCTCTCCTCTCCCTCATCTCCGACTACGATGGGGTCCTTCAGCGCCATGAATCCATGGCCGGCAACCTTGGCGCTCGTCTTCTCGGACCCATACTGATCCAGCGCTTTGAGCGCCTCTTCGATGGACCACCGCGGGTGCTCAAGACCAACGGCAAAGACGGAACAAGCGTGACATGGCTAGATGTGGTCGAATTTGCGCGAAACAAACCAGAGCAGTTTAACCTTGAGAAAATGCGGGATGGGGTTCGGGTGTGCCAGTTCTATACCAAGCAGACTCGAGTAGAGATTAGCGAGGAGGATTTCGTATTGATTAAGAGTGGGATGCCGCAGAAGTTGATACCGCCGCAGCCCATTGGGGAGGATGAGGAGAAGGAGCTGGGGACATTGGAGATCTTAGAAAAGAGCTTCGGAGGTGTGGTACAACTTGCTGATCAAGGTGCGTATATGCTGCGCTGGAAGATGGCGCCATGGGCAGCGAGGGCTAATAGTCGCAGTGTCGGCTCGTGCAAGGCAGCTGAACCATCGATTAAAGAATCGGAAGAATGCCATCATCAGTCGAAGAGAAGCAGAGTCTGCAACTGCAGATGAGTTAGCTAGAAGTCCAAGAAGCGGCGAGCTAGGTTCTCAAAGATGCCAGACCAATGGTCGGGATAGTTCTAGTAACTCTCCTACAGGAGGCTTCACCGCTGTGAACTCGCGATACCCTTTGCCAAATGATCGCTCTAGCCAACACAATGGGTCTTCACATCCACATCCTCAGACACCTAACAAAACTTCGACCAACGGAAATACCTTTCACGGCGCTTCAGCCGCCACAAGAGCGGAGCTGCTGAGCAACTTCCGTACAAAAAGCGACCGGCCTTCACCAAATCGTGACACTGACCAACCCCGCCGCCTCTCAAACCCACCATCGCGTACTTCTGTCCCATCGAAACCGAACTCGAAACCCTATACCGACTCTATGGAATACGCCAGTGTCCTAATGACTACTGCCTCCCCAGTGCCAATTCCCAACACTCCGTCCTCTCTTCTTCCCTACGTCAAACCCTCTCCTGCAGACCGATTTGACGACAGTGGGCCCTACAAAGCTGAGATGATGACACGCATGGAGCAATTACAACGTGGAGATAGGGTTCAGCCACCTTGCGATAGGTGCCGACGATTACATATGGACTGTTTAAAGAATCTTACGGCCTGTATGGGTTGTACGAAAAAGCATGCAAAGTGCAGTTGGAAGGATGTTGAAGAGCAGGAACTCAGGGATCATCCTTTCGTCGCAAGGATAAAAGTGCCTGATGAAGGCAATGATACAGGGAGCGATGGAGACGGGCGTGGGAGTGGCACCGAATCATTACGACGAAAGGAGATAGCACGAGAGAAGGTCGGCGTTAGGGATGAGGAGCTACTTGGGGAAGAGACGGGCGATGAGGACATTGACATGGGCAAAGAGCCCGGTAGGCCGCATAGCGTACGGTCGATGACCCCACCAACTATCACAATCACAAACGAGGCGGTGGAAGAGAGGACCGAGCCACTACCATTGTCACTTGGGAGGTCGCCACCCAGCGATGGACCAGATCTCCCACACAGTGAGGTTGAAACCCCTGGCACCTCTGTCGACAGAATCAAAAACGCACAATCGTCTTTGACTGCTAGGGAAGAAGCAGATACGACTCATGACCCACCGGAGCCGGCAGAAAGCAGATATCAAGCACCTCAAGCACGCATGCAGACCCCAGTCCCTTGTGACACTAACGGAGCAAATGGACATGATGCGCAAACCCAATACGAGAAAGATATCTACTCCCAACTTAGCGATGCGACCCGCGATACTGCAGAGTCAATGCGTGTCTATACAGCCGGTAGCGAGCCCATACAACTTAACTCGTCACTTACACAGCAAATGATGAAAGCAGCAAGCTCAGCGCCATCGCTAACATCCTATTCAACGGAAGCACAGCAGCTGCCTATTTCTCGACATGAGATTCAAGAGCTGCCGAGTCCATCCAATGAATCTCAGCTCATGAAGACAGAAAAACTACCGACGCCACCTATCCAGAGCGAGGTTGTGAGCCAGAGCTTTGCTAGTCAAACAATGCAGATTTGAGTGAACTCGCAACGAATCTTGTACATTATCTTTAACAACATAGCTTGAACGAAGTATCGAACGGAAACGAAAAAGGCAAAGTGCTTGCATACGTCTAGGGACAGGGCCATTGGCTGGATGAAAAGCATTGTACTATAGTAGGCTGGGATGAACATCGCGATGCCAGATGTTGCGTTATCATGTCATGTCGGAGATATCAAAATATGTACAAACAGCTAGCACACTAGAGCTATCAACAGATGACTTGGGTATCGAAGACATCAATATGTGCTAGAATCAGAAACGCTACGTGATATTGAACCGAAGTGCTAATAGTTGTAGGGTCACTGCTTACCTATATGAATGGGAAGCACTAGAAGAATTCACGCCTACACCATCTCTACATAACCCCCATAACTATATTCTGGTCAGCATTCAACCCCAAACCCCCCCCAAAAAATCAATCCCCCACATCTCACCTAACCTCCCAAATTCGCCAGAACAATATCCCTCGCTCAGGCAAAAAAAACCCACTTAAATAATTACGAGCATCTCGCCAGCTCAACGTTAGGGCTCAGACCCTCCCACCGTTCAGTAAATTGGGGGAGTTTAAGTTTAAGTTTTGTATGGAAGAAAGGGGTGGAGGGAATGCGTCTTGGATGTGGTGTTTGGTTGGGGGGAGGAGAAGGGGAGAGGTAGGGTTTAGGGTTTCGTGCCGTGATTTGGTTTGTCAGGAGGAAGGAATAAGTGAGGATGGAGGAGGGGGGAGAAGGGGTTATCGGTCCGTTAGCGGGGTTGGATGTAGCGGGAAACACGTGTAGGCTGCTAAGGCAATTTTCAGGTGACAACCCTGGTTTTCTTTTCCAATATTCTATTCCAACCCTATGACAGATGGATCCGATCACAGGAATAGGGTTGGCTGCATCTGTGATACAGCTGGTAACGTTCGGTATCTGTGCGGCACAAACATGCAAAAAAATCTACGAGCAGGGTGTCCTAGACGATAACAGCCAGGTCGAATATGTCGCAAATCATCTTGCTAGCCTAACCGCGTCGACACAGCAATCGCTCCAAAAACCTACTTCACGGTCTCTAGGCCTGTCTAAAGAAGAAAAAGAACTTGTAGATCTCTCTCAAAAGTGCCAGAGTTGTGCTCTTAAACTCCAGCACGAGCTTCAAAAGTTACAAGTACCTAAGTCTCGCGCTTCAATTGTACTAGCGGCCAGTAAAACTGCTCGAGCTTTATGGAAGAAGAACAGCATCGAAAAGATCCAAAGAGAGCTAGAGAGTTATCGATCGACGTTGGAGACATCGTTGCTCAGTAGACTTAGGTAAGCGATTCTTACTTATCCTATAGTCTCTTCCGACCGACGCAGTAACATCAAGCGCCGTTTCGACCGATTCAAATCAAGCTTTTCTGAGCCGACTGATACTTCATACATTGCTGACACAAGGTCTATAGTCAGCGATTTGACGCACAAGCTCTGAAAAGCGATGAACGCTTCGCCAGCCTGGATAAGAGCCAGCAGCATATCATTGAATGTCTCGCGAGATCGGAGACGACCTTGGCTGCAATCTCAGTACAAGAAGCAGAGCAAACACGCCAGCACATTGCCACACAAGTCGGGCGCCTGGAAAGACTCCATGTTGATGATCGTCGCTTCGAGGAGGTCACAAGGAGCTTGTTTTACCCTGAAATATTCTCCCGTCAAGAGCAAGTCGAACATGTGTTCGACGGTATTGAAAGCAGTTATGATTGGATCTTTGACAAGCCTCGAACACGCGAAATAGATGCCTCCGACCAAGCCAACCCCCACACACCGGCACCTTTGTGGGACGATTTCGCATGGTGGCTTAGACAAGGCCATGGGGTTTATTGGATCAATGGGAAGGCCGGCTCCGGCAAATCAACATTAATGAACCATATATGTAGCCACAAGCGTAGAGTAGAGCTCCTGAAAGATTGGAGCCTCCATAGGCAACTACTTACCCCAAGCTTCTTTTTCTGGAATTCGGGTTCTCGCCAGCAAAAGACAATCGATGGCCTACTTCGCTCCCTGATATATCAAATGCTCACCGAGTGTCGTCAACTGGTAGCATGTTGCGAGGTAAGCTATCGTTGGTATGGCTCTTTTTCCTATCTAATTGCATGCGTAGGACACACCCATACATGCGTGGACGGAGAGCCGCCTTCTCACTTTTCTCTTCAATCTCTTACGGCAGACACAAGTTGACGTTGCAATCTGTATGTTTATTGATGGATTGGATGAATTTGATGGCCACTACGACCATGTTATCGAAAGGATCACCGAACTCTCCGACCAAAGGCATGTTAAGATCTGCGTGTCAAGTCGTCCGCTGTTGGCTTTCGAGATGGCATTCAAAGGAAAACCCAGCTTAAGATTGCAGGACTTAACTTTCAACACTATCCGAGAGTACACCGACAAGCAGCTCTCTCATTTAGTCCAGCAGCATGCATCATCCAATGGAAAGACAAAGCAGAGAGCAGAAAAGCTACTTCAGATGATTGTGCATCGAGCCGACGGTGTGTTCTTGTGGGCTGTAATAGCTACTAGGGAAGTTCGTGTTGGATTGCAGGGGCTGGCTAATCTGGATGAGCTTGCACAGGCTATAGAAGTCCTACCTCCCGAACTGGAAGGCCTCTTTATGCTGATACTTGGGCGCATCAAGCCGGCATTCCAGCGAGATGCTGCGAAATTCCTACAAATCGTTCTCACGAATGATATGTACGACTTCGATCTCTGCAGACTATACTTAATATCATCACAACAAGAGCTCCAAGATGCACCCTTTGTCTACGAAAATGTTACTATGAGTGAGCTAACCGCGGCCTGCCACACCTTTGAAACTCGCTTGCTATCGCATACCGCAGGCCTTCTGGAGCTTACCTCAGGAGTTGGAACTACTCCGGAATACTGTAAGCGGAAGGATTGGGACCCGATCTCGTTTACCAGAGTCGACTTTATTCACCGAACTGTGCGAGATTTTCTATTGGACAACAAAGAAGCAAAGTCCTTCCTGAGTGACTATGGCCTCAGTGAAGCGCAAATACACATGTGTATAGCAAGGGGCACACTCGCTCATCTCGCCCAACATTCACAAGGAGATGCCGTGCCTATGAAAGTGTCCCCCCATCCAATGCTCTACCCTTTTTCGACGGTGTTGAGACATGTTTCACAAGCGGAACGAATCTCCAGAAGCGTTCAATCAAAGTTCATACAATCGCTAGATTACGCGTCTTTAGTACGAGGATATATTGACACCCAATCCCCCAAATTTTTCTCCGGCACGTATCAAGCATTTCAGAACAACGGAGATGGGACTTTGGTCGATGTAGTTGGCATGGCTGCAGCTGTGGGGATGACGATCTATGTTTGCGAACAACTTGGTCTCCCGGTCTCGTCTGCTGGCTACTACCCAAGTCTTCCAGATCTTGAAAAATACTCCACAAGTAGAACCACACGCGCATACCTTTCTTGGGAGACGGCCGATCAATCAACAGATACAACTCCTCATGCGGATACCCTGTTTCGCCCTTCTATTTATCGCCAAGCTCTTACCAAGTGCTTGCGCTGGGAAGAGGATACCCAGATGAATTCAGGCCCAGACGACCAGGCAGAAAACCATTCATTGGCGGAGAGTTATATACTTTGTTGCTATCAACCGGCTCATATTTCTATGGCTGGTCTTGATATTGTGCGGATGCTGCTCAAGGCAGGTGCCAATCCCTTGGTCCGAGTTCGGGCAATGGACTGGAAGTCGGTGTGTTCTACGGTTGGTCTTAATTGGTGCGAAGCTAGCTCATTTTGGGAAAAATGGCTTTTATTTTTGGGGCACATGCGTCATAATTACATGGTTGCAAACGGCAAGTCCGGAGGCTTATTATTTGAGAAACATCACATAGAGCAACGTGTTACACTTAGTGATATTTTCGATGTCACCAAAGCTCTTCTCGCCCATGGCGCAGACATTAATGGTTGGATTTACCCATCGCGGATGAACGAAACTTTCCTCAAACGCCTAGACTTAAATGAAGAGTATCACTTCGACTTTAACCCTGAGGTTTCTTGCTCCACAATGTTTATACTCGAAGAGTGCTTTAATGGAGAGCCCGGGTTTCAGAAATTCGCTGCTGCAGTAAGGCCATTACTGGAAAGACGGACCAGGGAACGTAGAATGATTTTTTTGGGCTGTGATAACCGCCCTTCATCATGGGATAGGTACGAGCTTTCTAGCGCTGATGAATTTAACCTTTGGCCATTAATTGAGAAGTGGGAAAGTACCGGGTATAAAGAAGACCTGGTTGCGGTGGAAACAACGCTATGTCAGATCTGGGAGGCTCGTCACTCGGCCTGGAAATCAAAAAGGGGAATCAGAAGAAGTGCGTTACGGTCATAGGATAATAAATCGTCATCGGACGAGGAATTTGAAGATGAATCCGAAGGGGTGTCCGAAGGGGACCCTAAAGAAGAACTGAAAGAGGGAACCACGGTGTAGAGAGTTCTGCTCTGAACTCAACCAATGGTGCTGAACTGTTGAGAGTGGCATCGGAGATGAATGTGTGTTCATTGAAAGGATATTGCAAGTGTCATTCAAAGCAAGAGGGACCGCTCATGACACGATGGAAATCGGCATCTCGTGCGATATTAAGAGCGTGATGTAACGAATTATCCTGGCAACGCACGGTGCTCATGTTCTCGACGAGTAATGATTATGAAAACGAATCACATGTGTTTACGTAGTCAATGTGCAGATTCCCTTATATAGTTACATATAACGCTCTACGAACAATCAAAATCCTCAAGATATACACAAAAACCCGTACAAAAACTGTCATACTCAACTTAACCAGTTCCAAGAATTCGACAAACTAATCAGACTTAAGTATCACCCCTGACAATCCTCCGGTAAATCACCCTTCCCTTGCAGCGAAAACTTAAAGAAAAGGATGTTTTAAAATAGAGGAATGGAGTATAAGTCATGCATATAAAGCTGACACGCCACAGCATTACTAATAAAACCCCCAAAACCTCCAGCTCTAGAGGTTTCAACCCCCGAATACTCGGTTTTTAGTACTTAATTAATATCTAACAAAAGATACACCCTTCTCCCAGGAATGTAAACAAGTATCAAAACCAATTTAAACAACCCCTCCATACACATAACTTCCACTCCATTCTCTCCCATTACGGCATTCGCTTGTGCTAACCCACCAACCCAAAGAACTTCTCCCTAAGTCAGCGAATCAGGTTTGAAGGCAATTTGACCTTTAGAGTAGCAGGTATGAGGCTGAATGCCTTCTGATTTGTAGCTATTTGTGCTACTGTTAAAGTCGAGGTATATCCTAGAGAGCATTTTCCCGTGTGCTTGCGGAGTGGATCGGAAGCATTATGTACTAGGAAGGGGGTAAGTGGGGTGAGTTTCAGTTGAGAGGTGGGATTTGGGTGGGTTTACGGACGTTTCTATGAGCGGATTCATGAATCCTGGTGGAGACAGAGGGAACAGCCTGGGAACATGTTCTGTTTAAGCTTCAATGTTATCAGCGCGGCGCCAGGATCAGGAGGCTGAGCTATGGATGTCGTTACTAAGTGTTCAGTAATCATAGGCGCAATATTCATTCTTGTGTCAAGCATTTCCCAAGCAAAAAGTTCCACCCGGATCACAGACATGAAAGTTCTGGTAGAAATGAGTGGTATATCTATTCATTATGTTGTGCTGCCTTCTTTGGGATCTGCGGTAATGACTGTATAGCTACATAACCCGAGACAAGTTGAAAAACCTTCGCGGTAACGACTGGGTTCTTGAGTCGAGACGAAAAGAGATCCTCCCAATATGTCAATTTGCCCTGATTCATAACCATTCAAATCTCAACCCTTGCCGCCCATCCTCCTCCTCACCATTCAAGCCTGGCTCCCCGCTCTATGCACACCCGCGTTAGAGATGCCAGCCTTAGGCTTGATTGCTTGGAGACGTTTGCCAGGATGAGGCAAGCCTTTGTGGGTGCTCTTCATGTGGCTCGTAAGTTTGTCCTTCCTGGTAAAGCCGTTCTCCCCCCGGAATGGGCAGCCGATGACATGGCATGGGTACCGTTGAGGATTCTTGCAATGAACTGTTGCGTAGTGTCGTTTCACGTCGTCTCTGCGCTTGGTACGGATTCGACAGCGACCATCTTTGCAGGTGTAGATCCTCTTCCCGTCTTGGTCACGAGACAACTCGCGGAAATGACTTTCTTCATGGTAATGTACGGGCCCAGACGACCAATAATACAGTTCGGCAACACTATGTTTCCAAGTACATCCTTTAACACGGCAGGATATGTACTGTAAAGCAGGGAATTGAGCTCGACGTACAAGGAGAAAAGTCATGTCCAAACAATTCAAACAAGCACAGACCCTATCATGTTTGATGCCGTTAAGGCGGTTAAGATCTGCGACGGTAATTTTGTCATCAGCCTCATCTGACTTGCCCACTGGTAGAGAAGACAAGGTTGAGGATGAGGTTGGTTTTGCTTCAGTGTCGACATTCGCTCCGCCAAAGAACGAGGTCTCAACCATGTCATTGGAATCATTAGGTTGAGTTCTTCCCAATGGGAGCTTCGATTGATCAAGGTCCGTATTCTGGAAGGGTTCGATACGGGCAGGATCGCCAAGTAAAGCCGTGTAAACAGGAACAGTTTCGGGAGGCAGCCCAATTGACGCTGGGGGAAAGCAACGAAGGGTATTGCTAGAAGGCACAGGGGTAGTCGAGAAGGCCTCGTGTCCAACGTATGGATGAGCCGAGTACGGGTGATCCAGCGGCGGCTCGGAAAAAGTATCGATAGGCTGGTACCAAGACTCGTTGATGCTTGAGCCTTCCAATGGTCTGTCGGAAGCGGAGAGACGACCGTCAGCCGTCCATTAAAAAAAAACAGAATCTCACATCCCACTATTCTCCTGCATCCCTAGCTCATTCGCCTGAGCATCAAAGGCGTTATCGGCGTCCTCGTTGAGAAAATCGCCCCAATCATTCCACTCGAAGTCCGAATTCTCAGCCATGGCGCTCTCCCCAACCGTCCAATTGGCTGCAAGAGAGGCGGTGTAGCTTAATTCGATGCGTTGGCGAAAGCTGCGCCTCGGTGGGGTCGTAAGGCTTGCTGGAGGTGGAGCCCGGGAATCAACCAATGAGAGGTGCGGAGTAGGTTGTGGAAGCCGCGAAAGAGCGTGGAAGGGAGCGAGGGAGCATGGTTGCTTATGTATTCGCTCGGGGGCTTTGGGAGGGCGTACTGGCTGGGTTGCCGGGATTAATCCTGGTTGCAGGGGGGTTGAGGCATCGAGGAGGTGCGTTGTGGTGGGTAAATCATGTACGCTCGGGTGAGATGATCCATTCTGGGGCGCTAACAGCCCTCAGGAAGGCCATTCAGCGCTTCTGAAAGCCATAGAAAGGTTCAAAGCGATGGTAAAGATCAAGATGTATGAGATGAGGTTGTCGTCGCTAGAAAGTGTAATTTCGCGCTAGCCCGAACTGGACAACATGTATATCTGGTGCTCAGGGACTACCATGTCTACATTTACAATACTGAACCCTTTGCGTAGAAACAGTGCTCCATTCGCTAGTATTAGCATCAATGTTGTAATTCAAGACTGACATGGAGGGTCAGATTGTATGAAGATTGCTCTAACTGAGACGCTGTAAAGACCGTGAGGATATATGTAGATGATAGGAAAAACTTCGAGAAGCGGTAAAAACAGTGATAGTCACCATGGAAAGTCAGCAAAACTCCTCACTCATAGATCTCGCCCATTCCCTCACTAAATCCGAACCTACTCTCTCTGTCTACTCCGTAGCAGTCACACACCACTTGTCCCAGAAGCCGGCTTGCTGCTAATGGCAGGCTTGATAACACGGTAGGTCTTTTTCAACTTAGGCTTCCCCATATGCTTGCACTTCTGATGCTCCTTTAGCTTATCCTTTCGCGCAGTCTTATATTCGCAGCCGATTTCAGGGCATTCGAGATTCTTCGCGTTGGGATTCGTGCAGTGTTTGCTCGTGTAGTGTCGGCGAAGATCCGAGAATTTCTTGTTGACGAAATGGCAGCCTTGTTCGGCACATGCGTATCCACCGAGTGTTTTGAAGTGGTTTCTCTCGTGTTGTAGTGAGTGGTTGAAATACGAATACTTACAACCGTTGATACCACATGCTTTGACTTCCCTACCAGGGAAAGGTTTCCCATATACACCCAGCTCTTGACAAGTGATACAAGTACAGCATTTGGCGGAGTTGGGATACAAGAAATTCTCAGAGCGATCATTGACGGTATGTTCTATGTCGACCTCAGGATGAGAGATGTTGGAATCCTGGTCGCGTGAAAAGGACTCCGCATTCGACATAGACTTGGAAAATCCAATATTCCGGGTATCTTCTGGGCCAACCCCGAGATAATTCCCGGAACTATGTAGGTCTTCCCGCACTAGACTTTCATAGGGAAGCTCTTGGCCGCCATCTTCGACTCCGCCACCTTCGACTACTCTCCGACGGTCTTTGGACGCACTTTTGGGCCCGGTCAGCTCTCCAGTTTTTTTTTTGGACTTACCGAGCTTCTGCAGCTACAGCTGCACTCTGCATGTCGACTCCTCCATCCGGCATTTCCGCCCAAGAATCCGGATTCATGAAAGCGTCCCAATCAACCTCATTGGTGAAATCCCGGGCCCATTCGTCGGCCATTCCTGAGTCCGAAGAGCTAGTGGTGAAGGATTGGCTCAGAAAAGGGGCGAAGTGTTGGTGCGTTGGCAGTTGCGGCGCTAAGGGTCAGGCTGCAGAAAAGAGGCCGAGATGTGAGAGGGAGACGTGTCGGACAAGTTGGGGCGACGATTTGGTAGGAGATGGGTGGTGAAAGAGGTGTGAAAGAGGTGGGGGAAGCTGGGTGCTCATGTATTAGCTGATGAGCGTTAGGGGTGAGGAGTTGGGGCCCTCCGCTCTGTCCAAGCAATTATGTCACTCAAGCTGCAATTCGTGAGATTCGGCCTAATTGGCCTTGCCCTTCGATGACATGCTCGTTATTCTTTTCATGATACCTTACCATACGTACTTTCAGTCGCGGTTTCGATCTCCTTATGATCGTGAAACGTGTAATTCGTCAATCTATATATACATCAAAGAAAACTTTTATAGAACGAATCAAGGCTAGGCTAGCAGCATAACAATCGTTATATGCGATGGATTGTCCATCAAGCTGACCATACTCCAACACAATGCATCCAGAAATCCCAAAACAAGCAATGTTTCTGATCTACAGAAATGCATCCGTGAACACTCCAAGTATAAATCACTTCTTCTTCTTCCCAGTATTACCTTCACCGAGTATAGCACCGAATGTCTTCGCAGGGTCATAAACAGAAACCGGCCTAGCCCCGCTAGGCGCAACTCCAGGCGGGAGAGGCAATTGCTCCAACCCCAGAGCCATACTACCTCTTCGATCTGGCGAAGGAGAAGCACGCCTCGAGCCCGGCTGGGAAGGCATTACAGGCGGCAGCAGCTCCTCGAAAGGAAGTGCAGCGGGGATTGCGCTATATCCTGCCCACTTCTCCGCAGCTTGCCAGCAGTGGCTGCGGCGATATATACCGTCGACGCCGTGCTCAACAACGTCAGCTGGAAGGGAGACCAGCCCTGAGCCGCCGGCTATACCGTACCAGCTTTGCTTTACACTGACACTCTCTGATGTGATCCAAGGTGCAGAGCCCTTTGGGACTTCGCAGAGAAAGTACTCTACTCCTTGACTCCACTTGATGCCAGGAGCGTCAACAACCACGAGTGGTAGGGATTGAATCACGGCATACATGAATATCCATTGACCTACTCTCAAGTCACAAATCTCCTCCATCGACTTCCCATGAGCAGATCTTCGCTCGAATGCCAAGAAGGCTTCAAGGAATGGGGTCGACTTTAAGGAGTCTCGGTTGCACGATTGCAGCAGTGCGTTGTTAATCTCATCATCACGAAGCCGCTTCGACTTCTCCTTCTTCTGTTTGTGTGGATCAAGGGCGTCGAAATTTCTCCGAGTAGAAGATAATGATGGTAGCCGTGGAAGATCAAAAGGTATAGGTGGTTGAACTGGTGCAGTACTGAGATCGTACTCGTCCAAAATCCTGCGCAAAGCACGTTGCACCGGTTCTTGTTGATCTTCTGAGCCACCTGGGGAGGCGAGACCTGTGGAGCGGCTTGTCAAGGATGAGCGATCGACGAGAGTATCATAGAGGTCAGAAAAGTCTTGGTATAGCTCTTGAAGGAGAAGTCTGTTCAAGCCACTTTCCTCAAAATCATTCTTCTTCGACTTTGCCTTGGGAGGCCAGGCACCATACTTGTGCTTGTACAAACTCATGACATGTCTTCGCATTGACATGTATGAGCTCTTCCAATCCTTGAAGCGAACGACCTTGCTCTCACTGCTGCTAGTGGAATTGGCGAAACCAGCGAAAAGAGAAGGAAAGTCGAAATCATCCAACCGATTCTGCACATTTCGTAACCTAGTGGAGAGATCCAAATGCGCTCTCTCCATGCGTTTTCGAGTGATTTCGGTAATCAAGTGAAACTTCGGGCTCTTCATAGCCCATACATCGTCGTATTTGCCAACAAGATGCACAAAACCCTCATTGTATAGATCCAATGATCTCATCCGCTCTCCTAGAACTACAGCTTCAATCGTCTTCTCCCGACTTGATCGCACATCTGCAAGCTTGAATTCTTCAACGTATCCAGCAAAACTACCCGCTGCTTCTTCTCCGAGCGTAGAACCATCTAGATTCGTAAACTCATAACGTTGCAACACATCAGCGATTTTGAGGAGTATCGCGAACATTGATGACTGCTTAGCGGTAGCCACCAGTGGCTGAACTAATAGGAAAGCGAAGGCGTTTCGTATCGTGATAAGTGTTTCCACGTCTTCCGCGGTGGGTCTCGCTTGTGCATTTGAGAGATCGATTTGTAATGGCATCGGTAAGCACAAGTGGATGTCTCTCTTGATAGATCGATCATCTAGATAGTCGCTTGCAGAGCGAGATCCCTTCGAACTTCCTCCATACGATGACCCAGGTCTAGATGTTGGGGGCGATGTTGGACCATTGACAGTCAGATGCTGCATCCGGTCTGAGAATGATCGCTGCTGCCAATCGCTAGACTCTCTTCGGTCAGTTTCCTGCATTCCACCATACGCTGCGTGGATCAATTTCTTTGACGAAGCAAATATGGATGAATGCACTTTCATTGACGGGCCTCTGCCACACTCCCGCGCGTGTAGGTAGACGAAGGTGTCACCGCTATCATTCCAAAGCTCTGGCACCTGCATGTAATGTCAGAATACGCTATAGGCCACAAAGGTCGCCCGGGAGGGGTTCACTTTATGGAAATTTGCCAACGGGTGGACATCGTAGGGTATCTTCTGTTGAGGTGTGACAGCCCATGCCTGTGGCATTTGAGCTGTATCTTCGCTACCTCGCGAACCCGAATGTAATTTTCCTGCCAGCCAACTCTTCTTCTTCAGAAGCCCTTGGTCACTTGTAGGTGTTTGAGGTCGGGAAGTGGCCGACGATGCAGGGCGAGATCCAGGTCGTGATGGTGAACGACTATCTGGAAGACTTTCCGGTCCACTGGCTCTACTGACCGGTCTGCTACCAGTTGGTGACTCGGATCGTCCAGGGAGGGGTTTGAGGAGAGGAGGCGGTGGAAGCAATGGTTCATTCATGATGTTTGGCATACCGGCTATACTGGATGGTCTGCTGCTTGATCTGGCAGGAAAAGAGGGAGGGTACTCAGGCGGTTGCAGCATAAGCTCATCACGGTCAAGGCGAGGCGTAATAGCCGTATTGAGTGGTGGTGTGGCTGCTGACGACTGAGTGATCTGGGGGTCTTGTAGGTTGCTCGTTGGTCGGAGATTGGGCATTGATTTATGAGGGGTAGCCACCGAGCTTTGCTCTTTCGATGGTCGCGCAGGATGTAGAGAAGAGCCATACCGCGAGTCACTGCTCTGGTCTGAATAGTTGCTGCTCATAGAAAAGATGGACGAGATTCGTTTGGCCATGCTGGCTACCAGGGACGATGTTTTCCCAAGCAAGAAAGACAAACAACAATCTTCATGGGGGAGTAGGCACAGATAGATTCCAAGCGCTCGAATATACGGCCGTAATCGGCATGGGCTATTTGAGGTTTTCGCACTGCATGCACCAGTAACTGAGATTGTTTGACGCTACGAGAGCTAGGCCCCGTGGTCGACTCGACGACTCGACGACTCGTATCGATTTTCGCGCTGTATACGAGGACAGGCTGCTTCTAGCGGAAGACTCGCCATAAATATATAGCCGAGGAGGATTCGTAGGAATACGTGTAAGAACAAGTAATTAAGGAATATACAAGGTACTTTGTTGCGGGAGCGCTGGCCGCAACAAGAACTCTGCAGCTGCAAAGGGTCTGGCCAATGAAAGCCTGCCCCGAGGCTGACATAATCTCATCTTGGCAATACCTATCCTGTACTCGTAAGCTCGCCGATCTATCCTATCCTGTCTTCTTACTCACCCTTTTGGTTACATGAGCGCCACTCCGATTCCTGTTGCTACTTATCTACGTGATATTTAGAACTGTATGCACTTGGTTTTTCAACTCGGGAGGAAGTAATGATCTTCTCATTTCAAGCATTGATGCGAGCTATGTACACGCTCGAGATAAATCATCAAGAGGACTTATATACACGACAACTTAGGGGTGAAAGTATATACCAGAAACGAAGAGCAAATTTCCACATCCCATCGAAGCGAATGTCTCAAACACACCATCGAATCGGTAGCGACAGTCCCTCCCACCCCACCCAAATCAAACACCTTTCCCAATCAGATCAGTTTTCCTTTAGACATAGGCTGACCTCAAGACCCCACCTCCTCAAAGAAGGCAATAGTTGAGCAGAAGTTGTCCATGTTTGCAGCCTGTGGAACAACGCCGGTCCCATCAACCGTAACCATGTTGGTGCTAGCCTTCGTGCTGAGGGCCCATAGGTAGATCTCAGAGCTGCATTCCACACTGACCATATTCTCTTGGCAAGACTCAGTAGCGAGACAAGTCTGGTCGTAGTTGTCGAAGAAAGAGTACAGACCCGCTCCATAGACGAGAATATCCGAGCTATCGAAAATGCGCAGACCCCAAGCCTTCTTGCAAGATTCCGTTGTGCAAGTGGAGAAATCCGGATCGGAATATGTAGTACTGGGTGTGAAGCCACCATTGAGAGCATCGGGGTTCGATTGCATATACGGTGTCTCGGACTGAATGATACCCATGTAGATATCCTTTGCACCAGCGAGTTGATAGTTGTAGAGCTGGCTGTGCTCAGAGCTAGTACCGTACATCCAGACCGGACCCTGGGACTCAACGAGGATTCCGCGGCCATTGTAGATGTTGATTTGATCGTGGTCGGGTAAGTCGAGCTCGTGATCCGCCACCCAAAGCCAGTTGTTTTCCATGTAGATGCTCGCTTGTTTTGTGACATGGATCAGGAGAAAGGCGCCTTCGCAGGGAGTGACGTCCGAGGGGGTCGTCTTTACGGAAGGTTTTTTGGCACAGGTGTTTGATTGAAGGCCCGTTCCTGCGGAGCCACCAATGCGGAAGTGGACATCCCACATGCCTGAAGCACCTTGGGACGTAGAAGCGACGTTCCATTCTACAAGGATAGCGCCAGGTTGTGGTCCTTTGGTCTCGAAGATGATATCAGACATTTCCACAGCACCGACATCTCCAGGTTGGCCAACTTGGAAGACGGGGGCTGGCGAGGACTGCGACGAAAATGCGGAACCGGAAGCCATGATAAGGGGCCAAATTTCGCCTGTGATCTTGATTTCTTTAGGGATTTTGACGGTGGAAGAGATCAGATAAGCACCGTGGTCGAAATAGACTATTTGGTCGGAGGTGGCGCTGTCCATGACCTTTTGAATGGCGGCGGTATCGTCGGTCACACCATCACCTTTAGCACCAGCGGATTTCACACTGACGAAAGAGCTTGCGGGGACGGTCTCGTATTGGGGCTTAGAGCGCTCGAAGATCTTGGTGCTATCCATGAGGGAGGCAGGCTTGGTTGGTGCTGTCAGGCTACCTTGGACCGTTGTGCTTACAGCTGAAGGTGCTGCGCTATCACAAGTTGTAGCATTCGCAGATCCATCATCACCTGTAGTGTAAGCGTTACCCTGGGCCCATGAAGCGACGACAGAGCCTCCGGCGAGGATGGTGTTGCCGTTGTTGCCAACTACAGCGGCGGTGCTACCAGTGAAATCACAATTATCAATGATCAAGGTGCCGCCGGTAACTGGAACGTTGCCAGTCTTGCTGTAGGCTGTAACAATACCTTTAGGCGTGGCCTTGAAAACGCTGTCTTGCACAATGACTGAGCCGACCGTCTGGTTTGTTGGAGCATTAGACATGTCGACGCCGATCCCGCAGTTGTTAATGGACATTGACTTCAGATTCCAAAGCCAATTCCAATTCATGAAGACAGCAGTATTGCAATTGTTGAACGTAAGGTTGCGAGTTGTGAACTGCTGATTGCCGAGGAACATGCCGTAGTTGCCTCCATTGAATACTAGATCGGTCATCCAGCCGCCGGAGCCGTTGTCCATGAAAATGCCTTGCTGCTTGTTACCAGAGCCGCCTTTGATCATGTTGAATACGATGTTTTGAAGACTAGTGGCTTGAGCAACCTGCCAGTGGATACCAGCGCCAGCGGTAGGCGGCATGGCAGTCAGGTCAATGACGAAATTCCTAATTTGACGATAGAAATTGTTCTGGTTGGTATACCAGTTTCCACCAGTGGAATTGTACGGGTCAGAGTCAATGACAGCCATGCCCTGAAATCCAGCCGTGGCCTTAATGGTTGGGACAGTATCGGCGTCACCCACGAGCTGGGTGTAATAGTACTGGATTAGTGGAGCACTAACGCTGTACGTGCCGGGTGGAAAGTAAACCAGAGCTGGAGTAGTAGTGGATGAATCACAGCCTTCACCGCAACGGTTGCCAGAGGAGATAGCATTGTTGATGGCAGCGGTATCATCAGTAGAGCCATCACCTAGAAGATGTGTTAGCACGTGGCTTTAGGATACGGACAACAGTCGAAACTTGCCTTTAGCACCAAAGTCCATGACATTGCGAAAGATGGTATAGGAAGATGAGTTGCCGAATGGAACTTTCCCTTGTCGCTGTATGTTGGCAAGCCAATAGCTTGAGGATGTTCCAGCAGCCCCAGTCGCAGGAGATGCAGCAGTAGTAGCTTGAGGTGAGGCGACAGGCGATGCTTCAACCAGTGAAGACGGCGCCGTGGCGAGAAGGGTAGCGAACACCACAGCTTTGGAGAGCGCGTACATGATGATGTCTGTTGTGTTGACTGTGCTAGTGTTGTTTTCGAAGCGAATATATTGATAAAATGGAGGGAAAGACTTGAGGTCAGATAATATCAGCGATCCAGCGCTATTGAACGATAAGAAGATTGTATCATAAAGGTCTGGACAAAGGACCGTCGAGGTTGTGGAAGAAAGAAAAGTAAAGGGTGAATTTTTGTTAACAAAGAAATTCTGAGGTGGTAACGGGAAAGAAAGAGGCGATCCCGGAAAATAAAACAAATAACAAAGCAGGCGAACGAAATGGTATTGTAGCCGGTTGCCCAGCAAATTTCCGACAAAGAGGGGAAAGGACCTGACGACGAGTGAATATTCAAAGGGGAGGGGCAAGCTATATGGAAAGCGTACGGCAAGAGATTTATGGTCAACGTACAGGTTCAGGGGACTTATTCGCCGAATATGAAACGGCTTAGTATGATAGGTCAAGATGATGTGATATTGAAACGCTTTCTCCTCTACCCCCTACCCCTATGCGACTCCCTGTCTCCATATATACTATACATATCCCCGCCATCACCTTCCACATCAGATTTGCTGATGTAAAGGCAGGCATTTTGCCCAGGCAGATGCTCATACTGGTCACATTCGTTAAAACAGTGCTGGATGTCAGAGGGTGGTCGGAGGAAGAATGAACGTGTCATGGGGCGGGCAACTGTCAGGAATGGAGGTTGAAGTGTAGCATAGCGGTCCTACCAAAGGTCGCCGCAACTCGACCTTTGTGCCGGCGGTTGCCTCTGAATAGAAGCTTCGAATGACCATCGACCATGATGTGGAGTACTGGTGGTGAAACCTTGCCTATGAGTATTCAGAGACTGTGCTTCAAGAGTGGTGACCCCTGAAGAAAGTCCGAGAGCAATGGGTGGTCGTCGCAAGGTCACTTGGAAGTGGGGCAGAACAATTTGAAACACCAGTAGTACGTGAAGACACGCGCGTCTTCCTATGAATACCTATGAATGTATGGCTGGTTCAGAAATGAAACGGATGTACTACGGGTATCAGAATGGCGTAGCCGTTGGGCTGGCTAACTGTTGACTGGCTGCACCTTCCACTTTTTAAGCGCCGGGAGGGGTTCCGGCCTTAATGGACCCCTAGAGCAAGCCCTAACCCTTTACCCAGACTGTTCACTATAATCATGCCCATGTTCTGTGTATAACCCTGCGTTTGTATCTCATTTAATGTCATCCCAGTCTTCCTTCCATGTCAACAATCCTTCTTTTCAACTTCATCTCCTTCGCATTTGACCTATTTTACGTAATGCGACTGAAGCCGACCAAAACAAAGTCATTCATCCAAGTGCGCATGATTCACATGTTCGACCGCGCATTCAGATATCATGACACTTGATAAAAGCTCAAAACGTCTGCACACCCTCTTTACTCCTCAGGTACCATCCCTATGCCCCGGATTTTGGCTGGTGCGGGGATGCGGGGTACAACCGAAGTGGTCATGCAACCCATTTCTCATTTGACCTCGGCAATAACCTGCATTTGGCATCTGTGTAAGCGATGTTTCGACTGTTGACACTGTGTAGATCGTCTCTGCGCGTTAGGAAATTAGGATTCGTGACAGCAAAGACTCCCTCGGCCAGTAATTTTCTCTATGCCAGTCTCTGTGTATGAACCTCCAAGCCCGAGATGTATAGGGTCTCAACTAATAGTAGCTGAAATGGCCGCTAGATAAGACCAACATCGTGTAGTTCAGCGGTATTGATCCACCAGAGAACTGCTGTTCACATTCGGCTGCGCCGTTTCCTTCCCTGGCTGACACTTGACATTCTGCATCCTACATATCACCTGGCCAAGCCGACGGATTCCTTCTGCTAGCTTACCTTCCTCCTCCCATGAGAAACATATCCTCACATTTCTAACAAGATCTACCGCCTTTTCATCACCAGTTACCGCAAAGATAGGTCCAGGTGCGATGACAAGATTTTCATCCCGCTTTGCGCAAAATGCCACCTCCTCTGCTTGTAATGGTGCTGGCAGCGAAAGCCAGATGAAGTATCCCCCCACCACATCGCGGCTGGGCTGAGGCAGTGTGACTCCCAAAGGTATAAGGTGTTTCTCAATGGTAGCCATCACAGATCGGTATCGTCGGGCGTAGGTGGGTTGTAGGGTGTGGAGAATGTGATCCTGGAGTTCTCCTGACTCGAGGAGATTGGAGATGAACGTGGAGGTCAGCTGCGACGGAGCTCCACCGGATCTCGATGATCCCCTGCCCTGTAATCAGCTATACTTCTTATCAAATTGAAACGGCAAAGCTCACACTTGCGAATTCCCCCATGCAAACTTGCTCGTGCCTTCTGCCCAGCCTGTCCGACAGCCGGGTCCAGCTATTTTGCTGAAGCTGCCATTGCTGACAGCATTTCCGAACCCATCTGCTCCCTCCCTGTCAGTGCCACCGTCCAGTATGCGATCAACATCCACTATTCGAGGCAGGTGAGCATGTTCAATGCTCAACTGAGAAGCCATTGTATCCGCTGGCCATTGCAGCAGGTCATATACATCATCAGAAATGATACAAGCGTCATATTCGCGTGCAAGCCGAACGAGCTGTTGCCGGCGCTGAAGGCTCATGGTAACGGATGATGGATTGGAGAAAGTGGGCACAGTGTATATGAAATGTCTGTATATCTTGCTCCATGGTCTCACAGGCTTGAGAGTCTGGATAGACAGCTCAGCTAATTTTGATTATGTGCAGGTGCTGTTAATGTCATACTGGCCTCGTATTGCCCTCAATACTCGCCTTTTCTTCGCTTTTGCGCAAAGCCTTCCTCAAGTATTCGATATCAATGCCTTCCCCATCTTCAGGCACAGACCGTAAGCGACCATGGAAGCCACTGTCCTCGAAAATTCGCATGCCAAGGAAGTAGGTTGGAGATACCATCCACACATTCCTCGTGTAAATCGGGTCCGAGAACACCTGCAGAATGCACGCAATGTTTTGGCTTGCGCCCCCAGTAACACATATCCGTTCGGCAGCTATAGAAGAGATGGGCTGGTAGAAGTCTGTTAACCAAGAGGCAATACGTTCTCGGAGTGGCTCGTAGCCTGGATCAGGACCGTAGAGAAGGCCAGGTGTAGAAATCTCCGACTTTGAAAGCGCAATTGAGGACGCGCTTTTGATCTGAGCCGCGGGTAGTAGGGCAGGGTTGGGCCAACCTTTTAGAAGGTCTATAAGAGCCTTGGAGGTCCCGTTCATGTTTCAAAGCTTTCGACCGTCGCCGGGACGTTGTGCAGAGGCCGTGGGAAAGGTTAGTAGGAGCCGCGTACGGATACAGCTAGGCCGTATATGGCTAGACCCACAGGTTTCCCATATCACCTTATCGATATCGTTCTTTAACCTCACACACTTCAATGATGGTCATATGAGCAACGGTATCCTCCTATCCAATGTAAGGATAGTTCGTGACTCTATCTGATGCTATCAGATTTGCAGGATGTTTGTCGAATTGGATCCTTACTATTGCTCTTTGGCTGTTTTGTCATCTATTGGCGCGCTTTCCTCATGGGCTACGGGAAATCTCAAGAAGCTATAACGGGATCTATGCCGCCCAACTTCGCACTTTGCCGGAATTAGCCCCAGATCTTAGTCTAATCAGTACTTTCCAGCGTCTCTAGGGGACGAACATCCTTCTGGATGATGTTCTGGCCACCCCGTAGCACAGACCGTCGCTATGAAAGATAAGGATCAAGCTACACTCACATTGGTGGTGGTTGTCTACAAAAGCATACGCTTAGTTCAGCTGACCTCGGCGTATTCGATCAATGTAACCATCTCAGACGACGGAAAAGTCAAGAGATAACTGTCTTCTCTAAATCACCAATAAAAGAGAGACGGCATGCCGAAACCTGATCATCTAGCATATGCGAGCTTCGCATATAGGCCATACAGGTGCAGTAGCGTCAGCCGCAGCCGGGAAAGCCAATCTCAGCTTCAACAACGCCCATAGATTGGGTTGATGCCCATTGGTTGCCCCAGCACAACGATACGCGCATGCACACACCCTCCCACATGGCAATAATTACATCTGTGCCGCTCCCCACAAGGATTTTTCATGTATGGCCAGTGGGGGACTCACGCTTATAAGGGTCTCCAGGCCTACTAACATTACACAGCTGATTAAAATATGGGGAAGGTCCTCTTCATATTTACAAGCAAGCAGCGGTCCCCTTTTAGCCAGCCTCGAATATGTCCTCATACACAGGCGGCCCCCAGAACATTACTTTCCAGACTATACACATTACTGACAGTAAACAACCTGAGACTCGCGGAGCGCAGATTGCATGTCTTGTAATCGCATACGTTGGCGTGGCCTTGCGATTTCTTGCGCGGCGGCTGGCAAAAGCGCAGATCACGTGGGATGATTATATCATAGTCTTCGCACTGGTAACGTAACCGTTTCTTCCTCCAATGAAACGAAACTGCTCAAGAGATGAAGTCTCGGGCTGACCGAGTCTGAACAGGGTCTTTACACTGCTGCTTTGATCGATGGATTTATCTGTATGGGACTCGGCGTTAATCCCCGAAGCAGGACTAGACAGCTAACACGACGGGTTCTAGGCTTGCATTTGGGTGCAGGAAAGCATGAGATAACATTGACAAACCCAGAGGCCTTCGCAAAGGTATGCTCCCGAAAAGCTAGCGGAGATCATTCTCAGCTCATACCACCTTTTCAAGGCATCCTATGCATACATCGTACTCTATCGGCCCTCCGTAGCTGCCGTTAAGATATCTGTGTTGTTTCTCTATCGCCGGATCTTTCCCCAGCGGGCTTTTCGAATATTGCTGTATTGGTATGGTGGGTTCGTCCTTGTTTACACAACAATCTTCGCAACCCTGGACATTTTCCATTGCAGCCCTGTCGACCATGCTTGGTCTACTCTGACAAAGTCGTCTTGCTTGAATATGGACACTATATGGGTTGTTGGAGGCTCCTTAAATGCACTCACAGACATTGCTGCGCTCTGTCTGCCTATGCCACTCTTATGGCACTTACATGTTACAAAGGGAAAGAGATTTGAGTTAATTGGCGTCTTCCTTCTTGGTGGTTTGTAAGTGATTCAAGCTCCTTCAAGAGATGCTGGAAAAACTAACCTCAGCGCATAGTGTCTGTATCGTTAGTATAATCCGTGTCGTCGAGCTCGGTGGACTGTCCTCATCTTCGGACCCAAGCTGTGAGTGTCTTAGTTATCTTGTTCGATTCGCACTAAGCCATTAGCCAGACAACTATGCAACCACCATAATCTGGTCGACTGTCGAAGTTGGGGTTGGCATCTTTTGCGCATGTCTTCCCGTTATGCGTCCTATTCTTAGTGCCTTATGTTCGATCCTCACGCGCCATAGACCAGATTCAACATGCCTTCCACGACATCATCAGCCCCGGAGCCGCAGGGATACACTTCGTATGAAATCATATCACTCTACGGATGCACTCGGAGATAGTGCGCCCTTTGCGCAGATTGAAACTAGTGTGACAAGACACAGTCAAGGCGTTGAAAGGGAAGCAGCTGAGCTTGGAGGTACTGGAATCACGGTATCCACGAGTATCAATCAGAACATCGTAGGTATGCATGATTGATTGAGTGTAACATCTACGGCAAGCCATAGGGCCATATAATGTACACTTACTCAATGTTCTGTAATGATGCCCGTGCCATGCATTCCTACTCCTATACCGATTGGGAGTGCTTTTCATCTTGCTGGCGTTGATAACCTTTAGCCGGGGAATTGTCCAGAGACCAGCAAGGCGGTATGGTCCATCTCAAGAACAAGTCGAACAGCTTAGGAAGAAAGTACCAATGATGCCACCAAGTGCTGGGAAGCTGTTTTACTGACTGCTTTAGGTTATGAGGATCAATCAGTTCGTTCCGTTGGGCGCATCATGAGCACCTCGTCCCCGCTGATAAGCTTAACTTTGTCCCGCAATATCTACCTGTTTTTGCCGACATATTCCATAAAGTGAGTGGCAAGATCACGGCTTCCAGGAAATTCACGCCTTCAACGCTGTATGGTCACACATGTCTTAGTGACCGCATGGTAACAGTCAACGACGGGGAAAAGCCATTGCCGCAAGCACAGATGTTGCAAAACGAGTCAAAATTTGCTAGACGTACATGCTTAAATGGCGATGCTAGGGGATGAGATTGTATACTCCGACGCCGTCGTTTTCAATATGTAATACAATGTAGGTGAGTATTCTTACAACTGCAATCTCTTGACCAAGCTGCGTCATAATCTCTAGGTGCCTTAGGGCTCTGGGGATCCAACAGTCCGGACCCGGCCAGGCCCCAATAGACCGCACGAGTCAGCCGTCTTCTGCACCTGGACCCTGAAACGCTACTTGAATGTCAGAGAATGCCTGATTTGGTGACTAGCCTCAAGCCACAAGCCTAATGTGGCACCGGAACAGTTACTCCCGCCGTTTTGGGCTCTCTACTCCAACAATTGAACTTGAGCTTTGTCAAGACAGTCGCTGCGCCGATATGATTCATTGCTTCATATGCAGCCCCAACGTCCTAGAAGCATTGTCGAACGGCTCAGCACGGTGCGCGTCAAAGATGCTTTGCAGCTATTAACAATCCTACGATCAATTACCCCTCCCATCAATGATCCGCGTTGTTTGGAGGAGATGGCAGATGAAATCGTGCTGGCCTATTGATGGCAGTGCGCTAGTATGCGTGCTCCTGCACGGTCTTTTTGTCTCGCAGCGCAAGCACTAGACAGGTAAAAGATCGACATCACCAATCTTGTGCGATGGAACTTCATCGTTCCGTAAAGGTAAGTGCCTCAACGTTCTCATCAGCAATTCGTCCCAGGCCCTCCATCTACGGATATCTACAAGTCCGATCGTCGAGCTGCCTTGCCGCCGCTAGAAGACGCCCCCCGTGATTTCTTAATATTTTCCCTTTCTTTAGAAAAAAACGAGGATGGACATACTCGTCTCCTCCGTTTCCAGTACTGCGTACCAGCATACTGTAGATGGGTGCAATGATCACTTACTAGGAATTCAGCATGGTGGCGGTGCTCAAGATAAAGCGGATAACACCTAGGACTTGCTTATGGCCCTTGACTGGAAGTCTGGTGGCTTCTTTCGCCCTGAGCATTGGTCTCACATTCCGATCTGATCATCATTGTTATGCAGGCGTATGTGGCGAGGTGCTCTTTCCATTGCAAGCACGCCTGCATGTCGTCGTTTGGTACTCTTGGCTCTCTATATCTGTCACAATCCTAGCTTTGCGCGCCTTCCATCCATCAATCCGGCGCAAACTCCAGACACAGATATATGGAGGGCAGCTGCCAATCATTGGCAAATCTTTCACTATCAGTGGCGCGTTGGTTGTCCTCTGGATCCTGAGTCTCTATGGCATAATTATAGGGATATGGTGGCTTCGATTGCAGGGCTACTTCATCAAGCGAGGGGAGACAGGCGCTGTGCACAATGGAAACAGACGTGTGGCTGCTGTTGCGTTAACAGGCCATTTCGCGGATGTGACGATGGGAATGGTATTGTTGCCCGTGGCTAGGAACAGTGCGCTGTCATCGTTTTTCAGATTATCACATTCGACGACTTTCGCCTTCCATATGATCCAGGCTTACGTTTTATTCGGCCTTGTCCTCCTTCATGGTCTTATATACGCTTCGTGGGTGAGCGTCTTTAATTTGAATCCGGGCCTGATACGGTTGACCTATCCGGTGTTGAACCCAACATATTTCTACAACCAGGTCTGGCCAGGAGGCAGAGGCTCACTTGAAGTCTGGAGGGCATCACTCATCTTCACTGGGTCTATTACATCTTTAATCATGGCAGCAATATTTCTCACCACATTTCCAGCTATCCGACGAAAACACTTCAATCTCTTCTACTTCACTCATTTACTGAGTATAGTAGCAGTCATTGTCGTTTGCTTACATGCTAGTACGATGTTCTACTGCACAGCGCCAGGGCTGGCCATGTGGGTCCTGGACTGGGGTATGCGAATATATGAGCTGAGCGGGAAAATGGACAGCAGCCTTGAAGCGATTGGGAACGGATGGTTTTGGTCAGCATCTTGCAACTTCGTCAAATAACCAAGATAGCTGAAACTGACTTGAAGTATTAGTCTAACCTTACCCCTTCCACGTCGACGCCTTGATGGCTGTGCATGCTACTCCCCCCTCGCTCACTTCCACATCCACCACACCGGGTCCTCTATCCGCGAAATCCACCCCTTCACCACAATCACGCACCTTGCCTCCCAAAAAGTCGCCACACCAAGCTCCACCGCTCGAAAAACCATAGCCTCCACTACCAATGAAGAAACCATCATGATCCAATTCCTCTTCCGCAAAAGCCGCTCAAGCCGCGCCTTCGTTCCAAACACCAACCATCCACGAGAAGAGAAATCAAGCAAACAATGGACGAACAAACTCGCCAGTCTGGTCGAAGACGTCTCTACAACAGAGAAACCAGAAGAGCATGAGGAAAAACAAGGCCAAACAGGCCACCCCACACCATCCACACACCACACCTCCCTCCGCCTCGAAGGACCCTACTTCACCCCCGCCAACCCCGGCTTCTACAACACCGTCATCTGTCTCGTAGCCGGCACCGGCATCAGCGGCGCCATCGCCATCGCCGCCGCCTTCACCGCACAATCACAAGCAGCTACAGAGCGCGAACGCGCTACTACCATTCCCTTAGCCTTAGGCACCTCCCCAGCCCCCAAACCAGAAACAGAAACACCAGACAAACCCGCTGCTGTTCTAAGCCCTATCAATACAACGAGCACGGCAGAGAATGCGCCAAGCTCCATTCATAACCCCCGAACATGGACCCGCTGCATCATAATCTGGTCCGTCCGCTCAGCCGACTACATCGCCCTCCCCTTCTTCAAATCTCAATCAGAAACCCCAGGCTTAGAAATCCGCACGCATCTGACAGGACAGGGGGGAGATGGGAGGTTGGATATGGAGAAGGCTATTAGGGAGATATGTGCTGCGGATGGGGATGGTGGTGGAGGGGGGAGGACATGGTGTTATCTTAGTGGGCCGAATGCGTTTATTGAGGGGGGAGAGAGGGTGTGTAGGAGGGTGGGGGTGGAGTATTATGGTGCGAGGTGGTCGTGAGGGAAGTGGGTGAGTGGGTGGGGTTAGAAGGATGAAGAGGGGTCGGAAGGGAGGTTGGAGGGGGGAATGGTGGGTAGGTTACTTGGTTGGGGGGAAGTTGTATGTAGAATAGAAGGCCGTTACTTCGAATTAAATATATGAGATCCCCCTCGAGTTAGACAAACAGCATCAGTATGCTGTTTGCCATTCAGCGTCTTCTACCATTATTACTTGACACAAAGCCATTAATCCCCATCATGTATATCACGCCCCTAATTCAATAGAACCCAGCTCCCCAAACTATGCATAGTCATTCCTGCAATTCATAGATCCAACACCCTGGTACTGTCGTTGTAGTCCTTCTGCCATCCAATGCAAACTCATACATTTCAGTCATAACTTATAAACGATCGTGCCAAAGCCTATCTCAGAGGTATTTTCGCTAAAATTAATGGAATATACCTCGCTCCGTCTTGAGTTCTTTCTTTCTTTCTTTCCTTGCCCACCAAAACTACTTACGGTGCGACATCTATTCTTTCGAACGCCTTCCCAGCACTTTGGAAACATAAGGCTCCAAGATTGCATTACATTAGAAGAGAGAAATAGGCCCGGGGGGGGGGGGGGGGGGGGTTTGTAGTTTTTGTTTCTTCGACTTTTCTGGAGGACTGCTCGTGTGGAGTGGAAGCTGGTCTAGGCGCTTTTCTCGACGATGATTGTTTCGTGTTGATATTAGAACAGGGTGCTTGGGGTGGGTAGGGGCGTGGGTGTCCTGAGCATAAATCGACGCGAGTTCTTCTTTCAAAGTTCTCCATTACTGGCTATATCAGGCACTAGATGGGGCCTTTCTCCCACTCAGCAATGATGGCCAAGTGACGTTCGCGTATCTTGTCCATGTCATCAATATCCTCTCTAGACAAAGCGAGCAAGGAAGCAATATGGTCTTTGTCTCGGTTGCAGCACAGGTCTAGATTTACTCCTTCAGCAATAAGCTCTTTCAGCTCGCTGATCTTGTCACGGAAGCTTTTCTGCTCAACATGTGCGAACAGGTCAACTAAGGTCTGTAACGTAGCCACCGTCTTACAATTTTCCGACGACATATCAAGCAATGTCTCAATTCGCTGTATCTCGTCGTCTTTGCAAAGTTGTGGATCAGCACCAAGGTCTATCAGTAGACATATAGTTGCTCGGACCCGCAGGGTAGAGGTTGGGCTGAACTCATCAGACAGTACAGTACGCACCTAATATAAATCTTCGCTACTAAGCGCACCACTTAAGGCGACGTATTCACCAAGACTGAGATTCACATCTGCACCATGCACTAGCAAACTGCGCGCCATGTCTAAGTGATCACGATACGCTGCTCTATGTAGCGCGGTGGTTTGCGGCCCATTGGAAACATCGCCGTTCCACCGTGCCCGAGCGCATACACGGTCCAGACTGGCTCCTGCTTCTATAAGGTACTGATAACACTTGAAGCTTTTCTCATTCCCGGGGCCAGCACAAAGGGCAAGGGGAGTTTGTCGTTCTTCAGGTGATAGGCTGTCGGTCTCCTTGCATGATTCAAGTGGCTCGCCAAAGCCGTTAGCATTAGCGCCGTGTTCGACCAGAAATACCATGGCACTGTAATTGCTACCAGCCGCTGCTGACGCTAATGCTCGTTGAATATTGTAGTTGCTGAGCCCAGCGTCAACCACCATCTTCAAGCGCTCCAAATTTCCCCACTTTGCGGTAAATCTCAAACCTTCAAGATCTACATTCACATCCGCTCCATTCTCCACCAAGACCTGCGTTATTGAACGGCTTTGAATAAAAATCGCTGCGTATAGAGCAGTATAGGTCCTGCCAGACTTGCTTATTTTATTAATCTCAGCGCCGTGGTGCAGGAGGCACTCTATAGCAGTACGATTGTCGAGATAAGCTGCCAGAGGAAGAGGAAGTTTCCAACCGCTTACCGCGCTCCTCCATCTCCGGAGAGTGTCATTGTCGTTTTCTATCTCCGCATTTGCGTTGGCTCCATGTTCCAACAGAAATTTTAAAATCGTGTTTTGATTGCCTATGATTGCCCAATGTACCGGTGTTCTTCCAGTTCCGTCAAGCTGGTCCACATCATATCCAAGTCCGAGGAAGGCTTGAACGACACTGAAAAGTCCAAAATAAGCAGCAACATGCAAAGCAACACTGAATAACGTGGATGAGCCAAATTCGTTAAATTCATGATAAAGAGGCCACTCCGCTTCAACAGTGTTGAGTAAGAGGGCTTGCCACGCAGCTGCTCTTACTGGTTCATTGTTTATTAAGGAGAGTGAATCGTTCTTTGCTTTTTCCGAATCCGCCATAGCAGCATGGAATCCCCAGTTCACTGCAGCATAACCGAGTAAAGGACAGGTACATCGACGTTCGTAGAATGCATCGTAGTCATCTAGAGCCCCTTCGTCCCTGAAAGGTTTCATGCGTAGATATGTAGTGCATGTAGCCGCAATGTTCTCGTGTGCAGCCGGAAACAAGTCGCGCTTATGCTTGTCAAAGTACTCTTGCGTAGTAGGGTGGACTAAGCTGAATAGGCCGCGTTGTTCATCAACAATTACCAGGCCAGCACAAAAAGAGGTGAGTGTTGCCACGTCAAGAAGACCATCTGGATCTATCTCTTCATCCTCTTCCTCAATGGCAATAGCGTGCCGCAGCTCTTGCACTCCTAGTGGACGAGTAGCATGTACTATCCATGATAGGATGCGTTTGCCTAAATCCGCTTGGTCAGGGCTCTGAGCACAGACTCTATGCCACGCTTCCAAGTAGGTCCTATCAATGCCTTCCGGAAGGACGTCTAGAGCTTTGCTTACGCGACGTTTGGTAGGAATTCGACATAATAGGTCCATGTAAAGTCTAGCAAGGAGGAACCTGCAATCCGTTAGAACAAACAATTAGAACCCGTATCTAGATAGATACTCACATCCCCGAAAGCCGACGTAAGATGGCATCGATAATCTTCGAACAGAAATCTGGGCTTTCAGTGACCCATTTAGAAAGCTGTACATGCTCATGAATGATTTGCTCAAGGAAAATCCGAACATCATCTTCCTTGCTCCGAATTTCAAGCTGGAAAGCTGGCTTCAGCATATGTTCAACATCCGAGGAAACGCTGTGCCGTCCTGTAACAAAGAGGTATATGAGCGTCTTAGACGGCCCATTGGATTCAATCTGCATCAACTGCTGTAATTCCTTCATGAGAGTGGCTCTGTCTTCACACTCATCTAGTGCATCAACCACTAGTATGACTATCGAATAACTCGTAAGGATCTCAGGCATCACAGTTCTGGCTTTTTCGAGCGTTAGGGGTGTTGATGGAGGTTCAATATCGAGTGGCTGAAGCAGTTGACATATGATGCTTCCCATAAGGTTCGTTGTGCTCTGGGTGTTTCGATAGCTACAATATATACCAGCCAGACCAATACTTGGATTGTGTGCAATTTCTACCCGCAAGGTGTCAATGACCAGGCTCGATAAGATGGTCTTGCCAGAGCCGGGAATCCCTGGACACCAGAGGGTGCTAGAGGAGTCTTGTCTGCACCAAGAAGTGAATTGGGCGCTTTCGAGAAGCCATCCTCCAGTCTGATTAGCACGTCGTGATGCTATATCTGCGTGATTTGCTTCGAAATCAATGGCTGTCAGCTGAGATAATGCATTCTTACGCCTTTCTCTGTCTTGACTGATACGAAGACCCTCAACCCCCCGGACTACTCCCTGGAGCTTATCGTGAATAGCAGTAGATAGACGGAGGTTGTCATTCGTCAAAGCCAGATTTATCAGGGATTTCTGCCGTTCAATAGTGGTTAAGATGTCCTGTACGCTCTGTTTGTTGAAGGGCCACTTCAAAGTAGCACCTTTCGTGTTCAACTTTTTGTGGAGGTATTCTAAACACTGTTTGAATTGCGATAAGGGACCACTATCGGTTCGGTTCAGTGTTCTAAAGGTATCCGCCCAGGACTCGATACCATTGATTTCCACGTAGTCATTGAGTGTTTGACAGAGGGCAGTGGTTGCGTTGATCTCAGCTAAAACCTTTTGTCGGTCACTTGATGCGTCTTTGGCCGACTTTATCAAGCCGACAACTGCAGTGCTGATCTGTACAATAGCTGCAATACCCCCAATGATGCTGAGCGGGTCGGCCATGGCTCATCTATCAGACACAGCTCTTCAAGATAACATGCTCTTCATCAGCTTACGTTCAAACAAGCACCTTCTGGATCGGAACACTACGGTGCGCCATTGATGGCAGACCGCCAACAACCCACCATTAAAACCCCTCAATGGCCGACTACCTAATACCATGGCCCATGGCCATATACTTTGGAGTTGAGAAATTGGGACTGACCATACGTCTTATCATGGACTCAAATAGTCCACTACGGTCAGGATGTCCTGATGGCCCAGGACGGCGCGCCCGAGCCTGGACCAACACCCCCACCCACGCCTATAAGTTCAGGCATTAAAGCCCCTAAGAGGTAAAGTTTTTGCTCGATATTAATGCTAGGTAGGTTTGCTATCAACCTCATTGATTATTCAAATCTTATGATTTAATACACTGTAGGAGCTGCAGAATTTGGCTTCATAACTTGAATAACAGGTATTTCTGTTTTATAGTGTAAAGTAGGTAAATTGCCATTGCAATGTCCGGTTTGGGGGTTTTCTAGGGTTTTAGGGTTATGGCGTTTTTCACCATTAATTCTAATGGCACGCCGTAGTACCTAGTATCTACGGTAAATAGCTTGTGCAGATAAGAAAGATAACAAAGCTAAACACAACATGCTGCGGGGTGAGTATAAGATGATGGAGACTGTCTTATTCATTGTGGGCGAGCAGCGGAGACAGGAGAGCTGCTGTCGACTGCCATCAACGACCAATATCCGCTGGACATCATTCCGCGAGTTGTTCCATTGTCAACATGGCTTCTTTTGATCTTCTCATCCTCAATGGTCTCGTCGTAACGGCATCTGATATTGGCCATTACGATATTGCCATCAAAGATGAGAAGATTGCACTCCTAGCCCCGAAAGGCTCACTTGCTGATGCACAAGCTAAGAGGGTCATTGATGCAGAAGGAGGGTATGTCATGGTAAGACTACGAGACGATTTAGTTCCTGTGTTCAAGGTCTTACCAAGTGATGCTACAGCCTGGAGGGGTCGACGCGCACGTTCATCTCGAGGAACCACCTCTTTTCGGCAAAGGAAAAAGTTCAGATACCTATGAGACAGGTACTTTGCGTCTTTCCAAGCAGTAGTTCATTAACTGAGTAAACACCAAAGGAACGAGATCCGCAATCTGTGGCGGCACAACTACCGTAATCACGTTCGCTCCCCAGAGCAAGAATGATCCTTCTCTCCTGTCTGTTCTAGAATCTACCCACCAGAAAGCAGAAAACAATTGCTACGCAGACTACTCCTTCCACCTGCTCCTCTCCAACCCCACCCCATCTGTCCTCAATGAGTTCCCCACCCTCCGCCAAAAGGGTATCTCATCCCTAAAGATTTACATGACATACGAAGCCCTTCAACTCCGTGACAACGAAATCCTCGACGTCCTTCTCACAGCCCGGCAAAATAGTATCACAACCATGATCCACGCCGAAAACGGCGACATTCTTTCCTGGATGACCAACAAACTCGAAGAAAAGGGTCTATTCGAACCAAAATACCACGCCACCTCTCGTCCCCAACTCGTAGAAACAGAAGCCACCAATCGCGCCATCACGCTCTCTGAACTCATCGACACGCCAATACTAATTGTGCACGTTTCTTCTCCCTCGGCAGCAGAATATATCCGCAATGCACAAACCCGCGGCCTACCACTCTACGCCGAGGTAGGCAACACCTCCCCTTCAACACCATAACCCTTCCGTAGAAAACCTCCTTAGCAACCAAACTGACCCCCTACCCCTACCAGACCTGCCCCCAATACCTCTTCCTAACCCGCTCCCACCTCTCCCTCCCCTCCTTCCACGGCGCCAAACACATCTGCTCCCCACCCCCCCGCACCTCCGCCGACCACCCCCTAATCTGGCTCGGTCTCCGCAACAGCACCTTCACCATCCTCTCCTCCGACCACTGCCCCTTCCACTACGCCGACACCGAAAATGGCAAAAGTAGCGTACGCACCCCAGAACACCCTCTAGGTAGATTCAAATATATCCCGAATGGCATCCCAGGGATAGAGACAAGGTTACCACTCGTCTTGAGCGCTATGGAAAAGGACTCCAAGAAATTATCCCTGACAAAGTTTGTCGAGGTAACGAGTACTAATCCAGCAAAACTATACGGCCTCTACCCCCGTAAAGGCGCACTCCTCCCCGGTCTCAGTGATGCCGATATAACGATCTGGTACCCCCGCAATAGACTTGAGCAGTGGGCTATTAAAAACGAAGATTTACATCATAATGTTGATTATACGCCTTATGAGGGGATGATGGTGTGTCAGTGGCCGCGGTGGACTATTTTGAGGGGGAGGGTGGTTTGGGAGAGGGAGGGAAAGGGGGTTGTGGGGGAGAAGGGATGGGGGAGGTTTTTGGAGAGGGGGGAGAGTACGTTGGCGGGGAAGAAGGGGGTGGGGGAGTGGGATGTGGAGGCTTTTTGAGGGGGGTGAGAGTTGGTAGAGGGAGGTTTGTGGGGGGGGTTGTTGGGATCGTGGGTGACGGGATGGTCTGTGAGCGTGGTTAATTTTGGAAGAGAAGGGATTTGGCTCCATTGGATGGCGCGGTGCAGGGGGAGAGTATCACATCGAGGGTAAACCCGGCCTCGGTTTAGAAATCCAAAAGAACCCCTCAGCCCTAAAGTATCATTTGGAAATCTAAACCGAGACAGGGGTTGCCCTAGGATAGTAGATAGGGGCAAAGCAGGCTAGAGAAAAGAAGCATACCTACCTTACCTTGTTCACGTGTGCCGGGCCTAGGACGGATGGTTGGGGTCTACTGCGTGAGGATATACATGTATGAGTGAATCGACTTGAGTTTTCGATTGAGCAGCAGAGTAGACGTCAATGACTGATATTGCTGTCGTTGAACATTTAGATCGAAACCAACATCTCCCTTTCCCCCACGTTGATGGTTCGGACTGTATTTGACCAGATGAGCAAGAAACCTGATTTGCCCTTCGACCACCTCGATCCATTACTCCAACAAAACACCCATCTACTTCATCGTAGAATCCATCAAGCAACCTAGTACCTTCCACTCAGTCCCTTCCCCTTTGAAAAGCTGAAGATATAATCGTCTGTGGCATGTTTTACTTCTCCATGATCATTTTTCGAATTAAGATAGCTTCTTCCGCCAGGATTCGCCTTGCATCCCGAACAAGCCCTAGCTCTGCAATTCGGACACTGCAGGACAGATAGAACAATGCTACAGAAATCACAGTTCGCTTCATCGCCTGCAACAAAGTCCCAAAATTCGCTGTGGACTTCGAAGTGAGGATTATGGACTATTCGTAGATAGTTTGGCGTAATTGCTCCAGGGTAAGATTCTGGAGGGCCGCTGATTAGATCTGGAACACGTGGTTTGGGCTTTAAATCGGCTAGGGTGGGGGAGACTGGTGGAGATAAGGCGGTTTGGTCCAAATGTTGGATCAGAGGCTCTGGCTTCTCGTTGAAACCCTTGTGAGAAGCTTGTGGCGGTGAAGAACGTGAAGTTGTATCTTGGATAAGTGGCTCAGGCTCACTGTCCATGATGTGGTGAGGACCTTGTGACGGTGAAGAATATGGATCCTGAGTGGGAATTAGTATCTCGGAATCGTCGTCAACAGGACGGTGAGAAGCTTGTGTCGGTGGGGATCGAGAATCTGGATGCTTTGTATTCTGAGCTGTGAGTTCAACAGGCGCTTTATTGTCCTCATCATTTACCACCTGGTCCAGCCAATCGTAGATACGTGGATCACGGGGTTGCTTTCGATACGGTTTTCCCCTTAGTTGGGCTTCTTCTTGTACCTTGGAACTCATACCATACACATTACGTTCTCTAGACCATTTCCCTTGCGTGTCTGAGTATTCTACTGTTGCGGTTTTTCCCTTCGACTTTCGATTTTCTGATGCTGCTTCGTTCCGATTGTACTTCTCTTGAATCTTTTGCTCCTTCTCTTGTTTTGATTGATGACGCTGTTGCTGCATGCGAAGAGGCTCCTCATTAACATCGACTTCCAATGTCTTGAAGGCAGCTGGGTTATGGAGAGATGCACAGGCTGCTCTTTGTTCCTCATCGTCTCTAGCTAATTCATGTGACAACTGTAATGCGGAGACCTCTCTTGCCTTTGCGAGCTCTTGCTCTGCGTTCTCTGCTTCGTCAGCCTGACTATTTGCCCTCTGTATGCGGCATAACTTTTGGTGTATACGAATGGCTTCGCTTAAGATCTTTTCACGGATGTTAACCTTGATCGAGAAGTGATCGACTGTATCACTACCCTCCTCGTCTAGGAAAGACCCTTCTTCAGCTTCACCTGTCAGAGTTGATCGTCTCGAGACAGCCTTCAACCTGGCAATTTCTTCATCCAAAGCAACGATGTTTCTTGATAGCTTCTTTTGTTTTTCTGGAGCCTGAGCGATTTTCCTCCTCTTCTGCTCCTTGTGTCTCTCGGCACGCCTCTCCTCCTTCCTCCTACGCCTCTCTGCGTCAGCTCTTTCTTCACGCTCTTTCTCTGCCTTTACCCGTGCTTCTTCAGCCTGCTTCCATAATTCTTCATTCTCCGTCCACGAAAATGAACCCGGTTCACTGGGCTGGCTCTCATGCCAACTGTTATAACCCCATCCTTGATCTTCTTCCTGTTTTCCTTCCTCCCGCGAATCCTTGAAATCGTAAGTCGAACTCTCACGCCATGGCTGAGTCCCGCCCCAGTAGTCATTCGCTCTCGTCTCCTGCCCGAAATGAGAATATCCAGCTGGTTGCCAATGGGCAGATGAGGGCATCCCCCACGCTCCATCGAAGCCATCCCACGTATATTGTGGAGTGAAGGGATTTGGTACCCTGCGCTGAGATTGTAGCTTTGCATCGTATGCTATTCGGGATGTCGCGTCGCGAAGCGTTCCGTAAGCCTCATTGACCTACGAGTTGATCAGTTCATCAACGTGTTGGTTAGCTGTGCTCGGAGATTGACTACTTACTGCTTGCTGTCGCTCGACAGCGTGAGCATTGCCTAGATTTTTGTCGGGGTGACACTGTCGAGACATTCTCTTGTAAGCTGTCTTGATGGCATGATGATCGGCATCTTGGCTTATACTCAGCACATCGTAGAATGTACTATGTTGTACTCTTGCCATATTGCTTGACTGGAAGAACCGAACAGTGTGTTGAGTAATGTGGCGTAGAGATAAAATACTCAAAACTGCCTGTTGCAGAAATAATCAGAAGGGAAGAAGGTAATATGGTATTTGTTGCTTATCAATGGGAAGTGTTGTGGCATTGAACCCTTAAGGAAGTCCCGGCTGTCACTTCCCACGTATGAAGTAGCAGTCCTAAAGAGGGTGATGAAGCAATACCAATTGGAATACGAGAAGAGGTCGGCGCAGAAATATCCAATGTTCTTTTCGGTAATCTCATGCAGCTAGATGAGCGCCGACTCATTTGCCTGTGAAGATTCCACTGACCGCTTGAACCTCTTCAATGGTTTAATAGTGGATGTCGTACTTCCCGTGTTAAGCAGGTTTTGCCCAAACGCTAGCGGCAACCTTTGGGGTCATCGTCTACCGGTAACAATGGTAAGGTACGTACGTAGGAATTCCGGCGAGGTGTCATAGACAATCCGTTATCTCTTTACCTGTTTCAATGGGCGTTAAGCGCGGCAAATATTGACGTGTGTCAGTAACAATGTTGGTCACACGACACGCTACTTCATTCTTGTTGATTAAGCTCATGTGATTCATGTTCAAATTTTGGAGGTCTGCTTCATTCAGCGCACCCTGCGGACTTTGATGCCATATGCGGCGAGAGCAGCACCATGACACCATCTCCTTCATGCACTTCACACTAGGAATACAACGCATGAACAGTACGTTATATGGGTCGGCCCTGAGTGAAAGCTGCAACACAATGGCTTCATTTCCAATTAGTATGAACATGCTTTGGATGGAGGGACCTGGTCCTTAGGCAAAGCCGCAGAATTGAATTCCGTGCGAGCTCGTAGAATGACGTATCGGAAATTTTGGGATTCTTGAAATGTTCATATGCATAGATGTATAATACATTGCCCTGAGAGACGAGCATTCATTCATTCGATGTATTACGCGGAGGCCAATCTGGCGCAGGCGCTGAAAGCAAAGCGCAGATATCCTAGATACAATTAGCCAAACCCTTATAAGATTGTCTAGCCCGGCAATCTACATACCTTTCGCCTTTTCCTGAAGTCATCGTACAAATCCATCCATATCTTCTTATCCCTACAATCATCATTACCAAGCGACCCGAGCTTACACCTAGGCATGACCTCCCCTATCAGCTGATGCGGCCACATGATCCAAGGTTTTGGCAAAGGCCAATCCGAGAAATGAACAAGACTCGCTTCCTTCATAACCCTATCCGGATCCCACGTTTCCAAAGCGTTGCCCAAATAATTCCTATGATCAGCATTCCTGAACTCCCCACTCAATAGCCCATACTGCCGATGTGGTAGCACCATAGCCGAATCTCCGTAGAACCTGTTCAGGAGTTCCATATCATATTCATTCTTCGCCCTATTGCCAGGCCTCGCAGCAACCATCAACTGTTGAAACTCATCCTCCGACGGCTCCAACAGGATGAAGAGGCTCGTCAGCTTCCTCTCCTCAGGTAATTTCCAATATGCCCTCAACATAGCCACTGGCGCCTTCGGCAGCATGAACAGCTCATCCAAATTCTTCAGGACCGTAACATCCGAATCCAAATGCAATATTCGATCATACTGCGTCTGATCCCAAGCCATAAACTTCGTGAAGCTGACATTCCACGCATCAAAGTCCGGTTTGTCTATCTCCACCGGCAGAAGCTTAACATTATACCAATCCCTCGCCTTGACAAGCAACTGGCTGTCTCGATCAGATGTGCTCGCAATGTCAAGGTCCCATTCTTGCGGGTAGAAGAGTATCCGATCTGCTTTGCTACCGAGGCGTTGTAGGGCTTCGAAGACCATGACGGCATTGCACAGGTAGGCACTGTTGGTTGCGTATTGGCTGTAGGCATAGCGAGACCAATCCACGTTTCTGTAGATGAGAGAAGGTGCGTGCACAGGAGGGCCAGAGGTGAGTAAGTGGAAGGAAGTGGAATGCCATAGGTAGACCGTCAAGAGTGCTAGGAAGACGTAGAACCATTTGGAGCGGCGACGAAGGAATGTTTGGGATGGCGGTGAATGGGAGATTCGGATAGGTTTCAGGGGCGGAGAGTAGCGGGTTGGCATTCTTGGCTGGGAGGTGGCATTGTGGCAGGCCTCAATATGAAATTCTATAGCTCAGGTTCTAACCAGACAGTCTTTCGAGTAAGGCTGAGAAGTGTCAGTGAGGTCCGAGCAATGCATCAACGAAAGCTCTATACTGACTTGGAGTCAACTTTCGTGTGACGCGTATGGCGTGCATGTACTAAACTAGTGTCTGCGTACTATTTACTATGACCACGCAGGCTCATACTATGTACACATAGATCACAGCCTCGTTTGACTAACCTGGTGAGGAGACGCAATGGGACAACATACGATCTTATATGGGAGAGAAGCTCATTAGTCTTGAGATATGTAATAGCAGGCGTTGTATGATCCTTTAGAAGGAATGCTTGCAGCGCAGAAGTCACTGCGAAATGCTAGCCTTGAAGAATGAGCCGCGCATGGCAAGCAATATGTCTTGAGATGATGCGGGTTCCTTGACCGTTATGCCATGGCAACTAATTTTAGTCTACACACATCACATAGTGTTGTTGTGACAAGTGATGATGTTGGAAATCTGTATGCCGAACCAGCTTTCAGGGTATACATTCGGTAAGGGATATCGTATCGTGGCTAATATCTAATTTTCGGAACGGATCAGTAAGATTATGACAGTCCTATAGGGGATTACATACGTAGCAATCGAAGCCAGGTGGATCTTCATCAGAGTTGGCCGGAACAGAGGTAGGAAAAAGCGTCCCGTATTCGTTCATCTGGAGAGCTTCATGTTCGCAAGGTCTGCCCAAGGAGCGGGAGCAGCTGGATCTCCGAAAGTCCGTATCAATCCTCGTCAGCGATGCAGCATCCTGATCCTAGAATCATGAGCTTCGGCCATGCCGTAGAGGCGGCCAATTCTACTTGTGTCAGCTTAATTCAGTAGGAAGTACAGGATTCCCTACCAGCAGCTTCATCTTGAGTTTCTTTGTATTTGGTGCAATTCCAGCTGTGACTATGGGCGGCTGGAAGCGGTTCAGAAGTGGGTACAACGCTTGTAGATTGCTGACCGAGGAGCACTGGTTCAAGCTGGAGAGTGCACATGGCCACTTTGAACAGGTTATGGTGATGGGATTGGAGAATTGAAGAGTCGACAATCACAGAGGACAGATAAGAGACCATGTCAGAGCCGGTAGAGGTTCTCAGGGTCGAGTGCATTGACGGCAAAATCAGGTAGGCGAAGATCAACGTGGCAGGGGGATAGGCCCAGCCTCCTATCATTTCGAAGTCCCGGAAGGCTGTAAAGTATACTTCTAGCCCGAAATCTTCGGCAATGACCTATGCTCATTGCTTAGTCTCCATCATAAGATCAAGCAAGAATGCACAGACCTTCCTGCACCTTGCAAACATGGTACTGCTTTTAATGTATGAATTGTCCTCTACCGCGGCTAGAAACTTATTGACTGCCTCCATGTGCTCGTCGCGTCCCTCGCCTAGGTCTGCAAGATACCCCTCGAAGTTGTGGATACACTCGTAGTCTGAACAACCACAATCGCTGTCATCCAGTAGTTCATGCTCACCAATCACCGATAAATAATCCGCTGTCAACGACTCGTGGCTTTCCTCATCTAGGTGCTCAGATGGTCGACACATGTTTGCGCAACACCTCATATTCCCTCGCCAAGTTTTCAGCTGCTTGGCAAAAACCGCATTCTGGACTTCAGTGGCGATCATATTAATCAATTCAGGATAAAGTCTTCCGAGAGGTGCTCCAGGTTGTGCATGCTGTACACAAAGCTTGAAAACATGAATGGAAGCCTTAGTTTCAACGTAAGATTCCATCCGAGCTCCAAGCTCGGCGGCATCAACGGGTGTAGCCCACGTCAGTGCGATACTATTGAGAGGCGGCATTGTATGGAAACAAGGCTTCCAACCTTCCCTTAGCGTAAGACCGGCCTCGATATGGGGAACGTTGTCAAGACTTATCTTACTTCCTGACGTGAGTAATGAGAATAACCTGAAATCGCAAAGTTGACTGAGACCGAGTGTGGCAATTATTCTTCAGATGTAAGGGTATTTTGACACCTACATCCTAACGTGACGCATGAACGCTCGGGGTTTGGGTTATTGCATGCGAGATCTTGATAGAAATTGCGGCTATCATAACAAAAGAGTGTACTCGCGGCTCTGCCGTATGGCATAGGGCTAGACCTAAAGCCGGGAAAGCCGAGGGCCCCGGGAGACGGCGCCCGGGCGATCAGCTTTAGGGATAAGGTAATCTAAAGGGCTTTCCACTGGCTTTTACGTCAAACCTTCTTGGGCTTCAATTGTGCACAGTAAGAGGATGAACTGTCAGACTTGAAGGGTGATCCGCGTGCAATGACGGCCTTCACCACTATTCTGTGATTCTGCTGACTCTGAAAGGACTCGCCATTGTCGAACAGACTACTTACCTTGATCGTGGCGCCCTGCGTCCAGTCTTTCTCCCTCTAGCTACCGTCATAGAAGGATTAAACCCCTTACTGTACAAATCCACTTACTGTACAGTCCTAAAGGGCTTGACCTAAAGCTTACAAAAAGAGCTGGGAAATGGACCTAAAGCTGGTTACCTCAGCAATATAATTAAGCCCTGGCGTTACTTACTTTAGGGAGCCTTTCAGGACCCTTTTCGCGAGCTTTGGGTCCTGTTCCACAGGGCTGTACAGTAAGAAAGTTTGTACAGTAAGGGGGTAAACCCTTTCTAGTTCTTGGCTGCTGGTATATTGTTGGTGTGTACATCTATTGACTCCTCTTGATTTGTACTTCAGTCAATGAACTCATCCATCTTAGGTCAGGAGCAGGCAGCAGTAACAGTGTCCGCTTCTACTACTGGTCCGCAGCCTTCCAAGCTGCAAGAATAATTAACAAGTTCCTCATAGGAGTTTGTTTCAGATCATATTGCGCCTTGCCACGGCCGAATACCGAGATTAATCAAATTCAGGGTTGCATTGCGTGGGTAGGATTCATACCCCTGCTAAGCGCTCAACTACCTACATACTACAGATTGGGCGATCATTGGTCATCGTCGTCGGCAATTTTACCTCCCCAAGTTAAATGGCACTCAAGGTCTTTGTCTCGAGCAATTCTGTGACTCAATGCCTCAGTGTTGGGACAATGGTCCCACTTCAACATTATTCGTCTGCTCCTCGGCTAACAGAGCTACATGTCTTGAGGCTGTGCGGCTTCCTACTCCATTGAGTATTTGTGATCCGAATGCAACGACAAACTACATCTTTTTGTCTTACCTGGGAACAGAATGTTGAAACCATAAAATCGAAATGCGAGTTTTGCGGCTGAGTAATGAAGTTTGTTGTCTTGTTGTCTTATTTGTATATTACGTCTGAGCTCCTCAGCTTGGCTAGAATTCTCGTCTTTCCATCTATTGTCTAACATCGAATACAAATAGTATCGAATTTTGCAAACAATGAAGACGCAAGAGCTACGATATGACGAAGGGGCTGGAAGTACCAATTTCAAGTTGGTTTCACCTGCGATGCCTCCCCGGACGAAGGAGATACAAGCCACCTCTTCATCTAAACAGTCGAAACATATAGATCCTATAGCTCCAATCATCATGATCACATCGCTCGTTCTTGGCGTGGGCTTCGCATTGGGCCATCACTTTTTCTACAACTCTCGTGACGGTACATCAGTCGGGAACACTACGCAGCAAGAATGGTACATTCGTTTTGGAACATATTTCGCATTCTTGGTTACGTTTACTTTAGGTGTTGCAATAGCAACAGCTTATACACAGCAATTCTGGTACTCCTTGCGGTCAAGATCAGTCACAGTCGAGGAAGTCGACTCGCTTTTCGCCTTTCTGGTGAATGTGACGCCGTTCCTTGACATAAGGCTATGGCGAGGAAATTTTATACTTGTGTTTATGGCCGCGATAAAATGGTTGGCACTTCCATGATATCGAGAAATGCGTCAAATAGCTAAATGTAATGCCTTAGGTTAGCCCCACTGGCAGGTCCTATCACGCCAGGAACCTTATCAGTGACGACTTTCTCCGTGATCGAACAACGTAACAGTCCAGTGCCACAGCTCAGCACAAGTTACGAGCACTACATCGACGCCGGTAGTATCGGCTATGGGGGGCCGCTACCGCTGGTGTCGCGACTCGCAATGTCCAGTGCATTCCAAGGATCAATTCTCTCCATTTTACCACCTCTCCCGAACTCCTCCTATACCCAAAAGTTCACCGCACCTGCCTTACAATGCCGCGATTTCAATTCCACAGAGAGAGATGCATTCTTTGACAACACTCATCCTTATACACAGCGCCAATCCCCGTCAGATCCAATGTCGGCAACAAGTAATCAGGCTATCACTTATCTCGCATGGGCTGGGGACTCTACTGAACCATTCGATTTATCTTCGACGCCGCCACCATTGGGGGCATCAATAACGTGGCCAAGCGAGCCCACAAGCGACCCTCTTAATATTGCGTCCCAGACTACCTTGGCTCAAAATAATCCAAGTGCGACCGAATTTGATGGACTTGGCATAAGCTCAAATTGGACAATGGTACAGTGTTCTCTACAGAATGCTTCATACGAGATCGATTTTCATTTTGAACCTGGGAAACCACAAGTCTTGGATGTAAAGATCCCAAAAGTCTTCAACGCAATTGTTCCAGGTCCAATCAAACTCGATGGTGGCCAGACACCGCTGTCGGATAATCAAACCCTGATCGCCGAGGCGTTGATTGACGTATTTGGTAAGATGATGACTGGGGTAATATCTCTCATCAAAGACACGAATACCACGTACAGTTCGACCCTACAGATCCAGAACACAGTACTCGATCCAACTCGTGGCGAATATAGCAACGGCACAATGATTCAGCAACTCTTTCAAAACATGAGCTTAAGTCTCCTCACCAAGGATGTCTTCCAGTATGTATCCCATTTGTTTCTTTCCGCCGCACCCATGTACCCATGTATCAACCTTCTTTCTGTGAGAGCTAATCCCACTGACTTCCATCGACGAGATAGTGAACCCAATGTCACTGCTTCGGTAACAGCCATCAAAAATGGCGCTTCCTATTATTACAAACCTTGGAACCTGTGGCTTGCCTATGGCCTTGCTATATTCTCCACCTCCCTTTGTGTTCTCAACGGCATAAGGTCTCTATACAAGAACGGATACTCCTACAATAACACCTTTTCTACCGTACTTCGTGCAACCCGTGGCAGGGATCTTGATGAGCTACTCGATCGAGCTGAGGTAATCGATGCGAGGGGAGCGAATCCTTTACCGGAGCAGATCTCCAAGGCCCGAATCGTCTTTAAAGAGCGCGATGGTGCTGCTGTGGCGCATATTACAGATTCCTCAATGGCAGCATAGACTTACAGGAGGACTTTCATACTGCTTGGAATACTACCTAAAGTACTGTCTAGAGCACTGTCAAGGCATGCTGTCAATAGTAGATGTCTTCCAGAAAACAAAATTCGTTTTAGAGAATCTCACGGCTTGCGCCGAACTCAGTGCATTTGCGCAAGATGAACGCTTCGATATTTTCGAAAGATCTCGTGGTCTTTATATGTAAGGGAAAATTACTGTGGCTCTCTTTGGGAAACGGTCCGCCTGCCAGGATTTTGGGGGATTTGGGAATCACCGAGTGATATCGGAAGGAACAGAAAGAGACTGAGATACTAGACTTACACTTCCACAAGACGGGGTTTGTTCATGAGATCACCATTTCGGGTCAATCCGTATCGCCGCAGTAGAAACCCTTTGTTGCAATGATTTCTGTATCATTTACCAACTCCAGCTTCTCCATTCCATGTCAAACATCGACCCTGAGATCCCAATGCGCTCAGGGTCCTAAGAAGCCCCTCCATTACCATAAACTTGCCACGCACTTCATTAAGCAGACTATGATCATCTATCATGCATTTTTTCCAACATCATCCCCAACAACGGCGTCCTCACAAAAGCAATAGGAAAATCCTCATACACAGCCCCGTTCTCATCATACTCCCAGATGGGTGTCTTAGCGATGAAAGCATCGCCACAGAACCCAATATGCTCGCTCAATGGAATGTGATCCAAAGCAAAGCTCTTCCACCCAAAGTAGACCCCATTAAGCTCCGGCAGTGACTGGTCTGTGACCTCGAACTGCGCGATGTCACGCCAAGAAAACCCTTCTTTCGTGCCCCAGTAAGGCCGGAAGTCGGGAATATGGCCTTGACAACTATCAACATTGCCCTCAGCGGTGATATCAATGGTGTTGAGCTGGACGAGGTGCGGTGGGGATCCGTCGGCTGGGATTTTGAGAACTTGAAGGTTGGTTTGGCGGATGGTCGGTTCGCCAATCAGCCAATTGTAGAGTCTAGAAAACAGGGAAGGTGATGCTTCCATGATCTAGGAGGTAGATGAGACCTTTACCAGATCAGTAAAGTTGGCGAGACAGATTATCATAGTAGAAAAACCTGAGGGAGTATAATAGGAAAGTAGCAGATAGCGTGGAGCAGGCTTACTAGATAATGTAGTACACATACTACGCCAGACCGACCTGGATGCGGACAGTCCCCTGTTTTCTACCCGGCAGTCCCCTGTTTTACCGCTTGCCGCCGCTTAGGGCTAGGCCCTATATCGGCCTAAGCAGATCATCTAGTAAATTATTTACCTACTTACTACTATTATAAAATATACTACTACCACCACCTTACTATTAATAATAATATATAACTACTACCTATAAATATCATCGCTATCTTTATTATTAATAGCTTTTACATCCACATTATTATTACTATAGAGAAGTAGAGTAGTAGTATTAAAAAATATAATTATATTAGTAAGTAGTAAGGTTTTTAGTTTTTATAAAGATAAGCTATAAAGATAATCTACTAATTATAAAATATTATCTTTTTTAGATAATAGTATTTTTTCCTCCTTTTTAAATTTCTACTCTACTACTTATTCCTTCTATTTTATTTTATCCTTTATTTAATACTAGTTCTAGGATTTCTTTTTTAACTAAGCTTTTATCTTTTTTTATTTAATACCCTAGGCCCTATATATTATTATTATTACTAAAGAGATAGAAGCTCTTAATTAAGAAGATAACTAAGATTCTAACTTTATACCCTATAAAAAGGATATAAATAGAGTAGGTTTTTTAAGGGTATCTACTATAATTTTATTAATATTTATAAAGCTAGCCTATAAAGATAAGGAAGAGGATAAGAAAGAAAATAAAGCTTAACCTTTATCTTTATTAATAAATATAATAGAGGGTGAATTATTTTTAGGGACTTATTAGTAAAACCCCTATATATTATTAGCTCCTAAAAATTTAAAGCTATTATTATTATTATTAATAGGGAAAATAGTATTTCTAGCTATATAATCCTATATATAAGCGATTTTTACTATTTTATTTTATTTTAAGATTTTTTTATATTAAGCTATTTTCTTTATCTTAATAAATATATAGTAATAATATTATTATACCTCTATCTTTTCTACTTCTACTATTTCTTATCTTATATATACTTATTATTAATTATCTCCCTTCTTATACTTTAAGTCCTTTTCTTTATTATATTATAGGAAGACCTTAGGTAAAGACTATTCTAAATTAACTTTTTTTAGAAATACTATAACGGGGGGGTTTAACTCCTTAGAGGGTATAAATAAATATAAGTAAGATTAAGTAAGTTAAGTATCTATTAGCTATAGACTCCTCTCTATTATATAAGTTAAATATAAAGAAGGAAATTCTAATAATAGGAAGATTATTCCTTATATATTTATCTAAACTATACTAAGTCCTAGTATAATTTAATAGAATTATATACTAATCCTATTTAATTCTAAAAAGGTTTAACTATAATTAAGTACTAATTCTACTTAATCTTAAAGTTATACCCTAGGCTATATCTAACCTATATAGTCTCTATCTTTATTCTTAACCTATTATAGGTTAGTCTATAATACTATTCCCTCTTTAAGGCGTAATCACCCTAATATAACTTAATAATCTAAATATTCCCTTTATACTATAATCTTAAAAACTCTCTTCTAAAGATTATTATATAAAGTTAATTTTATACCTAGATATAGCTAAGCTATTAAAATAATAGTATAAACGCTATTAAGATAAGTCACTTCCCTACTAAGTTATAGAGGACTTAGACTATTACTATAAATATATATAAGTAAGGGCTGAATATAGTTTTATTCCTTTAAATATTCCTAAGTAGAAATATTTATTAGAATATAAGAATCTTCTTAAATATAAAAGAAGTAAACTTTTAGTAAGAATAGTTAGAGTCTTATTAAAGATTAACTCTATTAAATCTAAAAAAAATAAGATAATAAAGTAAGAGTTAAAAAATATTATAACTTAGAAAAAGGAGAAAAAGAAGGAGGTAATACTCCTCTAAGCTAATACTAAGTCTTTATTAATTATTAAGGGTAATAACCTTTCTAGCTTTAATAAGGTAGACTAGAATTCCCTAGTTATAGATTTTAAGCTTAAAATCTAGCTAGTTTCTTAAGGTAGTTAAGTATTAAAGATAGCTCCTATATATTCTCTAAGTTATTATAGTCTAACTACTTAACTAGATATCTTTATTTTTTATTAATCTTTTAGTAATCTAGGACTTCTTTAATATTATACTCCTTATTATCTTTATCTAGGAGGAGGGGTACTATTTATAATAATATCTAAAGGTCTACTTTCTCTAATAATAATATATAAAATATATTATATTTCTTTATTAGTTTTAATAGATCTAATATATAATCTATATCCCCTTTATATTCCTTAACTAGGAAAGGACTAAGTTTTATATAATTAAGCTTATTATTAGGCCTATTAATTTTAAAGTTCCTATAAAGAAGATATATCTTATCCCCTTTAGAAATATTTAGACCTTCTAAGTATTTTTAATTATAATATATTACTAAGTATTTACTTAGGAACTATAAGTCCTTCTATAATTCTTAATAGAGGCGGCTTATTTTCTAGGTTATTATAGTAGCCTATTATACCTTAGGCGTATAACCTTTTAATAATAGCATTATATAAGGCTTAAATCTATAATTAGCTTAATATAGTATTATCCTAATAAGGTTTAATAAAGATCTATTATATACTATCTATATATTAGATAGATATTAAATCTAATTATTCTACTAATAATTTATATAATACTATAGATATTACTTAAGTATTTAATTAGTTTATTCTATTTAATTATCTATCTATAGGTGAAATGCTATACTTATTTTTATTTTAATTCCTATTATATCTATTAATAATCTCTAAAATTTAAAGGTAAAGAGTTTATCTTAATTTAAGATAATTTTATTTAGAAGCTTATAATTAGCTACTACTATCCTAAAAAATATATAAGCTAGATCTTCTATATTTAAAGCTTCCTTATATAGTAAGAAGTACACTAATTTAGTTAACCTATTATTAATTACTAATATTATATTATATTCTGCTTTTATTAATTATTCTTTTAACTTTAAAAGTTTAATAATAAAATCTTATATAATACTCTTCTAAGCTTAATTTAGGAAGCTAGCTAATTTTATCTCTCTATATAGCTTATATTAGGTATGCTTTATTCTAATATATATATTATATTAAGTAACCCTATCCTTAACATATTTTCTTATTTATAGGAAGTAGAAGTTTTATAATAACTTCTTAAAAGTTTTTTTAATTTTCTAATAACCTCCTAAGGTTTCTATCTTATAGTAGATTCTAAAGATCTCTATATATATAGATATTAGAATATAGATCCTTCCTAGAAATAAAAGAAGTCTTAAATCTATTTTATTAAACCTATTATAGCTATTAATATCTTTAAGAATTTTAACTACTATTTTATCTTTTTATAGATCCGTTAACACTTACTAAGTAAGTTTTTTAATTTCTACTATTATAGTTACTATAATATAGAGCCCTACTTTATTTAGTTATAATAATCTATCTTTATCTTATACTAATATAGCTTTAAAGCTCTATTAAATATTCTTTATATAGTTAACTCTTCTATTAAGTATATCTATAGCATTATTCTTACTACCCTTAATATATTTAATTTTAAAATTAAATATTATTAACTCCTTATACTAATAAGCTAGACGTCTATTTAGCTCCTTTATTAATAAGAAGTATATTAAGTTCTTATAATTTAATAAAATCTAAACCTAGTACTTAGTTCCTTCTAAATAAACCTTCTATATATAAAATATATCTACTATAGTAAGTAATTCCTTATTATATATTAAATATTTAGACTTAGCATCTTATAACTTTCTACTATAAAATATAATAGGGTACTAATATTCCCTTCCCCTCTTAATAATACTAGCGTTAATTTATATAGGCTAATTTATTACTACTCCTAGCACGCTATTTAAGGTATTAATATAAACTTTAATAAGAAGTTTTAAGTTAAACTAATAGAGTATAGAACTTAAAGTAAACTATTTTTTTAAAATTTAAAAAGAAGCTTCTACTTCCTTTCCCTATATAAATAGTTTTTTATTATATATTAAGCCTATTAAGGGTTCTATAGTCTTACTATAATTCTTAATAAATCTTTAATAGAAGTTTATAAATCTAAGAAAAAACTAGACCTCTTTCTTATTAATTAGTATAGGCTACTTAACTATACTCTTAACTTTATTAAGATCTATCTTAATCCCTTTATCTAAAATAATAAAGCCTAAGAATTTTACTCTCTTTTAATAAAACTTATACTTTATTATTTTAAGTTATAAGCTAGCTTCTTTAAGTTTTTTTAGTATTTTTTATATATACTTAATATATTCTTTAAAAGTATTAGAGTAAATAAGAATATTATTTATATAGACTAATATAAACTTATCTAGATATTTTTTTAGAATATTATTAATATACGCTTAAAATATAGTAGGGGTATTAGTTAAGCTAAATAGTATAATAAAATATTTATATAGGTCTTACCTTATATAGAATACTATCTTCTATTTATCTCCCTTCTTTATTCTTATTTAATTAAATACTCCTAAAATATTAAATTTAGTAAACTACTTCTTTCCCTAAAACTTATCCTAAAGCTTCCTAATTAAGGGTAGAGGATAGCTATTCTTAATTATTATATTATTAAATACTCTATAATCTATATATAACCTTAATCCTCTATCTACTTTTAGTATAAATAGGATAAAATATCTTATTAATAACTAGGATTTCTAGATAAAACCTTTAGCTTTATTTTCTTTAATATATTCTATAAGGACGACTACCTTATTTCTTAATAATAGATATATTAACTTCTTTATAGGTTCTTTTTCTAGGATTAGCTTAATCTTATAATCCTATAATTAGTACTTAGGAAAGGCCTTATTAAGGCTCTCTTCTTAAAATAAGTCTCTATATTTTATATATTTATTAGGTAATTTTATATAAATAGTATTATTAATAATAGTAACTTAACTCTATAGTACTATTATATTTCTTTCTTAAAAATTATCTTTTATTTTCTTTACTATCTATATAATAATACTAGGATATAAATACTTCTATATTTAAGAAACTTAGTTTAAAGTATTATTCTTAAATATTAATATACTAGAACTCTATCCTATTAATAGATTAACCTTTTATAATTAGAGAGCTTTTAGAATAATCTTATCTACTCCTCCCCTTAATATTAAGTAGAAGCTATACTTTTTATATTATCTCTCTATCTATAAACTAATAAGCTTAATTACTTAATCTATCTTTCTAATTATAAAGTAGTTAAAGTTTGTTAATATATATAATATATATTATATAGTTAGGATTCTATACTTTTATATAAAGTTAAAACTAATTAGATTCTTATTAAATCTACTATTAATAATTACTTAAACCTAATATTCTATAATCTTTACCTAAAACCTAAATTAGATATTTTTTTATAATCTAATTATAGTAATCTATTTAGCTTTTAAGTAAGTCTTATTAATTAGCCTACTTACTAGGGAACCCTTTAGTTTTTTAAATCTCCTCCCTTTCTATCTAGCTTAAGGATAGAAAAGGGCCTATTAAAAAACCTAGAGTCTAATATTTAGTATATTTATAGAGGAATTTTAACTATAGAGTTAACTAATTCCTTAGTCTAGTTTCTTATTTCTTATAATACTAAATACCTATTTAGGAGGAGGATTAATCTATCCTTTAAAAACCTTAATCTCTTAAGGGTATATATATAGACTATATTTAATAAGTCTATATAGCTATCCCCTTATAGTATCTATCTAACCTTAATAATAACTAAGGCTCTAATAATTACTAATCTATCTATCTTATTATAAGCGATCTCCTTAGCTACTAATTTAAAAATCCCTTTAAACTTCTCTATTAGTGCTAATTTCTATATATTATTTAGTAGAAGGGCTATTTTATAAGTACTTAATAACTTAATTAATATATTTATAGGTTGCTTTACTAATACTTTAATTACCTAATTCTCTACTCTTTCTAATTTATAGTAGAGATCTATTACTTACTCTTTTATATAATATATTTATTATTTCTAGATATTAGCTATTTCCTTCTAAATTTAAACTATAACTTAGTATTACACCTATAACTCCTCTAAATTATTATTTAATTTCTTAAAGAGTGAAACTTCACTACTTAAAGCTTTATTTAAAGATAGTTACTTAGCCTACTCCTAGTTTAAGGAGGTATATACCTTCTTATTTATAATTATTATTTAAAACTTATCTTTTAAATATTTTCTTAGTTCTCTAAGGAAATAACTACTTCCTTTCTTCTCACTTTAGTAGGTTTAGTACTAGTTATTATAATATATAATTTAGGATAAACTATTATACTCTATCTTCTTTTTAACCTATTTAAAAATATCTTTTATTTAGGAGTCTACTATAATTAATTCTAAGGTATTTATAATCTAGGTAGCTTTTTAAAAAGGGTTACCTCTTCCTTTTATAATAGCTACCTATTCTTATTACAGGCACTTATTTTTATAGTATCCCTTTTTATAATAGTTATAATACTTTATTTATAATAAGTCCTTAGTCTTCTTTTTCTTTTTTACCTTATAAAGAGATTTCTAGCCTACTACTAAGATATTCTCCCGCCTATTAGACTTATTTTTTAAGTTAAAAGCTTTTTATTCTATCTTTCTTTTATATAACCTATTATTAATAGTATAGGTTGCTTAGATAAGTAAAGATATATCTTAAAATAATAATATCCTTATTAATTTATTCTTAACTTCCTTACTTAGTCTGGCTTAGTACGCTACTATTTTAGTAGTAATATTCTAATAAATCTTTACTAATAAGGCCTAGAATTTTACTATATACTTAGTTATTAACTCCTTTTAATAGAGATAAGATATCTTCCTCTCTATCTTTTATTCCTTAGTATTATCCTTAAATAAGGCTTTAAGGATGTCTTTAATATAGTCCTAATTATTAGAGAACTTAGTAATATTATTTAATATATATTAAGGGTCTTAAAGCTTAATATATTTATTAAGCTAAGGGGAGAGAGCCGCTACTATATCCCCCTTTAAATAGGAAAAATAGAATAAGTTTTATTCCTCTAATTTAATAAATAATAAAGAGTAGAATACTATATATAGTTCTACTTATTATATATAATTATCAAGAGTTCCTCTCTTACTAGAGAACTTAGTAGGGGTAAAGATCTTAAATTCTCCTTTTAAAACTACCTAAATACCTAAGTCATCCTATTAAGCTACCTTTATAGCCTTTATAGAGGGGTGCTAATAATCTCCTATAATAGAACCAAAAGTACTTATTCTAAATAAAGTAGAATATAGTATTTAAAGTATAATAAGGGGGTTTAACTCCTTAGGGGGTATAAATAGATATAAATAAGGTTAAGTAAGTTAAGTATCTATTAACTATAAACTCCTCTCTATTATATAAGTTAAATATAAAAAAGGAAACTCTAATAATAGAAAGATTATTCCTTATATATTTATCTAAACTATACTAAGCCCTAATATAATCTAGTAAGATTATATATTAATCCTACTTAATCCTAAGAAGATTTAACTATAATTAAGTACTAATCCTACTTAATCCTAAAGTTATACTTTAGGCTATACCTAGTTTATATAGTCTCTATCCCTATTCCTAATTTATTATAGGTTAGCTTATAATAAATACCTTATTAAATTACTTTATATTATTTACTAATTCTTTAGTATAGAGCTTCTTCTTAACTGTATTAAATAGCTAATTATAGATATTATATATATTAATTATATTTTCTTCTATTATTATTACTCTCTATCTTTTAAAATAATTACTTAAATAAGTAAGGTAGGTAGGCCCTAAAGCTATCCCCTTAGGGATTGCTCTAGGGGCCGTTTTAAGAGCTATTTTTTACGACCGTACCCTAAAGCCCCTAAAGCTATCCCTACTATTACTTTCTCTATCTTCTCCGTCTTCTCTGTCTTCTCTACTTTCTCCACTACTATTATCTTTATCCTGCTTATTATCCTACTTATTATCCTACTTATTATCCTGCTCTATAAGGAGGTGTTGATTATCCTCTATAGTAATAGATAGCCTAATACCTATTTCCTACCCCTCTACTAATTTAGGGGCCTTAAATAGTTACTAGAGATAGATAAGAGAAAATAGGATAAAAATATCTTAAAGTATTAAATTAAATATCTAGTAAGTATATAGTAAACTATATTATAATAATAAATTATATTCTTTTATATAATAAAACCTCTATAATAGTTTTATTTTACTATTAATATAATCCTTATATTATTTCTTTACTTTATTCTATTCTTATAAAATAAGATTAATCGCTTAATAAGTAATATAAGATAAGATTTCTTTAAAAGTCTTCTTACTACCCTTAATTAAGTAAGGTAGATTTCTTTTTTATTTTTTAATCTTATACTTATAAGTAACTACTACTTCTACTATTATCTTTATTATCTTTTTAATTAATTAGCTAATAGAGGTATATTTATTATATACTTTTTTAATTATAAGGTATAGACCCTTACCCTATTATAAAGAAAAATACCCTAGATTAGAGTATTTTCTTATATATATTTTAATAAATTATAGTTTCTTTAGCATATAATAGCTTATAATATAATTATTATCCTTTATCTATATATTATTAATAAGGTTTTAATAATTTATTATAATATCTATAATAGTAAAGGACTTAATCTATTTCTAAATCTTTTTAATAAGTTCTTTCTTAATATCCTTAGGATAACTCTTCTTAATAAGTTAATTCTTAATAGCCTTAGTAATATACTAATTATAAAGTTAAAGAAATAAACTACTATTAATTTTATCTAATCTTATAGTAAGTTAGTAAGTAATCTCTATTCCTACTTTTATAATAGTATATTTTTATCTTATTACTATTATTACTATTAATCCTATAGTAAAATCTTTAAGAATTACTATAAGACTTAAATAAGAATTATAGAAAAATAACTCCCTTATATACTTATTTATAAAGATAAAAGTATTTATTAATTCTAATATAATAAAGTAATAAGCTATTAGAAAGCTTTATATAGTATTAGTAATATAAATAATAACTAATAGAAGTAGCTTATTTATATTAGTAGTAAATATTATATTAATAATAATAATAAATTATAAGGTAAATTATTTTATAAATAAGATCTAGTCGCTATTATAGAAGAAGAAGAATTAAATCTCTTATATATACCTTATATCCTACTCTACTAGATATTTCTTTTTTACCCTTATATAGTAATCCCTTATTATAAGTATATATAAGGTATATTAAACTTCTTATATAAGAGTCCTAGCTTTGCCTAGTCTAGCTAAATTATAGTAATTTTATTAATCTAGATATAAACCTTTCACCCTTATAATCCTTTAAGCTATGGAATATAGCTAATAAGATTTATATAAGACTATACCCTTTATATAAGTAGTAGTGTAATTAAGGTCTCTAGCTTAGTATTCTATAAATTAAAATAAATTATCTAATATAATATAGTTATACTTATTACTAGTAATATTAAGTTACTAATTAAATATCTTAAATTAATAATAGAGCTTTGTTTTATAGAGGTATTTTAGTTAAAAGATATAAATAGTATACTATTATTAATTTACTTTTTTAAGATCTTATATATTCTAAGTCTTCTTACTATAGTAAGTATATTATATAGTAACTATCTTCCTAATATTATTATTTTTATAGATTTTAACTATTATAAAGCCTTAAATAAAGATATAATTCTAAATTTATTTTAAGTTAGTATATTTATCTATAAAGAGTTCTCTATCTTATAGCTATTTTTTATAGGTAGTAATAATAGCCTAATAAGCCTATTAGACCTTATTTATTATAGAATAGAAATTTAAAACTATATTTAAAGCTTAAAATAGTAGATAATAAGTAGTTAATAATAAGGATAAGAAGGATATAGGATAAAAAAAATAAAAGATTTAAAAAAATTCCTTTATATAATAAGGCCTTATTTAGCTTACTAAGCTAAATTTTACTAATAATTATATAGAGTTATATAAGGGATTAAGATAATAATAATATACTATTAGTACTATCTATTATAAGTAGTAAAGCAGTGGTAATATTTATAAGTATTAATAATTTACTACTAGTAATAGTAAGGTACTAGTAGCAAGGTACTTATAGTTGGTGGTGATAATAGTATTATCTTACGCGGTAACCCCGTCTAAAAACCAAAACAGGGGACTGCCACTAAGAAAAACAGGGGACTGTCCGCATCCAGGTCGCGCCAGACTTGGACGTACCAGTGGGTTAGTCAGCGTTTAGTCAGCAGCATTTAGTCTTGAGGCGATAAGGCAGTGGAAAAATCACCTACAACTTACCTAGCCTGCGCAACCAAGTCTTGACAAGTGCTCATCTTGGGGTTATTACGGTGTCCAGAGACCGCATGTCGCTGGCGAGGATCATTCGAGGACTTGTAAGTATTGGAACGCTTTCACTTGCCCAAAAGCTGATTCAACGTAACGATCGAAAGGGAAACCAAGGCGTGCTGCTTAGTGGCAATTTGATCTCGAATGAATTCAGCTATCTGGTACAAGCTCGAATATCCCGTAAAGTAATGATTGCAATCGCTGGAACTCGGTTTGTAGCGAAACTAAAGCCTCTTCCTTTGAGGGGCAAGTCTCTGATTAGTTGACTGCAATGAGGTCACATGGCCGTACACAAGAAACAGAGCAGCTCATGTGTCTTATGTTCAAATGACGAAGTTGTCTTCTAGGACCTACACCTGCAACATGGCTACGATCTCAGGTCTTTACTAGACAATAATTCTTGCGCCGTTGTGCTTACCCCATTAATGGTGGGCGCTGGCAACTTCGAACTGTCAGCATCGTGGATGCGCATCTGCTTGTCCCACTTCCAGTATAAGCTTGTCCCAAACATGGGCGCCGTCCAAAAACAGCGGCATATGTTCAATGTCTGACATGCAGAATATCTTTGATCGACTCAGAAAGCATTACGATGCATGCCGCTGGTGGGCGGTGATCCTATAATTAATCTACAACAGATGTTTTGGAAAACCTATTCTTGACCGCATCACTAGCTACTCTTTGCTATCTCCTTAGCCGCGCCCCGCCCTTACGGACGGTATACAGATTCAAAGCTAAGTCATTGAGAACGAAGCCGGATATTCGACCAGGAATTTTTTTCCGGATGAGTTTGACTCACGGGTGAGTGTTCCAGACTCACACCAAAAAGCTTGACGCCTTGACACGCCCCACTTTTTGTCAATTGCGTTTAACCTTAGGAAACTTCTTCCATGGGTCGTGATTTACTGCTCTTGTAATGAAGTAACAATGTCGTTTGCACCTTCCTTGCTTCCTACAACCCACAAACAGCGCATAGCCACTGCTATCAAACCCCAATATCTACATTAAAGATGCCTTCAAGCAACTTAACAAATTCAGCGGTGAGCGCGGGCATGTGTAGTCTCTCCAGGTAGATCTGCTAACATCTATTGCTAGATTGCTGCTCTCGCAGATTTGACGCAGCAAATCGGCGAGTTCCTCAGCGAGACTCTTGCCCAAAGCCAAGAGAACAACCGCGCCCTTGCTGCCATATGTGAAGATATCGGCTGGGGCGTATGTTCGGCTGGATCCATGACTGTGCCACCATCAATGCTGGGATTGATCATGGTCGTGTCTACCGTGGTAGTGCTGGTCCTTATGAAGCAGCGGTGAGACCGTAGACAGACAACAACAAAGCCGGCGGCTAAGGAAGATATTGTGGGTTCACTGGGCATGGGAGGAGTCTACGTTATGGCTCGAGTAAGCGAATATGTCTATCGGACACGTGTATAGCTAGGTTCATTACCAGTAACCCAACCCGCAAACAGAGCCTCCATCTGGCTCCCTGTCGAGAGATACTCAGCATCTTCCGAGCTATCCTTGTTCAACGGTCTCTTGAAGTTGCCCTCACTTGGTCGTTATCGATTCCCTTCTCTACTATTGTTCTCTTCAATGGTCCTTGTCTTCTATCATACGTCTCCGATTTGTCTAAACCAATCAGCACGAAAAAAACACAAAAATGAAAAATCTTTCACTCCGAGATGGAAAGCTCCTTTGGTATGTCTGCTACTTGAGTCTCTACCATCGGCACACTGCTGAGCACACCTTCGATCAGAATCCCTGGCAAATATCAATACATATGTAATTGCTACTTCGACTGGCCAGATGACTTTGGCTTTCTTTCCGCTGCCGGTGCTCCCTTTATTTGTAATCCACGGCGCTGCCTCGTACCTCGTCACTAGAAAAGGCAGACCCAGGTTCCGGTAATCTTCCTAAGTCTTCCTTGCTTTACAAAACTATATAAACATTAACAGGAGCATTATAAGATCAGTTTTGAAAGATGGTGTTCCTTCCTGCTAAGGTCAAAGGTACACGGGTGAAAACACGTGATGACCTGTATGCAGTATGGTCGATGCGCTTGCTTTGTGAAGTGTTATAGATATAAATGTGTTACTCGTCACACCAAAACTTCTCATCCTTCTACGCATAAATCTACGCACAGCTTCAGTAAAACTGACATATAGCACTCGCAATGTCTCATCACACGCTACAAACACATTACGAAGTTCTGGGCATTGGACCATACGCTGACATCTCTGAGATCAAAAACGCCTATAAGGCACAAGCTCTGAAAACCCATCCCGACAAGAATGGCGGCACTCCCAAGGCTAAAGAAGCTTTTCAGCACGTACGTTGCCCGCTCACTCTTCTACTTTGAATCTATCCACTAACAACCCCCAGCTCGTCAACGCCTACGACGTCCTCTCCGACGTAACGAAGCGTAAACCATACGACCAGACCCTTCCCCGCGTCTACTTCTCGCAATCATGGTTCTCGCATATCAGAGACGACGACTTCGGCGCCCCAACCTGGCCAACCCAACCACCTCCCACGTCTAACTCTTCAGACCCGCCTAATCCCTTCGAGCCGTTCACAGATGACAAGTCAGCTCCATGGCGCAAGAGATATGAAGAAGAGAAACCCCCAACCTGGCCAACCCAACCACCTCCCTCGTCTAACTCTTCAGACCCGCCTAATCCCTTCGAGCCGTTCACAGATGACAAGTCAGCTCCATGGCGCACGAGGTATGAAGAAGAGAAAGGCACATTTGAGGAGATGGAAGAACAGGCAAATGAACGCGCGAGGGAGAGGGAGCAAAAGAAGAGAGAGGCCGAGGAGCTATGGGTTAGGGCGAACCTGTGGGTGACTCACCCAGAGAGATGGATAGGAACCCGAAGCGGACGGAGTGGTGGAAAGTATTGGATTGGTAAAATGGCGTAGGTCGGACTAAACAGGAAGTTGCGGATGAGGCGCGTGAGAGGGAACAAGAAGATTGTGAAAAGTGAGGAGGGGTAGAGGGGGCTTGTTCTGAGAGATGTGAAGGTCGGTGCTCAACGGTGCAATGCGAGTGGAATACCAACTTTCACAGGAATACCAACCCAATTAGAAGCAGAGTCCATGCTAGCACCTCCATCATCTTTCCGTCCCGTTGCACTGCCATACTGCCCACCCACCTCCAAACCCACCCGCTATAGAAACAAGTGCACAATCCCAACCCCCCAAATCATACTCTCTACACGAATACATCCCATCTATTCCCTCAACCAAGCAATCAAATCACCTAAACTGCAAGCTAAAGTGATAGATAGAGAAAACGCAAACTCCCAGGCCAACGAACCCACCCCTCCCCACACTTCCAGATCCACAAACCAAATCCCCTCCCACCCTCACCTCGCTATCAAACCAACCCGCCGTAAAAAGCAACACGCTCTCAAAACCCAATTCATAACCCCCCAAACTCGGCAGCCGTAAAACAAAGTCTCTATATACGTATAACTATCTATACGTCAAATCAATCAATCACCAAAATCAAAAGCTGAAGTGATACCGAAAACATAACGTACAGGCAACCCTCCTCGTCCCACTCCCATACTCCCCTTTGCCCCTCCCCCCTTCCCCCTTGCCGCCATGATCCCGCCCCCCCTTCCCTTTTATCCCCTGACCTCACAATCTAAACCACCCACTCAGCAAAACCCAACCCAAATCCAAACCAAATCATATCAAATAAAATCATATCATATCAAACCCAACCCCAAACCAAATCAAAACACGAAGAAGAGAAACACAACACAACACAACGCACCAAATCAACCCTAGAAAAAGCTATGAACAGCGAAATTACCCTCTCCTCCTTTATCTCTCCTCCTCCTTTCCCCCCCCCCGTTCCCCATCCGAAACCAACCCCTCATCTTCCTCCTCCTTCTCACTTTCGCTACGCATACAATCGCCACGCATATAATCCCCACTCATGAACCCCGCACCCCGCAACACCTTCTTCTTCTCTTTTACTCTACCTTCCTCCTCCATTATTCCTCACCTATTCCTCACCCATACCCTCCCCTTCCCTCACCCCACCCCTCCCCTCCCCTCCCCTCACCCCACACTCATACCCCCCTCCCTCACCTTCATCCATCCATCCATCCACACAGAAACGGTAGTAAGTGCTATGCATCTCTCAAGTATGTACGTAAACGCGAAAAAGTGCGTTGAGAGTTTAAATAGTAGAATTGCTGGTGGGTGGGTGGGTGCATGGTGGAGGGGGAAGAGGGGGGCTAGAGGGGGGGCCGAGAAGTGGGTAGGGGCAAGGGAGGAGTTGGGAGGAAAGGAGTGGGAGCGGAGAGGGGGAGGGGAGGGGGAGGATGGGGGGGGGGAGTTGTTGTAGGGTTCGGTGGAGGGTTTGGTGGAGGGTTTGGTGGCGGTTTTTAGGGGGGGGGGGGGGGGTTCAGTTCAGGATCCTTACTTTGTAAGTTGAGGCGCAAACGCAGAGTCCTTAGGTTCGGGATTTTCCGGCTGTGTGGTTGGTGGGAGAAGGGGCCTCTTATATGTGATAAGGGCTTCTGGTATGGTGGGTGAGTGGGTTTGTTCGCTGGGATCACGTACCGGTGAAGTGGCGATTGAGTTGATGATATTTGCTTTGAGGTTTGCGAATTGTGGTTTTGGTGCTGGAGACGAGGAGGGACTTGAAGAAGGGGAAGAGGAGAGGTGTGGAAAGGCTACGCGTGGGGTAGGAGTGGAATGTAGCGGGCAAGAAAGCTGTGCTGGCGATTCAGAGTTGGGGAATAAAAGCTAGGGTTGGTTTCCGATCAGTTTTGGAGGTTAAGAGATGGTGGGAGCAGTCTGACGTTTAAAGCTGTGCCTCCGGTTTAAATGGCCGTGGCTGAAGCATCATGATTGGTGCTAGAAGTCTCTTTCATTGGAAAGAAAGTCGTCATGCAAAGCAATCAAGGGGGGAATCAATTTCATTGCTGGCTGCCGGAAGACAACACATTTTTGTAAATCCATCACAACACCTCTTCAACTTCGCAGAAGACAAGCGCAAGAGAGTATCACCCCGTCATTCCTAATTCCATCACATCTTCAATCGCATGTAGACGTCCGGGGTGTAGTAGAATATATTGCCAGCCGACTGTTTATCGAGCTTTTGCCCCATCGTCGCGGGTATTAAGCATTTAACAGCAGCACTCGCAGCACTCGAAGCAGGCGAGGCCGGCGCAGCTGTTGATCATCATAATCAGCAATCCATCTCCCATTATACACGTTGTAGATCACTGGAGCTTAGACGTACAGGCCACAGCAGACATCCTCCTTCTCACCTCCACCACGAAGGCTCATGGTCATGGGCTCTTGGGGCTTCTATGACACGTAGACGAATTAGCTTCTACCATTCCCAAAACAAGACTTGTGGCAGGTGTATGCGATAGCTTGGCTGGTGTATTGATGCCGAGAAGCCAAGTGATAAGACAGCGGGTCGGATGTGTGGGCGGAGTGTTGATCGCAATTGGTGTTGTTGGTTGGTTGGTTGAATGTTGTGGGGGGGTAAGACTTACGGGCTGTTCATCGACGGCGCGAGGAGCGTCGGCGGGAGTAGAGGCAGTCATCTGCTGGGTGGGAAGGGGCTGAGCGATTTGAGCAGGCATATTTGAGCAATGTGTACTGGTATCTGTGGAGAAGTGTCTTGGATGAAGCGGGATGCTGTTTGTGGTGGAGTCGAGTCGTTTGGGTGAGGAAGGAAAGAATGGAAGATGGAAGGGGCAGGAAGCGGGCGGTGAGGAGGAGCTTTGTAACTGCAAAGGGTAACAGGGCTGTGCAAGCTAGGTCTCAGCTGATTGCAGCAGTTTGGCTGCGTGTTGACCCCCTTCTCCCTTTCTCCCTTCTTCTAACCTGGACCCTGTACTTTGAGCAAGCCACTAATTTTAGAAGGAGCGACGCACGGGGGCACTCGGCATGAAAGGCTTGTTACTAAAGTACAGTCTGGCGCTAAGATTATCCATCTTCTCCCTCCAGCCAATGCACCACCTGCTACCTCACATTTCCTCATGACCCTGTTATCGTGTTCTAGGGGCCATCCAGGTTAGAGCCCGTCAACGGGTCCCTTGCCAATCATGCTAATAATGGAGCTTGGGAGGGGTGTCCATCCCTGACTGATCAAGCAGGGAACTACAGTAGCCACCTACCTACCCTGGTCCGGCAATTTCGGCCTCGGGCTGCCTCAAGCTGGGCCACATCCACCACCTCCTGTCCCACTACCGCACCCTCTACCTTCCAACTTCTTGTGCATACGTACACACCACCATATCGATCCTGCCTAGGCGCTTGTCAAACTCATCCGGAACAGTCGGAAGTGGCAGCTTAAGCACGCAAGTGGCAAACGCTACGGCCTACACTACCGAGGGGCGAAAGGCTGAGGCGACAAGGCTAGCATGAGGTATATCAAGACAGACATGGCTGTACGTAGTCAGTGAGGAATACGGTAGAGCAGCAGATACCCTGTCGCATGCGTGCAGAGTGCAATGTTCGTCCATGGCTTTGCTGGAGGGTTTGCCGGAAGGCAGAAAGCCTCCGGTGCCACCACCCTATCAGAGGTGGTCCCAATTGTGTTGAGAAAAGGCTATGATCCACCCACAAGCCACAACCTTCCGTATCACGAGAATCACCAGCGGTGAATTCAGCCTTGTGTTCCCCACTACGCGCCTACTTCTGTGAAGCTTCCGGAGGTTGCCTTGTTTTGCCTCAAAGTTGCTCATCGTGTGTGACTCAACACCCCAACATCTTGGCACGTGAATGTGGCAACGCGAGTAATATAAGAAGTCCTTGTTTCCCGCCCGATTATCTTCTTCCAACATTCCTTCTTCCCTCTCTTTTCTTCAACACAGCTGTTTTGTTTTTCCTACTTTTCATACCTACAATACTAACCAGTCTAGAACTGAACGACAAACACAAGGCTTGTTAAATATGTTACTCTTATACCTATTAAACACGTCGAATCATCTAGGATCACCGTCGATGTAGTTCTTCAAAGCTTTGCTTAATATGGATATCGCGCGCCGGCAACACTTGGAGCAACACTTGGAACAACGCTTGTGGACTTTATTGCTTTCTAAATATATTTAATGTTGTAATGATCCACCACATCTGCGGATGTTGCGAACTTCAATAGATTCAACATAACAAATGCTATGGGCCTCGACTTCACAACACAATGACGAAGAACGATTACACAAACATGTCAAGAATATCAATGTCAAAACCCGCCCTGTCTGGGAGCTTCCAGCTCAAAGATACATAAATCTCTATCATATTGAATTGCCACAATATTTGCTGAACTACTCCAACTCAATGTCGTCGACCTTTGACATCTAGGACACCACTAGATCTCACACTGGCGGAATTACAATGAATATTGCATCCTGGATCAAGTCCTCTTACTTTTACTACTATCACGTTGCTTGAATCCCTCAGGATGTTACCGATTCCGAATACTAAAACAACTTGCAAAGTACATTAACCGTTTACAGTCACGCGAAATCTATTGAGTTCAGATATGTTCGTCGAGTCACTAATAAGCTGGAGCTCCGTATACTATTAAAACATCGCTGTCTTTGGGGTTTTGAACCGATTTCTGGATAACGGCTTTGCACATTGTGCTATTGAATAGACAACTCACATAGTATTTCTATCAGTACTATCGTCTTTGACAATGACTCCTTATCCGTCTTCGTTTTCCGATCTATAATAGGTGGTCGATATGGTCTCTACTCGATCCTCGAGATAAAATAATCCGGTTAATACTATTGTTACTATATATATAATCTAAAACATCTCAATCGTGGAACTCTTCAACGAAAAGGAATTTGAAAAGAAAAAACCCGCCCAATATTCAAGCTTATACATAGACCAATCTCTCAACAGTGGAAGCTTCTAATTACAACGACTTAAGATTCCTCAAGGGTTTTGGTTCTTTTAGATATACAAAAGTGATTCGAACATGAAACGAGAACTGCCGAGCAATACGAGCATCGAAGAATTAGAATCGGGTGTGGAACCTTTCTATATGACTTCTTAGGAGAGTACATCAACAGAGGGACCTCGAAAGCTTTGTATATCTCGACGGTTGAAGCGATTCAGACCAGCCTCCAACAGCTTTCAACAACCGACGCAGAAGCCAGTATCATGCTCGTCCTTGACCAAATAGTATGACCAGAAAACGACTCGAAACAACCGAACCTCTGTACCTAACCCCAGCGGATCAATCAATTATACACCAAGCTCTAAGCCCAGCTCCGAATCAATAATCCGAATAATACACATCACCACCGTTTGCAAGATAAATGAGATTTTCTAACCCACTGCTCCAACCACCTGTCGAAACCGAAACCAGACCTACCGTGCAAGCCAGCAACCGAATAGAAGATACAGATCTAATCTCGCCGCCACTTATATAACCTATTGAAATTCGGCCATACATCGAATTCTACTCGCCCTTCAACGCTACGGAAATGGAAGAATCCAATAACATCCACAACCTCGATACCAATATACTCGACTACCTCGGAACGTAGTGTTTCGCCTTCTTTGGATATAACCCCATTATCTAATCTTCTTGAGCTTGCTTGATTCTGGTTTTGATTTTGATTTTGCTTTTGCTTTTGCTTTTGCTTTTGCTTTTACTTTTGATTTTGATTTCGATTTTGCTTTTACTTTTACTCTTGCTTTTGATTCTGATTTTTGATTTTGATTTCTATTCCGTTACGGGCCATGTTTGTTTCCAATTTCCTCATCATGTCTCGCAGGGCGGCCCCATCGTGGAGACGACCATTACATATGGCTCTACGAAGGGGTCCTCGTTGCGATGTATACTTATATAGGCTATCGAAGAATTGGGGAAGCGGGAAAATATATAAATAGGAGAGTGGGTGGCGGTGAGAGGGTTTCATGATAGCGGTAATGAATGTAAATAAGGGGTATGGATGTTTCTTAGGTGTGAAGAACCCTCCCATACCCCCACTAAACAACATATTTCCTCCTACTCCCATACCCTAAACGCTTCCGCGTCCCGAAATATGTACATCTTAGCACCGCCAAAATTACTAGTAAACGTATGTACCTCCAGGACCACCACTGTACTGCTAACACTTAAAGAATACCACAGTGTATAAGATATGGTAGTCTCTCTATCATCATCTACATATAATCTTACCTAGCTTATAACGGTGGGGAGGTTTTCTGTTTACAAATGACGCGGTAGACCTCTAAGCACACCCCGAAGGATAGGCTGGAGTATGGCCCCGGAACGGCCCCCGAAGCATGCGCTCGACGAATATCCCTAAAGCATGGCCCCCGAACATAGCGCCTATACATGGCTCCTTTAAGAGATGATTGGGATGTGCGGGAGGAAGGCCGACTGGGATGTGCGGGAAGAAGGCCGACTCCAAAGGCAGCTCACAATAGAAGGGTTTACCTATCAAATGAACACACCTATCAACTCGACAGCCCTACAGGGCTGCACCTAAAGCTTCTGAAGCGGGCCCTAAAAGAGCCCCCAAAGATCCCCTTAGATTAGTCCCCGAGCATCATAGCTTTAGGGCATCCTCGGGGGTAGTTTCGCCAGCTCTAGGTCCGGCCCTACGAGGCTGTTCAGTTGATATGTAGGTGAACCCTTCTAACCGAGGTAAGCGGGGGAGTCAGAGTTGGTCTAAATATAGCGGCACGGCGTTAAGATTTCTGTAGTGTAATACCAATGGACTCCATCTCTCATTCAATTCAAGAAACGCGTGGGCTTGAATCCTTCGTGTTTCAGCTCCGGTGCGCTACGGGATCTTCCTTCTATTCTTACTTGCAGGGCCGCAATAAATCGTATTTAGTATGCTCCATAGTAACTGAGCGATGGATTCAGGATGGCGGCAACTAGGCGATCAGATCAACTATTAATGAGGCCAGCTGAACAATCGTGGCGAGATCGGGGTGGATAAGATGGAGGCTGAATCTGTCAGGATTTGATCCTTGTTGGATCGAAGACTTCTCACACATTTCTCTTCTCTATGTTGAAGATTCTTCTCTGCTTCCCTTATATCGAGATATTTTCTATCTCTTGACCATCTTTATGCTTTCTTTTTGCGATTTGCAAAGTCTTCACACTAGTGGATCGCACTTTGGCAATCACATCCAACCAGGATGTCTAATCTCAGTGTATCAATAACGAGTCTGGCGACACATGTCTCCAGCATACCTTCTTCCACTCCAACGTACACGTGGTCTACAGAATATGCCAATGCGTCTTGTCAAGGCGGCTGTGAGATTGGTGCCGACAGAATAAGACTGGTGTATTGGAAGCCAGAGCCAGAATCCAGCAATACTTCGATTCCTTCAGCACCATTCTCTGTCGTCTCTGACGACTACACATTGTACGTGCCCCTCTTGCGTGGCCCATCTTTTCCTAACCCAAGCAAGCACTTCTCCTTCGGTATATGTAATCTACACCAGCGTAAGGGCCAACTGTGCGTCGGCAGACATTCAAATAGGCAGAGTCTACGACGAAGTGACCCGAGCCTATGCTCCCGAAGCGCTATCCACCGGTCATTGCTACCATACGAACTGGAGCCCGATCAATTACACGAGCCTGTATGATCCATTGCCTGACTACGATGTCATTACGGAAAAGGCTTGTTCGATGAGCGTCAGCCCAGGCCAGAGCATTGATGCATCATTTATTCTTGCTGGGTTGCCGTTGCTTTCCGTACCTCAGGACGTCTCTCTCATAGATCCTCTATGGGCTTCTTGCACTGCGGAACAATTTGGGGGATACGATCCTCCTAGGGTATTGACTGGAGCTGGAGCGTTGGTTGCGAGTTCTGCAGCGGTATCCTCTATCCTATCTCAGGCACAGCCGGCTTCCTCGGTAGCAGCCCCATTACCCGAAGAGACTGGATCAGCCCCCCCAATGACATCCACTCTGGGGAAGGCATCTCCCTCTAGAGTAAACGTTGAAAACTCAAATCTGACCGCTAGTCAGATTCCTGCAGCCACCAGCACCAGAGAGGCTCCAAGCAACGGCAACGCAGGTTCGCCGCAATCTTCCGTTAATGCAATGGTACCGCCAGAGTCTCAAGCAAACCTACAAGATCCAGGCTCTTCAGTTGCTCAAAGCCAAGCTTCCGCATTCCCTAATAGTATCGTGCCGAACCTCCCAATCATATTACTCAGTGGCACAGCGAACCCAGACAGCAGCGAAACGATCCTGAACGGGCCACTCATCGCATCTAGTGGTACAGCGGACCTAATTAGCAGCAATTCTTTAGATCCGGTTGCCGGAGGCAGTGTGCCAACTTCTTCTCAAGATACCGATCCTGTCGTGAGTCTAGCGTCAGGTGGAGCGTTCGTGCTGGGGATCTTGACGCTCTCACTAGGGGAGCAGACCACTCAGTCCGGTCACGCTGTGTCCGTTGGCTCTGATATGGTTGTTGCTGACGGGGCTACGTATATGCTGTTAAGTGGATCGAGAGGAGCTTCGCTGCAGATAGTGCCAAGCTCTACACTAAATGCTGATCCTGTTGTGAGCCCAGCGTCGGGCGGAGCATTCGTGCTGGGGACCCTGACGCTCTCGCCAGGAGAGCAGACCACCCATGCTGGTCATGCTGTGTCCGTTGGTTCTGACATGGTCGTTGCAGACGGAGCAACATACACCGTATTGAGCGGGTCCGGTGGAGCTTCGCTACAATTAGTGCCGCAGCCCACGAACTCGAGAGCGCTAGCTGCCGCGTCTGGAACGGCTGGCGCAGGAATACCAATAAACACCTACGGTTCAGCGTCTGCTACGGTGACTGGTTCTCCAGGAGCACCTTCGGGAAGTGGGTCGGCCGCTTCGACTTCTACGGGAGACGGCGGTGTTGGGGGAGTCATCATGTCCGCTTTTGGGGGAAATGGAGCCAGCCCAAGTGGCACGGCGACGTCAGGGAATGCATCCTCGGTTGAACCTTTCTTAGCAGCTGCGGCAAGACCGCAGAGGAGTCTATTTCCAGGCTGCCTGCTGTTACTGCTAGGTGTAAGTTTTGCTGTATAATAAGAACGTAATGAGATACGGATTAGACGCATAATCGCACGAGTATAACAAAAACAAGCACGTGCAAGATTTCTGTACACGCACTGACCGAAATTCAAGAGGCATTCGCATGGCCTTTTAATTTTCAGCAGGAAGAAAGTGGTGTTACTGCATCAAACAGTGGTCCTTCACCTACATACAGACAGATCATCCGTCCTATATTCTACCAACGACCGTCCAGGGCCATGTTTCCATTTCTGAAATCGTGTTTCGGAGGGCGGCCCCATCGTGGAGACACCATTCCATTAAATATGGCTCTACGAAGAAGTTCAGCTACAGCTTGGAAAGAAAGCGTTGTCAAGCGACTTAGGATCCATTTCAACTCAGCACAACGAGATCCGGCTTCCATCTACATAATCCAAATCTCCCTTACCGACCCCAAGATTGTCAAGCTTCTTGAATAGGCAATATGCCTGAACCTTCGAAGAAGTGGTAGGGTAGAGACTAGTGATAAGATGCACGGAAAGATATATGGAAGTCTCTGGCTATCAATGCATAGCTGTTGGAACGTCTGGGGTTATCACTATATTAGCATTATCAGTCACACTATTCCATGGTCTTCTACCCCTTTTCCCTACAACAGTGTTATTCTATTATCATTCCTATAGTGTCAGCTCATCAGACTAGGCATGCTCATTCCCATCTATCCTGCAGAGCCAACACTGCAACAATAGCTATTCCGTCCATGAATGGTGGTATTGACCAATCAAACGCAACATATAGCCACAATAGCAAGCGCATTAGCCGAAAAAACTCATTAGTAATATATTACCAACTATTCTGAGCTCTCCACTCTGCTGTGCTATCAAAGACCGATGCACACCCTATCAACGCAATTTCAGCCCTTCAAGCGCAGCACCGACAGATAGATGAGCCTGCGGACTATCAAAATTTCCTCATCATTCGTGGTTCCATTGCTGAGCCATTTGTATTAAAGAGAAAAAGATGGCGTGCCTAAGCGCCAGGCGGCTGGGTACATCATGCCGAGCTTCCAGTCCGTCGCATCAGCCTGGTTGATAGTGGCCATCCACAAAGCTTACCTTACAACTCTTATCCAAGCCTATCGAGACATTCCTATAGAACCATCGATTATCAGGATGACTGATCCCTTCTCGATCTTCGTGGGCTCAGTGGCTCTGTTCAAAGAGGCATGGTTGATCGCAAACTTCATATATCGTACCGCAAATTCCGTCAAAGATAGTCAGGATGAGCGGAGGACAGTGATGACAGATATGCAATGGGAGCTTAACATGCTGAGGTCGTTTGGAAGATACTTCACACAAGGCAAAGGCGTTATTATGAACGACGCGGAAGTGGACAATGTACGGATAAGTACATGCACTTTCACACGGGTTAGTGTTACTAATGTGCCAACCCTACAGATATGGTTGAACATGATTGAGGATGTGCTTCAAGGAATGTTACAAGATTTTAGCGTCTACGCTACAATAGCAAGGACTGAGGATCTCGACTACCGAAATTTTCTCGACAATAGCGGCGAGTCTGCCGGCATTGAAGACGTCGATATCGATAGGGATATCCCGAAACCCGCAGAATCCTCAACCGAAACTTCGTTCTTTTCAAAGCTCCCTCAATTCCTACAGGGAAGGAAGATCAGGCTTAAAGAAGCAGCATCAGCGACTAGATGGGCATTATGGGATAAGAGAAGGCTAGAAGTGGTGGTGCTGGCGTTTCGGTCGCGCAATATGAAGCTCAAAGACGTCTTGCAAATGGCAGATGCGAGTCTAGCCCAACGCACTGCATCTGCAAATCAATCGGGAAAGCCTCCGGCGGACGTGGACGCGCGACGGCTTGGAATCACTGCCCATGCAGAGATCCGGAAGATCGTCGCGGCATCGAGTGATAATGGCAATGATTATGATCTCGATGGCACAATCCTCGACCCGAATGCCCAAGCGAACAGCTTGCGCGTAGGAACCTACCAAAGCGTCAACAGAGGCAATAGCACCACCGAGGCTGTATTGGTGGAGTACAAAAGCTATCCACCTATTCTAGGAGGTCTGAAGGATCACGAAATTCAGGAAGTTGAATCCACACTCCAATCTCGTGTGCATAAACTCGCGAGTCTATTAGCCTCATCCGGTGACAACGATCTGGGCACTTTGCCCTTCAAAGGCCTCCTTCATCAGCCTGAGCTTTCGAGGCATGCGTTTGTGTTCCACTTCCCATCTGATACTCTCACTTCCGAAGCAGTCTCTCTGCATTCAGTAATCGCCACGCAAGCACCGGGAAATGCCTGGCTTCTAGAATCCCGATTTGCAGTCGCCCAGAGTCTTGCCCGTAGTATTGCCAAGTTGCACATAGACGGCTGGATCCACAAAAGCATCCGCAGCCACTCGGTAGTGTTCTTCAAGAACAGAACGGACGGCCAACTGCTCGGTAATTCACCATATTTGGTCGACTTTGAATACTCCCGTCCTGAATCCGGGTCAACGATAAGACTTCATGTTAGCGACTATGAGAGAAACCTGTACCGGCACCCAGATTTACAAGACGTGGACCCATCCTCATCATCAATGGTTCACGACATCTATTCTCTCGGCGTGGTACTTTTGGAAATAGCGCTTTGGCAGACTGTGGGTGATATATGCAAACGGACTAAGAAGGAATTGAACGCATCAGGCTTGCAAAAGCTATACTTGGACGGTACCAAGAAGAAAGTGGGTCACACGATGGGATCGCCGTACCAGAGTGTTGTGCTAGCCTGCTTGGATTCCAAGTACAAAGACCAGACGCATCGGCGCGACTTTCCACAAATTTTTCACGAAGAGGTCTTGCAGAAGTTGTCTTTCAAGGCTGCACTTTAGGTTTGTCGGCCTTTCCGAAATCAAAGTCGGTGCCAAAAATCTTGTCCCAGAACGCCGATGTGACACCGAAGCCAAGCTCATGGTTTTGGTAATGATGTGTGAGATGCCTCCTCTTCAAATAATAAAAGGGATGTGAAGAAGAAGTTCTGTGACATGGTCAGAATAATCGATTATGGTAGGGACAGGCTCAAGACATACAGTGTTGTCATATGCAAGTGATAATGGAGCACTTCGTAATATATATATCCTAAGCCTAGACCCGAGAGTACTGCCATGTTTATGCCTTCTTCCCACCAGAAAATTCTCGTAATGAGATAATATAGCTGTATGCAATTTATGGCAGCCACCGTTGGTAGCATAACGAGACGCTGCCGGTCCATAGGTAGGAAGTGGTGACAACCGTGGATGAGGAAATGGGCCGTCCTCAACAGAGCGCTGTCAAGTGGAAAGCTGCAGAATATGTCAGTAACTCCTTAAACGCCAGTGATCGATTTCAGTCACGTCAGATGACATATCCATCGATGCCAACCATATTCAAAAAATGACCACAATCCCAAGCCGAGTACGCAGAATGCGGCAGTCCTGGTGGGCGTAAGCCTTTCAAGTGCGTAATGAAAGCTATAGATGATAGGAGGTAGCCATATTATAGGTACAATCCACCAGGTTGTCATAGTTAGAGGCTCTAAGGAGTTTCCGAGGATGGGAGCTGAGTTACCGTTCTTGTAATGACGAGGACGATGGATTTGTTCAACGTAGAAGTCTGAACTGAAATTGCCACGCCACACTTGCATCAGCAGCGGTGTGTCAAGATCAAGGAATTGATGGGGTATATATTCTGCATTAATATCGTTTTTCATCAGGTGTTTTTTGCGTCTGAGGCGCTTTGTAGCCCGATATTCGTCGGTTAGATATCGCCACACCTGCATCAGCGGCGGCTCGTTGTTTTTGGGTCTAAGGCGCTTTGCAGCCCGATTTGCGTTTAAGGCGATGTCATCTTCATCTGGCAAAAGTGGAGCTATGTCCCGTAGCTCTTCGTGCGCCGTCCGTGCACCCGTCACTGTTACTACGCTGAGGATGCCATTCAGATATTCCTCGAGAACTTTGTAGGGCGATTCCGATTGAAGCTCATCCCCCATTATTGCTCCCACATCTTTCCCCCCGTATCTGATTATGAGGTCCTCGTCTCCAGGATGAACTTGTAAAAATCCGGTGACATCGTACACATTGCAGCCAATGAGCACATAGCAGGATTTTTCGGAGCAATGAGAGGCGACCTCTGCCGGGGATAGCGTAGACAACGTAATATTAGGCATCGTGCAAAGCTCATCCCCCATTATTGCTCCCACATCTTTCCCCCCGTATCTGATTATGAGGTCCTCATCTCCAGGATGAACTTGTAGAAATCCGGTGACATCGTACACATTGCAGCCAATGAGCACATAGCAGGATTTTTCGGAGCAATTAGAGGCGACCTCTGCCGGGGATAGCGTAGACAACGTAATATTAGGCATCGTGCAAAGATCGTAGTGTGACGTATTAACTTTATCAAGGCTGAGATCCCTTGGCCATTCTGGGTTCACGCTGTGATTGCCGGCGGACCTCTTGGCTTGCTTAGCTGTAGCAACAAAACCAGAGCCTGTGCTGGGGGAAGGCTCACATAGGTTGTTTCACGAACTAATCAGAAGTGGAATATAAATGACATGCAAGCAGTAAGGCAAATCATTATATTGCTGTCAAGTATACAGGGTAAGAGAGCACGCTGGTGGAGTCGCACTTATCTGGTCAAGCTTAAAATACATCTGTATTTTACGACTATTAAATACACTTATGGACAAAGGTGAGGTAGAGGTATCTTGCTAGCCTTATCTCATTGACAATCGAGTAAAGACTATTGAGGACTTGATGCCTTGCCCTCACGCAATACTAGATACTTTGCCCTGCTTGGCACACTGAGGGTGCTGCACCCAGTAATTTCTTGTTCTAGTCGAATTCTGCGACCCTTACGGCATCCATTGTCTTATACAAAATCCATTGTCTTCTACAACATTATGCTTCTAAAACCTACCCATTCGGCTGCCCATAGCTACCCACAAGCCAAACTCGCTGTATCAAGTCCAAACCAAATTGCTCGAAGCTACAACAAAGATCTATACCCCCAGAATACCCCTCCCGAAGAGAACCCGGCAATGGGATTATCAAGACACCTTCACGCCCAGATCCGGCCTGAAATCATCGGCCCCGTAAGCGTCGTGTCTGCCTTACAAAAATTACTGCGAATATGGGCTTAGTGCTCCTCTGGTCAGGATAAGAGCTGCAGAAGCTGCAAAATAAAGATGCCAATGAAGATATCAGAATTTCTATTGGTCGGCCGAAAAATTCAGCTCTAGGGCCCCACCCCCCTGCAGCGAACGACCAGACTGGCGCTGCTGCCACTGACCGCGACAGGGAGCGGAGGCCTACCACTGGGACCCCCTCCGTTTAAGCGACAGGATACCTAGGGCGTGATGGCTAGCTATGTACGAGATACATACAGGCATGGGTGGGTGGGGCAAGCAAGCTAAAAGCTGTTGAGATGCTGAGCGGATGCGGCAGGAGAACGCGGTAGAAACGAAAACGAAGGAGGAGCAGAAATAGGTGATACTACCTACTAATAACGCTGCGGAGATCCTCATTTCCCCAATGCTCGCTGGCGGAGCTGCTAGTGGCCACCGGCGACGATACCATCGGGCATCAACCCCCTACTAAATCGGAGCAACTAAAATATGACACAGTACGCTACAATTGGAAATAGCGCCATCTGAAGGGTGATTCGGGGAAAGATATCCATGGCAGGCCCTGAAAGACCATTGAAACCGAGTATTGAAACCTATATAAGATGATATGCGAGAATCCCTGGGCGGCCCTGCAGACATTCGGAGCCAATACAATGCAGCCCTTAGCAAGGCGCCATAAAGGCACTATTATCCGACTTTGGCGGCAATTCCAGGACGCACAGGGGCCTAAATCGGTCCCTACTTGCGCTTCTGATAACTTTAAGATGTGGTAGCCCTCGCAGGCTAATTTGGAGGAGCTCCCGGAGCAATAAGAGCCGGTTTGATGGACCGATAGGCGCACGGTAGAGCTGAGCTCGGGGCAGAGCCTGGGTTGGTCATGGCACCAATGGAGAAGAGCAATGATCAAGAGGGGACAGGCTTCAAAAAGCATCGAAATCATGTTGTCAAATCATGGTGTGGACGGCGAGTCGGGGGGATGGCTGCTCAATATTCAACCTCCCCAATCCGACCCGGGAGCCCCCGTTGGGTGTCACGTTCCTCACCCATTTGAATTCGTTGAAGAAGAATCTACCGACGATAATAGGGAAGCACAGCATCTTCATATGGAATACAGGACAACGCCCCTGTACATATTGCTGGAAAGAATATGAATGGTTGTAGGGGATGGGGTATATTGGAAACCCCTGGATCTTAACCCTACCGGGCACCTATGATAGCGCCTTTACACCTTAAAGCATTGATGTAGGAGGTGCGTTTTGAATTTTATTTTTGAAGTGGGACGCTGAGGCCTGAGAAGAAGCCGTAAAGCAGGGTATCACCTAGTATTATGTGAATCCTTTCTGCGGCTACTCCAGGCAGTAGACTGGGCCCAAGGAGGAGGCAATCATATCAGCAGCTTGAAATAGGCCTATTATATGGCTGGTTCTATTGTAGTAGCCCCCATAAGCGCAGTAAGGCCAGCCTTAGACCCAAAAAAATTTCTGCGTGCCAAGCTTGAATGTGTAAGTTTTGAATGCACCCTAAGGTAGTGTATGCTGTATGTAACCTACGAGCCCCATGCGGAGCAGCACACCTTGTTCACCAACTAAAGGTCGAACGGTCTCCAATGGCTAGCCTCAAGCAAGCAAGAAGAGTATTTTTAACTATCGTGATTGGTGTACGATGATTTCGCAATGACATCGTCTCAATCGTCGGAAGTGACCGCAGACCCATTTTCTAGTCCGCAGACTCTCCCCTCCCTGAGTTTTTTGTCTGAGAGCGAGGTGTCGGGTCGGCGAGAGCCTTTGCAGGACTTCTCTCTAGTACTTGGAATCCTACACCGTAACAATGTTGCCGGCCCCAACTGGGTCCGCTTACAGTCCGAATTCAATCTCTGCAGAGGCGAAGGAGGGGAGGGCACCGTATACGAAGCTTCCTCGGATTTTATGAATAATCTAAACTCTGTTGAGACCCGATTTTCGGGTAAGTCGTTTCTGCGGTTAAGAAGGTCAGCTGCTGCTTGGAAGGAATGCGTTGTCAAGCGACTTAGGAGTGGCGATGGTCGAGATCTCAAATTTCAAGTCACGGCTGCCCATAACGAGATCCGGCTTCTGTCTAACCCAAAATTTCGTAAAAACCCCAATATTGTCAAGCTTCTAGGATGGGCATTATGCCTGGATACTTTTGAGGCGCCACTATCAGATCATCCACGGCTTCCGTTACTAATTCTGCAAAAGGCAGAATACGATCTCAAAGGCTTTCTGGAGAGCCCAGATTTTGATAGTACTTCTTATCAGGATTTATGTTCAATCTCCCTTGGGGTTGGCCAAGGCTTGGAAGCGCTACATCGGGAAAATATTGTACACGGCGATATCAAACTAGCCAATGTTCTGTTGCACAAGATCAAAAACCATAATTGGCTCTCGCGTCCACACGCTTGCCGTTGGGTGCCAAAACTGTGTGATTTTGGACTGGCTGATTCCGCTGACTCGGCAACAAATGTATATAAAGGCACTGCAGGATGGAAAGCTCCCGAGTGTTTTCTTGGCAACCCGCCAATCTCTCTCAAAGCTTGTGACATCTTCGCCTATGGCCTTCTGGTTTGGTGCATATTTGCGGGCAAATCGACCTCACCTGTTTCCCCGAATATCAACTGTGACGGTGGGGACGTATGGATCCGAGAATCTCAAGGACAGCAATCCTTCTACAAAAATGCGGCTAGCAGATTGCGCAAGGCTGAGCTTGCCGTGCATATAGCGCCAGGTCGAAATCATCGAGCTTCGTTTGAAAGAATCAGGCCGAGAGCTGAAGTTCGCGAGGCTCAACTTAACCGGGTGTTGGTACTATTGAGGGCATCTTTAGACGACGACCCTAGCCGTAGGGAAACACAGCCTTGGATCTACATGGATACTCGGCGGTATGGACACCTGAAGACTGTGACAGATCCACCGGCGCATTCGAAATGGGGAACATCTCGGTCGTCTTTTCTACGACTCAAGGAGCAGTGGAACTTGTTGAAGCCTGCACTTGTTGGTTTCGTACAGTTAATTCGATATCTATATCTTCTCAATATCGCACAACTGAACAAATTCTTCGCCTCGAATAGATGGCGGGATCTTTTAAGGGTGCAGTCGATGGCACAGGCAAGCACAAAAGAGCGCGTTCACACTGCTCTGTTTGACGAGTTTGAAATCATAAATGCTACTAAGCGCATTGGCAGAGCTCATGCCACTAATTCCAGTGGTACGAGTATGATTCAGCACGGAGACCAAACATCCTGTTACGACATGGGAATATTGTACGCTAGGCTCTACGGTCGTCTCGAGATTAGCAGGTTGAGATCCTGTCTTCCAAGAGAAGACTACAAGAACGTTGATTCGTTAGGCGACTCACTCGCCGCGTGCTTTACAAAGGACATGGACACCAACGCTGAGCTTAGGCACCCAATGTTCAGCCTCAGCCAGAGTGTATCTACTATATACGCCTTTGCTCGGATCCGAAGCCGCCTAAAGCTCTGTTGCTGGCGTCAATACTCTTGCAAGGCCGAGCTCTCGCTTGAGGAGAGCAAAGAAGAAGAGCCGCTCGAAACTATTAAGCTAGAAGAAGAGGTAGCCTTCACTATGGTATGCTCGGCTTTGAAGGATTCAGGCCCTCTTTCGTGGGCGTGTCGGGGAGAGATCGCGCGTGCTGCGTTTCAACAATTGAAGAGGAAACCACAACGGCAATGGGCTTGGCTGACGGATTTTGAATGTGCAACATTTCTGTCCCAGACACTGCCTGACCGGCTGGTGTTATTTATTGAGCAAGGTTGTGACATATCCGAACAGCTGGCAACCGACGGTGAAGCAATGTGAGATGTCCTTGTCCGTCCTGATCTTGGATTCTCTTTCCTTCGAGTGTCTGATATCATAGGAATACACTGACGCACTAAGCAGGTCAGTCTTCCAGCTTTTTCTTCGGCGTCTTAAAAGTTTGGACCTCGCGGAGCATAGGGCGCTTGTAGTTTGTCGACATTTCCACCGCCTTGCGGAAAGTCGCGAGACAAACTCACTTTTGCAGTACTTCCTCACAGGACATTCGAGGGAATTGTTGGAAGATGATACTACACGACCTGCTGGCCTTAACACTACGGCTCTACATGAGTCTGTTCTTGCATCAAATTATACTGTTGTGGAATATCTAGTTCGCACAGACTTTGTAGTCCACGCGACAAACGCTTTGGGAGAGACTGCACTAGATCTGGCGTTGAGGATAGACAGCCGGTATTGGGCATCAACAAATCGTCCTGATACCGGTTCCCGGGCCAGCAACAAGCGGATCATAGCTCTCTTGCGGCAGAACACGAAACTTGACGTGGAACGAGCAACGTCAGACTTACCACTTGGCTGGGAATCTGTGCAATCTGATGACGAGTGGACTGTGTACAGGGACTTTACCGTTGACTCGAATATCGAGGCTCTTACCTTCATAAAGCCTCGCTATGGCTTACTAGAAGACACAAAACTCATTCTAGGCCAGAGAAGGGTCGCCGGCTCCGGCCAAACATACTATCTGGATCCGCTAAGGTTTATGCGGACACAGGGTGCTGATAATGCGATTTTCAGAACCGCGCCTGAGCCAACTTATTCAGATATCTGGTATCAGAATGAGGCTCGGCAACTCTCAAATCCTGCGACGGACGCTGCTGGCCATAGAACATCCTTCGAACCTTTGCAGGCGCAGCTTTTCAAAGCTTTCAATGAATTCCTTAAGGCTATCCTTGCTTATTTAATTGGCCTTCTTCCTCTGTTGATCTGCGTTCCAGCCATCTACCGAGCAAAGAGCGATGGACCTCTGATCTATTACTGGTGAGCAATTGCGACCATCGTTAGGGTCTAGGAAGGGCATATTACTTTACTAAGGAAGGGATCTGATAGAACCTGATTTAAGAGTAACGATCATACGTTAGAAAGACTTAAATAAAAGTAATCCAGTTCTTATACATATCTTGCGATATCTATTCCAAGCTCTAACGAAGGGGCCGCGACGTGTGCAAAGTATTGAATTGGGGAAGAGGGAGAAAATATGAAGATTGGGGTACTGATGACAGTGCTCATAGATATAAGCGGCGAAACACTTCTTGTCCCCTTCATTCTGCGTGTTCACTATTCAAGGGCATGTTGCGCTTCACCAATTGGGAAGATATTTCATGCAATTTTAGATAGCCTTTCAGCCGCATTAATCATCCATCGCAGCATCAAAGCTTTAATTAAGCCTGGAATCAATTGCCTTCAAGCCCTCCAATCCAATCATACCATACTCACCACCCAAACCCCCCCCCCCCCCCCACCCCCCGTTCCACCCTCTCACCCCAATTCCCTCATCCTTATCCCTCTCTCCCTCCCCACCTCATCCACCCCCTTCCCCCCCTCCAAACAGCTCGAAAAATGAATCAAATGGCCCCTCATCCGTCTCACATATCCCACATAAAGCGCCCAGGAAAGCACCACCGCAACCCCACTTAGCAGGACTGGAAACTTGAATTGAGTAGGGAGAGGGAAGAGGATGGTAGAGGCGTAAGCGAGGAGTTCGAAGAGGTTCTGAAGGGAGGTTTCGAGGGAGGAGAAGGAGCCGCGGTGGGGCGCTTCTACTGCCTATTGAGCGGTTCAGCAGGGAGGGAGGGGGTAAGTTCTTCTGAGAGGAAATAGCAGGAGCTGGTTCAGGAAAGGAAAGGAAGGACGGACTTCCTGAATAAGAATTTGCATGCTCAGATCAAATCCCCATAGCCCCACTCTACTCAGAATGACCCCCAGTACCAGCCCCATCGCAGCCAGAGAAGTGGGCGAGACGAACCAGAAAAGAGTGATACCACCCACAGCGCAAGTGGCTTGCCAATTAATAGCCCACAGACCTGTTCGCGTAGGCCCGATTCTTTTCATAATCGCTGGAGCCAGCCATGTCGCTAGCATTTCTGATGTAGCTGCGAGTGTTCGGAGGAGACCTATGCTAGTGGTGGAGAAGGTTGGAGGGTTGTTAGGCCTTGTATCGCGTACGGAGAGGAGGTAGGAGATCATCTGGCCAGAGAAAGAGAGGACGGTGAAGTAGAGGAGGGAAAGGGCGAGGGAGGGGAGGAAGGCGGGGTGGTGGGTGTAGAATGAGAGGGGTTGGAGGATGTTTTTGAGTTGGGTAAGTAAGTAGTTAATTAGAGAGTTGTTGGTTTGGGTGGGGGAGTGGATTGGAGGAGAGGGGATGTTGGGGCGGTATGAGGCGAGGGCGGGGATCATTTGATAGACCTGGGTGAATGTAAGATGGTATTATTGGTAATTCGAGGGGGAACAGACCCTGGCGATGGCGATGTATTCGATGAATACCGATATCAGATTCGTGATAAAGATAACTAGAAGGGCTAAGCGAGGACTGAATCCATCGATCAGTGCTATTGATAGTGGACCAAGGAGTTTGCAAGCAAGGTCGATCCGCCGCATTTGTGAGTTGAGCACTTAAAGCAGTCAGCATACTGAGTTTACTGAGGATGTAGAATTATTTCAAAGGAAGGGTAACCAACCTTCAAGCTCACACTGGGTGTTTTCAGCAATCACTACAACCTAATCATCTAATCAGCCTCATTTGGGCTGTCTCTTCCCGAGCTCGCCGGTGTCATGGCTTACCCAGTCTCGTTCGATAGCAATCAAATTCATAATCGAGCAAAGCTTCTCCAGACACCCAAAAGGCACAAGCATAAGCAGTGACACGGCAATATCCCACCCACCATGTAAGTTAGACTGAGATGCTGCAATGATAGAAGCAGGAATAACGGCTGCCAGCCATAAAATCACCGCTAACCTTTGTCCAACTAGAATACCAGTTAGACTTTCAGCTTTCACATTTTAGACCAGCTCGCGCAGTAACGCATACTTATCGAAAACCTCACTGTCTTGAGACGATCCCCACGATCCACGTAGCGCCCAATAAATGGGGCAAAGCAGATAGCACTTCCAGCTCGGAAAAGCGCGTAGATGGAAACAGGTAGTAACGTTTCCTGGAAAAGACGTGCCACGACCAGTAGAGCAGCGAACTCGAATGTCCGTGAATTCCAGGTAGAGAGGAAGTGTGAAATATAGAGCCGACGTTTTAGATGCTCTTCCCTTCTATTTTGGTCCTCGGTTGTCGGTATATCATGGATAGTAACACTAGTATACGGTGGTAGAGACACAGACTCGTCTTGAAGGAATGGGACGTCTTCTTCAGTAGCAGACATAACTTCATCATCGCTGCTGAGAGGTGCCATGTTACTAACGCCCGGGGAAAGGTTTGTGGGTTAGGTGGGTAGGTATTGACGTCCTAGAGGTGTGATGCCTGAAAGATGTATTCGTCAGGGTATTGACCTTCTGGCGCTATGAATAGTGCATCTGTCCGAAATATCTCTCCGCTGCTGCTCTCTCAGGCAGAATTGGCATATGGTGAGTCTGATGCATGGCTTACGGATGAAGGATTATGGAGGCATTTCGAGCGGGGGAAACAATTGCAGATGAAACAATCACGAAAGTATGCTCTGAACGGGCGAGATGCACAAAACCCGATACAAATGGTAACCAAAGAAGCAATTGCTCTTACAGACAATAGGATTGACCATTAATTGAGGCGTCAGTGTTACGCCTCGGAAGAAACGAAGGACCAGGAAACCCTGTCAGGTCAGTTTAGCTCGAGCCTGTTGATGCAAGTGGAAGTGATGAAAATAAGAGAGCTGAGGTTCAAGAAACGCAAGCCATAATGGCGCCTGTATGACAGTACCGGTCGCGTTTCTAAGCACTGTAACAACTTTATTCAGGAAGATATAAAGTCACGATATCGCCCGATGGCATGTTTGGTAGTTAATGCCAAGGATCAGGGCTAGGGCATATCTGCGCTCCGCGCGCCCGAATGCTCCATCCATCATACATATCATTGATGTTGACTATAACGAAGTTGATAACACATTGTTCTCTGGGTGCGTATAATCATACAATTACGAACTAAAATTTGAGTACGTTCCGCGGCGTCGTTGCTGAGCCTCGGGCGGTCAAACTCATTTCCTGCAGGATCTTCTTGAAACATGATAAGTTTGGAAAACAGTAATTTCAATCTGCACCGGAGAAAGACCACCGCGCCTCTAATTCTCGAAGTCTCCTGTTTGAGGACTGTGACCATTGCTGCTAAGAGACATCATCTAAAAATCACTGTTCCTGTCCGGATCTTTGAGCTCTGATCTTGTGGCCTTATAATAGTCTGACATCCTAAATCTCACACAGGGAGGAATATGAATTACTGTAAATCACGCGTTCACAAAAGTGTGCAAACATGCACAACCTCAGCTAGGGAGCCAAGGGGCCTATGTATGCCCCTGGGATGCATAAGAGAGGGGCCGCAGAAAGACGGAGAAGGACATTGAGCACGCAATCCTTGGTTGAAGGATTCATTGCGAGGACTTCTGATCGCTGCCTAGGTGAGTAAGTCCGTTCATGCAGCATGGCTGCGCCCTATCTCCGTACGAAAAGCAGCAAAATTGCGAGAAGTCTCAGCCCGTCTCGAATCATGTGCAAGAACCTGTGCAAAAAATTGCAATAAAAGGCAACGCGCACCGCCAACCATGGCAGTGCTATTTGGGTATATGTTTGCGACAAAACCTCGCGTATGAGTATTCTCACTGTGCTGGCTTGTGAATTGAAATTTCCTCACTTTTGTTTGAGCCGTGATGCAGCCCATTTCCGTCTTCCTGTTCTCGTCAGTGTCACTCTTTGTCCGCGCTGAGATGGTTTCTTCTCGTAAGTCATCAATCTCGAAAAATAAAAGCAAGTCCTCGCACACTCCTTGATGTAAGAGTCAAGTCTGTGTGCAGGAACGGTGAGCGCCCAAGTAATCAATGCAGCCCGGCTGATTCTACGGCACCCTGTTACAGTTTCGATACTCACCATCTCTAGTCAATTGTTCCCCAACACATCTTCATCCAACTTCTCAGACTTCCCCTATATTATACCATATGGCCAAACGCAAGACTGCAACATCTACGGGCCCGCCTGTCAGACCGGCTCCATAACAGTCGGAGTAAACCTGAGTACTGGGACTACAAATACTGTACTACCATGTTCATCCTACCTGAGTGCCCAGATTGCACACCTGGAATATGAACAATACGGAGGATTTCCCAATCCTAACCCCGCGAACGACAGTTCGGAGGCGGCGCAGGATTTGGAGGATGAGGGGTGGGAGGGAGACCTTTACATGTTTCCGCGTCTGAGGGATTGGAACATAAACTTTGGTCAAAGTCCGGAATGCAGATCCTACGCCGAGGCTATGAGCAGTGGAAAGTACACATTTTCGGAGTGTGGTAGTAGCAATACGGTAATCTCGACCAGTCCGGGGCTATCCTGGGACTACCCTTCGGAGATACCACCCGGATTGGTCCGATTGTTCAAGGGTTTTTTCGAGGAAACATGTTGCGGAAATTGCTCACTAGACATACCAGCAGTAAGGCTCTACTACTTTCCGAACAAGAGCACTATCGACTGTCATAACAATGGGACATTCGAATATCAGAAGGCCAACCTCACCTCAGTCGTGTCTGCTGGGCATTTAGAAAAGCGAGTACACTCACTTATTGCCAATGGGAGTACTGCTGTGATCAGCGGAAATACTTTGTAAGTAAAGCATTCAATCTCCAATATTAGACGCAAGACTAACACGCGCGTACCGTAGTACTTCTCCATCCATCTACCTGCAATTCATGGGTACAGCGGCGGTGACCGATGAATGTACTACAGTCGGTCCCAAATTGACCAATCCCATCCTCACTCTTCCACCCGGCGTGCTCACGACTTGGAGACCACCTCCTTACGGTGTAGAGGACGACGATACATTGAGTTGGTTCATTGGGGATGTCTGGTCTCCTGATGACGCCAAGGTCGAGCTCTATCCTGGCGTTCAATATACGGCCCCGCTCGATGTCAACGATCTGGCTTGCCCGACGTGGGGCTTGGGACTAAGTACCGCTACCAATGGCTCCATCTTCACTACCGTAGGTCCGCCATGGCTTCCAATGATTCAGCCGCCCACTGAAATGTTTTCTCTCAACCCAACGTGGGCGGCAATATGTACCGCCATAGACAATAACTTTCTTTTCATGAGTGCTTTAGATCTCTTTGATCCGCCATTCGCCTTGACCCCCGCACCGTTACTACTGCCAACTCCACTCCCGCGTCCTGCGTCTAAGCCTGCACCTGCGCCTGCAGACCCTACATCGGTACCGGAGCAGGCTAACCCCTCCACGGAAGCCGCAAAGCCAGCATCTCTACCCAGTGATCCTGCGGCTCCGGCACAAACGGGAAATCCTGGAAAGAAACCCCCCGCACAAGCGCCCGATATAGCCTCGCCCGACCCAGCTAGGTCAGCTAATCTTCCGGAGAATCCAGTGACCTCTTCAAAGAACGAGGGTGATCCACCGGCCGATCCATCGTCAGATCCATCGTCAGATCCCGATGTACCTGTCGTTCCTCTGCCACAACCAGTAGAAGACCCTCAGACACAAGCTCAAGGCCTAGGGGCAATCATCTATAATGCATTTGGGAAATCAGCTACACCTGTTCTGACAGTGGCAGGTCAGACCTTCACTCCAAACCCTTCAGCCTTCTCTATAGCCGGTACAGTCGTCTCAGCTGGTGGTCCCGCTATCAGAATTGGCGGAACGGCCATTAAACTCGATCCTGCCGGAGTTTTAGCTGTTGGTGGCAGTACCATCTCTCTCACAAATCCATCTTCCGCTCCTTTGGCCGAAGAGGCATTCACTGTGGCCGGCCAAACATTCACACCAAACCCTTCAGCCTTCTCTATAGCCGGCACTACCATCTCAGCAGACGGCCCAGCCGTTACGATTAGTGGAATCATCATTAGCCTTGGTCAACATGGAGAATTGAAAATAGGCAGCAGTACCATCAATCTTCCTACACCATCCAATATCTTCCCCAGCAAAATGTACACAGTCGCTGGCCAGGTATTTACACCGAACCCATCCGCCTTTTCCATAGCAGGCACGACCATTTCAGCAGGAGGTCCTGCAGCCACAGTTGGTGGGACTGCTATTAGCCTCGAACCTTCTGGTACTTTGGTAATCGGATCAAGCACGATCCCACTGTTACCTAAGACGGCGTTTTTATCTGACGTTGATATCGATGGGTTCGACATCGTAGCACACTCTTCCTTTGCCGTGGTCGATGGGGTGACAGTGAGCGCTGCTGCGGCCGGGGTCACTGTCTCCGGGAAAGTCGTCAGTCTGGAGGCTGGAGGTGCGACTTTGGATATAGGGACTGGACGTTTTATTCTTCCGACGCCGGTGACAGGGACGAATGGTTCACTCAATGTACAGGCTTTTGTGGGTGGGCAGAGTAAGGGTTTGGATGTATCTGTACATTTGGTTTGGGGTGTTTGTGGGGCTCTGGTGCTGTTGATGTGGCCCTGAGGCTGTCGGAAATACCAGCTGCACTAAAAGGGCGACGCCGCTCCTCAGCATGTATCTGCTTGTACTGACCGGGTCAGACTGTGCAAGTGGTCCCAGAACACTTGTGAGTGTTAAAAGGAGCTTATTCGTCGTTGAAATAAGTCGCTGCGCCAAACACTAAATGGTGGATATGGAAAGGTACGTAAAAGGGACAGAATACACGAGGGTTTTGGTCGGATTTACAAATTGTAGAAAGAGTGAGAAGTTTAAAATTAACCTGCGGAAACAGAGAGCATCAACTTAACAGAACAGATGTTACTTAAAGAGGCGCCAGCATTCCTCCTTACATGAGGCTTCAGTTCAATAAGATCTCGCGGGAGATGAGATGAGGGTGTGTAAATAATTACTATGAGAGTTCCCCTACTAGCCACACGCCTTAGTCCTCTTCACCCTCACCAAAAGCCGCAGGCTTCGACCCTAAAATCACGACTTCCATATGGCCCTGAGGAATCTCCTGCTCGAGCCTGTCAATATCATCTTCCCCATCCCCCTCAGATTTCGTAGCCGAAGCAATGCGAAACCCCTCATGAACAAGACAAAGCCGAAATCCATTCTGCGGCCCGTGGCGTTCGGTTTGATAAATGAAGAATAGCATCGGCATGCGTAATGTATTATCAGTCTTGTTGCGATTACCAAACCAATAAATATGGTGACGCACAACTCCTGAGAAGTTCGAGATTTCATCCAACGCACCGGCTTCAGCGATGTGCTGAAGAACGGCAGGCGAGAGCGGATTCGACGCTGAGATAATATGCGATTCCAGCTGGCCAGGAACCTGCGTTAAAACACTGTCCATTCTCGAGTCCTCGCTTTTTCGCTTCCTTAAGTGACTATTGCGTCTTTGTCAGTTATTATTTCTGTGCATATGAAAGGCAAGTTCAAGTAGAGACGCTATCTCACTTAGATACAAGAAGTTAAACCTCTCTACATTAGACACACAGACAGAATTTTGCCACCGCAACCCTCACAACGGGGAGCGCTTTGCCAGCCTAAGTTGTGCGACGATTGACAACGATGGTAGTACTTTGCTCTATCACTTTTGATAAGTGCGCTGTTAATAAAGTGCCTACACCGTTGATGTTCCTAGTGCATCTCTGGTTGTCCTTTGCGTACGGTTGTAAGGGTGTTAAGTCGTCCGGTCAATGGTGATTACAAAATCAAAGAAAGAGTTTACTTATTGGCTCGGTCCCTCTCCGAGCCCCACCAGTTAAAAGTGCTGGCTACGGGGTACCTAGTCCCGTGTTCGTAAGGCTGCAACGTTCTAGACCGTGCGCCCGATTATGCTGATGTATGGCGGACGACGGCTGACATTACGACAAAACCAAACCACCAAATCGATCTTTCAAATTTGGGGTAATTATGCGCTTAATACCCTTAGAAACGGCCTTTTATACGCCGTAATCTTTAGGGTACAAGGGCTGTTTTATATAGAATAGGGGTATTGAGTCTAGATTCGTAAATTTGAAACTTAGCGATATTAGGGCTAGGGCTTAGGGTTAGGGCTTTTTCAAACATGGCCTTAATACCCTGAGAGATAACATGCCCTGGAAGGCGCCACCCCTAAGGATGCCCTCCAAGATACCCCCTAAGATGCCCCTAAAGATACCCCGAAGGTGCCCCTAAAGGTGCCTCCAAAGGCGTCCCTTAAAAGTGCCCCTAGGAACCTCATCAAGGGCAGTATTATTAGTTGATACCTCTAGGGTCGCTTTTAGGGGCACCTTAAGGGGCGCCTTTGGGGGCATCTTTAGGGGCACCTTTGAGGGGGGCCTTTAAAGGGTATACCTTAGGGGTGTCTTCCGAGGCACCTTCAGGGAGGCCTTTAAGGGGCATACCTTAGGGGTATATAAGCCGTTCATAAGGGTATTAAGCGCATAATTACCCAAATTTGAAAAATTGATTTGGTGGTTTGGTTTTGTCGTAATGTCAGCCGTCGTCCGCCATATGATGGCTTGAGGCGCTAGGATTGATGCCTGACCCACCAGCTCATTAGCACTAATATTGGAAACAAGCTCAGCGTGTATCTCCTATCAACGTCCACAGCTCACCTACCGTTGGGCCGCAGATAGGTTTAAGCGGGCGTAGACCTATCAAAGTGATGCACGTTGTAGCATTTGACCGTGGCGATGCAGTATATTGACTGGTTCGCCACAGGCGAGGTTGCGCCGTGGGCTTATCCTCGAATTCTTAGGGGGTGGTACCGCGATGTTTAAATCTAGCTGACGACTTTGGAAATCTTTTCTTTTCTTCCTTTCAACCCATTCTTCCAACTACCATCAGTACACCATCCCTTGCCTCAATCCTGCCTTCAATGATACAAATCTCACAGTAGCGACAATTCAGCTGAAAGAACGAGAATGTATGAACCTTTGGTTGCACCCATTGATGCACCCTTTACGGCAAAGGACCCCTCCTTGTGAGTGACCCCTCCCCATGCCTACACCCAAGCGGGCAGATTGGTGGCCACGAGATTGTAGCTCTACGGCCATTACAACTATGTGTTGCCTTCCAAACGACATGAAGACTGTCAATGAAATCTTAACTGACTAAATAGACTTTACTACAGCGCCGTTCATCGTCGCATGAACCCCAAAGCTTCCAGACTCGGAGGCCGCGCCTGGAAGGACCAGGTGATAGACAACCTTTTCCGGCGGTCCATCGAGAGGGAGCCCTCTACTAGCCGCAGAGCCTCTCAGATCTCAACGGCTTCATTAGGGAATAACGCGGGCTACTATACTAGCCCCAGCTACAAGCTCAAGAGTAGGCTGGTCAACATAACCGTTCAGGACCAAGATCCCTACGTAGAGAATACCAAGGACTGGTTTCCTAGTCCCAGCTACAATCCGGTCATATTTAGGAGCTCCGGATTCATTCATCCCCGAGAGATTTCCTCAGGGAATACCACGCGCTACTATCATAGTCACAAGTACGGTGTCGATTTTGATGTAGTCAAACCTATGCGAAAGGCCACCCTCAAAGACTTTGAAGACTACCATTCTATTCCCAGCCACGAGCTCGACGTGGGTCCGGTCAAACCTACCAGCCTCAGCTTTGCTCAGACTCAAAAGACTTCCTTAGGGTACACCGCGGGCTACTACCCTAGTCCCAGCTACGGGTTCAAGGTCAATCTGCTCAAACAGGCGCAAAAGGTCATCTCCAATAATAATTGGAATTACCCTACTATTCAAAGCTACGAGCTCGACGTTGGTCCGGTCAAACCTATCACCCACGCATTCGCTTGGATCCAAGAGATCATCTTCAAAAATATTAGGGAGTACCCTTCTATTCCCAGCCACAAGGTCGACGTTGGTCCCGTCAAACCTGTCACCGACCCGTTCGCTGGGATCCAAGAGACCATCAATAATTTTTGGGACTACCATCCTGTTCCAAGCGACGAGCTCAACGTTGGTCTGCTTAAACCAATCACCAACGCATTCGCTTGGATCGAAGGTGGAATCGACGCCATTGACAACATTGTATCTTTGTTTCCCTGGTACGTCGCATGACCTGCCCCTGGCTTTTCTGCCTAGTGGGAGATTACACCGATTTCAGCTCCGTCACGCAGGATTAAAGTGCTAATGATTCCTTATTTAGCAGGGGCTACACACAAGGATCGGCTATTGTGGGCGGGAAAGCCCTTGTCTCTGAGGACCCTGTATTGTTCTTCATTGATCCGAACGATACGGTCTTGTCCAAGCTCCTAGCTGCCATCGACATTGGTAAAGACCTCTTCAACAAGAGCATCGATAACTGTTTCGACGTCAAGACCAAATCTCACGGAGGACTTACCCCAATTTTCATTTGAAGTTGTTTCCTAAATATGTCCTGGACTTGCGTATGTTGTCAGCCTGTTACTCAGTCGCGCTTAGGATCTGGAGACTGACAGCTTTTAGGATTGCCATACGGAGTTCCGATACGATGATGCGGTGAAGAGTTGTTCAGTTTGTGGGTCAGCACGCAAAACGAAAACCGATAACAAAAACAAAAACAAAAAAAACCCTCCAGTTATGGACAGGCATCTCTACGCGATGCTGGAGACCAGTACTCAAGGCTGGATTTTGAGGAAGCCAAGACCTGTCAAAGGTACCTGCTGGCTCAGGTATAGCGCTCATGTTTAGTACAGCTGTGGGAAAATGCCTGGACAGGGATATGGTTGGATCGGTATGTTAAGTCAATGACATGTGTCTCTGTATAGCCAACATACACACCTCGGCAGTAGTGCCACGACAGCAAGGCTCGAAGTGGGAACAGAGGTTTCAGTAGTAGTATTTGTTATCTGAAGAGCGTTTAGCTGGCCTTAGATCAACATGTATTAGTAGCATAGTCAGCTATAGCGGGAATGGACGGCTAGATCTACAACACAATTCTCTGAAGAGAGCTTCACCTTCCGCGTCATGTTCTCCTTAGAAAGCCTTGTGAACATCGTCTCGGTATAGATACGGTGTAGACGTTCGCCGGCGTATGAAGTCAGCGACAGCTGCTGACATTTCATTGGATGGTGGTTGGGTTCTGGCAGGTAGCCTGTAGGGGAGATGGTATATCTGATAACAACGACGTGGCCATTCTCGACGCAAGCATTACGTTTATCCAGCTGCAAGCTTCGGCCATTGGTAGCCGCTTTCTCCTTTTTGCACCAGCAGGAACTTATCTTGCTCTGCTTGAAGGACTGATTTATGAGTGAAGGGACATTGGTATTTTGTAGCTGCGGAACAAGCCATGCAACTCCACCAGCGAGACTTGAGCCGGTAGCGGTAACGAATAGACATCAGTCGTGGCGTCCATCGCCTATTGTCAAAGGTTAAAACGTACCTAGAGTGTAAATGCTGGGAGCACGTATTCAAGCTCAAATGTCCGCTTGTAGCACGCGTTTTTGGTGCATTTAGTATTTGCAAAAAGAAGGCTTATATATCGATTAATGGATGACCTAATTAGAACCCCAGAAGGCTGACTGAGTCTGACTGGCTTCGCTAAGAAAAGAGTGCCTCAAGTCCACAAAAGTCTTCCTGGTCCGAGGCTCCCTTGGCTCGTAACAGGCTTTCGACCTCCGTATGTGCTTTGATAGCCGAGATGTGGAGAGCTGTCCATCCATTCACCTCTCCGTCATGGATATAAGCGCCATGATCCAGTAAAGACCTGACCACTTCGACATGTCCTCTTTCGGCAGCTACTTTCAGTGGTGTTCTACCGTCCAGATCCTTCAAATTCACATTGGCTTTTGCCGCGAGCAAGAGACTAATGACTATTTCGTGTCCCTTCCAGGCTGCCCATAACAGAGGAGTCCGGCCAGTCTCATCCCTAGAGTCGGGATCAACCGTGTCCACATCAAGCAGTCGTCTCGCGATAGCTTCGTGCCCTAAACTTGCCGCCCATGATAGCGGTGTCCGACCATCTTTGTCTCTATGGTTAGGATTGGCGCCTCCTTTCGTGACGAGAAGTTCGACAGCTGCTTCCTGACCTTCCTTGGCCGCCTGTAATAACGGCGTCCAGCCGGTGATATCGTGAGCATCCACGGTCTCAATAACGTCCGCCTCCTCCAGTAGTACTTTTATGACACCATTGTGTCCATTTCGTGCAGCTCGCGATAGCGGAGTCTGGTCCCATGCATTCATCGACTTCGGGTTGGTACGACCTGTCTTGAGTAGCAGACCCACGACAGACACCCATCCTTCGTCTGCTGCCCATGCCAGCGGCGTCCAACCATCATCGTCCTGGGCATCCGGGTTGACTCTGTCGTTTGCGAGTAGCAGCTCGACTACTACTTTGTGTCCGCTTTCAGCCGCATAAGCCAGGGGAGTCCGGTTGCATGCACACTTCAATTCCGGATCCGTTGTATCGTTGCCTAGCAGTAACTTGACGATAGTCTCGTGTCCGCTCTGAGCAGCATGCGACAAAGCCGTCCGACCATTCCTATCTTTTAAGTTGGGGTTAATACCATGCTCGAGGAGCAGCTTAGCAACCCCCTGGTGCCCTTTCATGGCAGCCCACGAAAGAGCCGTCAGATCATGTAAGTTTCCTGAGTTGGCATCAACGTTGCCACTGTTTAGCAGATACTTGACCACAGCCTCGTGCCCATGTTCAGCGGCCCAGGACAGCGGCCTCCGACCGAAATTATCATTTGAGTCAGCTTCGACTCCGCTCTCAAGAAGAAGTTCGACGGTTGTCTTGAATCCGGCCTGGGATGCGTAGGACAATGGCGTTCGACTGACATTGTCTTTCGAATCGGCCTTGACATCGTTCTCTAGCAGTAGCTTCACCACGGCTTCGTGCCCTCCTTGTGAAGCCCAGGACAGTGGCGTCCGACCATAGCTATCTACTGGATCTGAGGCGTGCCCACTACTGAGCAAAGCATTTGATGCTCGCTCGACCCCGAAATATGCCGCTAAGTGTAGCCCCGTCATACGCCTTGGCACTTCTTGGCTGCGACGTGCAAGCCATGTTTCTTGATGAGCTATCATCGCCTGGCTTGCTGCTTCGACCTTGACGCTATCCCGGAGAAAGTCTAAGGCTGCGTCGTCCAATGACAGGGCCCTAGAAGCATGGTATCCCCAATGCCTTGCTGCGTAGTCATAGAGTGGATATGATCGTAACCTCTCCTCGAATTCTTGGTCGGTTCGAGAAAATCCGGTTTCAAATGCACTGAATGATAGCAAGGTGACGCATGTCGTTGTAATTTCAGCTTCCACCCTTTCAAACCAATCCTCCTGGGTCCGGTCGAGATATTCCTGAAATGTATGGTGAACTAGCCGAATGATTCTACTTTCTTCGTCCACTGTAACTAGTCCAGCACATACCGAGACCATGGACTCTACTTCAAGAAAGGTTTCTGCATCGAATTCTGACGTGCCTATCTCAATAGCGATAGCATATTGTAGTTCTGCTGTAGTGAGTGGCCGTTTCGTCAATGCAATCCACGAAATCACTTGTTTAGCGAGGACTTTGTCGCTTTCGATCTGCCCATCGATCCGCGCGAGAGCGTCATGAAACACCTTATCGTATGCATTTGATCGCTTTGGTAGATGTTGCAGAGCGGTTCGAATAGCTTTCGGTGACATCGTTCCAGCTAAGGAATCCATGTAGAATTGTGCGAGGAGGAACCTGATAAAGGTTAGCTGGTGTGGGCGATCATGAAAAGAGATCACATACATTCCATCCACTGCTTTGCCAATTTCGGCTTTGATCTCATTCTGCAGTGACTTGCTCCTCTGGAGCCAGGTGGGAAGTTGCGATAGATTTTCGTCTAGGTATTTTTGAACATCTTCCTTACTAGCTCGGATCTCTAATGACGCTTTGCCTTCGAATGCCTTAACAACCTCCGGAATAAATCTTGAAGTGGCAAAGATATTCACTTCAGTCTCTGTTTGAGCGTTGAGCATCTCCAGGAATTTCATCCGGCATTTGGCTTGGCATTCATCCAATGCATCAACCACGATGAAAACCCTTGAATAGGAGGAAATAACGGAAGATAAAACTTTGGAGATCTCCTCGAGCGAGGGCGGCTTCCTGTTTGACTTGCACCGGTTGAAAAGATCCATTACGTTGTCCGGAAGAGATCCTTCTTTAACCAACTGCTTTGACAAATTTGCAAGTAGGTCTTCAGGCTTTTGATCCTGTACCTTGATATCGCAAAACAAATATGCTATGCCAACATCGTTGTTATTTTGGAATGTGGTCTCGAGATCGTCGATTACGATTGCAGCGATAACTGTCTTCCCTGCTCCGGGGACGCCCCAACAGAATAGCGTCTCCTTCGGTTTCTGGACCCAGTCTTCAAATTCCTTCGATCTCAACAGCCACTCTCCAGTTCCAGCTTGCCTTCGTCGCAGAATATCATTCCGTTGCGTGGTGCAATCAATTGGGGAAAGCCAACCAAGGAGGGCTTGGTGCACTTCACGTTGGCCTTGATCATCTTGATGCTTGAGAAGCTTATCTACTCCACGCTTCGTATCCGATGTGACTTTGCTAGCGACAACTAAGCAGCGTGAATACCTTTGATTGGGTTGATGTACCTGTTAAAACTTCCGTTAAAGGTGTTCAGGAAGCCAACATGTAAGGCTATGCGCGAACGAAGGTCTTTAACTTCGTCCGGGTCCCATGTAAATCTCTTTAATGTCCTTAGCGACTTGTCGCGCCAGCCAAATCGAGAGCTATTGGCTGCTGAGCGAGAGTCATCAATAGATTTCTTATTAGTAAGTTCGCTCAGAACCCCTTCACATCCTTTGAGAATGGGCTGTAAGGCCGTCTGCTGCCAGTCAGTCAACCCTTCCTGAGATAGGACATTTTTGACATCCTGCAGGACGTTTGAGAGGCTATTGATCCTGTGGGATGTTCAACTTAAGCCTTGGTAGCAGGGAGAGATGGCAATTTCTTACTCCTCTTGTATCTCTCTAGGCTGCTTTGCGGCAGCTACAAAACGCTTGCGGAGGTCATTTATGATCTCAATTGTTTTGATACCGTCGCTAATACCGTAGCCAAAGCTCATTGTGGCCCTAGAGGTAGGGTATCATTGCAGTCTAGATGGCAGATAGAATGATGTTGCGATTCGATGTTAAGACCATTGGTCTCCAGGGAATTTGCTAAATCTGAGTGATCAAGGAATCAAGAGGGATGCAGGGTATATTCAAAAGTCACTAGTGCCGTAAGAGGTGGTCTTCTTTGCAAGTGCATGTTGATTTTGTGAATTGCGCTGAACATAAGGAGATTCATCAATGGGTGAGAGCCCTGGGGATATAGACGTGAACTCCTTGAGCTTTTTTGTGCTCACAGTTTCGCCTGTTCGCCGTAGATCTAGTCCTCCCACTCATCCTGGTTCCGTTCGCAATAACACATTCAGGATGCGAACTCCTTCCTCAGAAAAGTCCGCGCAAGTGCGCTACTACTGTTGGATCCCCTGAACCTCAATCACCAAAGGATCGTGGAAATGAGTAGCTGCTGAGCCGAAACAACTGGAGTGACTGTCCAAGTTAGGGTTAGGGTTAGACATGCATTGTCTAAGGACGATCCAACGATGTACGACAAAGGTTGGAAGACTGCAATCGGTTTTGATGCCAGAGTAGAAACAGAAACGGTTTGTTGGGGTACAAATCTCCATTTTGAGCCATCAGATTCCATATGTAAAAGTTGCCAACAGTCGTTACAGGCAATCAGAAATCGCGCTACTATAGTATTGCTACCTAGAGCTATCCCTAATGTCTGAAAACTCTCGTCGCCCATTTACTCACACCACTTCGACACCATCATGTGGTCCGTAATGCAGGTCTACTCGATCACGCGGACTTCGAGAACCTTGTAGTGGCTACGTGGTTATGACTTTGCGCTGTAATACATTGTTGAAGTCTTGCATGTTATCATGGAACTGCTCGTATCAAAACGTCTTATCGGCCTCCTCTTTTTCTACTATCATATTTCCATGCCTAATATCAATATATCCAAAACGCTGTTCTCTTTCCTTCCATACCGTCCTGATCAAGGCCTAACCCGTATCCAAGCTTCTATTGACTTCTGTCAACCACCACTTGTACAAGCTCATGTCCTCCTGCTTCATTCGGCATGTCAACCTGATGACCTAGCCATCAAATCGGCCCAAGCACGGTCAAGCGTAGCTCGCAGCTCTTTGTAGGAGACAACGATAACGTTGTGCTCATCTCTTGTGGTCAAGGTGAGTTTTTCTTCAACTCCGACGTCTAGTTTGTTGAGACAAGCGATAACATGGCCCATGTCTACGACTGGATTTCCCTGAGCATCCTCGGAATGGAAGACATAATCCCGAAAGAGTGGAAGGATTGCACGGGATCCTTGACTAGACCATTGGCTGTCTTTCTCGTATTCGGGCCTCTCGTTGAGAAAATGTAGTTTCGTCATTAGCCGGACGATTCGAGAGTTTTCGAGCTCCTTGTTGAGATAAGATTGGAGCTTATCGTCAACGGCAAGTGTGGCATCAAATTCTTTGATGATGTTAGTAGATATTTGACTCAAGAGTTGATCGATGTCCTGATTGTTATCTGGTCTATGATGATCCAGAAGCCATTGCACAATCGGGCGAAGAGTGATCTCATGTGAGTCAAGTGCTGGGGGCGCTCTCGTTTTGGGCTTCGAACTGATGGCGAACATGAATTTGCCAAATTCGTAGAGATCCAATCGCTTCAATTCTTCAATGTCTCCGGTTTGGGGCTCCAGAATGTCTTTGATAGCACAGCCATTCAGCCGGATACGGTGCTCGTCAGTCACCAACACCTTACTTGTGTCAATGAAACGAGCCGCTCGTGCCTTCGAGTGAATTTCTTTGAGGGCATTGGCAATCTGTATGAGGTACTTCCACAGTATTTCCCCTTTTATAGGAGGGTCGGGTGTCCGATTAGAGCGGCTAAAATACTTCTCAGCGAACGATTTGGATGCTGGATGATAGTCGGAAACGATGATGATAGAGTGGTCACCGAATTTTTCTGTTGAAAAGGCCAAATGAAGTGAAACTACGCTACTGTTTCTTATTGTTGACCAAGTCTTCCTAACGTCCCAGACGGCCAGCTTGTTCATATCGGTTGCTTCCAAGTCTGGATGCCATGCTCGTCAGTCTTTGCATTTCAATGGACAGGATGCTTGGGTACGGACTATGAAAGCGCCTGAGGCAGTATGTTCTACCATCTTGCCCATGCACAGCTTTATAGACGGTGCTAGTCGGATTGCCTCGGGTGTTCCACTCCAGTGGCGTCAAAGAGTGGTAGGGGTCCACGTAAGGAAGACGTGAAACATCTAAACAGTTTCAATTAGCTTCCCTCAGAGAAGCCACCAAAGAAGCTATTCAGTATCTGATCATACCTGAGAAGGTCCTTAGAGTTGCTTCAGTTTTGTCAAGGAGCCTCCGTCGCAAGTCTTCGGGAATGAACAAATCTCTTCCATATTTCTGATTGGAATTGGTTTGTGGCTCCAGAGGGGCATAGAGATGATGATTTAGCTATTTATAATGTCAGAGCGATCATAAGTCCAAAGTATATAGAATCTATCATACAATTTGATTGGAACTATTGGTATTCGTAAAGTAGGCTGGTTGAAATCCATTCGTATCTGGGGCATAAAGACCGGCATTCGTCTGAACATCAGATGGATTGGGAGTAGGAGCAGCTGGTGTAGAGGTTGCGTAGGATTCGAATGGATTTGGCTGCGTATAGTCGGAATTGTTGTCATTCTGTTCAACCAAGTAAGCATTTCCCATTGCTGAGATGCTCTGCCAAAGAGCCAAATGCGACTGAGTACGGTGCAGATCAAGAGCAGGCGACAGATGACGATATGAAACAACAGCAGGGTCATTGAGCGTAAGATCCTCCGAAGATATTGCTCGCGTTGGGGCGCCAGGATAAGAATCCGGAGTTCGAGTACCGTGATACGTTGGGATTGGATGACCATGTTGCTGATCTTTAGCTCCTCTTACGGTATCACTGGCTGCATAATCTACATGTGTAGGCACAAGAAATTCTCGGCTTGGCTGCCGTGAATGCGCAGACTGGCTAAGATTCGAAGGCGTCGATGGGATACTTGAGTTACGGGAAGGATAGAATTCCGAAGCAAGAGGGCTGAAGGACTTCCTGTGTCCGAAAGGTTTTGTGGGCATTCGTAGGGGGTTCAATTCGCGATAACGGAACATCCCAGCGTCAACGCTAGAAGATTTTCTATGCCCTAGAGCTTCTGCTGGCGTGAACAGATCTCCTTCGCTTGAAGAAGCCTGATTGTCTTTGACCGCGCTGCGGGAAGTTTTTCCGTCTCCAAGATTCGAGAATGGTGCTGAAGGACAGCTTGTGCATGAAAGAGGTGGAACATCTTTGGGGTTCACGCTGGAAGATTCCTGATTCACCATCGTGGCTTCTGTCGCTGCATATGAGGCTTTTTCTACTGTTACCACAGCGCTCTCCTCTGTGGAGCGTTTATCTTGCGTTTCTAGCAGTGGACCGCCATTGGCTTTTAGGCCTCCTCCAATAACACTTGATCGGGGTCTTAGTCTTTTCATAAAAATTCGGGGTATTGCTGGCACTATCGGTAAGATTTGGTGCTGTGCAGGGTCCTTCGTGGCAATAGCGTTCGGAGTCGTGAGTGGATCCAGAGGAGATGTCGTTTTTGGCACTTTCAAGCGGGAGACTCCTCGGTCCGCACTTGTGATAGCAGAAGCTCGATCTCCCCCAACGTCGCTGTTGAAATTCTCATATTCTGTGACCGAGGGATTGCTTTGTCTCCTGGAGAGTGTTGCACAAGGTCGTAGTCGTTCGTAACAAGACTTTATGTCCGTTTGGCTCTCCAGATGCTCGGAAATCACGCCTTGAAATTGGGGACTTGTTGCTATATTTGCTATTGATGCCGGAAGCTCATTCTCAATAAGATTTTGAGGGTCGCTCACGCTTTCCAAGGCACTCTGTCTTGCCTTGCTGTGGCTGAGACGTCTATCCTGATCCATGCTATGCACGGCCGACCTCCTTGGGCCACCGTTGGTCGAAGTCGTTGAGTCCTGCTCTTGCACGGTATTCACAACTGACTCAACATGATGGGTAGTGCTATTCCCGAAAGTATTTGGGGGATCCTGTTCCATGCCGTACAAAGTTGATGTCCAGGGGTACATTTTGGCTGAATTCATGGAGTCTTGCTGTTGGGCACTATTCCTCTGGGATCCCTCAACATGCTTTGTGCCGGAGCCGGGAACATCACAAGAAGTCTTGGTTTCCTCCTGCGACAGACTCTGTGATTGCTTCTTCGGACCTGCATCGTTTGTCCTCGTGCGGAGTTCTTCTGTCGGTTCAACATTGAATGCTCTGTCCTGTTCACCTTGTGCAGTTGATGTTCCGGCGGGCCCTTCCGTAAGGGTCGTCAAGTTATGGTGTGGTACCATATACCCAAGGTGGACCTTCGGATTATTGGTGCCGGTCTCGCGAGCATCTGAAGAAACCGTACTAGCCTCCTGCAACGTACTTTGTAGATGATCTATTCGTCCGAAGTTGCTTTTACCCATACTTCTGACCACTGGACTTGGAGCCAAGACCCTTCCTCCAGCTTTTCTGAGCACAAACAGTAGATGTAGGACGTGCGGAAACGATAATTGGCGATTCCACCTCAGGTTTTACTCTAGGAGCCCGGCTTTCTGCCTGCCTCAGGCTCCGTTGTATCGTCAACTCCTTTCCGTGGCTTTAATTGGCTGGTATAGCCGATGAAGACCATACCCAGATACGTTCCTGGAGCTGTCGTGTCGCCTGAGGTGGGAAGTGTGGGTACAGAAGATAAAAGGACGAGTAGGGAATAGGTTGCCAGAAAGAAAAGAATTTGGAACTTACGGTAGTATAAGCCTGGGGAAGGAACTCCTGAGCTTCTGGCGAGATCCAATCAGGCGCATTTGGGTTATATGGTTTTGAAGATAATGAGACGGATGAGGAAGCCGCGCTAGGAGCTTTAACTATTTAGCATCGAGATATCTCAACATCATCGAGTTCGTATACCTGGTGTAAGGTTCCTAGGCCTGAATGGTGCAGCATTGGCGGCCTTCGGAGAAAGCCCAGGGGTCTTTGCTGTAATGTTACTGCCGTTCACGGCGAGTGAAGAAGGTGTAAAACTGGGGGAATCAACATTGAAGCGTTTCTTGATACTAATGTCCGGTAAGCCTTTGTCCTGATAAGGGAAGTAGCTGCGCACTTCTCTGTATGGTTTGGGGGCATTTGAGGCTTGATAGGATCGTGATTGAAGGCACAACCTTCAGTACGTGAATCAGCCTCCCGATTTCTCGCTTCTCAGGTTCTGAAAGTAGCAGTACCTTTGTCTTCATAACGACAATGGCCATAGATGGTGACGTTCCTGCAGAGTGTGTCTTTTGCGTTCTCTTTTCGTCGCCAACACTATCAGCAAAGAGACTCCCAATGTGATTCTCTAGAAGTATTCGGTCCAGCTCTTACCGCGTCCCTTAGGTCTTGGAGAATTCCCTGCCCGCCGCGAATCCTCCGCATTGCCATTCATCAACGTTGCCATTCTTCCCCTCTTCGTACACTATCTTTCGGCCATATTGTTCGCAGTATATGAGAGTACTATAGAGACTTTTCAGTGAGAGTTTGGAAGTCTTCTAACATCCTCATACCTCATCCCAATGGAGCACCTGGCTCTGGGCTTGCTGTGCCTTGTGAATGAATAGGTCGGGCAATGGGATCCAATTTTCGAGAAAACAACGATGAGATAAGAGCAATGAATTTGCGGAGATATTCTGGCTAGAAGCACACCTCAAGAAACTATAGTCCACCAAGATAGAAAGGCTAAGTAAGCATATAACTGTGGGGCAGTATTCCACAGTGGAGTGGAATAGACATGGCTGTCCCGCGCCCGCGTTCCGCATTTGGCGCTCGGTCCATGATTCTGGTCCCTGGGCGAACACATTTCATCTCTAGCACGTAACTCGAAATTATACATACATACAGTATGCAGTAGCTGGATCGCTAAACTTTGTCTTGACCTGAAGGAAACGACTACTGTGCAACTTTGTTAGCCACAACATAGCCATGTCGAGTCAAGATTTCGACCCCGGGCGCCTTAATGAAAACCAGCAGCTCGCCCTTGGAACCTACACGGCAGTCACAAAACAGGAGCCTTCTGCCGCTGTTCAATTATTGCAGAGATCTGAGTGGAATGTTGAGGTGCGAGGAACACGGTGATAGGATATGGGCCTTGAGACTAACATGGGTATCAGATCGCTATTGCTAAATTCTTCGATGGCGAAGCTCCCGATCCCGTGGCGGAAGCTCGTGCTTCATTACAAGCCTCTCCTCCCCCACAGTCCATACGCCGCGAGACGCTCCTCAATGGGTTGTCATCGTATCCCAGATCTCCCAGATCTCCACCACGAGAACCTGCACCTCGAATAGTGCCTCAACCCGAAAGCCAACAGACGTACAAGCCTCCTTTCCTGCTCGCCGTTCTCTTCACCCCATTTAGTATCTTATATCGGGTATTTTCTTCGTCACTCTCACTCTTCAGATATCTTTTTCCCTTCCTGCCACGGCTGTGGCCAAGCTTATCTAACGGAGCTTCCCCTGCAAGATCACGAACCGGACGAAGAGCTCTTAATCCAAGAGACACAGCCGCCAGGTTTGCTAGAGAATTTGAGGAAGAATATGGGAGTCACAACTTGCAATTCTTTGAGGGAGGCTATGCTCAAGCCTATGATTTGGCAAAAAAGGAGTTGAAATTCCTATTGGTAGTCCTCTTCTCACCCGAGCATGACGATACCTCTACATTCGTGCGGGAGACACTCCTATCGCAAGACGCCATCGCGTTCATCAACGACCCCCAGAACAAAATTATACTGTGGGCGGGGAGTGTTCAAAATTCCGAAGCGTACCAAGTCTCCACTGCTCTCAACTGCAGCAAGTTCCCGTTCGCCGCGTTGGTCGTCCATACACCCCAGGACTCGTCGACGACTATGACAACCATAGCTCGAATCACAGGCCTGCAACCGGCTTCGGGTTTTGTTGCCAAATTGCGGACAGCTATCAACCAGCATTCACAAGCATTAGATCGCGTACGGGCGGAAAGGAGCGAACAGCAAGCAACACGAAATCTAAGAGAAGAGCAAAATAGTGCTTATGAGCGATCACTAGCTCTAGATCGTGAACGTGCACGTCAACGTCGCGAAGCTGAAGCTGCCCAGAGGCGAGCTGAGCAGGAAGCAAAAGCAAAAGCAGAGGCTGAAGAGAGAGAGGCGCAAAAGGCTGATCAATGGAAGCTTTGGAGGGCCCACTCGATACCCAAAGAGCCTGGCCCTAATTTCAGAGACGTTACAAGGATCAGCATTCGGCTTACGACTGGAGAGAGAGTTGTTCGTAAGTTTTCTGAGGATGCCGAGGTGGAGGAGCTGTACGCTTTCGTCGAATGCTATGATGTCCTACAGTCAGGGGAGATTCCGTCCACAGTGAAAGAGCCTACAGACTATAAGCACAAATACAATTTTCGCCTTGTTTCACCAATGCCTCGAATGGTCTACGACGTTGAGGCTGGTGGTACTGTCGGCAGTAAAGTCGGCCGGAGCGGCAATCTAATCGTCGAACCGATCAGTGACGAAGACGATGAGGAATAAGTAGGTGATGTGTTGTACGATATAGACAGGTTTGGCATTATCAAGGCATTTAGCAAGCGATGGGATTTCTCCATGGAAGTGACGAACCATAGGATACAGGATCAATATTGTAATGATAGGTTAGATATCTGGTAAGAGGACGGCGCACCAGTCGTGCATAGAGGATTAAGACCTGTTATCGGCTGCATCAGACCCTCCTAGGACCCTCCTATCCCGGAGCTTGACATCCCTTGAGATAGTCGACTTATGCCCCATTCTCTTACTAGCCACGACTATTGATGTTTTTTCACCTTGACTAAATCTGCGTAGACCACGCGACTCCATGTGTTCGGTTCCTCGATATGACCACTAACAAATGCAGACAGCTATTGAGCAAGTAGGAGTACTGTTTAGGCTGAGGGTGTCTCTGATCGTTTCAACCTAAAGTAGCTCAGGTCGAATCGCTAAGCATACGACTTTTGTAACATGTACAAGCTGACGTACGCTATCAAGGATGCGAAAAGTCTTTGAGATGATATTGGGGCTGTGCTCTTGGCATCTCCTTCGAGTCTGAAAGAGGCGTCCCATAAATTCCAACGCAGAAGGATAGTAGCATATAGTTGCAGTCCTCTCATAATTTGCACCAAAGAAATTACACTTTAAGTCTCAAGTGGAACAGGATCTGCGAGTGCGCGCCTCTGTAAACGCCAACAATCACGCGCCAAGAGCCGCCGCCGTGACCCGTGAGGCTGAATAGGAGCTTAAGCTTCGTTGCTGTCACTTGAAAAAAGTAGACACTCGACATATCAATTATGCATAGGCGAATCTGGGGCTCTATCAGCAGGCGCCCAAGTAAGTCTTCTCACCAGAAAGAGAAAGCAGTGCAGCTAACGCGTGAATAGATGGTGACTCTAAGAAAGCTATTCCCAATGGCGATTCGCCAGAAGCAAGCGTAGCCAGAGGAGTGGTCAGGCCCCTTAGGCGGAGTTGTGGAGAATTAAAGCCCCATAATACTGACAATCTTAGTAGAGGTTGTTCTGCGAGTCTGGAGGGCCAAACAACTCTGTGCGCTCTTATTACTGACTACTGTTCGATTCGTGACTGACGCTTTGCTAAGGGCGAAGAAGTCCTTCATCTACCTGTCATCGTCGAAGCAGCCGAATCGAGTCCAGCTGCCGCCACGGAAGCTTCTGTCCGGATACGCAAGTTCCTCGCGAAAGAGAATAACCAACGAGCCTACGTCCAATATAACGCAATCATGCTTGTGCGGATACTTGCGGATAACCCAGGGAAAAGCTTTACAAGGAATATGGATCAGAAATTTGTGAGCACGGTGAAAGAGCTATTACGAGAGGGTAAAGACATGAGCGTGCAGCAAATACTTAGGGAGACACTGGACAGCTTTGAGACGAACAAGGCGAATGATGAGACTTTGGCTGGTCTGAGAGACATGTGGATTAGGGAGAAAGCGAAGATAACGAAGAGAGGTGGTAGAGTAGATGGGGGAACATATGTACATGCCCCGAACACTGCCTCTCACAATTACTAACGAAGTACAGCCACCAGTACAGCCAAACATGATGGCTCCAGCACCCAATCCGCACCAACAAAACTACTTCGCCCGAAATCACAAGCCACGCGGTCTCCCATCACCAGCCGAACTAGCACAAAGAATCGAAGAAGCCAAGACATCTGCCAAATTACTCTCACAAGTCGTTCAATCGACACCACCAGCTGAAGTCCTTGGCAACGAACTAATCAAAGAATTTGTAGAAAGATGCCAATCAGCCTCGAGATCAGTCCAAGGCTACATACACTCCGATAGTCCTCCCCCAGACGAAGACACCCTCCTGACCCTCATAGAGACCAACGATCAGCTAGCTACAGCATTGTCTAGGCATCAGCGAGCCATGTTACAAGCACGGCGGGTCGGCGGCACTCCTTCGCCGAATCCTCCACCAGGCCAGAGCGGACCATTTGAAGTGCCAGCAAATCCACCGCTCGGGCCACCACCAGGACTCTCTCGGAAAGAGGCGCTACAGTCAACGGAGGAGCAGGACCCTTTTAGCGATCATAATGCATCCAATCGTCAAGATGATGAAGTCCGATCAGCACCAACGACGTCTCAGTATGGCATACCGCCGCTAAATTATGGAAAGGAGACGAGGGATATGAACCAACCAGGAGTCTACCGTCCAGGATATCAGCCAACTACGAGTTATGGATCGCAGGCAGGTCCGGCCAATAATGTCGCTATGCATGAGGAAGATAGAGATGATGAAGCGGAAGAAGAGGAGGTCAGGAAGCCTGTGCAATATCGCTTCTAATGTGCTGGCCTTGACAGGTATCTTCAGGATTAGGTAGATGATATAAGACGAGATTATACGGATGGACATGGTTTGATGGCATCGCAAGCGTTCGTTTGATACCAATTTGTCTTTGGCGTTGATGCCCGGTCAGGAGATTTTGATTGCGGCTGGGCTGTGCCTCGGAAGTGGACTACCAATGACGACCGAGCAAAGCTCGAAATCCTAATCTGGAGCTCATTAGAAGAGCATACGGACTTGCTAGAATGAGCAGTAATATATTGTTACCCCAGATTGGAAGTCAATCTAGCGCCGGCCAATGCTATATTCAGACATTTATACCATGCATAACAATACTCCTCCATACAATATACATCAATCAAAGCTGCCCACTTAGCCCAGTCCTGATACCCACTTTCCGCCTTGCCGGCTTGGCCGCCATTTTCCCCTTCGACGACCCCTCCATCGGATGTTCGTTCTCCCACTTCTCATCCTCAAGATAAGCTTCGACAGCGCGATCGAGGTCATAGTCCGCTTGTTGCAAGTACAGAAGTGCAACGTCGTATCTAAGACTCATAGGAATGCTCGTCATATGATCAGCCTCTCTAGTTCTTGACCTGCCAAAAACAAAATCAAGACGGAGATATGAATGTGTGGTACTCACTCAGCGACTTTACACGCAATCATCCACCTCCGAACTTTCGCTTTTCGAATCTCCTCTTCTTCTCCTTCTAATGGTTCGGGGCTGAGACTCACGCCTCCTTTGTAGAAATCACCTGGTATGAGAATAGTACGCCTGGCAGCTAACAGGTGGTCTGCGAATAAGCCATTCTTGCGTCTCAATGCGTCTTGTGGCACGCCGTATCGGAGGGAGAGTGAGGGTATGGTGTCTTGAGATGGATCTAGGAAGTGCAAGACATCTTCTGCTGGTGGCTCTGTTCTATCCTTTTCTTTCGGGGGGGTCAGTGGGTTTAGGGCAGAGTACGGTGGGGGTTGGCTATCGTCTGATGATGGAGCGAGGGTCGTGTGAGCGAGTCTCGGGGAAGGAGGTGACGAGTACGCAGGAGGGTCACGGAGGTTCTGGGGTAGGGGGGATGGGCCAGAAGATATCTGGCAGAAGGGACCTTGGAAGAGGTCAGTCCTGCGTTGTCAAAATGGGAACGAGGACCTACAATATGATGCGAAACGAGGATTTTTCTATGAATAGGTTAGACCAGCTTTGAGTCCTCAGACTCAGATGGCTTACGTACTAATATACAGCTTCCACATATAACGCGGCCACAGCAGCTCAGACGCTGATCCTGCGCTATGGGCTTCTCTGTTTTCTCATCGTATTGTGGCGTAATTGTAGAGAGCAGTGTCGCACAGGTACAGCATGCCTCGCCTGCCATTGCCAAAGAACCAGGGAAGGTCGCAATAGGGAATGTTATATGATACAGGTTCTCGATAGCTGAAACAAGCACCAGCTTGGGCAAATGAATGTCAACTCTGGTCACATCAACATTCATGACGCTTGCTCGGCATTTAGCTCGCTATGTCCGGTAGCGAATCAGCTAGCCGCGAAGAGACTAGCCCAGCCCACGCAATTTGCTTCTCCTGCTGAAACTTCGTTTGATCTCCGACCTTCAACCATCATCGTCAACAACACGCTCGAGGTATGTGCTATTCGACTCTTTCACCCCAGAGAAGCTGCAGACATGCTGCGTACATTGTCTATTTCTCAAAACGGGCCAGTGACATGGGCTGAAGAACCCTTGACCCCAAGGGCACTCTTTGCGCTCACAGGCTAATATGGATCTCCTGCTTCCTAAACAGATACCTCACCTCCTACCATCGAGTTGAGAATCTCACATCCGCCAACATGGTCAAAACAAGTGTTCTTAACGATGCGCTCAATGCCATCAACAACGCCGAAAAATCTGGCAAGCGTCAAGTGCTCATCCGCCCAAGCTCGAAAGTCATCGTGAAATTCTTGCACTGCATGCAGAAACATGGTATGGATATCTCAAGACGCATCACTATACCCAATTTGCGCTTCATGCCCAGTTGCTTTCGGGTTGATAACTAGGCAATGGTCTCAACTCTTTACAACACTTCACGACCTTTGCCCTTTAAGTTCCCGATATATCAAAACCTGCGAAGATCTTACACGGGTTCTGAATTCGTCCGTGACTTTCACCGTTTAATCGATCGCAACATTGCTGACTTTTTCTGTCTCATTATAGGCTATATTGGCGAATTCGAGGAAGTGGATGACCATCGATCAGGCAAAATTGTCATCCAGCTTAACGGACGGTACGTTCTCCTCCATTCTAGCGATGTCCTTGTTGGCTAATCCTATACCCAGTATCAACAAGACGGGCGTCATCTCCCCTCGATACAATGTACGGATAACGGATTTCGAAAAGTGGGTTGTCAAGCTGTTACCTTCACGTCAATTCGGATATATCGTCCTCACTACATCGTCCGGTATCATGGACCATGAAGAGGCTCGACGAAAGCACGTTGCTGGAAAGATCCTAGGGTATGTCGTGTTCCCACCTATGCACTGGTCAGATACTGACGTCGTTCTCCCAGTTTCTTCTACTAGATTGTTTGCGCTTCGGATAGGCGATAGGTTCAGAGATATGCATGGCTTGTCGTCACAGTCACCAGAGATAGAAGCAGCCAGATAATTCCCACAGACGTGACAAATACTATGGCGATTTCTGACCCGTTTTCATGTCTTGTGCCTCAATGGCCGGGGCACGCGAGCGGATGTATTCTTCCCAGCCCGTCCGTATTATCTAGTCCCTACCTTGTGCCTCCTATTGAACTAACGATTGCCCAACCATCCCAATTGTGTAGTGGCTCAATTTCTGTTAGCAAACCCCCACGATAATGCCGGTCTTTGCCGCACCCTGTAGGCGTATTGTTCTTTAGAGGAACCATCACATGTTCCGCACAGACCTTGCAGCTTGAAGAACTGCCATGGCAGCGAAACTAATGCCGCCCTAAGCGAGCTCCTTAGCACATGTCTAATCTAATCGGGTCCGCCAACTTCCAAGAGCGCCTTCGGCCGACATATCGCTCCTGCAGGTCTGCCAACTTTCCATAGTAACCCCACGCATCCTACAGAACAACCTGCCACATACATGATTTTCTTCTTTTCTTTTTGCCTAGTACCAATGAATTCTACCAGTGAATCCAATTAGAATCCAGTAATGCCTAGTACTATTGAAGAAGCTGCGGAATTTCCTTCCTTAAAGCCCGTCTCCTCCAAGTGTAAGTTGGTTCCATAACTGCTCGTCTTTCAACGAGGCAGAAACGTTTGGGCCATAAGCACGAACTTTTACATGCACTTCTTCTGCTATTTAATAGAATCTACCAAAGGCCTTTAACGCAGGCTCACATTCCATGCTGTCGTTGCCTGAAAGATTCGAAAATTCCATGGCGAGTCCCTTTGGATCCTTCCAAGGGCCACGCTCTCATGTCGAGCTAAGACATGTGTTTGCCTTTTGCGTCCTGCCTGAATAACATTCGTCGGAAGTTGAGGAAGACAGGAGCTAATGGAAGCTTCACAGCTGTTCTCATTGCTGAGCCAGAAAGTATATCGCCTGGCCTAAGTCCAAATATACCACCTACAGACAGGGTTCAATCCTCGCGCAGCTCGTTATCCTCAAAACAGTTTCACACCAATTCTTCGAGACGCTTGTCAGGGCGTCCTGCACCCAACATCGACAGTCCATCTCTTAATTCAATTTCAAGCCTTAGCAGTCTGGGATCTACGTCAACGTTAGATCCACCTGACTATGGTGACAAAAAGGGTGATGCAAAGCATCACCATCATGTACGACCTCATGACCATGCGAGTCACATCATCTCACAGGTAGCAGAATGGCTTCACAACGAAAAGACCAAAAGAGCCGCACAGAAAGCCAAAAGACATGGCGGACATGCAGGGCTTGCTCATGCAGCCGAAGCAACCAGGAACCTCGTAGATCAGATCCGTAGCGACGATTTTAAGCAACATGGAGCCGGCCGTGGAAGGGCTGGTTCCGACCTCTCGGAAGGAAGCTTGGCTCTGGAGAAGTTGGAGCAAATCCTGGCCAGGAGTATGGACCTAGATGGAGATGGAGCTGTCACACCGACCGAAGATAGGAGAGATACTTATTTCCCCAGGCAGAGGAGTAAACGTCATGGATCCAAACGCATTCTTAGGAAGGCATCCACAATAGGGCCATCTTCTGATACCGACTACCAAGAGCCGGATATTGATGTACCCTCAGCCGAAGTAATCCTTGATAATTCCAAAACTCTGGGCTATAGTGGGGGAGCTGCAAGCTCAGAAGCAGACTTCTTAAATTTAAAGAAACGAGCTGTAAAGGAAAGGGAAGCCTGGCTGCAATTCAAGCATGAGATTATGCGTCTGGCCCATACGTTACGCCTTAAAGGTTGGAGACGGCTGCCTCTTGAGCGCAGTGGAGACATGGACGTCGAGCGGCTGAGTGGTGCACTGACAAATGCTGTCTATGTCGTCTCACCACCCTCAAATGTGTCACAAACACCATCGATCGCGGAGGATAGTGTAACCTCGCTCATTCCTAGGAAGCCACCACCGTAGGCTTTTTCCAATCTCCATGCTGAATTTGCTAATAGACCTGCAGCAAGCTCCTTCTAAGGATCTACGGGCCTCAAGTTGAACATCTCATTGATAGAGAGAGCGAGCTGGGAATACTCCGACGCCTTGCACGCAAGAAGATTGGTCCACGCTTACTAGGTACATTCACTAATGGCAGATTTGAGCAATTCTTTCATGCGCGGACCCTTGGGGCAAAGGACCTTCGAACACCGGAAACTTCTCGACACATTGCGAAACGTATGCGCGAACTTCATGATGGTATTGAGCTACTCGAGGAAGAGCGAGACGAAGGTGCCTTCGTTTGGAGAAATTGGGACAAGTGGAAGGATAGATGTGAAGAGGTAATCTCGTATCTCGACGAACAGATTTCGGAAGGCAGACAAGGACCTTCCAAGTCTCGTTCTGACGAGTGGAAGAAACGTGGATTGGTCTGTGGGGTGGAATTTACAGTCTTCAGGCAAGTCGTTCGAAAGTACCGTGACTGGCTCTATGAGCAATATGGAGGGCCAGCCGGCATCAGACAGAAGTTAGTCTTTGCACATAATGATGTAAGTGTGCTATGCGGAAAGTTGGACCTGTGATGCTAATTATTTGGAGACGCAATATGGAAACCTCCTCCGACTCGAGCCAAGCGGAGAATCACCTTTACTCCTCCCGGCCAACGAACACAAGCAACTAGTGGTAATAGACTTCGAGTACGCTTCAGCCAACGTTCCCGGCTTAGAATTCGCAAACCACTTCACAGAATGGTGCTACGATTATCACGATCCAGTTCGTCAATACGCCCTTCACGCCAGCCGCTACCCGACCCCCGAAGAACAACGCCGCTTCCTGAAAGCTTACATCCAGCACCGACCCCAACATGTCCGCTCTCCAACCACATCCTCAACACCTGGTCCCACGTCCTCCATTTCTTCCTTCATGCTCGACAGCCGCGCCCCTCCTGCTCAAATAGCAGAAGAAGAACAACAGCGCGACGACTTCTTAGAAAGCGAAATCAAGCGTCTCTCACACGAAACCCGTCTCTGGCGCGTAGCCAACTCAGCACAATGGGTAGCATGGGGAATTGTACAAGCCAAAGTCGCAGGCATGGACGAAGCCCTTGAAGCGAAGAAAAACGAGACTCCGAAGTCCGAAGAAACTATCAATTTCACACCTCAGGCCGACGAGGGTCGTCCGGGCTCTGACCCGCTAAGTTCCGAGATGGTAGGAGTAGCTGAAGATGCGCACGACAAACGGCCTGAAGGAAGCGAAACCTCGATTGATGAAGTCGTGGATGAAGAAGCGGAAGAAGACGAATTTGACTATTTAGGGTATGCGCAGGAAAGAGCCATGTTTTTCTGGGGGGATGTGCTGCAACTGGGCTTGGTGAAGAGGGAAGAGTTGCCAGCGGATTTGTTGGAGAAGGTTAAGATTGTTGAGTACTAATTGGTTGGATTGGACGTTCATAATAGAATCAGCGCTGCGGTTTTAATTGGCGAGCCCTGTTACCTCTTCTTTGAGTCGGTAGTTCTACCCTTTTTTGGAGTTGTATACCCTTCCTGCATGTTTTCCAGTCGTGGCATGCCTACCTTATCTATCTTCATAGAAATATTAATAATACAATGCAGGCAACAAGATGTTGAATTACTACAGTACAGTACATAGCGTCAACGTCCACAAAACTCTACCTACTCGTCACATATAGATCTCTCTCTACCTCCTGATCATATATGTGTACATCTCCCTCCCCTCATCATCTCCCTTCCATCTACTCACACCACCCAATATACCCCCCCCCCCCCCCCCATCCAGTCCACCTCACCAAACCAAATTCCCCCCCTTCCAAATTCTCCTGCGCAAACCCCATCAAGAATCCTACTCCCCTTCTAGAATCCCACAAATGATAGCTACCCACATCCAACCAGACACAACCCAATCCCTCCCTCCCTCCCCCCTCCCTCCCTCCTCCCTCCCTCCTCTCATCCGCACCTATTTTTCCCACCCACCTCCCCTTATCATCATCCTCCCTCCCGCTTTCCCACATATCTAGGACATGAACAGGAAATTGAAATTGCATGAGGGGATTTGTATCGGAAATTATGAACAAGAGATCATATCTCGCCACCGTTCTGTTGATGATGAGGTGATACGGTAGGAGAATAGATAATAGATAGGGAGTTTAGAGGATATTCAGATGAAGGAGGGGGGATTGGATGGTCGGTGGATAGGTCTTTGGGGGGTGGGAAGGGGGAGAGATGAGGAAGTGCGATTGTTGTATCGAAGGTGTTTCCATGGACGCTGGCTGCAGCGAAAACGAAGCAAGCGCGTTTGGTGGCTTGATTAGATAGCTATATGTACATATTCGTTAAGTGCTCTTACTGTTCATCGTACTCATCTGCAAGCTCCACCTCCTAACTTTCATCAGCCTCGCCCCTCCCAACCCCTTCCCCCACTCCCGCAGCCAATCTCCCATCATCCCAAGCACACCCCCATCAACAAATCCTCACCCCACACCACTCCAAGGCCCCACCCCTCACATCCGCTCTCCTCCCCCAATACAACGACACCAGCTCCCTCACAAACATCCTATCGCTTTCACTCCAAATATCGAGGCCCATGCGGGACATGTCCTCGGCATTGATGGGGATGGGGGGTTTCTCTTCTGGCGGGGTGGAGGGTTTGAGTAGAGGGTCGGTGTCTTGGTTGGTGTTGTCTTCGTTGGAATTACTTTCAGGTGGTGCTGTGGTCGGGGAGGAAGGGGGTTCATAGTCTGAATCCGAGGCATCGATAAGATCAGCGAGAGTTTTGAGGATCAGTGTCGTAAAGCGGTGGAAGTATGCGATAATCCTCATCTCCAATCCCAGCCCCTGACCATCCGCAGCAAATTCCATCGCTGGACTCCTACCGCTTGATCTCGGTCTTGTAGGCGGGCTGTCACTGTAGGAAGACTCGAAATGTCGCAGTAAAGCGGCATCATATTCTTCTTCTTCGTTGAGATCGGTGCGTTTCTCGCCTGCAGACGCCCACCACATGAAACTGTTGTAGGCGAGTGCGGACCAGGATTGCGGCTCTACTAGCTCGGAGTCGAGGGTAGATGATGCGTCATCGTAGGTTTCTTGGTTGTTTTCGAGACGAGGGGATGATGGGGCTGGGGAGCGGGATGTATGTGCTGAGGTGGGAATGGAGCGGCGAAGCTCGCGACGAAGAGTTCGATAGCGACGGAGGTCACGTTGGGTTGCTTTTATTTCCGTTCCTTTCTTTACTTCGAGACAGGGCCAGTGCTTCTCTTTTGCGTCTTTGGTATAGGCGGGTGGCATAGTGATGACAGTGTCGTAGAGATGGGGTTTGAGTGCGAGTATGTCGTCGGTTGTGTTTGCTACCCAACCATAACTCATGCCCTCATCTGCGATGCTGGATTCGGATGGCTGGTCTCGAGAGCCAACTGCGAGGATAGGCATGTCGTGGACGCCGACAGCGAAGAGGGGTAGAAGCCGGGTGGGGAGGGGTTCTAGAGTGAGGAGGTCGCACACTGAGGAGGGAATGCCCGACAGGATGGATATATCATATACTAGAAAGTCCATGTTAGTCTCCAGCTTGTGATATCTGGTAAGTTGCCTACCAAAATTACAAGCTTGCTCAACTGGTGCCTGACCAACGAGCAAAATCCTCTTCCGTAAGAGCGCCGCTTTGTAAATCGGAAACACAAGAGGGCCAAATGTATCTAGGAAACTTGGTAAAGATAGGGCCGGGTGGTAAGGATCCAACGACTGTCCTGGTGGTGCGAGCGCCGAAGCAGAAGTGACTGCGCGTTTGCGCATTCGCACCTTTCCGTTAGGAGAAGGCCTACCCTGTCTTGGTGTCGCCTTGTCAGCCGATGAAGACTCGGTATCGACAGCTTCTCCCGAAGGTTCATCTTTGTCATGTATTTTATATGTGTTCCAGAACTCCTCTAAAAGCTCAGTCTTCTTCGGGTCTTTTGAGAGCTTCCTAGCAAATCGTCAGCACCATAAGTCAACCCGAGACAGCTCTTGTTACTCACTTAGCCAGCTCCTTTAATCCCACAGCATGTTTCCAGCTCTTCCCCAACCGGCCATAGCTCAATGGCACCAGAGCACCCACCGCAAGCATAAGCGCATTTCGGTCAGATTCCTCAGCAGGCTCGTTGATGAAGGCGCTGATGCCCGCGTAGTCGTCATTATGAACGAAGTATCTTGCAATTAGTTAGAGCATATCTCGAATATGTCGAAGAGACTCGTACATGAGATCTTCCTCGACGTTGTGTAGTCCAGAGGGAAGGCTCTTGTATTCGACGCTCTCATTGAGCTCTACTGACTCAGCCGTTAGCAGCAATATTGTACACGTAATCTCCATCTACGTACACCCGGGTATTGATTGCTTCCAAGCTATTGTATATCTAAGATTCTCTTAGCCATATCGGGTTCGCATTTAATCCGTATAAGCTTACCCAGCCTTGACGTCAAAGAGAATGAGGAACACCGCTGCGACGGAGGGCAATTCCTCACCACTGCCATTGGGTAGGTCAAGATGCAGGGATTGTCCTCGGCGTCGTCTCACTGTTGACATGGTGTACGTAGTCTCGCAGAAAAAAACAATATGCTCTGAAGTTGCTGCATGACGCCTACTAAACTTAGCGGCGGCGGGGCGATTTGCGGGGTGCGTTTAGGCGGTTCGGGCGCTGGGAAGGCTCGGGAAGGCTCTGTGCCTTGCCCGTAGGGGCCAATTTAAGCTGTCTGTTACATATTGAAGTAGTAGGCAGGTATTGACTATTTGTTAAACTTTAATCGATTAAATTGCCAGTCCATCCCTCACCATTTTGGATATTTATCTAATTATGTTCCGCGATTGACAGCCATTTGTCCGCCCGATGCCTACCAGTCCACCACCCCATTTATGCAATTAAGATTATGAAAGGGGTATATGCAACCCAGAAAAATTGAAGTTCGCCATCACCTAGTGGTATCGTAAGGACTGTGGAACCTCCAAAGCCATGTATCCTACCGGAGTCATTCTCATTCGTAAGGAGCGTGTAATCGTTAAAGCCAATTATGCATTTCATACATTAATCAGATAAATCGAAAGGACCGAGCTGGTGAACTCGGTTTTCATTAAGCCAAAGCCATAAAGGCCGCAAGACCAGCCATCGCAGCAGCAGCAACTGGCCCGTTCGTGGCGGCTGCACCCTTGAATGGTACGATAGGGCTGGTGGCCACTATTGATGAGCTTGGCTTGGAGGCGCTTGGTGCCGAAGCCGTTACAGAGACGTAAGGAGCGGAAGGTAGAGTGACAGGGACCTCTGGTTGACCTTCTGGAGCCTCCGAAACGACTGGCACTGGAACAGAGAGAGTCGTTGCAACTTCCGACTCTACAGGAGATGTCTCGATCTCTGTCTCGGTCTGAGCTGACTCTGTCTCTACCTCCGTGACGACTGGCGAGGACTTAGTCGTTATGATGACTGTGGGACTTTGTACTATTGTCGACTGGACCGTGACTGGTACAACTACTGCAGTAGTCAAGGTGATTGGTGACGCTTGTGTAACAGGAACTGTTGTAAGGATCGTTGAGAGCGACGTTGTTGTAATCGTGTTGGTCAGAGTCTTCAAACTTGTTATCACCGAACTCTTTGACGTTATAAGTGTGACGGTGACTATCAGATGGTCAGCTTGATATCTTCAGGAGTTCTTTCAGAGTTGCATACCTGGGCAGGTAGTAGTCACTATGGTCAAAGTTGTGACAATTGACTTCGTTACTGGAGTCGTCACGGTCTGGACGATCTCAGACGTCTGGGTTTCCGTTTCAACAATTTCGGTGGTCTGCGTAACTTCCGCAGTCTGTGTCTCGGTCTCTACGACCTCCGTTGACTGAGTGACTTCTGCAGTTTGCGTCTCGGTTTCCACGACCTCCGTTGATTGGGTAACTTCAGCTGTAGTGGTCTCCGTTTCCACCACCTCACTCGATTGCGTGACTTCTGCAGTCTGTGTCTGCACAACCTCGGTCGTCTTCACCACGGGAATCGTAATAGTCGAGGTAATTTCGATAGTTGAGGTTTGTGTCACAGGCACTGTGATCTTCGAACTCTTTGTAGTGATGACGGTGGTTGTTACGGGGCACGTTGTCGTGGTGATGACAATGGTAGACTAGCGGGGCCCGTCAGTATTGTCTTACTTTAGGACCTTCTGTCATGTTGGCATCTTACTGTAGTAAAGCTGGTTACTTGGGAGGTCTGGGTGACCGGTACTACAGGCGTGGTCACAATAGTCGACTGCAGAAATGTTAGCTCGAAAGTGGCCACACATGGGGAGGAGCACGTACATTAGGGAAGATGGGAGGAGGGACCACGGTGTGAACAGAGGTGACTGGCGGAGCAGTGCCGGGAGCAGTGCCGGGAGGTGTGGAGGGAGGAGGTGGTGGTGGAGGGGTAGTGGTGGGCTTCTGAGTAGGACAACCATATTTGCATGAGGTGACGGTGATTGTCGACGTGGTGAGGTGGGTGGAAATCGAGGTAACGGATCCGTGCTTGTAGGTTGAAGTTACCGGCTGAGAGCTAGTCAGAGAGAAGTCATTGCAGAGGGAGACAGCAGCCGTACGCAGGTTGTAACGGTTGTGTAGGTTGTCAGCGACACGACCGATTCAGCAGGCGTCCTTTCAAATGTCAGTCTTCTTTTGCCCTGCGATGATATTGGGTAACAGCGTACGTAGAGTTCCAACCCGGGTACCACCTCTGCTGTAAACCATTATTGGCGGCAGCTAGCCCAGCCAGAGCAGAAAGAACGAGTGTGTACTTCATTATGATTAAGGTAAAGAAGGAATCAAGAGAGGTCTTGTGGTAGTTGAGAAGTGAAGGCTTTCCTCAAACGAAGGGACTAGATAGAGCGAGAGATATAGAAAGAACCGTAGCGAGCGAGTTCTTCCTATGAGATACTGAGCTGTACTGGGCAGGACTATGAGATAAGATGGAAAGGCTCAGGAAGAAATTGGTGGGAGGCTGGGAGATAAAAGCATGGCTGCATCGGTACACAAGCACGGAGGCAGGCATCATTCACTCGATTCCGGCCAGAGACGTCAGAGCGGTACCGGCCCTATGATCTGCTCGTATTTCCAAGGCCTCGCCGTAATGCTGCCTTGCCTAGTGGCATTTTACCTTGAGAGTGAATTGTAAAAAGCTCGTAAACATGCTGTTTGTATTCTTGCTACCTATTGCTGGGAATTACCTAGCGTGGTTGGTAATCTGCAGGTTCCCGCTAGCTTGGAAAAACAATTGGTTGACGCGCAACTAAGGGAAGGTAAGATCCCGTTGCGAAGGCCAGGCCAGGGTTGATATGCTCGTCTGATTCATTATTCGCGCATAGGATTGACACGGCTGGTAACGTAGACATATTGTCAGAAACGAGAAGAGAGTTTGAAGTGTACCTATCGAAGAGAACCATGAGGCGGTGTGAGAAAGGAAGAGCATCCCCTTGAGGTCCGTTGGCGTCCGTTGAAGGCGAATGCTTTCCTTGGTGCTACACAGTACCTACTCTTTATCTTTAGGTATTCGTGTACACCTAGGATTTTAGAGGTTGATCCAAAGCCAATAGCAAGCTGGCGTAGATATGCAGGGAGCTCGAAGCTTGCCATAGTACAGCTCGAAGCCTTGCAGGGTTTTGTGGGGTTGGGGAGGTGTGCAGGCCACCCCGCCATCGCCTTTACCTTACCGTGGGTTACCCTTACCGTGTACCGGGCCACAGCGGAAGGGGATATGCTCGCCCATGAGAACACGATCTGTGGCTCAGATTCCTGATTTGCTGGTACAACTTGTGCAATCTTTGTGTATTTCTCGAGCGCATGTAACGTTACATGCGCACCAAAGTCCTCTTGACTGCCGTGATTGACAGGCATAAACACAGAAATCTTGTTTACCCAGCCTCTGAGATCATCATCCGCTATGGCAACCTAGCCAGCCGTTACGTGTAGCGATCGGCAAGCGTGGCTAGTTGCCGTCGACCGCTTCGCCGTGACATCGCAAAAATAGAACATTAAGATCGCAGATCGGTTACTCGTTGGCGGAACCGAGACAATGAGGTTCCTGATAAATGTTGGCAGTGCCAACCGCACATAGACTAGGGAGAGCAAAGAATAGGTGTAGGTAGAGCGTCACCAATTCTGTCCGCCTTGTCGGAACCTTCGGCAAGGGAGCAAGACGTCTTGAGTGGGCACAGGCCTCGAAGAGTGGTGTGGGGCTCTTGCTGACCTGCACTGACCTGCATAAACCAGCCATCCCCGCAAATTCGGGTGCGATGCCGCACTTCAGTAAAATCACGCGGCACTGCGGACCACCTCGCTTGCCTCCAGTTCTTCCCCAAGGAGGCTGGGATAATTGTGTAATTGCCAGTCAGCATTATGCCGCATATTCAATGTACCTCGTATTGCGCTCTACTAGGAATATGTAACTAACCAGTAGTCTTTCACCATAGAGTAGACATGTCCGCATCTAGAACCAAACGAAGCAAGCTCACATTCGTATGGACTGGAGAGTACTTCGTAGGATGCCGTCAGTCATCACTATCCTCATCCGATCCACTATTCCAGCCTTCTTCATAGGCTTCGCTAATCTCGCCAAGTCCATTCGAGAGTGTTTCGCGCTCATCCAGGCCGACCATCCTAGTGGCAAGCTTCTGTAAAGCCTTAACACGCTTCGAAATGTCGGTTGTGGTGGACAAGGAGGTGTGTGCGGCAACCTTTGCTAGATTTGGCCGCAATGAGAATATCTTGGGGAAGCTGTCAAGAAGAGGAAATTCTAGCAGCGAATGGTACCTGCAGTAATGAGCATCTTTACGTCTATCACAACCAGCTTTCTCGGAAATGGAATGATCGTCGCGCGACGAACCTTTCAATAACAGACAAGCCAGCGAGGCGTCTCCGTTTCCTGGCATAAGTGATATCATCTTCGTCTAGCTCTTGATCTGTCGCTTCTTGAGGCTTGCCTCTCGTATTCTCGACTGCACCAAAGGTGTGATCTGATGTGTCATGCTGACTAGCATACGACAAAGGCCTAGGATTTCCGGTAGACAGGTTCATGTCCAAATGCGAAGTGATCGTTTCCACGTCGTCTTCCTTAATCATTGCATGCATAGTATTCGATGGTGCTCTGTCATCATGGCTTGCGTACCCATTCACTGGTCTAGGTAGCTCCGTTTCCGGATCGAGCAGAGTGCATTGAAGCTGTGCTACACGTTGATTGCCATTAACATTCAAGGTAGCCTCGATATCGCCAAGTAGCCCACGTCTCTGTTCATCGGGCCTCAGTCTTGAGGGTAGCGTCATGCTTTCCAACGCCATTGACAGCAGAGCAGAAATTTGCCACTCTGAGTCTCGGTTGAGATGGACATATTGCGGTAGCTGTATCGCTGGTACTGACAGAGGCACATATAAAGATGCATTTCTCGCCATCTCATTAATCGTCCTTGCCGCATTGATAGTCCTCAGCAATTGCTTAGCCATTGTGCCCCTTCCCTGCTCCTCTTCAACCCCCCAGGTCCATATCGGCATCTTGCCATACTCATCTCGTAGCTTTTCCACGTATCTCGACGCAAAGCCTCCCCATGCATCATCTCCGCCAGTGAACACCTGCATACCCTGCATCTGGTCGCATTCCTCCGCCCAAACTCTGACGTCGCGGTCGAGTAGATCATTGTCTATATCCATGCTCACAAAAAGCTCTTCTCCGTTTTCCCATTTCTCGAAGGGCATAAGCGTAGAATTGAGCTCATAGTCATTGATCTGTACAATCGAGCGAGGGTGATAGAAGACGCGGTTGAAGTCGGACCAGTAGCGGACTGTTTGTGTACTCAGTGACTGCGGATTCGGAATGCCTTCATCGAGTGTGCGTTGATAGTCGGATTTTGATATCTGAGGGTCTGCATGTAGGACTACATTGCCATCCCTATCCTACCAAGGGTCTTGTCAACGTAGGCTCCATTGAAAACGTTAGCATGACTGTTCGATCATACCAAATGCCTTTGGCACCTTCAACACCCTGCTCATCGTCCAGCTGCTGCTGATCGTAGAGACCACCCCACTTCCTCAAGCCGCCAAAACCACCCTTGAGGTCGTAGATGAGTGTTCTAGGCGTGAACGTCTCTTCACCGCGGGCTCCGATGCCGGGGCGGAAGTGGATATCATGATCAACAGGTGATGGACGTTGCGAACTATCGTAGGTGAAGTAGGATTCCTATCAATGATGGTAAATCGTGTTAATCATTTTAGCCGCCGACATATGGTGGGGGAGCATAACGCTACCGTGGACAGTAGGGGGGACGTACCTGGGTGTTCCAGAAGTGTGTGGCAAGATGATTGGCGCGATGGCCTAGCTGGAGCGTCAGAATCTCGTGCATGGTTTGTGAGACATGAAGCTAATAATGCGTGGGGAATCATTGAGGTTGAAGGCTAGGAGGTCAGGTGGAAAGTGCAATCATTGTTCTATTAGCCTATGACAAAAGATCGAATAGGTTGATAACACGAAGATATGTTGCAGACGACATTTAAGCGATATATGCTCTATTCAAACAGTTCTATACAGCCGGAATACATGTCTAGTCTAATATTTTACAATTCCGATTTTTCTTCCTCCTTCCCCTTTTCCTTGCCCTTCCCTTTCGACTTACCTTTCCCTTTGGAATTTACCTTTTTGGTTGACTTAGGCTTAGCGCTCTTCTTCGTCTTCTCAGCTTTCGACTTCTGCTCTGCCATTGCCTCATCGATCTCTTCTTGCGTCACTTTATACCCATCCTCCATCTCGTCATATAGCGGTCCAGTTGTCCCCTCAGGCGGGTCGCCCAACTCCACCGTCATTGAGGCCGTGGCAGTCGCTTTAGTCGACTTGGTCTTGGCGAAATTGCTGGTCTTGAGCTTCTGTTGCTTTGGCATTTTCAATGATTTAGTCAGAAGAGCCATTACTGCGTCATTAATCTCTTGCGACTTTGCAGATAGCTCGGATGAAAAGACCGCGGGTTCATCAGTCGGACCCAGCTTGTTTTGAGCAGCTTCTATCTCCTCAAGCCACATTTGAATGGACATTTTCTTCTCTAAGAAGGCGTCGAGGTCCTCTTGCGAATATGATGGCACTGGCATGTCTTCCATCTTTGGAGCCGCCGACTTTGTGGAACTCGTTGTGGATGTATCGTCATCAAGCTCAGCAAATTCATCAGATGTAGTGGGCGCCGCAGTGGTTTGCGACTGTGACTCTGATGCTTTCGATGCTGCTTCCGCGTCCGCTAACACCTGCGCCTCTCGTTGCTGTTTAACTACACTCGCCATAGTATCGGCTTGGTGAAGGGCATCTTTCAATTTTTGTATTTCATCAGGACGTGTCTTTGCCTCGCCCTTTCGCTTCTGAATGGGTTCAACGAGCCCACGAAGCTCATCTAGCCGTGCTTTCAAGACTTCCCGACTTGCCTCCGCGCCATCTCCATACAACCATATGCTGGCGTCGTTTGATTTGGTCTCAATCTCCTCGCGCAGTGCCGTGGTTGATGCTGCGATAAAGTCCTCATCCTCTAGGATGTCTCTGATTTTGTAAGTATAACCTTCAAGGTTGTTCAACGTCTCCTCTCGCAGAACTCGCGATCGATCTGATTTATCAAAGGCAGTTAACCTTTTCTTCATCCGTTGAATATCATCAGATGTGACGCCAGGAGTAGTCGCTTCTTCCGTCTTGAACGCCACCTGGATAATTTCCGTCTTCTTCTTAGGCTCTTTTACGGAATCGTCCTTTGCAGCATCAGAAGCTTTACTTCCGGCGGTCGATGTCTTGCTTTCTGCGGCAGATGAAGGCGTAGGTGTCTCCGATTCTACCTTTGACGTTGGATTCTCGGGGTCGCTATCTTCCTTCAGAGGTTCCTGGTCACCCTTCTTCGAACCGAAACCAAATAGATCCTTCATGCCCTCGACCATGCCACCCTTCTTCTCTTCTATGACCTCACAACTAACGGATCCACTAACGACTTCAGGGAGTCCATCAATCGGACTTAATCGAATACCAAACTTTACACTTATATCACTCACTGCGCACCCAAATTTATCTGTCAAAACTTTGAAGGATTCAGTCAAGTTTTGGGTCTTCGTAGTTGAGACTGGTAGTTCAGAGGCCGGAGATGAGAGCTCCTGGAACAGATGGAAGGTAAAGTCTTCTGTCACTTTGACCGAAACTTGCTTCTCAGCCCCTACTTGCGAAGTTGGGACGAATAATCTTTGCCGCTTGTCTTTGCCATCTAAAGACCATGACAGAGAGACAGGGTACACTGCGCTGTCTGCAGCTCTGATTTCTTTGACGCGAAAACTTGGGCTTATAGCTGCAGCCTTGAAACCTGCTCCAAAGACAGCAGCTTCGTCCGAATTTACATTCGTCCTAATCTTCTCCGCATCCTGGATGGTGGCTTCTAATCTTTTCTGGACAAAAGGTGTTCGGAAGGCGCCACCATGTAATATGACAGACTCGATATCAGCAAGGGATAGCTTTGCAGACTCCAGCGCTGCTTCAAGGGGCTTCTGGACTCGGTGAAGGAATGATGAGGCGAGATTTTCATATTCGGCACGAGAGAGCTTGTATTTGAAAGTAAAATCTTCGTAGTATAGCCCCTCGAAAGTTGACGAAGTCTCAGTGTTCGCACTCAGCACCTGTCGTATCCTCTCTGCCTCTTTCCACAACTTCGCCATTGTGCGGCCGTGCGACTTGATGTGCTTCATTTCTATCCCTGCGGCTTTCATGGCATTCGAAGCAGTGATCTTCTCAACCATATCGTCTAGGATGATTCTGTTGAGCGAGTCTCCTCCCAAAGTCTTATCCCAGCTTGTACCAAGCACCTGCACTTCCTGTATAGTCTTGTTGTATTTCCCCACGTCCTTCACCGATCTGCCCTGGAACCGGAGTACCGTGGCGGTGGTAGACCCTGCTCCCATGTCGTACACCAGGTGTATTTCTGGCTTGCCTCCAAAAGTCACGGTTTGGAATGTTCTTGAAGTGGCATAGTTCAATCCGACTGCCAGGCCATCGCTGATTAGAGATAGGACTCGGAGGCCCGCAAGGTCTGCCGCTAGGCTGACTGCTTTTTTCTCTTCTACGGTATAGAAAGGCGGTACAGTAATCACAGTGTCTTTTATGTTTGAGCCCTTGCCAGCCATAGTCTCCGCGTTACCCTTGATATTCTTCAGTTCCATAGCCAGGAGTTCTTCGACCGACCAAGGCGCCTCTTTCTGTACAAAACTGTCACTCTTGAACCCGATCCTGCCCGTTCCCTCTGGCCATTCCACCATCGCCAGCTCCGGATGAGTCGTTTGATACTCCAGAACAGTCTCATTGCCAAGCTTCAGACCAAGGAGGGTTTTGAGATTAGGATATACATCGCTAGGGTATCTAGCGGACAGGGCCATCGCATCTCCACCGTAGACTCGTTCAGGGAAGACATCAGACTCCTCAGTATCCACCAATTTTCTCTCACCCTTAAAAGCAACAGCTGCGGTTTCTTTTCTTTTCGAATCCTTCGTCAAGACAATGTCGAGCGGTATGCCTGGCTTAACAAGGGCAGCCTTGATGTATTCAGTGCCCAGATCGATGCCCAGCACTGCTGAAGCTGCCGAAGCTGTAGAAGAAAAAAGGAATAATAACGCGAGCAGAACTGTGAGGCTCGAAGGCCGTCGTCTGCCGTGAGGAGGCATGTTGAAAAGACAGTAAGCGGAAGGTCCGAGTAGTGAATAGATTCAAATGCAGGTTCGCACAGATACCAGAAACATAATACGGGAGACCCAGAGTATGAGAGAAAGACGATGGAAAGGCGCTTCTGCTGTCATAAGCTCACATGAAACAATTGGACACGAATATCAATTGCTTCCTTCTGGCCAGGGTGGCATTTCCCAATTCCGCCCAAAGTATCAGCCTTGCAAGGCGCGGCAAGAAGAGGCGAGCGCATCAATCCCGCAACCCCCATCACTGCCCCCACCCAATTCACACAACCTATATACAATGGTGGTCACCACCATCTACGTGACCAGGCACGGAGTAAGTCACCCTCTTGCTCTTCCTGGTATCCCTCTCGATATCCCGCCCTCACACCGCCACCACATAGTTCCGGGGCAATTGGACCATCGATCCGCAAACGGGCACCTATGCAACCACCACCCCCAGTCCCACCGGCATACCATCAGACCCTCCCCTAGCCGGCTATGGAGTTCTTCAATCGCAGCAATTAGCCACCGCACTTTCTGAAATCAAGGACCCGCCAATTACGCGTATATACAGCAGTCCGTTCTACCGATGTTTACAGACAATACTACCCTTTGTGGAGAGGAGCGGGATAAAAGAGATCCGGGGTGACAATGGCTTAGGGCATGCATCCCCATCCCCTCTAATACATTTTCCCTACTAACAGTCTTATACAGTGAATGGTACGGCCTCGCCCGCTGGGACCACCCCTCCCCTGCAACACCATCCCGCCTCCAGGAACTCTTCCCCGCCTACTCCCTCACCTACAAAACCAGCATCGTCCCTTCCAAATCTGGAGAATCAATCTCCGATCTGCACAATCGAATTGCCTATGCCCTCCACTACATTGTACACCACGCCGACGCCGAAGATGCCGCTACGCGCATGTCCGCATCGCAGCTTCTAGAGATGGAAGGACGTGATGACGGGATGGGACCGCGGACGGCGATTCTGATTTGCTCGCATGCGGCGTCGATGATTGCGATTGGGAGGGTATTAACGGGGATGATGCCGGAAGATTTAGGGGAAGAAGATTTTAAGACGTATACGTGTGGGATCAGCAAATTTGAGCGCAGGGCTTTGAAGGTCCCGGAAGTGGAGGGTGCGGTAGAGAGGTCAGGGACAATTATTGCGGGAAGGGAGTTAGAGATACCAAATGTGAATTGGAGAGATGGGAGAGGTCTGCTGGGTGGTTGGAACTGTGTGATCAATGGTGATTGCTCACACTTGGACGGGGGCGAAGAGAGAGGCTGGTGAGTCTCCCCCTTTTTCTTGTGCTGTAGGCGTTGTCTTCTGATCAGCTGCAGGAGTTTCAAAGAAGCGCCGCAGGAGTTTTGAAATGCACACTTTATTGACAGCACTGTTCTGATATTGTTTGTAGGCATTTTCAGGGCGACGAGGCGTTTCATTCTGGTGATTTCATCGACAAAGAAGGGAGCGAGCCGCAAGGCGACGACCGTCACGAACTGAATCAGACATCGAAGCTCTGAGTGCTTGGGCTGTTACTATATATAGCATGTATTGTATCTCCGCTCTATACCCTTAGAATGAAGCATAACAGCAAGAGCCAGAGACCAAGCTATAGTGCAATTGCTGGACGCTTAAATCAGGAGCCGTCATTGGTATCTGCAAACCTTTGTCAAAAGACAGTCTTTGCCATAGACAAGGTGATGTTTCCAGTCTGCTTACCATATTCGCTAGCCACCTTGCCGCTGCTTATCATCTATGACATTCAAAAGCCACATCACTGCGAGCAGTAACCCGATTCGCACCCTCAGATCCCCAGCCACCAGCTTCTTCACTCGACTCGTGGACCGCATCGCCCCAGCGCTGGCTCTACTGGCGACGTCCCGTTCATAGCTTTGCTCGTCTCTCACGTTATCGTTGCTTCTATTCCTCGGCAATTGTAACAACTGCATATCACCGTTTGCACTCTCAATCCTGCCAGAATTTTCCCTTCCATCTCTTGGGTCAACGATCCAAGTCGTTAGTGTCTGTGTAGCTGCAGCTACATGCCAACTGATCCACAAGAAAACGATCGTCATGACCACAAAATCTGCTTTCCTGGCGATGTCAGCATCTCCAGTCATTCGCTCAAATATGCCCAAAGCCAACAACCCCTTCGTGTCCGCGGCGAGCCAGACGTGGTACTGCAATGTAAATGTCTCAAGCGATTGTCGACCCATCCAAGCGAAGATAGAGGAGTTGAAGTTTCGCAAATGACGACTAAAATTGCGAAGAATCACGAAACCCAGGATTGGAAAAGTGGAGACATAAGGAAACCAACGATTATAGGTATACTTGCTGGCCGCGTCATAGGCGAGCCACCAACAGAGCATAAAGGCCGCCACCGCATACATTACACCCATCCAGCGGAACTCCCTAAAGAGCCGTCGCAACTTCTTCGACTCGGGTGTCTCTGAGTACGAATCGTCAGTCATGCGAACGAAAAGTATACCGCACAGCATGCCAGTAAATGTAACGTAACCATCGAGTTGGACTCTAAAACGCCATTCGATAAGGTTCCAGTCTATCTTGCATGTCTTCTCGAGAAAGTAGAAGAGTAGTTCAAAGAATGGCCCTTTGACGATGAAAAGGTTGACCAAACCCGCCGAGAGCAGGACCTTAACTACCAGGAAATTGAAGGACTTGTTCCTCGCATGTCCAACGGCCATAGTCGCGTAAGTGACCATAAACCAGAAGCTGATCAAAGGGGCGAAATAGTAAAACAAATAGTCCGTACCCATCATATAGGGAAGGGCGCAACTCAACAGATTGAGGCGTATCAAGACCGCAGCACAGCGACGGAGAGAGTAATCAGCTTTTCTATAGAAGTATACGCTGTGACCAAACCCGCTCAAGAATATGTATGAGGCAACAAGCAGCCGAATGATTTCATAGATCCTGAGAATTTTGGAAGCACCAGTGTAGTGGTAGATCAAAATAATGAACTGCATCCAACCCTTCCATTCGTCTGTCTGTTGCCTGGATAAAGCATATTGATCCGTTTTGCCCATAGCTTGCTGGGAGGACGAACCGTTGTAAGGCCCAGTCACGGATCGACGTATTGATACGACACCAAGTACCATAACAACAGCGCATAGTGACATAAATTCTTTGTCCATGTACTGTTTCTGGGTCTTATTGAACAGTGGTGTACGATCTGCATAGTAGCAGTAACTTATGGCAAATGCTAGTACCGTGATAGCGCGAGTTATCTTCCAGGAAGGCAGGAAGGGCACGCGACTGGACTCTGTGGAGGCCATGAGAATGACGAAAGGTAACAGCCAAACAAAAACGCCCATCATGATGAATTGGGGCCAACGAGGGGGGTTGTATCTGTTGCAGCAGGTCTTGTCCATCGGATGACCTCGTTGCCTGTTAGCTATCCTCAGCTCAACGCTGCATCTCAGGTTCAGGATGACATCAACCATTCGCGAGGCTAGGTTATCAGTGAAATGGATACCATCCGGCTGGTATGATGAACCGTCCGGGAATATCATAGATGACAAGCTCCATGGCACGGTAATATTCCCAGCTGCCGAGTTCTGATAAAGATATAGATTCAGGGCGTCGATTTTAGCTGGCGTGATGGTAGTGGCGCGCTCTAGCGAGAGTGCATCATAAAATGGTACAGGCACCGGGTTCAGTAACACAAAGCCATGGGTGTCCAGAGGGCCGAAACTGTATCTGTGTAAAGGACCCCCAGCATTCTTCGGACCTAGGTGATCCAGCGATTGCGCGATTGACTCAAGAGAGCCTTTATAATGGTCGAAGTAATTTGCGTCATCAAGGTAGCGAGCATGCCACAACCCTCCACCAATGACCAAAGCTGCCGTAGAACGAGCCATTTCTAGTCCCTGGCGCGAGCGAGCTGCTGTTGTCAACTCCATTGTCAAGTTAGAGGAATTGAGAAACGGGTCCCACCGGAACTCTACAGTGGCATCGTGGATGTGAAATGCGAGGTCGCTATGTTCAGCCTTGCTATGTTCTTCTAGTCCGAGTTTTCGAGCAGTCGCCCGGTAGAGTTGTCTCATGCTGGAGTCTCCTAGGAAGACTAGCCTTTGATGCTTAAGGCACGAGACGAGGTCGTGTTCCTGGTAATTGTGCATCATGCAGCCCGGTGGTTGCCAGTTCTGATATTTGTCATCAAGCCATCGTCCATTGGTCAACAGTGCATCACACTTATAGATATCATATCGATCTTTGGGGCAGCTTAGCTGATATTCAAGAACATTGACAGAGGCATCGGTGAAGGTAGTGCGGCTTACCTTGCCAGACACGTCGGTATAAGACCAGACAAATTGTGGCGAGGAATAGGGACAAGCAAGCTCGATCGATGGTCTCCCTTGCAGGGAATTGACGGACCCGCATTATCCTTCGGCCAGAATCCGTGTATTGCGTTGTCGAGGGCAAAGATCTTGAATTGTAGAATTGGACCGAAAGTGCTGTGTTTACTAAGGACGAGAAGAAAGAGCGCACGGGAAGAAAGGGTAATTTCTTTTCGCACACATAATCTCCTCAAAAAAGCAGCATCCCATGAAGATATTTCGTCATCATGAACAGATTAGGGACCACAGTGCGATGGTACGCATGGGCATTCGTACGGAGTCATTATGGCTTCTAGATTCCAGTCTCTTTCTGGCAATCTTCAGAACTAGCGATTCGAGGCTCTGTCTCATATCAGTATTTAGCATTGGCACTTGATACAACTTTATCTAGATCTCAACCAGAGGCCGCTGAGCAGTCTGATCTTGTCCACCTGCTGCAGAGCTTTCTGCATTCGGGCCTCCTGCCGCAGAACTCGCCTCTGCAGCAGACGGTACTGTTGCATCCACCTCCCGTCGTTGCTCTGCTTCTTCCCGTTCCCTTCTCTCCTGTTCTTCTCTATCTATCCTATCTAGAGCTACTCCTGTCTCCTCCATGAGCTCCCTAGCTGCCTCCCTAGCTGCAATATGTCGTTCGCCAACGCCGGGAATTAAGCTCGCAACAAACAATGCAATTGCTCTCTCAACTCGACGAATACTCTGACGCACAATATTCCCGTTCTGACGCTCTCTTGCTTGCAGTAGTGCCTGATGAGCTATGCCGGGTGTATGCTCACGATTTGCAGGCCCTGTTCCTGCAGCATTGACGTTGTCACGATTTCTTACGGCGCCTGCTTGAGGACGTTCGTTACCTACCAAAGGAACGAGGCCTTCGGCGTGTCTTCTGATGGGATCCCAGATCCCTAGAATAATGGGGCGGAATATGCCTGTTTGTGCGATGAAAACTAACATTGCGAGGAGGCCCAACAGGATCGTTCGGCGCCAGCCTGCGCCAGCAGTGAAGAAGTAGACAAATCCGAATAAACGTATCATGAGCCACAGATGTCCACCGAGCGGCAGCAGGATACGTAATAGATCTCGGGCTTGATTGGGTTGTTGTTGTTGTTGTTGTTGTTGTTGTACTTGGGCTATGTGAGCCGGGCCAGCTTGCTGCGGCACTTGTTGATGCACTTGAGCGACTTGAGCAGCATCTGCCTGTGGTTGCTGTCTATTTGTGACGTTGTTTTGCGTCAATGGTTGGGGGTGCGCGGTCGAATTCGGTGCATAATGGGTTGGTGAATATGGAGTGATTGTACCAAGGGCAGGGAATTGCCAGGGGGTTGTATATAAGCCCGACGGTGAGACCAATAGAGCTTGTGGGCCACTCGGCGAAGAAAGTACATATACTGCGGTTGATTCAGCTCCTTGTGTTCCTCTGTGGGTCGCTGCACGCTCGTAAGCTTCACGAATGAAAGTGTCCGGCGAATTCCTTCTCAGCTGGTTCGCGCGATCGGCCAAGTTACCAATACGTCTTCTTATATGATCCCGAGCATCCTCTTGCACGTCTGGGATGGCATTCAGCGTTTCCCGAGCTTGGTCGAAGACCGACTCAGGTGGAGGGTTGCCCGTATTCATAGCGGCTTCAATCACCGATAGCCTTGCATGGAGCTGTATAAGCCCCGTATTAGGGTCTAGGTGGTCCCGAACTGCGTTCGGAGGTTGCGAAAGGGTTTGATTTGTACGGTTGGAGCCAAGTGCTATCGGATTCATATTTACGGGCCCGCTCTGGACTATCATTTGCCATCTCTCCCCGTTCGGTCCTACATTTTCACGAACGATTGTATTGGTATTCGGGAGCCCTGGAGGCGGAGTTGGAGCTTGGGTAACATTTTGTGCAGGAGCATTCTCAGCCTGGGATGGCGGTGGAAAGGTATCACTTGATCCAGTAGGTTGTGGAGAACCGCGCATCCCTTGCTGAGTACCTGCCGCTCTCGCGTACGGATGTTGTGCCTGATTAAATGCATAGACTGGCTGCTGGAGAGGCTGTCCTTGAGCTTGGTTCGATTGTACGCCCTGAAGCGCAGGATTATTCCCAATGGCAGCGAGTTGAGCAGCCAGCTGCTGATTTACAGCGTGGAATTGGGCAAAAGCTTGTTGAAGCTGTGGAGGGAACTGCCCATTAGCAAAGTGACCATGTGCATGCACGTGAGGGTGGTGATGATGGCCATGACCGTGCTGTGTCTGGAAAGCTGGAAGAGGCGGGCTCAGCATTGGAGGTCCATTGCCTTGACCAGCATCATGCGGTATTTGTCCAAGATGATTACGTTGCTGAGAGCTCGTAGGATTTCCACCGACATCTAAGTTGTTTTGCACATGCTGCGGCGTACGACTACGCTGACCCTGGCCAGGCACACTTGCCGGTGTCGACGACCTGGATGGTTGAGCAGCCGTCTCTGGCGGCAAGACTAAATGTAGGGAAAGTGTATCAGAACTATCGATCTGCTCAAATGTTAGCTAAGGAATACTCGTACATAGAAGATCCTGGAAACAAACAATGTCTTGGGTAAATATCTCTTTCAAGGTTTTCTTGGCATCAATCAGAGCATGGCCACGGTATATTAAACGTTGACGTGCAGGAGCAGGATGAGTTACAGCCGCAGATGAGATCTTCTCTCTCAGTTCGCCAACGGTCGTAGCTGTAGATATGGCTGCGAACGTTAACTTGTTGACCTCTGGAGAAGGTGAGAGAATTATGAGATCAATCTGAGTCTTCTCCATTGTCTCGCCGGCGAGAAAATTTCAGAAGAGCGTTCAAAGAGGAGGATTGCCTTTTCTCCTCAGAGTTTGCTGGAGTTCTTAACATCTGGCCCAAACACTTACGAAAGACTTGGCGCCATTTTTCCAGGGAAGGTTTGCCGAACTGTATATCCGGGAGTGCGGCGCTACTACTCTTTGAAGCAGACAACAGCAAATTATGTCTCTGACGAAGAGTAGACTAAGCCATAGAAACACTCTTTTTCTCAAACACCAATCAAGGAGTGACTGGATATGCCTGTCATGTCAGCGGACACGATTGCCTGCGCGGTTCTCAACCTCCGCACGAGCGAGGCAAGAGCAACAGCAAGATAGACGACCTTTCGGAACGAAATTGCGGACAGCACTTCGCAATACTAAGGTCCAATGGAAACCAATACCTGTAGGCCTTGGTATAGCTTTTCTCGGAGCCGTTCAATTCTACAGGGTAAGAGAACGAGAAAGGAGGCGTCAGTATCAGGAGGAGGAGGACGACCTAGACGGGGAGGGCAGGCATCATGACGGTGGAGAGAACAAAGATAGGCCCAGGAAGCGAAAACGCATACGTCCAAGCGGTCCTTGGTAGACAAGACCGCGTCCCAAGTTAGGACTTAAGCTCACTAATTGGCTAGGCAGGTACAAGTCATGTCAACATTGCCACTGAAGGCAATATCAAGGTTGTGGGGGCGTTTCAATGAACTCGAAATACCGTACTATCTCCGGGTACCGGGCTTTAAGTTGTACTCTTGGGTTTTTGGGGTAAAGTGAGTTACACCAGCAGCTACGAAGCGACAGTAAATGATTAAATTGCCCTAGTCTCTCTGAAATTTCCGAACCCGATCTTCATCAGTATAAGAACCTTGCGTCTTTCTTCTACCGGACCCTGAAGCCGGGAGTCCGCCCGATAGATCCTAATGCATCCGCTCTGCTATCCCCTGCTGATGGTCGAGTCTTGCAATACGGGATGATCGAGAACGGAGAGGTAGAGCAAGTAAAGGGCATGACGTATAGCCTTGAAGCGCTACTGGGTACAGAACCACCCAGAGAGTCTACAACAATTGACAAAGTCCCAAATGCCCAACAAGACTCTGTCAAAATTGGCGATGAGGACGTTATCATGGCAGACGAAGAATTTGCCAGGGTGAATGGCATATCATATTCGCTCCCAAATCTCTTCTCGGGACCTCACGCACAAGCAGAATTCCCCCCCGTGGATGCTTCCACCCAACCAAAGCATTCGTCCGAAAGTGAGGTACGCGCGGATCTTGCGCTGGGAGACGGAAGCAAGCAGTCATGGTTTGCATCGACGCCAAAGGTAGAAACAGCCCTTTATTATATCGTGTTCTACCTCGCACCTGGGGACTACCATCGTTTCCACTCTCCAGCGTCGTGGGTTGTCGAGAAACGTCGCCATTTTGCAGGAGAGCTTTACAGTGTGTCGCCATATTTGCAACGGACGTTGCCGGGGCTTTTCACTTTGAACGAGAGAGTGGTTTTACTAGGCCGTTGGCGATGGGGTTTCTTCAGCTACACGCCTGTGGGAGCTACCAACGTTGGCTCGATCAAGATCAATTTCGACCGTGAATTACGTACAAATAGTTTAACAACCGACACCGCTGCTGACAGAGCGGCTGAAGAGGCAGCTAAGCGCGGGGAGCCGTATTCAGGCTTCGCTGAAGCAACCTATGCGGAGGCAAGCAAGATACTAGGAGGTCACGCTTTACGAAAAGGAGAGGAGATGGGTGGCTTCCAATTAGGAAGTTCAATAGTCCTAGTTTTCGAAGCGCCGAAGGGTCACCGTAAGAGCTTCGACGAGGGATGGGAAGGTGGAACAAGGAAAGGTGGTTGGCAATGGAACATTATACAAGGGCAGAAAGTGAAGTATGGGCAGGCTATCGGATGGGTGGAAGAGAGATAAGGCCCTCCATGGTTGAAAACGATACCCGAATACGTGTGGAAACCCCTTTATTGATTGCTGCCAATGGAGAACAGACCAATCCTAATATCATTGGATTAAACTTCCGAATAATCAAACTGCGATTGTGCCCGTCGCTCCCGCGTTTCCAAGCAATGCTTCGGCTGCCAGCGCTGAAACGTTCAGTTGGAATGTCCGGCTTCCTCGATAAATTGCTACGATTAATCTCTATCGTTTGCCCTGAACCACGTTAAGGAGCTGAGACAGTGCAGCCAAATTGAAATGATCTGGTGATTATACTTCCATAGGACAAAATTGCTTACTTTCCGTGATCTGGAGATCAATGCGTTGGATATGCGGTACTAGGAAGCCTTCAAGTCTCATTGGTTAATGCGGCTCACCATGCCGATTCTACGCTCGGCCTCTCCTTCACTTCTTCCATATTTCAATTATATCCTATGACTACTACCAAATAAGTACCAAGGTTTATTCACCACTGTTAGCATTGCCTACATCATTCACTGCGTTTGGTTCATTCACCATTCGGTAGGCACGGCTCACTATGGCCAAATTTTGTGAATCATAACAGGGCCGGCTACAATGCAGTGTGTACCGCACGTTGACTTAGTTCAATAATGCTTCACTGCTGATGAACCATGATACCTCGTGTACTCGTGGCTCTCCTTGCGGTAGCCCGAGGAGGCAAGATGACGCAATAGACCGCAACAAGTCTTAGGTAGAGTCCCTAGCTAATGCACGTAACCTTACGTCGTATAGTCCGGTTTGACGGCGAATACGTGAAAGGATGGAGCAAAAGCCATCTCCAAAAAGTACAGCTTTGAAGGGTTTTAACTTTTGGTTATGTCTATTTAGTGCTTAATTGATAAAGTAATCAATAAAACAAGATTATGCTACTAAAAGTATCTTAATAAGTATCAAAACCTAACTTCAACAACCCTTCTGTATGCATGGCTTGTGCTCCATTCTCATCATACCTTATGACTGCTTGTGAATGAGGGGCTTGTCGAGCGGTCAGCGGGCTAGTGACGTGGCTTGGGTGTGCATAGGTAGGGTTCGGTAGTTCTAAGAACAGCAAACAAAACTGGCATTTCGCTCCGTTCATACCATTGGTATCCATGGCCGTGTGACATGTCCCGTCACTCATATATATATATATATGTTCCATGCTGTTCCGAACCCTCCATGTTTCCGATACCCTGCCTGTTGTGGCGACTTATGTAGGAGGACCTAGCCTTGTTGATGTTACAAGGGACCGATCACGAATCCACACCTAGACTTCGCCTGATTCACCCGATTGGCGAGCACCTCTTTCTCTTCGTTACACGGTGAATAGGCAGGGGTCATTCACCCCACCTTTCTGGCGAAACATCTCGTTGCCTGCTCAATAGGCCAGGCTTCCCACATTCCGACTTTGCTTGATATTGTTCAGATTGCTACACCAGTATTACTGTCTACGTAAGGTAAACGTTAAGTCTCTTCCTGCTATTGTCAACTTGGCTCCACCTTCCGTGAGTATGTAAATCTTCCATCCCTCCTTCCTTTCCCCTCAACTCGACATCCCTCTAGACTTAATACATTTATCTCCAGAGCTCATCCTTGCTATCAGTCATAGCTGCCAGCTCAGCTTCATTCGATATCACAACATCAATAACAGCTTCCATTATCACCTAGCAGCACGCACAAGCTTTCAATAACCTTTGCAGTAAGTTCACCCAGGAGGCTGCTGCGTGTCTTTGCTTGGATTCTCCAAAGTTCGGAAGCTTCTCCAACGCAGCGCGTACCTCGAACAGCCTTGTCTTACATCACTCGTGCCTCATTGAATGCCTGAGTAGCTGACCCGTTTCAACTTAGGCACAAAGCTTCCAAACACCTAGTGGCTCTTGAGCACCTCACAACCTCACAACCTCTATTCACCGTAATATTTGGCTCTGGTAGCCAGTTACTCCTACTTACAATGTCTGACCGTGGAGGTCGTGGCGGTCGCGGTGCGCCCAGAGGGCAGTACCGTGGTGACGGCGGAGATCGTGGTGGCGGCGCCGGAAGAGGAGGGCAGCGTGGTGATCGAGGAGGGCAACGTGGTGATCGAGGCGGGCAACGTGGTGATCGAGGCGGGCCTCGAGGGGCTCCACGAGGAGGGGGCCAGCAGTACGGAAGGTTAGGTGATGACGAATACACGATAGGCAATCCCATCTACACGTGAGTTCTGGTATGCCATCCTTTCATGGTGTATTCACTGACCGCTGTCTTGTTTTCAGCCCCGCTGGAGGAGAGACAACGCCATCAAAGTCGGTACACCAAAAGGAGGATGCAGTTGTGGCAAGCAACAACAAGCTATCGCTTGGCACCCTTACGATTGGAGACACCCCACTTCCTTTACGACCTGGCTATGGCAAAAATGGCAGAGTCATCTATTTGCGAACCAATTACTTCGAAATGGCGATCGATCCCGACATATTGATCTACAAGTATACCGTCACGATCAAAGCTGAGCGAAAGAAGCGCAATGAAGATGGGATGGAGCAGGAGGAGCCTAAAGAAGGAAGGAAACAACGTCAAGCTTTTGCAGTCCTGTTTGAGCAGCCAGAATTCCGCAATCTACACCCCGGGCTTGCTACAGATTATGCAAACACCATTCTCACTTCTACCCCACTCAAGCTTGGACCAACAAAGTCGAAGGTCTTTAACTTCGTTTACCGTGATGTCGAGGATCGGGTAGCTTCCCCGAATGCAACCAGGTACAGCTTCACGATAACTGAAGCTGGAACAGTACCAACTCAAGAGCTACTACGATACCTGGCATCGACTACGACTGATCCTAGTGACTGGGCTGGTAAGGCTGATGCAGTTCAAGCTTTGAATATCATCGTTGCAAGGACACCAAATTTCGAGCCGCAGGTCTTCCAGAGCGGTCAGAACAAATTCTACAGGTACCCAACAGATGAGCATCACTATCTAGATCTCGCTGATGGCCTAATCGCCGTGAGAGGGTATTACTCGAGTGTGAGGACCGCAACAGGGCGGATCCTACTAAACCTGAATGCTCAGACCTCGCCATTCTACCCTGCTCGGAACATGGTCAAGCTCATAGAGAGTTTCGGCCTTAAGCAGCCGTGGGACACAGAAAAGTTCATCCAGAAGCTCCGTGTCAAGACCCAGTACCTCACAGATAAGAAGGGGCAGATCGAAGTCAAAGTCAAGACAGTTCAAGGGTTTTCGCACAAACGAGGGGAGAGACGTGATGAGAAGACCGGCAAGATAAAGAGGTTTGGAAATGCCGAGGGTGACCTTTTAGATGCAACACAGATCAAGTTCGATTGCTCGGATTTCCCCAGGGACAGTCCGATTAGCGTACAACAGTACTTTCTCAAGAGTAAGTTTATATTCGGTGTTGTCGCTGTCGAGCTAACGCTGCAACTTAAAGAACACGGAATCACGCTCAAACTCCCAAAAACCTGGGTGCTCAATTGTGGTAGGTTTCTGGCGATTTACGAGGAGAAATCATCACTATCTAACAGAATTTACTCGATAGGCACGGCAGATAGACCCGTCTGGATCCCAGCGGAACTTTGCACAGTAATGCCAGGTCAACCGTACCGGGGAAAATTGAATGAGAGGCAAACGACGAACATTTTAAACGTGGCCGCCAGACCACCTGCTGAAAATGCGAGGCGTATCGCTGGTGACGGTCAACAGGTTGTTGGTATTCGAGGCAGCGGGACTGTAGCTCTTGTAAGTTCTTAAACCTCGCAAAGCAACATCTACGTTGGATGCTGACCACCTTTTAGTCAGCCTTTGGCCTGAAAGTCGATAAGAATATGTTGGTTGTTCAGGGGCGAGTCCTCCCAACGCCACTTTTGATGTACAGAGGCTCTTCGGTGAAGACCGAGCAAGCTGCTTGGAACATGAGAAATAAGCAATTCTCCGTCCCCAAGCCCATCATCAGATGGTCTTTCTTGCGACTCCTTCCTGCTGCGGAGTTCGGAAGAGCTCACATTGACATATTCAAGCAGGCTCTTAGGGCCGGTGGGTTAGGTCAAGCAGACCCCGTTGGCCCTGCAGGACAACAAGGGTTCTCCGCTGAACTTAGACAAGGCCAAGATGATTTTAACGACGAAAAGATCAAAGCCGTGCTTGGTCAGGTTGCCAAGTTAAACATCCCTTTTCTTCTCGTCATCTTACCTGCGAAAGGTCCAACGACTTACAATCGGATCAAATATTGGGCGGATGTTAAGTTTGGCATTCACACGGTCTGTGCTGTCAGCGAGAAGGTCCAGAAAGAAGTTGCAAAAGGACCGGGAGGGATGCAGTACTTTGCTAACCTTACATTGAAATTCAATTTGAAGAACGGCGGAGCGAACCAGCTACTACCACTCGACAAGCTAGGGTTTTTAAAGGATGGAGATACTATGATAGTTGGTATTGACGTTACTCATCCGGCACCCGGCAGTATGGTAGGGACACCCAGCATTGCGGCTGTCGTATCGAGTGTGAATTCGCAATACGCACAATGGCCTGGGAGTATACGTTGCCAAGAGAGTAAGAAGGAAATGGTCTCTGCTCTCCAAGAGATGATGGAGGAGCGGTTGGAATATTGGATCAAACAAAACAAGGGCATGTGCCCGCGGAAAATTTTGATTTATCGCGACGGTAAGCTTCTGTGACCTAGCTAATGACTTTAGCAACTGTACTGATAGGATTGTTTCAGGTGTCTCTGAGGGTCAATACCAGAAAGTCCTTGTGGAGGAGTTTTCGCAGATCCTTGACGCATGCGGAAAGATCTATCAGAAATACAAAGCAGGTCGTCCGAAGATTAACATCATGGTCGTTGGAAAGCGACATCACACCCGATTCTACCCTACTGAGGAGAAGTACGCGGATATGACCAGCAGGGTGAAAGGCAACCCGCCTAATGGTACAGTCGTGGATCGAGGAGTCACAATGGAGAAGGGCCATGACTTCTTCCTACAGGCTCACGTCGCTCTACAAGGAACTGTAGGTGGTAGCGTCCTTCACCGAAGACGCAAGCTAACCATAATACCAGGCGAAACCCGCTCACTACGTGGTACTCCTTGATGAGATGAAGCTGGGTGCGGACGAGCTACAGGACATCACCCACAACTTGTGTTATCTGTGGGGCAGAGCGACGAGAGCCGTATCTATTTGCCCTCCAGCTTACTACGCCGATATCCTTTGCGAGCGAGGCCGATGTTACCTTCACAAGTATGTTGCCGGCTTCCACCCTCGTGGAGCGGTGTTCGACCCCAGTACCTCGCCTTGGAGCAGAGGCGTGCATCCCAGGTATGTTTCCAGGCAGACTTCTTCATTCGCATGCTGCTAACTTCGCGACAGACTGGAGAACACAATGTTTTACGTCTAAATCACTCGCGCTCCGAAGTCGACCAATCCTCATGTCATTCCGGCCAGAAGCTTTGTGGAAAGCGAAGTGTTTCCCGAGATTGAGCATTATGCACCAAATGTGCCTATCATCTTGGTTGATACTATCCTGCGCGCGGAGCTCAGCATCTGCCACAGGGAGTCTCTCTTGTCACCAGAAAGGCATGGCTTTTGATCACTTTCCTTGGCTTTCTCATTTTCTTTTTATCCTTTTGCGGACATGAATATCATTAAAGGACCAAAATTTAACATCATATATCGGTAAAGGAGCCCGGAGGCTAGATTTACAACATTGACTACTAGTCCGAGTGTGCTGGGAAAAGAACGACATAATGATATCACGAGTTTCACGACTGCTATTTTTAAGTACTTCTGAGGAGCGTGTAGTGGGACATGAAGGCTGCCACTGGCAAGCTTAGCACAGGATCAGGATTTTGGAAGGGCGGGCCTCCTTCGGTAGCCTTAGTTAGCATAACGAATTGCACGCCATAATCAATACGCAAACTGAAAAATTCGCCCGCTTGCATTTTAACCCCTCTCTGCATCGCTTCAATATTCTTGCACATTGAACTGATCTCCTGAATGATAGGATAAGTGCAATATTTCCATTTGTACAGATGAAGCACCGAGCATGCAGCAGTACATATAATACAGCCTACACATCACCATCCATAAGAGATTGGTCCAGCTCAGCAGAAAATAAAATAGACTCTACCACCATGAATACCATCCCAATCACATATCTCAACTGTATGAGTGATGAATGACGCCGCCGCAATGCGAGAAAACAATCTCTCCCCTCCCCTCCTCATGCAAGTCCAAAATTCTTATTCATCTCAATCCCTCAACAGTGGGAAATGAACACCTGACTTATTTCTTCCCCTTACCTTTCGCCTTCGCTTTTGCTCGCTCGTCTTCACTATCCGTATCCGTGTCCGTCTCGCTCGTATCCTCCGCCTCGCCTTCGGTATCGCTTTCGTCATCGCTGGGTTCTGCAATTTTCGTGGGGCGGGTGCGGGGGCGTTTGGGGGGAGCGGCGAGGCCGGCGACCCCGCCGGTTTTGAGGGCTTGCATTTGGCCTGCTAGAGAGTCTGATGGGAGAGAAGTAGTGTTAGATGGTATTGGAAATCAGGGAGTGGGGAAGCGAAGGGGGTTAAGGAAGGGATACATACCCTCGTCAGGTTCGCTGATTTCATCCTCCTCGTCGTTCATGGCGACGGCTTTGGCGCTGTCTTCTACTTTGAGGACGACTTCCCGCTTGCTGTCCATGCCGATGTAGCTGTCGCAAACGAGGTGCATGACGAAGGGGTAGCTGCCTGCTTGTGGGGGGGCTTGAAATTGCATCTTAAAGGTTTGCATGTTGAAGGTTGGATTACCGTTGTCGTCGAGGAGGGGTTTGTTAAAGGTGGTCATGGTGAAGGGCGGGACGGCGACTTTGTTGAGTTTGCTGTCTGAAAGGAAGACATGCCAGCGAGGTGAGTGGTCACGGGGAAAGTAGGGGGCGTATGCGAGGGGAGGTTGGAGAGGTTTTTCTGCGTCTGTTGATGTGGATGCATCGCCTTCTAGGACCTTGGCCTTTGCGTTTTGAGGTGACTTCCTACCGAGGATAGCGTCGAGATCGCCTTCGTCGGGGTCGATATCTTCGAGGTCTAGTTCGTTGACTTCGGGGACGTGGGCTGAGCCTGGTGGAATGACGCGGGCTTTTACAACAAATTGGACGAGGGAGCCGGTCGTGATAAAGCGCTCGCCCATGACTTTGAAGAAGACTTTTTCAACATTGAGAAGGGGCAGTTGGCGAGCTACAGCGACGGCCTCGTTGTACTGGCCTGGCGATAGAACTCCTGGTTGATCAGTAGCGAGCTTCCGTCGCCTGTATTCTGGCATTGCCATGAATTCCTGTACGGTGAGATGCTTTCTCGAGCTTTGTCCTTCTATAGCTTTAGCTATTTGAGGCGTGATGTGTGGCAGTTGTAGTAAAGGAGATGCATTTGGAGGAACGGCTTGGATGAGGTGTTGCGATATTCGATAAGCTGAAAGGAGTTGAGGGATGTTGCCATAGGCGAGGGCAATTGCTATAAATGATTCGTTCAATCTCAAGGCAAGCGGGGCAGTCTCAAATTTTTCTACAGAAGGGTCAGCAAGATAAGTGCAGTAGAGCGAAAAGCAATGGACAGACCATCGTCCAACGTAGCCCCATCTAAGCGAATGCGTCCAAGGTATGCCCAAATAAGTGCGGCAGCTTTTCTTCGGGCACCATCATAGCTCTCCAATTTCTGGTGATCCTTCTGCGTCACAATAGGTCCAGCCTCATCTTCCTGAACAATGCTCTTTTCTATCTTTCCCAGACCCGAGTCCACTTTATTAGCATCAAAAACATCCTTGTACTCCTCTCCAGAACTCAAAGCATTGACAACATCTCCGTCCTTCATATCCTCTTTATACTCTCTGAACAGATTAGAAGCACTCGCAAGCAAGACCTTCTCTTTAGTCAACTTTTGTGTCCCATACCACCATTTGCCGACCACGTATGGTAGTAGTACTCCCAGCAGGAGGCCGTAAACTAGAAGCACGTATTTCCCATTTCCATCTGTGACAATAAATTTCGGCAAGGCAATCCCGATGCTAAAGCTCTGCTTCCCATCCGGATGACCATACTGTATATAATTGTTGCGGATCTCTTCGTCCGTCAAAGTCTTGAATGCCTTCGTTACTTCGACCCAATAATCATTGATGTCCTCGGCGGTCTTATTTTTGGACTCATCTACTACAGCTTTATCTGGATGATAAACGCGTGACAGATCCCGATACCGCTTCTTGATCTGTTGCTCGGTCGAAGACTGAATATAGTCAGTAAATGAAAGCCAGCAGACTACCGTGACCCCTACCCTTGAAATCTCTAAGATGCTATACGGGTCCCATATCTTTGGTGCCGTTGTTTTCGTTACCGCGATCAGATATATCATCAGTGCGATAGTCAGCCATCCAGCTGCCACTGTGAGTATTCTCTTAAGCCTTCTTTCTCGCCGCCACTGTTTCCGCTTTTGGCCTTGAATAAGAGCATCGTCCAGAGGCTTGAAGTCTGACTTTATCCGCGGGGCAGTATCCTCTATGTCTGCTCCAACATTAGCGTTTGCTGGCCTTGAGATCCATTTTGCCAGGAAGTATAGGGACTGACCTTTGTTTGGGCGGAGGAGGGTATAGGAAAGGGGTAGAGTGACGAGGGCGGATATGGTGAGAATAAAGTAGGGGAAGAATTGGCCCTGCTTGAAGGTTACTGTCCTGCAGAAAAGGAAAGGTTGGCACCTCGTACCTGCTCATCGTAGTTATAATCTGTAGACATCTTCACTCAAGCGCCCCAAAGGGCAAACTGTCGTAGAATGCTGTTAAGATGGGGTGAGGCAACTAAAGAACATGGGGAAATGGTCTGCCTGAACTGACAGGAGGCTCTCTGGGACCCTATGTAAGAAAGGTATGCTGATTCTTACGATCTAGTGTAATAATTTATTCAGGACAGATTCGCATTCACCTTACTCGAGACTAGCGTTCATCAGCCCTATCCCATCTATGATAGCATCCGCAATTTTCTCCGCCAGAGAGCGCGTTCACCATTTGACAGACACAACATCCTCACGATGGCCATAAGATGTACAATTTGAAACTTGAGACATGCGGGATAGAATATGGGGACGACCAGAGGACTACAGAGTTTGGGGGTCACTCAGCCATCATGTCTCCAGCCATTACTATTTCCATTTGAGACCGTGTCGCTTACTTGAAAGCTCTAAGAGTTCGCAACATGATGGAGTAGCTCGCTCATTCACCACCTTAGATTGGATACTAGTTTTAAAAAGGCGCACGCGGGACGACAAGTGCGACAGACAGGAAAGTTGCGATATGCGAGGACGACCTTCATAAGTGCAATGTTCTTCCTACATGCTCTGGAGTCGCCAGACGCACCTTTTTGCTATCATGCGTCCATTCAAAGCAATTCTCCTCCCCTATGTATGTTTACGGCTCTGTGCAATCGCCTTTGCAGCGACCCTTCCTACTCTAGGACCTGCTCAACTACCTAACCTCTCACTATCCCCAAATATCACCTCCTTGTACGAAAATGAGACCTTCTTGATATTACCATCTTCAAACCTTACCTCTTTATACGACAATCTAACCTCCCTAGGATCACCATCGTCAAATATTATCCTCCTACCCAATCAAACTCTTCATACAGCCTCACTTAAAGACAGTTCGCTTCCACCAGATCCCACCTCCATACATTACGGTTTCGCAAAAATCTGGTACTTCGGCTATGGACCCAGTGTCAATATAGCTGACACACAGGCAGTCTTTAGGGAGATTCTCCTCGACTGCCGAGGACATAGTCCTCAAGCGCGAATGGGGACCGATACAAGGACCTATACTGTAGGTGGGGTGACATTAAGATTCAGCCCAGAGGACACAACGTATTGGATAACTTGGGTGCTCGTGCGGGATAAGCTCCTTGCGTTTGCTACTGAGTATAACTATCCGCAATTTGATTTCAACGTTTTAAGCCCCGGGGCCAGTCAGTATCTTGGAGCAGGCTCACTCAAGACTATTGTATCCAATAGACTACCGCCGGATCCCTTCTATATGCAGATTTGGCAAGGTGTTGTCAAATTTTCCAACTACGGCCCAGCTATTGATATGGTTACTACGTTTAGGGTGATCACTGACGCCACAAACGATTGCTTGCAGCATCTTGATCTTACTATAATTGATGCAGGAGCGCTCATTTATGTCGGAGGATCTGTGACCCTGACTTTAGGCCCTGGGCCAAAGATGACATGGGGGCAATGGAGGGCAGTCGTATCTGTCATCGGAAAATTTCTTGACTTCTATGAATATGTCACGTTTGACTTCGATATTTGGGATGGACAGCAAGAGATTGTTGGCAGTGGGAGTTTGAAGAGTTCGAACAGTTGAGACGTCGGGGCGCGATGGCGCGCCAATAGCACAAGCAGGGATATTGCACATCGGAGCCATTTGAATTGTTAAGAGCATCATTGACAGCCTATCTACATTCTGAACCGTTGCTAAACAATATTTCCCGTTGCACGTCTTTCCTCCAGTCAAATCCATCTGCAGCGAGCTCGAGCCACGATCACTAAGACCATTGCGAGCACCAGCCGCCATCACCAATTTTGTCCAGTTCCTCCGCCCGTGCACACAACCAGATTCGAAGACCGAGGGTTCAAGGACCAATCCAGCGCTCCTATCTTCCACCCAGCCGAGCAGCAGCAGAGCCGCCTTCATTGCTGCAAGTCGTTCCTCTTCGTCTATCGCCTCTGGCCGGAAACGTTGATCGCAAGGTTTTCTTTCATTATCCTCGATAAGTGCCATGTGCTCTCCCTATCATCCCTCATGCAACCAAGAAGAGTGGAGTATCTCCTTTCCCATCGTCCCTGACCAACAACTTCCCCTCAACTCTCCAAAAAATCCAACCCCCCAAAAAACTCCAACATCCTTCTCGCCAACCCCCCATCCTCACACCCATCATCCCCCTCCCCCTCCTCTCCCCCAAAAATCCTCCTCTCCTCCTCCCTCAACCTCTCCCTCTCCTCCCTCTGCTTCTTCTCCCTCCACTGCCACGCCAAATACCGATTATGCCAATGCCTAGCACTGATATCATTATTACCCCGGCGCGGGTAGTAGCGAGGAGCTGAGATGATCTTGTTGGCGTCTGGAGCAGAAGTTGGTAGCGATACCGGTAACGCGAGAGTTTCATATTGAGTATGAGGCTGGGAATAGGGATGGGGAGAAGGAGAGGGGGTGGGTTTGTGGTTGTGGTTGTGGTTGTGAGTGGGGGGATGCCGCGTGCGGCGGCGGTTATGTCTGCTCATGTTAAGGCAGAAACATGAAAATCAAGAAGAAATAAGGAATGGACGATCGCGTTTTGCGTTTATATGTGCATAGGTACGATGCAAGGGCTCAAAATAAGTAAGGGGCTGGCTTTTTATATCTCTCATTATTATATTGGTATGGGTCATTATAATGAGTCGCACTAATGAGTCAGATGCATTACCCATCAATAGGAAGGATTAGTTAATAATGGCAGGGGTACCTATGGTACAGGTGTGAGCGTTGCGTGTGGTGTGGATATCTCGTGATTCATTGGATTAGGCCGATTTCGGAATTTTTGGGTGGTGTGTGTGATGTGTGAGTCATGATGGATGGCGATGGCGATGGGATGGGGCCCAACGCGACGGAATGGAACAGGACTTGGCTGGTTCGGGAATAAGGTAATGGATGAGGGTGAAGATGATGTGAGTCTAGATTCTGGGTGGTGATTGTCATGTTTAATTGTGTGGGGTGCGGTAGTATTGCGTTTTGTGTAGGGATGGAGATGTGGCAAAAGCCGCTAAGATCAATGCGTTGCTGTATGAGGATCAATATCTACCGTACTCAAAGTCGCAACATGCACGATCTATAGCTCCTCATCCTCATTCGCATCCTGATCAAACACAACGCTCTTCTCAGCCTCAACCCCATGCATCATCTCGAAGCTTTCCTCGCTCCCAAGCGGACTCATCTGCCTCCCACTCACCACCTGTCCAAACCACTCGACTCCTCCTCCCCACGCAGCCTTTGTCTTCGCCTTCCTCTCTTCTAATTGTAAATTCATCTCTTCATCCAGTAACAACCGTCTATGCCAATCGCCCACAAACATCCCCTCCGGATCAACCTCGTTCCGAATGCGCAACCACTCGCCAAGCTCGGGATACATATTGCGCATATCCTCTCTAGTAACCGTGCTGAAATTCTTCGCCCAATGCGGTCGCCCGCCTAGCTCCTTCATCAGGTATTCAAAGGCCTCGTAGTAGCGTTCTCGGCACGGAGGGTCGCGGTTGTAAGGGCGGTAGAGCGTAGCGTTCAAGTAGAGAGTGGGGCCGTCAGGCATCGTGTTGTCGAGGTATGGACGTGGTTGGGTGGACGAGGTGTCACAGACGCGCACTTCGATGGGGGCGTGGACGTAAAGGTTCTTTGAGCTGAAGGGGATATTTGCTGATTTCTCGTCGCCGTTGAGCCAGGATGAGAGACGGTCGATGGCTTCGGGGCCTCGGGAGAGGGGAATGGCCCATTCGTTGACAAACTGGGAGTACAGACAGTTCATTAGGAGACCAGTTCGGCCTTCTTCGACCGCGGTGCTGCCGGCTCCGTCTTTGAAGGCGTATTGGACGTTGATGACGAATCTCTCTAGGTATGGCAGGATGCTAGGGACCCATTGAGCACAGTAGAGCAGGATGTGGTAGGTGTGGAATCCAATGCGTCCGCCCCACCAGTTTCCTTGCGGAGCATGATGCGGCTTGGTTGTCTTGTCTGCTCTCCATTTTATACATCGTTTCATATAAGGCAGCCACCAAACGCGAGTGAACTCCGTTTGTGTCCATAGATCCCTGTCCCAGTCCATTATAATATCTTCCAAAGCATGTAAGCTTTGATACCATTCGACATCAAATGCCGGGACCGTCTGGAAGGTAACTTCTGTGATGATACCCAGCGCTCCCAAGCTCACCAAAGCAGCACGGAAGAGGTCAGGATTTTGTTCAGCCGAGCAAGATACTGTTCGTCCATTTGCAAGCATGATCTTCAAGGCCTTCACAGATTGAGATAGAATACCATGCTTCGTAGAGCTTCCATGTGTAGCTGTTCCTATTGCGCCAGCTATTGACTGATGATCGATGCTACCCAGATTGGGCATAGCAAGGCCGTGTTCCTTCAGCTTGATGCCCAAGTCACGCAGTCGTATACCCGCTTGCATCACCACCATCTTCGTGCTCTTGTTTATATCCAGAATCTGTTCGAGGTGATCGAGGTTCACAAGCCAGGATGATGTGCAGGTGAGATCAGAAGGGGAGTGGCCGCAGCCTACGACGACGATTCTCCGTCGACATCTTCGGGCAAGCTTGATGACTTTCGCTAATTCTTCTGTTGTTCGGGGCTGGATGTAGCGCTCTGGATAGGAGAAGAAAGTCCGCGCCCAGGTGTGGTGCTGGTGAGTAGTCGTTGAGAAATCTGCAAGCTCCGATTCGGGATCCATATTGAATGGTCTCTCCGAAGAAAGGGATAGACTCCGGACTCTTGAGAGCTTGAAAATTTGGAATTTTGCTTGAATCTGCTTGTAGCAGTGATGTGTAGCTCTCAAGTGTCGCACGTACGCATCAAACAAGTGATGAGGGGAGAGTTGACTTTTGCGGAGGGGCCAAATGCCCTAGGCTATTCTAGCCTTCAGCGACATGCCATTCAACCTCTTCGCCATCGGATTTGACATGGAAAGCCATCTTTGATGATCCTGTCAGTATTCGTCTCCGTATTCTGGTGCAGCACCGAGAGATGCTGGTTCATTAGCATCATATGAAAAAGTCGCGGCGAGAGTGACTAGAACTAGAATGGGTAGTGGAAAAAATGACGTTTGTCACTCCGCAAATTGGGCCCATTCTAGGATGGGTTACCCACCTTATACCCAATCGTTCAACTTCTGTGCCTGACATTGTCGTTCATGAAAGATGGCAAAGGCACTAGACGAAGCCCCGACAGATGTTAGTTCGTTGTCTGGATTCTTCAAACGCATTCGCTGACTATGGTAGCTTGAGGCTATTCTGGCCCAAGAATCTTCCCTCCTCTTTCCAACTTTTACAGCAGACACTGCCTACACCTTAGGGACATATCTCTACAAGCGACTTCGCTCGTTTTCTTCCTCTCCTTGTGTGATCAATATTACCCTTGCCAATTCAGCACAGCTTCTCTTTCACGCTTGCTCACATCCCGGCACCTCACCAGATAACGATATTTGGGTCGCACGAAAGAGAGCCACGGTTTTAAGATGGGGATGCTCCAGTTGGTATATGAGCCAGAAGTTTGAACTAAATCCCAAAGCAAAAGATCTTGTAGAGAACAAAGAGAAAGCCTTCGCCGAGAAGTATATGCTGGGTGAAAAGGCAGGCCAGTATGCAATTCATGGAGGAGGGGTTCCGGTAAGAGTGAGGGGAGTAGAGGGGATTGTGGGAGTTGTTGTGGTTAGTGGTTTGAAACAGCATGAAGATCATGCAGTCGTGGTCGAGGGGATGTTGGAGATAATTAACCAACTAGAGCAAGGGACCAGTTAAATTTGTTTAATTTGTTTAAAATCCTCACTGGCTGTCTAATCCCAGGCGACACTTCTCTGAATGCTTGCATTTTGCTCCATCTCGAATAATTTCCAGCATTTCTTTGCCTTTCGGCGTCATTGTCAAGTTCTCGTACCCATCTTTCGTGATCAAAATATCGTCCTCAATCCTCACTCCCCCCACATGCATGTATTTTTGCAGTTTCTCTTGGTTAATGTACTTCGAGATCTGCGGATTAGGCAGATATAGCTTGGTCAGTGCATAATGATTGAAATCTATCCGATGTATCAGTAATATAGTGTGAATATTTGTCTGTGGCTGTACGCACAAATTCCGGGTTCAACGGTGATTACCATGCCTGGCTCTAAGAGCGCTGCATCTGACGTACATGGAGCAAGCTGCAAGCGCATATCTGCCATATTGTCCAATTTTCTTCCTCTGGGGCTCGGGTTGTGGCTTTGAGTCATGCTAAGGGTCGACTTTGCACTCACGTCATGCACGTCCAGGCCCATATGATGGCCCAACCCATGTGGAAAGAAGGCTTTAGTAGCTCCAGAACTTAAAACTTCTTCAACATCGGTCTCCCTAAAGATGCCCATTCGCATCAGACCTTCTATTGCAATCCTATCGGCCAAGATGAAGGCATCCAGATAGCGAACACCAGGACCGAGCATAGCTATGCATCTCTCCTGCATTTCTTCTACAAGTGCGTAGATCTCTGCGGTCTCTTTACTCGGCCAACCATTTGCCGTGAGTGGGAATGTGCGAGTGATGTCGCTGGAATAGCATTCCCATTCGGTTCCCGCGTCCATACAGAGCAAGCTTTTGCCTTTAAGAGTATCATTGGCGTCAAAGTAGTGGAGTGACGAGGCATTCGCACCAGATGCTATTATGGGCGGATATGATTGGACCTGCGAGCCATGAGCGATACAAACATCCAGATAGAGAGCATGGACTTCGGCCTCGGTCTTCAGAGACGTAATGTGGTGCATAATAGTACGATGACCGATTGATGATATCCTTATTGCTCGCTTGATAGCAACGAGCTCATCGTGGTCTTTGATCACACGAGAAGCATCAAGGGCGGGCATCAACGAGGTCAAGTCATAATTTGGCTCCAGAGAAGAGTGGATGATGTGACGCAAGGACTGATTTTCACGTAACACATATACCTTCTTTTGAGGGTTCACCCTAAGCCAGTACTCAATCTCATTAGGCATGGAGGATGTTAGCATCACCGCATCGAAGTCATATCTAAATCGATGAATTAGTCTGCTACTAGTACCATATAATAAAGAATGTACTGACCTTTCTTCGGCCTCTTTGATGGTTGATCCTTTTCCAAACCAGACAACCTAGACACATCGGGTCTTTAGTCCACTGTTATCAGTAGGGTTGGCTAAGATGGCACTTACACCTTCTACCGTAATGGGCGGTATGTATAAGGTGGAGCGATGTCGTTCGATATCATAGGTTAAGTAGCAGTCTTCTTCATTGACGCCGCTCAGATAGTAGAAATAGCTAGTTCATTTCAGCCGGCGTGTCCAAAGATGGTTCGCGAATAGCCACTATTGCGGACAGAACTCCCTCAAGATTGCCGTTTAGCAGCTCTCCATGCAGGAAAATATATCAGGCTGAGACGATAACAGTCAGGAACTATCAGGCATTTGCCTGGTTGTTTTACCCAATGTCTTTTTGAACGGTGTTTTGGGCATGCAGTGAAGGAGAACGACCACATCATGCCGGGTACAGCAAGTGCGGGTATCAAGCCATACTTGATTCTGCTACTCACCGTCTTTGGCGAAGAGGGTAGAACATATCAGAGTCTTCAATGTAGAGTCTATGTTGGCCTAGAAAAGCGAAGCCAGGGATAAAGGACTTAGTCAATGTTTTCGTAGCTTCGACGATTCAAGACCCCTACCAGGTAGAAAGATCAGACCCTCTGACACACCCAGATGACCAGCTGCATTCTCTGCGTGTAGTTTTGCTGCTCTTGGTCAATACGATGCTTTTTCTATGTATTGCAAATTTAGCTCACCGGGATACTTCCTCAAACCCCCGCCTGAGAGGGTAATCTGGGGTCCTCTTTCCGTCATTCTGATTAGGGATTATGGCTGCGATAGTCTAAAATGGCAAAAGATTAGTTTGTCTTTCAGATGAGTGTCAGGTGTCGTACGCGCAAAAGGCTTGTTGTGGTGTTGTGCAAGACGTGGAGCGAGCGAAGATCGACTACGAGTGAGTCAAAGGAATCCATTGCTATAGAATGCAAAAGACCCTTAATAGGAGGAGCAGGGCAGGTCTATTACCAATTCTCGGATTACTGCTGGGTATGAGGCTCTACTGGGGTGCTAAGATGGGGTTTAATTATTTCATTGATTCTGCTTATTCTAATCTCTGCCAGGTCTTGAACTCCCTTGTTGCATGAAGTCCATTTCTTTCAGAAGGCCACCGTGGAATATCTATGCGGGAGTGCGAAGACGATTAGACTCGGTTAGAATTACGAATTGGATACAAGATTTATTGGGCATACATGACTTTGCAACTCGACGGGCATGTAAAGATCTTTAAACTTGCTGGAGCATCAGCAGATATTGGCCTTAACTTCTTTCCCAAGCCTTTATCGCTGAAAATGTGCTCGGTGGTGTCTAAAGATGCTAATACACAGATGGTGTGGTGGTGTCGTGCAAGGGGTATCTGAGTGTGATAGTGGGTATCGGGGTTTTGGTGATGGTGCTCGTGTGGTGCTTTGCTGTGCTGAAGGTGCAATGGGGGAGCCATCCTGATCGGACGCTGGGAGGGCCTCTGATCTTTCATGGCTGTTATCGCAGCACGATAAGCATGTTCGTTCGGCTTTCTACTCTGTTCGACGCGTGCCCGACTGCGGCCTTGGTTCTACGATCGCTGGTCGTGCTGAACCCCTGGAAGACGGCGTGATGGCTGGGTACTGGAATCGATCAAGACATTTGAGAATTTTGTGCAGCCAATTGTCGCTTGACTTGCTCGCGGGCCCATCGAGCTGTCTCAATGGTACGTGCTTGGAAGTCTCGGTTACTCCTGACATCCTTGATCAATTGTGTAATCCATTCAGCACGATAGTAATTAGCATATTCTCCGTTGGGAAAAGTGTCCGCCAGATCTCTGTATTGAGGTTAGTCTAATGTTCAGAGGTAGCTTCTGTTTACTCACCCAATAACGCCCATAGCTGACCGGAGAAGAGCCTCGCTTCTGTTCGGATCTTGTGCGACAACGCTGAGTATCGTGAAGATTGACTCAACATATGGTATCAACGCTTGGGCTATAGTCTGTTAGCACGCATCTTAATTCGCTAACGGAGCACGTACGTTTGCTCTTCATTGCAAGAATAGCACCTGACCATGCATCCATTATGCCTTCTCGCAATGAGATTATATAATCAAGCATTTCGAATGCCGCATTCTCTCCCATTGTCACGCTAGCTGCTGTTTGTAAGACCTGGGCAACCACAGTCAAATACGTCTCGAAGTGCGGGCCTATAGCTTGCGCAATGTCCCCGAAAGTCTGAAGGATAGCAGGCCGGAATTGGTTGCTGATTGATTTGTCCTGATATTGGTCAGCGAAAAGTCTTGCTCCTTGCTTCTTTGATACTCACACTCAAGTTAGTAAGGAGATAGTTCATGAACTGATCACAGTAGGGTTGGGACAACTCTCCTAGAGCGCGTGTTATATCGCTTACAAGGCCAATTGCCATGGCACAGAGGCCAGGCTCTTCACGATTTCCCAGAGCGTTGTACAAGAAGGGTAAGAAAGAATTCATGTACTTGGCGAAGTCCTCTTCCAAGGCATTTGCTAAGGCTCCGACCACAGCAAAAATGGTATCTGGAACACTCGATTTGCCACCGACAGAGCTCAAGATTTGTAAGAGCACGTTCATGATTCGATCCGCTGCAGGCTTAATCTCACCCTCCAAGCGTTGTACAACGGCCAGTAAAACGCTTGTAAGGCTGGTCTGGATCTCTTCAAGAGTAATACGGTCCTCAACGCTAACAATCTGCTGCTGCATTGGTAACGTCTTCTCCAAACGCTCGAGAATAACTTCTGACAGCTTGGCAACGATAGGTAGACTGTCGTTCGCAGCGTTTGTAACGAAGGCATTGAGAACTTCATAGGCGGCCATACGTAGCTGATTATCGGCGTCAGTCCCCTCGGTTACAGCGAGTAAGCGCTGTACACTCTCCTGGAAGTGTGGCGACATTGGATTCTCTTGACAACCGGGCTCACCAGCAAACCGCTCTGCAAGGTTCATCAAAGACCAGCAACAAGAGCTTGCCATTTTTGGGCTGCTTGATAGACCACCGAAGAGTGCTCCTATAAGAGGTCGTAGATGCTCCTCCGGATCGATGGCTTCGGATACATTCTCGCATATCCGGCCCAGGGCGAAAGCAGCAGAGTCTTTGACCTGTACGACAGGGTCATCCATCATTCCGATAAGTACGGGAAGGCCTTGCTTGATTAAAGGCTGAAGCATCTTTTCATCCGGTCCTTCCATGATAGCGCCGAAGGCCGAAACAGCAGCATCTCTAAAATGCCAATCTGCTTGCCGTATATTCATTTCTACGAAGCCTAGCACAGTCTGCACAATATCGCCAGCGATGGTTTGGGCGTAAAGTTGCAAGCATTGATATGCTGCCCTAGAAATATTGTAGTCCTCGTCTGCGGCATCTTCATCTTGGTGCGCCATGAGATCCATAAGTGTAGGTAAGACTTCACGGGCAGCTACACGCGCAAAGTTGAAATATGGCCTCATCTCTGTTCCTTCTGCTTGAGCCATGGCATTATCATCTTCGATGGCAATCTCTTCTTCGCAAACCGTGCACCAAAACTCAATAGCAAGCTTAGCAACGTCTTCCTCTGGGTTCTTCATGCCCATGATCGTCAGCCCGAAGAGGGCCTTCTCCATGTAGAACTTCATCTTGTCATAGTAGAGCCCCATAATGCGATTCAAACAGCCGTAAGAACTGGCTTCAATGCGGGAGTCTCCAGACTGGGTAGCTTCACAAATGACCTGCATGATATAATTTCGCTCTCCCTCATTCTCGAAATTTGTCCTCACAAACTCCAACGAATCTGAAAGTGAGTTAATAGCAGCCAACCGCACGTCTTTATTAGGCTCTTCTTTTCGCGCCCCTTGCACCACTGCCGTAAGGATTGCATTGGAATGTTGAACAAGGCTATCGCGGAGATCTTGGTCCTCCGCTTCGCAGATATAGCCGATGGTCTGTAAAGAGGCTTGCTTCAGGTGATCTTCACCTTCACCCACGTTCTCCACCAAAGCTGGCATCAGCTCAGGCCATTGATTCCGTGGTATATCTATCGCTGCTATCGCAGCAATAAACTGTGCTGCAGACTGGCCCGCTCTCGTGTCTTTTGAAGCCAATGTCTGCAAAGCCAATCGTCTCACAGAGTCTTTAGCGCTTGTATCGACACCCTGAAGCCATCGCATCTGTATCTCACGTAGCCGTGAATACTCCCGGGCTGTAAATGCATTTTTCAGAGCAATGCCGGCTGCCTGGCGGACACCAGCATTTGCTTTCTCGTTGGCGAGTTCTTGCGCAAGTGTTGTGAGGTATGTGGACTATACCAAGCAGTCAGTATCCGGTAGAGTATATTCCGCAGCATGTGATCTAGTAGCTTCACACGAGGTGAGTACTTACGAAGTTCACCTCAGCAGCCTGGGCCAGTTGGTGCTCCGCATTCTGACGTGCAGCCGCATCTAGACAGATTGTGTAAGCTCAAGACGTGTATCCCCGAAGTAATAACGCGATTTTCATGCGCACTTACCTGGCGAGAATGTATTCTCCAGCACCTGATTCACATCCATTCTACAGGGGAATTGTCCGTGTCACGAGACTTCAGCCGACTTGAGATTTGGGTGGAGGTAGGACCGCAGCCTGTATGGATGAGATTGGGGAAACGGCCTTTTCAAATGAGTGGTGTTGAACACAGCGGAGTATGTACTGTGGCCAGGGTTGGAGATTATATGGGAGTAGTTGAGCGTCGACGCCCAGGAAGCGAGATTTTGATAGAACTATTCTACGGTAGTCCGTATGTGTGCAATAAAACACCACTACCTCAGCAACGCGTCTACGGAAAATTACGCCACTGAATATGATCTCACACAAATTCTGGTGTTCGGGTATTATTTTATTATGCTAGCTTTCGCGTGAAATCATGTTGGACGAGGCTTTGTGTCATGCCGAACACTCCCGTCAACACATGCAGCGGAAGCCGCTGTTAGGGTCAACCCTGCTTGGACGTAGCATTTGCCTACACGTCTCAACCTATTTCTGTCAATTTGTAGCGCTGTTACACAGCGCTACAAGTCAGACCACCGTGAAGCAAGTCATCGCACAGACTCGAGAGACGTCTGCCGCCTCGCGAAACATCGATGGGCAAACAAGTGGTCGCCAGCCTCAGCAATTGCCTCCTGGCGCATGTCATAGCCGACCCAGGGCACTTTCATCCCACCGTTGTAAGCCTTCAGCTTGGTTGTCGGCTAAGAAGGAACATGGAACGATGAATACGCTCTTCGCGTCTTTCCTCATGACATGAGCTCGTCACTTCCTTCTGGATCCAACTCCTGAGGCTCGGTAGCGCTGTCCAGATCATACACGCGGTAATGGAAGTTATCTTGCGCTACGATGCATAACACTCGTCTCCCTTTCCTGCCATTGACTTCCATCCTTTCTGGAGTCCAAGAGACGCCTGTTGGGAACTCTAGCCAGGTATAGGTCCTGAGATGCTGTGGATCTGCCAGGTCAATGCTCGGGATGATATTAGCTCGCTCTGCGGTACCTTTGGCATTTTTTCCATTCTCATTGGCCATAACTGTGTATGCTAGCGTCTTAGACCTATCTGAGCGTTTGCGGTATGGAAATCTAAACAGTCTGGACGAAGCTTTGGACGATAGTCAACCTAGGTAGCCAGAGAATGTTGCGCAACTTACTTTCGTCAGACGTCGCTAGCACGAACTCATCATCGTCAATGAATTTCACATCTTTGATGTCAAAACCGGCCAATCGTACCGATGCGATTTCAACACTTGTGGTAGTACTCATCCCGTTTTCTATCTCGAGGACAATCCTGTAGACACGTACTGGGGGGTCGAGTGAGCATGCATCTATAAGGTGGTAGTATATCCTACATTACCTTCAGGTTCTTTTTGTCTAAGTCCCATAACAACGTAGGTGGCAAATTGGTCTGCGCTGCCGGAACGCTTCGGTTTGGTGAGTCTAGTGGGGACGTGAAGACAGATACGATAGCCACTTACTTCGGCAAGCATCCTCATATCAACGCATGTGGGAGTCCCAACTCCAAGAGACGTTGGATAAGCGAATCTGACATTTCTTTTCTGCGTTTCTGCAATGTTGTTGAAGACTGCCCTGCATTGTGTATGAAGGTGTCTAATGAGCGCATCAAGGGCTGGAAGGCTTTTCCCTGTGGGCTCCTCCCTCTCGTCTGTTTTGAGTTCCCTCTTATAAAGCTCAAATAGGGACCTCCCTTCGGCTGCCAGGTCCCACTGCGAGCCCTTTTCCATGCCCAGTTCTAGGTCAAAAAATCTGGCCAGCTGGCTTCGGGTCATAGGCCCCTGAATATACTCCAGAGTACTTCCATAGTCTATGTTCATGTCCTTTTGAGCAGCTTCTGTTGTGCTCACATCGCTTGACTGAGTCTCAATTTCCTGACGAAGCCATGTCGAAAAGGCGGAAAATTGACGAAGCTCTAAGCCCGATGTGATGAGGATATGGTGCCCTACGAGTTGTAAGCAATTCACAGTGTCAAGTATGTTGTCCAAGTCTTGTGTTGAGAGTCCTAGTGTAACATTCGATACCTGAAATCTCGATAAGCCGCGGAGCCGGCTCACGATCACACTGAGTCTCTCCAGGGCGGGCAGTAGATTTTCAAGAGCCAAGCGTCGTACACTTTCATAGCCAGTAGTGGTAGCCTTCTCCCACCTCTTGTGTCCCTTCAAATCTCTGGATCAGTAGGTAGTGAGCAGCGCTACATGAAGATGCTGACGTACCCTTTCTCCTAATTGATCCACTAACCACTCTTTGACTTCTGAATGACAATTGCCCGTGACCACAAGGTGATAAGCGGCCTGCATCCACGTACAGTCTGACTGTTCCATGAGAGCCTCTTCAACATTCTCAATGAATCTACGCGGTAGGTCTTGAGAAGCCTTGAAGTCACTGTACATCTGTCTTTGTACTTGATTGATATAGCGCAAGACATTGTGCAGCTGAGTAGACTTTGCAGCCAGCAATGATAAATATCTTCCAGCATTAGAAATTAGTCGAAGGTCAAGAGGTACAACATGAAGCTCTTGTTCTATGCCGGCCTGACTTGACACAAGCAACGAATGTGTGGTTGAGTATGGATGAGAGCTATGCAGAAGTGGCTTGCAACCGTGGACACCCCGTGAAGCTTGTTGTAGATCGAAATTGCCAATCTCGAAGGAGTCGTAGATACTCAGATGTATCGTGCCATCTTCGAAGCCCACAACGAGAATGTCCGCTGAATCAGTGGAGCTAGTGGTCAGTGGCTGAAACAACGTATCAAGTGAGGCTCGAGTACTGAATATGTCATCCCTACTCCTTTTCAGCCTTTGCAGCTGTCATGTACCTAATGCTCGCACCTACTCGATTCCTCCAGACGACAATACACTCAGCTTTGGTAAAGAAGCTTCAACATCTAGGAACGCCAGATCAAGTGGTAGGTCTGGCGCTGAGTCCATAGCCTTGGCCTGAGGATTCTGACTTATCACATCGTCCAATCTCAACTCACCTTCGACTTTATTAATGTGTGAGTTGACTTTGTTGCTGTCCGTAAAGTTGACGTCCCAGCCTAAGCAACAAATTCGGGATTTTGAGTATGCAGAGCAGTCGAACTGGTGAATGATTTTGCCAGTCTGTGCATTCGTCAAGGTCAACAAATGATTGCTATATGCGGTTGCAAGAGATTGTCCTTCATAAAACCGAATCAGCACAAGATCGGATGGTATGTGACAGGTCAAGAACAGTAATACCGTTTGGCTTCCACTTTATCTGATCTACTTGTGCAGGAGTCTGCTTGTTTAGTATTCCAAACACCTTCTGTCCGTTCAGCCGGTAGACTTGGACCTGCTCATCTATTGTTGCCAATGCAACTAGATCCATCGTGGGGCAGTATGCCACATGTGCAGGATTGATAGCTGGCTGTACCACTTTCTCTGCCAGGGGCTCAGCCATCTTGATAGAGCAGCTGCCAACGCTTGTGATCTACTTCGCCTCATTCCAATCTAGTTTTGTTTGAATGTTACTTAATCAGCAGGAGCAATCTTCGTCACGAGTTAGGGAGAATAGAGGACTATCCTATAAGTACGTTGTAATGAAAACAGACAGAGATCGGTTACTGCCCAGGGTACTTGCTAGAAGGGTTCGCTTTACAACCTATACACTCCCTAAAGTTAATCGCCTAGGCGATAGGTTAGTCCCCAGAGCCGGGTTTCTTTAGCCGATCTCTTATCCCGTAGGGGACCAGCTTTAGGGGTCTCTAGGCCTCAACCCTGTAGGTCCGTGAGGTTTGGTAAGGTAACTAGAGTGTTTGCAGCCAACCCAAAGCGCAAAACTTGGGATACAACTACTACGCTGGGCTCTACTAAGTGTTCCTCAAGCCTTTGTCAACCACATGCAAAAAGCCCAATTAGTAGTTGTATTCTCTAGGTGAGATATTCATCTAAGGTTCTCTTTAAGCCGTAGTTGCAAACAAACCTTGCTACTCTACCTTCTACATCTAATGCCTCACGCTTCGCTTGATTCGTTCCTATCACTTTTGAGTATTGCATAGCCTATTCAATCAAATACGAGTCTGCCACAGACTTGACGTCCTTTGTAAACGAGACATCTTGATCCATCTCTACTAACGTGACGGAGGTAACCTGGATGCATTTAGTTTAGCACTATACACAATGTTTGCGTGTAGGTCAAGACTCACGTCAACGTCAATAAACGGCTTGCTCTTCGAGAAACGCACACTCATTGGGAAGAACTCGGCTTCATCCTCGGCTTGTGCCTCAAATTCAAAGGCTCCGCTCGCATTTGATTCATCCACTGTGCCGACAGTCCACTCCAGGCTATCTCCCGACACCTCGTACTGAGCATCGAAGCTCAATATTGCCGGCTCACTGGTACTGTAAGGAATGATCACAACCACATCATGTAAAGTGTCCGACCCTGTCATTTCAAATTCAACGGTGATTGTGTACGTGTCGTCTGAGCCTTTATTGACCCAGACAGTAAATGTGATGGGAAGGACACCAGCGGTATCGGCCGGGGGAGTGGCACTCCATCGTAAAACGCCGACAGAGTTATTTGCAGGAAATCCCTTAGAAGTATCCTTTAACTGAATTACTTTGGAACTGTTGAATTGTGCTTTATCCACATTAGGGTGCGTTTTGAATTGAGCATTGTGGGAGGGGTTCGCAACAAGATCAAGTTTGACCTTTGTCAAGGATGGGTCTGAGATACGTAATTGCAAGTCTCCTTTCACGTTAAAGGACTTGAGAATGCCGTCTCTGGATATCTTTGCGGATATGCTCTCGGCTACGGTTGCGTGAATAGCATCACGATCCGCTGAGGATGACACTCGTGCAGAAGGTGCCTTTTCTGTAGTGACTGGTTGTGAATTTGAAACCAAAGGCGTGGAGTCCTCGACTTGGGCACCTAAGTCTCCTCGAACTCGCTCAAACATATCCGTTGTCTTCGACTTTTTGCCGAGTTGCATGCCTTTTCCTTTAGGAGCAGTAGTTCTATGCCATCATTAGTCCCCCTTAGTGACAGGAAGGAAGAAAAGTGCGCTGACTTGAATGACTTATTCTTCTCGGCCTCATAGCTATCATACGCACTGTAGCCAGCGGGCGACGGTCTAGGTGGCGGAGTGTATGTAGGGTATGATGGTGCACGAGCAACTGCAGCACGACCACTACGAGCCATCTCTTTCCGCTGGAGCTCCAACTGCTTAGCTTTTCTTTTACGCTCCTCCGTCGCCTCGAGCTCCTTATTCTGTACACTACTTCAGCATGATGCTCGTATGTGTACTAGAAGGTAGCATACCCTTGAGATAATCTCTTGTATCCTCTCCTCATGACTTTCCATCTCAAGAAAGGTCTTAATTTGACTTAATGAGAGATTTTCACGATAGCCTAGGGTAACGAGTTCGTCGAACGCGCTCAGTAATTCGTAGGCATTTCGCAGGATTTCCCTTTCATCCAGGCTCTTACATATACTCGTCACAACCTGGGCGAAGAGATGTAAAGAGTCGATGTCCTGAAGTATGTTCGATTGCCGGTTGGTAATAAGTACCATATATAGCTCGTCCAGTGGCTGATAGACATAGCGAACGTTGTCTTGCTCAACTGTAGTATGCTGTGTGCTTGAATCCGCGAGCTTTGGGAACGATGCTAGAAGTCCTTCAATTCTCGACCGTGCAACTTCACGGAATTGCCGCGAGAGCACTGCCTTGCCTCCTCTCGTACAGATTGAAGCTGCGAGAACGACCTGGAATCGTCAGTGCTAGCATATTACATTTGTCGTGGTGGAACACTTTACCATTGCTGTTTAGAAGTGACGACCTATGATGTAGGATCGATCTCAATCTGCTATTTCGGTTCCTGAAGCCACTGGGAGAGCAATTTGTCTTAATTCAACTCAGACGACACACATACTGCTGATATGTGGTCTGTTGCTTAAGATGGACCAGGGTCTGTGATTAATACGATGAGGACATTGTTAACAGAGTTGACTAAGACCAAATTCGTTTAGCTCGGAAAATTAGCGTTCCTTGAACACTTCTCCCATCAGATCCTCCACCGAATGCATCCTTGACATTACCAACTTCGCGACCATACGCGCCCGATCTTCATAGACTTCACAAGAATATCTGTGACTCACGCCTGTTGCTATATCATCTCTTCAGCGCGTGGCTGGCGGCCTCGAAGACTTGTCACCTTAACCTGAACTCTCTCTAGGTCTTGATGATCACTTAATTTCTGAATCAACGACCGAGGCAACGCATCAGTCAGACTTCAAGCTCTATCTTGCTCACAACCATCTACGCATCCCTAAGGCATCTACAACCTAATAATAGATAACATGTTCGAGACAGGACGTTGCAGCATCCAACCACCACAATGACCACATTACAGATGCAAACTACTTCGAATCTTGAAGCATCAGCCACCGAAGATCCAATGGAGCTCACGCCTGAGATGGATCGTCGTTTTGGAGCTGATGATGACATTGACATTGACCTAGACCTCACAGTCGACAATTATCAATATGAGGAAGATGAATACATGGGTGAAGATGTCAATGTATTTACAGATATGGCGTCTACGAATGAACAAGGCATGCAAGCAGGTAACGATGATGAGATGGCAGATGATAACTACGTGGAAGGATCTATTGCGGGGCAATCATCTGTACATGATGAAGATCTGGAGGATGCTGGGGACGCAGAACTCTATCCTGGCGATGAAGATACCATTGTGGGAGCCCCCCTAGGACACCCATCGGATATCTCTCAAGGATTACTTGACAAACAAGACCAGATCTTCGCGGATCCAGGACAAGATCCCGATTACGTTGAGCAGCCCAGTGCCCAAGAAGTCTCAAGTATTGCTCCTGGAAGCCTTTCCGCTGCGCATAAGGAAAGCAGTTCCACACCTGAACCTTCCACGATAGTAACACAGGAAAGCCTGCAAGAGCTTGCACCACATTATGAGGAGACTAGCAAACATGATGATGAGAACCATCAATATAATGCACAAGAGTCTCAGCGTGAATATGAAGATCAGATTAGCAGGCGTGAAGGCGAAAGCCATTGGGATATTTCCAAAGAGCCTCACCAAGGCGATGAAAACGATATTAGCAAAGAAGAGACTTCTGGCTATGAGTATTCGACCGACGTCTTTAATGACAACTTACAGCACGGCTCACAAACCACAATAGAGCAGCCCGATCAACAGGAAGTAGTAGGAGCTTCCCCGAAAGAGGACAGTCCGCTCCTTCACAAAGCTAAAGATGATCGACCCGAAGAGTATCGAAACGAGCCAGACGAGGCTATCCCGAAAGAACTCGCTTACGTACACCCTGTCATCGTTCTATACCAAGACAACGAGATTTCTTTGTTCCCGCCAATCGATCCGGATGATGAACATACCAACACTTACTTCTTGCAAAATGAACAAGTAGCTGGTGATAGCATCAAGGCTTTGTTTGGCGCACTTAGGTCGATATTAGGAGAAAGCATAAGCGAACAGGAGGAATTGATGCTTGACATCAATGACCTCGATCTTCATATAAGTGAAGTGAGTTTCTCTTGGCATGACGGTCGTATCTCGAATGCTAACGATTCAGCAGTCAACTATAGAGTCTTCTACCACAACGCTGCTGCAAATCATTGACGTTTACAATCATCTACAGCATTATGATGGCATTGAAAATGTGCCGCCTCTCTACATGCATCTAACAACAAAGGCTAGTTTTTCACATCGCTTCGAGTTCTTGCTGAATGCCATAGTGGAGGGGAAGGGGCTCTCACAGCTTCGGTCGGCTGAGGTAGGCGAAGAGATTCAGCAGCCCGTGCTCGACGGTGTTCAAGGCCATGAGCCGGGAGACGCTTTGCCGCAAGACGACGTGACCGGGGACACGGAGGCGGAGGTCGACGAACAAGAGCAAATCCTGGAGCCTGAAAACGTACACGATAAAGACCATCTACGAAGCGAATCGCCGCCTTTGAGGGAGCCAGCTCAAGATGCAACAACTGCAACGCAGGATTCCGCGCCACCAAACAAGTTTGTTGATACTACCGGTAAAGAGACTGACGACACAGAAGCTTACTCCGAGATTAAGGAGAGCCAAGGGGATGAGGATTATAAAGAAAAATACAAAATCAAGGAATCTCAAGAGGAAGAGAACCATGAAGAAGATGTTAATGAAGCCACACAGACTAGCGAAGAAGCTCCCATTCCATCCGCTTCAAATTCATCCGGAGAGCGACTGGCCCAAAAGCCGGTCGAAGCCACTGTAGACGAAGACGACACAATCGAATACGATGATGACGAGGGACTGACTCACGGGACTTCCACTGGCTCCTCTACTCTGCAGGGAGACGTTTTCGATACGAATGCAGATCATGATGAGGCCGAGACAGAAGGTCAACCCGTTTCAACGCCGGCCAAAGATTTTGATGATACTCCAAACCTCCTCAACCCTACCACAGAACCAGAGAATCATGAGGATTTGGCCGAGGAGGAAGAGGCAGCAACAAATGAAAACGACGGAGACTTAATAAGAGGTAAATCAGACCTGTCACAGCCCAGTGACGGTCCAGTCGCTGCTATTCCGGCTATTCCGGCGCAGACAGAGCTGGAATCTCCGATTCTGGCAAAAGTCGACGAAACCCCCATAGATGAGGACGAGATAACGTATGAGGACGAAGATGATGTCGAGACTCCTGAAGAGCCAGTAAACCTGGAGCGGATTGTTGCGTCAAGCCCTGGGTCTCTGAAACGTGCTCGAAGTCTTGATGGAGATGACGACGTTCTGGAAAATGAATCTCAAGGTATGAATCTCACAGAGCGGCATAAGGATGATTCCGAACTAACAAACCTCCAAACAGATGCTAAGCGCGTCCGCTCCGGCTGACCTTCCAAGGGATCGCACACATCTTCGTTCCACAGTCGTGTCTACAGTACCTCATCCCAACGATTTGTTCCTCGTTCGATTTCATGGATCCTTGCTCAGCATCAGCAACCATCGCATGAGCTCCGGGACTAAGATCTACCGAAGGCCTATGTGGGCTATCTGATGGACCGTGCAACAACGCCAATACGGGTGACGACCAACCCTCCTCACCATATCAGCTGCCGAATAATTTGTGGTCTTCTAACGACTAGTTTCTCTCTCCTCTAACACGGTAGGTCTGTGTGGTAGGTAGGCCGCAGGTTTGCCCTTTTACCATTTCCCCCTTTACTAATTTCGAACTCTTTTCCCTTCCCCACGCATGATACCCCCTGGATATTTTCGCATTTCACAAATAGGCAATTGAAGGCCCACACGGCACGCGGCGTATGCTGACATCATCCCCACTGTACCCTAAACACTCGATTCCGGTTAGCCACATCATTACCTGTCACTATTCGGCGTCCCTGCACCATCGTGAAGGTGGACTGGTTAGACAAGGCGAAAGGATCATGGCGTTGGGAACCATTGGCGTTGGTCACTAATGTGGGTGGCGGTCATGGCAGCGTTGGGAATATCCTGGCGTACAATTCTTGTATCATAGACCTTGATCGCGCGCATGCAAACTCGTACAATAATTCCCAATCATCAAAAGTCAGCACAGGCCTTGGTATAGCGCTCAATAACACTACATGGAATGATTCGCCTTTATACATTATAGAGTGTCATTCACCCTCGACTGTGGGGGAGCTGTAGTAGTCGAGGTAGCATCGTACCTGATTTCTTGCCGAATTCGATAAGACTAAGGATTTAGCGCCCGCTTTCCAGGTGGCCTAGGGGTTTATTTTGGGACCTCTGGGTCTTTGTGAAGAGACAAACCACCTTAGGACTACGCACTCGAGTCGGTCTAATACTATACAATCACTCCCTAGCTTACTCTTACGCTCATTCTGAAAGAAACCCCTCTGCGCTGCCCTTAGTACGTTCATCTCTAATCAAGCTCCAACCGGTCCAACGAAAGACGTCCGCGCCCCATCGCTCTTTCTCTCTCCCCCAACCTCCTCACTGAGATACCCACTTTACGCAACGTCGAGCCAGAGAGCCACCTTTTATCGGTCGATGATATCTCCAAGGAAACGCTGAAGGGCTTGACAGGGACTTTACGAAGGACGCCGCGCTGGCGCTGCGTAGCCTCGATAAATTGAGAAGGAACACGGCCCTAGTATAGTCAGGGTCGCTACGACGGCGGCATCACTAAGCCAGTCAAGATGGTAGAAGACAAATATGTGGGCCTGGCTTTGGCTATCCTGTCGACAATGGCAATTGGGACGAGTTTTGTCATAACAAAAAAGGGCCTCCTTGAAGCCAGTGAGAGGCACGGCTTTGAGGGAGATGGGTTCGCCTATCTAAAGAGTCCGACGTGGTGGGGAGGTATTGTCACAATGGTACTCGGAGAAGTCGCCAATTTCGCGGCTTATGCGTTTGCACCGGCTATACTGGTGACGCCATTGGGTGCACTAAGTGTACTGATTGGGGCAGTGTTGGGTTCATATTTCCTTAAAGAGGATCTTGGTACACTGGGCAAGCTGGGGTGTGCGTTGTGTCTTATCGGATCTGTCATAATAGTGTTACATGCACCACCGGACAAAGAGATACAGACTGTGGATGAGATACTGCAATATGCCATCCACCCAGGTACAGTCACCCCACCATGAATCTTATCAACTGACACTAATGAGTTTTGTGACAAAAGCTTTCCTGCTGTACTGCGCTGCAGTCGCGATCTTCTCCAGCATAATGATTTACAAAGTTGCCCCTAGGTATGGGAAGAAGAATCCACTCATATACATATCGATCTGTTCGACTGTTGGATCTGTGTCAGTAATGTCAGTCAAGGCCTTCGGCATCGCCTTGAAATTAACATTGGCCGGCAACAATCAATTGACGCACCCTTCAACCTACGCATTCGCAATCGTCACGGTGTGTTGCATATTAACCCAGATGAATTATTTTAACAAAGCCCTCAGTCAATTTTCAACCTCAATGTAAGCTACGTCTCATATTCGCCTGGAATCCTGCTAATGACCTACGAAGAGTGAATCCGTTATACTATGTCACATTTACAACTGCAACACTAGTCGCCTCTTTCATCCTCTTCCGTGGCTTCAATACTACAGACGCCGTGAACACTATCTCGCTCCTAAGCGGCTTCCTCGTCATCTTTACAGGCGTCTATCTCCTCAACCTATCGCGTGGAGATCCCAATGGGCACAAACTCCTCAACGGCCATGTAACAGACGGAGTACCAACAGATGGTATTACAGGTTTGCAAACACGCCACAGCATGCAGATCCGACGAAGTGGGGATCTTGGCCGAGCTAGTACTGGCTCAAGAGGCGAGAGAGGCGTGTTGATGCACTCTTTCGACGAAGAGCATATGGTCGGCCACGGGCTTGGAAAATTGCCTGAGGACAGCGAAGAAGATGAGGAGTCAGGGATGCCGCGAATGAATGGTGGTTATAATGGCACACATCTGCCGATGAAAAGCGAAGAGCAATGAATTTCGCATTTTCCGTCTTCTACATTTTGGCGGCCGTCTCACTTTGTTATCGATCTAGAGGATTCAAGGGGCGCAACGTGGGTTTCTAATCCCTCGCTGCTGGGAAGGATTTTGTTACGATGTTCGCATTGAATGGGCATTGGGTGGCGTTTTCTGAATCAACCTGGCAATACTCGCCGTTCATACGGCGTACAGGATGATGCTTGTATATGTCACACATAGATACCCAAGGTGGTATGAGAGGGAACTCACGAGGGATATGTATATATGAATCTGGAAAGATGAGTTTCACGCCTCGTTTGAAGCAGTTCTCTAGACAACACTGCAAGATCCGGGCTTTATGAGACTCTTAAAACGAGAACAAGCTGTCTATTGTACAGGTGCTTATGCCGTGGCCTATGTCCTATCGTTTAGGTTGCTCACGTCCAATGTCAAGAACAACATCATTTCGGTCAACTCCCTAATGGTCAGCTTCCCTCCACTAGCTTTGCGAACTTCTTTCCTTGGTAAGAGAAAGAAGCATACGTTATACATATAAAAGTTGTAGTGCAGAGGAATTATTAGTATTGTAAAGCTGGATCGTAACTTCAATGCTGGGTTGTCAGAGTGAATAACTACGCTAGTGAACGAACGACTATGACGTTGTCTGATGATCTTCCCAGAAACCTACGCCAATGCGTCTATCATATAGGTTGCCTGAGCGGTTACGAATTAGAAATGCCTGGCATCGCCAAGAAGCTGGTGATCATTGCTACCGTTGAGGGATTGATACTGCACCCAGCAGGCCAGCGCAACCAACGCAGCCTTCAAATCAAGTACTCAACCCATGAGATTTCTTCCCTCGCATCTTCCACGTCCTCGAGCTCTCTATCCGGTCCTGAATTCCATGGCATTGTTGGTAGTCGATATCCAATATCTAGACCCGATTGCTTTACTGATAGCATAGGCTTTTAAGGACTCCTCACTATCGCCCCTGTTTCCTACCTCATCACTATTCTACGCCGTGAACAGGTAGCACAGATACGAGGGGTTCCGGTATTTGTCATTACAGATGTTGCTCTAATACCTCTCTCATCCCAAAGTGAAGCCAAGAGAGCTATTGAGCAAGCAAAGAGAGGTCTAAAAGAAGACCTTGAAGGACACGCATCCTCTGAAGCAGACAGCGATACTTCCGAGGATGAAGAAATTCATGCTGAAGATGGGAAATCCGAGGATGATGGTCGAATATCTCTTGAGAGCTTGAGTGCTCCTGCAAATGAAGACAATTCAGGAAATAGGCCAGGAGGTCCTGAGCGGAGCACTAGCAACGTGGTTGAAGATGTCATAAGCAAGAAGGGTCAATATGGCCGCTTTGCAGAGCGATGGTTCTCGCGCAAAGGTTGGAGTACGGACAAGCGCAGGGCACAAGGGATGAGTACCGCTGACGAAGACAAGCTCCCTTCTGTGGGAGCTGCGGAATTTGCACCACCCAAGGATCCTCCAGCAGTTGCTGCGGAGGAGAGGCTTGCGAAAATGGATCTGTACGGTCAGACTAGCGATCTGAAGTCCAGAAAGACATCTCAGCTGGGCAATCGAGAGGCCAACACCGCCAACGCCCTTGTACCCAAACTCCTTCGAACCACAAGGATGCTCTTGTCGTCCCGTAGCTTCTTCTACTCGTATGATCTTGACATTACAAGAAGGTTAGGCGGTGAAACTATGAGGAACCCCGAGATACCACTTAGCAAATCTGTTGATCCATTGGTCAGTTTTTTGAGCATCTTTGGCGACCTTCCTCGGGCCTTGCCGCTGATACCTATACCTAGTTCTTTTGGAATCACCATCTGGCATTGCCTTTTACTGAAAACGGATATCACACATTCGTCCTGCCTATAATGCAAGGATTCGTGGGTCAGCGGGCTTTCTCAATCAACCGAAATGCCAAAGACCCGTCTGAAGCCATCTCTGACGCGGAGCAAGATACATCAGCTGTCATTCAGGCCCAACAGAGAGCTGAGAAGTGCGATGACGAGACAGAGTTCTTACTTACGTTAATCTCCAGAAGGTCAATAAAACGACCAGGCTTACGCTACTTAAGGTAATGTTGCTCTAATAGAAGCCATGGCTATTCTCCAGATGACTGACTTACAAATCTCAGGCGAGGAGTTGATGAGGACGGTAACACAGCAAACACCGTAGAAACAGAGCAGATTTTATCTAGAGCTTCATGGTCACCTGCTCACAAACTCTACTCTTTCACGCAGATCCGTGGCTCCATACCCCTGTTCTTTTCTCAGTCGCCGTATTCATTCAAGCCAATACCTGTCTCCCAGCATTCGCCTGAGACAAATCATAAAGCATTCAAGCGACATTTTACCAACCTCGCAAATCGGTACGGGGACGTACAAATAGCTCTCTTAGTCGATAAAAAGGGTGGTGAAGCAGAGATTGGTCGGAAGTACGAAGAACATACGAAGGAATTCAATGCAGAAGACGGCATCGCCGGAAGGAAGCTTGGCTTTGAATGGTTCGACTTTCACGCAGTCTGTCGCGGTATGAAATTCGAGAATGTCAGCATTCTTATGGATACTCTAGAGGGAAGGCTCGACGAGTTCGGTGAGACTACGGAGCTCAATGCAATTATTGAGAAGACACAATCTGGTATACTCCGCACTAACTGCATGGATTGTCTCGACCGAACGAATGTCGCCCAAAGTGCTACTGGCCAAAGGGCTTTGGAGAAGCAGTTGAAAGCAGAAGGCATTGAAGTAGACCTTCTGACCGACACAACCACCCAATGGTTCAATACTCTATGGGCAGATAATGGAGACGCCATCTCGCGGCAGTATTCTAGCACAGCAGCCTTGAAAGGTGATTTCACTCGCACCCGACGACGAAACTATCGCGGAGCTATCAACGATCTCGGGCTGACACTCTCAAGATATTACAATAACATCGTTAATGGTAAGAAATCTAGACTTCTATGTGCAGGTAGCTATACTTATACTCAACAGATTACTTTTCCCAAGCAGCAATTGACTACCTCCTGGGAAATGTGACGTCGCAGGTTTTCGAGGAGTTTGAAGCAACCTTAGGAAATCGAGACCCGGCTATGTCTATGTCCAAAGTCCGAGCAAATGCTGTCGAAACGAGCTCGAAGATTGTCATTGCGGACCAAAGTGAAGATCTTGTTGGAGGTTGGACATTATTGAGCCCACGTGAACAAAATACTGTGAGGACGTATCCGTTTGAGGAGATATGTCTTTTGATCACAGACGCTGCCTTATATCGCGTGAATTTCGACTGGAATGTCGAAAAGGTATCATCCTTTGAGAGGGTAGACTTGAGGAGCATTACAGGCATAATGAAGGGAGCCTACATTACGTCGACACTTACTGCCAGTCAAACAGACTCAGAAACGAACTTTGGTTTTGTAATTAAGTACAAGGCCGGCAAGGAGAATATAGCGCGGGTTAATACCAGATCCCTGAGCAGCGCAGTTGGTTCGGACAGCAACGAAGCATGTGAGCTTGGCGATACTGCTGGTCAAGGTACCACAAAAGAAGACGCATCGACGCTCAAAATCCTCGCTTTCAAAGCGCTCCCGGTGCGGGATAGCTTCGCCAGCATGGAGGGCCAGGAGACCCACGCTATGAGCGAAAAGGAACTGGTCAGTAACGTGTGCGAGGAGATCCAGAGAGCGGCGCTTGGCGAGCATAGCGGCGCCGCGGGCTTTATAGAAGATAAGGATATAATATCATTGCAGGAAGCGAGAAAGAGTACAGGTTTGTTAGAGCAGTGGGGCCATTCGATCAAGAAGTTGGTGTGGGCTTGATTTGGTTAGGTAGTGTAGAGATGTTCTTTGTAAACAATGAGCATGAGTAATCGGTAGCTGGTATCTTACATACACCTATTGTCATGAATATTCATAAGTATGCAACGAGTGTTACAAGTAGTGTATGTGTGGTGTTGGCGCTCTTAGTACGGGCCATAAGTTCATACCGGTACATGTACTATTAGGCATGCCAAGTTGGAATAGGAAGTCGCAAGCGGTTGGCAGATTTTAGGTACTATGTAGATTGTAGACGGATCTCTCAGTGATCATCGACAGGGCAGCCTTATGATCCGCGTACGGTAAGCCCACTAGCGCGTTCTAATAATACGCGCACCCGACAATGGCTGGATGGCTCGAATACTGGGTAGGTAGCTATGGCCCGCACTCGGCTGGCTTGCTGAAGGACAGTGTGTTATGTTCCACCAGAAGTCGATGCTCTCTCCTACCACGTTATGCCCCCAACCTTCCTCTCGACTTGATACCATCCATCAATCATGTACCTTCGTTCGCCGTGCAACTGCAATTACCCAAAATAGCACACATCTCGATCGAGTCCCGCAAGCGAGTACCCGTCTGAACCTCCCTGCTGTCTCAGCGCCGAGTCCGTACGCTTTCGGCAACCTGCATGGTCCTTTGGTGGACTCGAGGAGAGTCGAAAGCCGCTTTGGTTTAAGGACAGTCTTTTGAGGGAGGGTTCAATCAAACAAAGGGCTAGATCTCCTTGTTTTCCCTTGTCCTGGGGAACCGAACTGGGAGAATCGGATCGCTACTACTATTGCTCGCACCCCGCACCCATAGAAGAGGGGCAAAAGTTCGATGAGAGTGGATGGTGTCGACTCGGCGAATGCTGGGGCTTTTCCACCTCTCAAGCCGCCAGCATTTCAGATCATAGTGTTGGTATGTACAGGCGAACTCTCGTTGTGTTAATCACGCTGTTTTGCTGGTACCGACGGCGCAACGCCAACTTTTCGAGAAATTTCCTGCATCTCTCCCTTAGCAGTGTCTTCGCAGACTTGGAGGCTTTGCCCTATGCATTAGTAACTCTCCTATTTTGCTTACCAATACCGATACTGACATGTTAGTTTTCAGGGTTCTGGAGGTGGACCGAACGAAGATAACGTGACGGGTCTTTTGGTCAGGTCCACGGCTACGAATTGGGCCAAAGGGTCTGTACTGGCTGTTGACGCTGGCACTCACCTCGCCGCCGTGATCAAAATTTTTCAAGACCATCTTCCCGAAGCAGTCCCAGCTGCACCGTCAGATTTCACAGTCTCAACTGGCAATAGAACTGTTCGTCCTCGAGCAAGTTCGGCTGCTGCTCAAGGCTCAAAATCACTTCGACATGCGACCTCAGAATTGAACAACAATGGAGGATCTACTCCATCACAGCAAGTCGATGGAGCGTCTGCGCAATGCCTCACCACCGGGCCCTTCGCCAACTTAGAGGTCCCTTTCGAGTCTGTCAAAGCAAATGCAGCTTACTTCATGCGCAATCTGATCTCCACCTACCTCATCACACATCCCCATCTCGACCACATCTCGGGCTTCGCAATCAACACTGCTTCTTTCCAGCACACATCACGTCCTAAGAGAATAGCAGCTCTACCATCGACAATAGACGCTATTAAAACTCACATTTTCAACGACGTAATATGGCCGAATATGTCCGACGAAGATGGGGGAGTTGGCTTTGTAAGCTACATGCGCTTGGTAGAAGGAGGAAATATACAATTTGGTGACGGAGAAAGTAGAGGATACATCGAAGTTTGTGATGGCTTAGCAGTGAAATGCTGGAGCGTAAGTCACGGCCAATGCATGCGGAAGCACCGTGGTCATGGCAGCGGTAGCGGTAGCACGCATGAAGCATTCAACGAAGCCGCATCACGACGAGCCTCCCAGCATGCAATTACCCCCATCGGTACGCAAAGCGGTCAGGGTTATGCCGACATCATGCGGCCAATAGACAGCTCTGCATTCTTCCTCCGCGACGACCACACCGGCAACGAAGTCCTCATCTTCGGCGACGTAGAACCCGACTCAGTCTCACTCTCCCCCCGAAACGAACAAATCTGGTCCGACGCCGCCACCAAAATCAGCCACGGCCTCCTCACCGGGATCCTGATCGAGTGCTCTTACGACAACTCCCAATCCGATGAAACCCTCTTCGGCCACCTCGCCCCGCGCCACCTCATTGCCGAACTCAAGGTCCTCGCAGAAAAGGTCAAAAACCTCCACCCCGCCTCCACGCCTACAGCCGCCGAAACGCCTCTTCCCCAGCGTAAACGCAAACGCCTCAGCAACGGTCTCAAGATTCACGAGGAGATGGAGACACGCACTGGTCGTAGGGGTCGCACTCCTTCTGAAACAGGTCGCAAAACGAGACGATCAACAGTCAGTCCCGCCACGCCTGCTTCCCTCATAGGTGAAGACTTCCCGGCAAAAGACATCTCCTTCGACATTCCCGACCCCATCAACGAGACCCGTGCCGGCGAAAGCAGGGCAGGGGGCGCACCACTAGAGGGACTACAGGTTATAGTCATTCATGTTAAGGAAACTTTGAAAGATGGACCAGAGCCAGGGGAAGTGATATTAGCGCAATTAGAGCAGGGGGCGAGGGAGGAGGGGCTGGGGTGTTCATTTTCGATTTCGAAGGCAAGAACGAGTATATGGCTTTAAGAAGCATTGATCTTGGGGGCCGGGATATGACGATGCATGCATGAGTGCTATGATTTTGGTTCTGATGACGTACGTGCTGCGATTTGGGAAGGCAAAAATGGCGTGCATTGGAGTGTTGCTATCTAACATCAACGGGGTTCTATTCATGGATCTTGTCCTCTTGAATACATGCTTCCATGCATGGTATGTGCCTGACTGCGTGGACTGGGTGCGATTAGAATAGATAGAAGGATTTTAAAGTCGTGTGCATCCACATCGATGCGTCTGGAATATAAGCATACAAATAAATACTAAAATCCCCGTTTTAGGTCTTGTTGCTCGACCATGGCAGATGATAAGTCGTTTGTATCATGTTCGTATGGACAGCGTATATATGTATGGACATACAGCTGCTGGAATGCAAACTACTGCCTTCGGAATATGAGCTGCAATGCAATGCTAGAATGTCTTTTCATATGACTGACACGTAAGTAATTACGGAAGACGGCGTCGCATATGGCAATTTTCCACGAACTATAACTTGCATTTCTTGACATGGTTTGATAACACATTAAAGGGGGCATCTACGTCTGGATTCAGGTTAGAATTATCTTCTAATAATCTTTGTCGACCAGTCACCCTCGGTGTTGTGACACCAGAGATTTTGCCCATTTTATCCCCTTGGTTTCGTCTTATCAAAGCACTGTTTTGTGGATTATAATATTCTATAATAGAATTAAGTAAAAGGGACCCGGTCTATCAAAACCTATGGGATGATAAGAAGGATATCCTAGGGACAGAACGGTGATGATTACTCTTATCAAAGCCCATGGAATACTAGGAAAAGATATTCTATGCAACAAAAACGGCGATGACTACTCTTCATTCTTCCTCTTTGACCAAAGCCGTCGTACAGCACGCTTCGCGCGTGGAAAAAGAAAGTATACCTCTTCGCCTTTCAAAGCAGCAATGGTGCAAGGAATAACGAGGCCGAATGTTAGGGACAAGGATATAGTCCAGAAATGCCTGAGCGTGGTAATCTGGTTATCGATACCAATGACGTTCATACCGAAGAAGCTGGCCACGAACCCCATTGGGAGGAAGATGATGGTTACGATGGTAAAAACGAAGATTGCTTTGCTGTTATCGTCCTGGAACGTTTCGACTAGTTGGACGTTCTGGATGGCGAGAAGCTTGGCTCTGTCGAGGAGCTCGTCACAGTTCTTGGCCTGCTCTTGGATTCGGATTAAGATCTTGTCGATTGCTTTGCATTCGAAGTTGTGTCTAAGCTTGCGCGTGATGCTTGGAGTGGTGAATGTTTTAGGGTCGAGTGATTTCCGGAGGCCTGCCAGGACGCTGATCTGCTGGTTGAGTACGTTCTTAATGATGGAGATTTCCTCTTGAAATATGTTCATCCTTTTTAGAAGGCGCCGGCTTGCTTCGTACTCTACTTTCAGTGCCTGGGACGAACGTTAATTCATTCTGTTGTTTAAAGCATAGGCAATCCTACCAGGTGTTCTAAACACTCTTCGTAGAGATTTATGATGTCAATCGTGCCAGAACCTCTTACTCCAGAAGAGAGTCTCTCGAGCAGAGATATTGTTATTGCCTCAGGTGTTACGACTGGCCCGACATTGCCATTCTTATCTCGGCCATCCGCTTCCCGAATTAACTGGTCCCTTGCTGCTTGGAGGAGTTCGCATGCTTCCTCTCCATGCTTGAAAAGTGCTGAATCCTTCAATTTGGGTGAGTCACTTCGGAGGCACCGGACAGTCTCTACAACCATCTGGAGGATCTCGCCCAATGCGTCTACCATGACGGCAAGGAGGATGGCACCTTCTGCCACAGCATCTTTATGGTGCCACTCTTTAGTAGTGTCGGCCTGAACCGCACGCGAGCAGTACACGCCTTGATGGAGACGGCGCGCATGAGACACTATACTAGCCACTAATTTTGAATACTGGTCTAGGTCCGAATGCTCGAAATGATCGTTTTTGAACCTCTTTGACCCACTAGTTAGCGACTATCCTTTCAGCGAGGAAAGTGAAATCTAAAGGGGGTATACTTCGAGAATTTCGTACACAGCACCCCAGTACATCTCAATTGGACGAGGTGCAAAGTTTGACCCTTCAGGCACATAGCAATTGAAGATTTCTTGAAAGGCCTTCCATAGTTTTGACACATAGTCTTCTTTTTGTTTCGAAACATATTCTTCTACTTGTCTTTGGGATGCACCAGTAACTTGGAGATCTGTCTCTGCTGTAACACGAGCGTAGATCGCTTTGAGGAATCTGTTCACTCGATCTGAAAGCGAGATTTGATCTGCTTCTCCGAACTCATCCAGGATATCCCAGGCCAGGAATGCGGTGACGATTGGAATTCTGTTTTTGTCCGGATCGTCTGTTCCTGCTGCGTGGAAAGTCAGCTGTCTAGTTGGAAGGCGAATGTTGTCCTCTTCAGGTTGCTGCACGTGTATTTTAGGCAATTCTTTCCTCATCCAGATGTCTACAATTTCATCAGACTTGTAATCGCGGAGTAGAGACGCCCAGTTGCCAATGGTGATTTGTTCTTTTCCTTTGAACCAAAAGCGATATTCACTTGGCCTTGCCTTGTCTTTACCTGTGCCTAGAAATTCAAGTATTTGTTGCTGCTTGTTGAGCAATCCCTGACCTAATCAGCCTCATTCTCAGGAATCCTGTTCCATTACTTACAAACCAGGAGTCGCATTGAATGATAGGCCAGATAAGGTCTTCATGCCTGCCCTGATACGTAAATCGTATCCGGACTAAAGACAATTGATAGTTATCGGGCCGCGGAGTGTAATTGGTCTCAATTTTCATGGCTGAGCCTCGGAGCATGGCATCATCAATTGGTCCATTAGTTACCAAGGTGTCTATAGCTGTAAGCCAATATATCGAGAGCCTCGAAATAGACATACCAAGTCCAGCAATAACTCCCCACAGCTGGGGAACATACACGAGATCTTTCACCATCTTAGGGCGGCCCACGCGGCTCTTTCGCTTTTCCTCGGTTGATTTAACCTCCTTTAGCATAGAGATGCATTGGAATTTGTCTCTCTCAATCGTCTTGTTGAGACGATAATGCGACTGCAAGAGTGTACGAGGCGGATGTTGATCCTCCCTCTTTCTGAAATGCTTTCTGAGTTCTGGCTTAGCAACATTGAAGTAAGGGAAGCTGAAGAAGATACAAGTCTTGTCCACTGTGTATCTGGAAATATCTTGATTGTCGTAACGGATAGCTGTAGCGTTGAGAAATCTGCCTCCAACAAAATCTCTTTCCGCAACGGTACGGACTCTTTGAATTAGGCGTCGAGTTAACCCACGTTCGCTACCGTGGCATTCATTCACAATTTTCTGATAGAGGTCAGTATTTCACCACAAAACAAGGGCACTAGCAGGTCTCTACAAACCTCAAGTGTTTTAAGTTGTAAGGCTTTTTGGTTCGAATGACTTCAATATAGGTCAGGAAGATCGTTAATCATTGGTGGACGATCCTTACTGCCATCGGACTCGTCGCCTTTGCAAACCTGGCTCGGGCCCATCTAGCTCGGCTTTCCCGGCGTTCAATGCTAGATGTCTTCGACCTTCGATATCCGGCATGGTCCACCGTAGCCTAATGTTAATCATCTCGGGTTTTGGTTGGGTTGGTGCATTGCCATTGGTTATTGTATCGTCTACAATGCCATGTTCCAGATCATCTGGCAGCTTTGCTCTACGACCACCAGCGTGACGTTGCCAGATATGTGGCGCGGTCTCAGTGAATTCATGGTCGCGTTCCTCTGATCTTCTCGGAGCATTCGTATCCCTCTGCAAAATTTCGAGACTCGAAATGTTCCTCCGAGTTAGCTCCCTTTCTGGTCCGTCATCAACCATGTTATAATCGTAGCCATCATCAGAGCTCTGGTAGTCTAATGAGTTGAGATTGCTCTGAGAATTCGATCTTGACAGCTGTGGACTCAACGATGCCATCGTATTCGCGCCTAACGATTATTGCGTATATAATATATAGAAGAAGATGGCAAACAGACAAAGGCGAACGAAAGTTGCTGGACCCATACTTATGTTCCTGACGAAACGCCAGCCTTATGTCCCTCTTCCCCCAAGGAACGACGGCTCTCCTCTCCATCTTAATCAGGCCTAGTGCATTGCAGTTTGCGGTTTAGATCGCCATAGATAGAAAACGCAAGCGAGGTGTGGCACGGCAGATATTGTTTAACAGATCACGAGACACAGTGGTCGTGTCCACAATCTGCACGTGACATACCTACAAGATGGAACCATTCTCAGTCAAAGGAACTCCCTGGATGTGCGAATGGTGGAGGTTGTTAGGATGTTGTGGTACTGCACCTCTGCATTTGAGCGTCCTCCAAGGCGTAGCCCTAGACGCTTGCATTTTTGACAAGGTCTAAAGGTGAACCACTCAGAGAGCCGAACCCAGAAAAGAGGTCTCTTCGAACCAGTCAGGCTGCAAGTGTTCAGGTGCTCTATAACTTGACTCCGGCCTCTATCGAATAGCATTGTAGGTCGTTCTGGCTTTAGGGACAGGGACATTGCTTGAGGTTTTGAACAGCGTGGCGGCCATAAGGAACTGTGCACAGAAGATCCCGACCTTTTTTGGAAGTGTCAGGGCCTTAGCTGTTAGTGCTCACGGGTCTATTCAAGGTACTGAGGCTCTGGAAGAGGGTGTTGACAATAGCCTGAGGCCATTCAGGCGCGCTGTACACCTAGGAAAGGTTCAAACCCCAACCAACACCTAGCAACCGTAGAGCCCTGTAGGGTCAACCCCTAAAGCTGGTCCCCAAGGAAAGAAGATGTGGGGTAGAGAAATCTGCTTTGGGGACTAATTCAATCGCCTGGGGGATTAACCCTAAGATGGCTCTAGGGGGTTCCTATACAGTCACGCGTCAAAAGTATTTAGCGCTTACCGTTTTCAGGGCAAAACCCATCTTCTGCGCACTTGTATATAAGACCGTTTTCAACCCAAAATTTCCTAAAAATTTCAACAAGCTTAGAACTTTGATATAGGTAAAATTCTACTAACTCTATTTTTTATAGCTAGCGCTGATAATATAATAATAAACACATAAAGTAGATCAAGTTTAAAAATTACTAATTTTACCATAAAATTAAGCGAAAATTGATGAACTTTTTCTTTTTTTAACTTTACACCAATTTCTGACCTACTTATATTAGGTTTTCGCAAATTATAAAGAGTATATATTATTTTATAAGTAATTAACTGACTTCTATTAAATTTTTAGAAAATTCTGTGACCTAGAAAAAATTTGGTGGTCCCTATGAAAAGTGCGGCTTTTGGCTATTTTTGCCCTGTTTTCGGTTGCGCGCTAAATACTTTTGACGTAGTACTGTATCAGCCCTATAGGGCTACATGGTTGTACGGTTGGGGGGTGAACCCTTTCGGCTCCGCAGGTAGCAAGCGCGCCCGGGCGGCGGACCTGTGGGTGAATTGAAGGCACATATCAAGGACCTCCTTTTGTCACGAGCGAGAAGATGAGGTAGGCATAGGACTAGTGCTACAAAAGTGTTCTTCTCACAGAGTTTCATACAACTCTATGCATCATTAAACAATTTTCCATATCAGTTCGTAATTACATAAATCGTTCGTTCCATTCCCATAGCTAACTCGTAACTTTTCAGGGCATTATGCCATCCCCTGCCATCAACGCCAATGCTGGTGACTGATATCGCCGGGGTATCACATCAAAAAATGCCGATATCAATCCATTATGCCTGATCTTGTGCGTCAAGCTTCCAAATGTGTGTGTATATATATGTACTGAGAAGGATGGAGTTGTTTGTCGTTATTAGGGATCGAGTGAGTATAGCCGCGTCGTATGAAAGTTCTTTTAGCTTTAGAATGATTGTAAAGGTCTCGGATCGGGGATCTATGTTGTGGATATGTGTCGAATGGCGCTGACTCTATGGGTGAAGAGAGTCCAGGTTGGGCACCAGGAGGGCCGCAAGTGGATCCTCTTTAGGATCATCAGAAGGGTGCTTTTAACCCTGCAAGCACCGAAAAGGCCAGATTATGTAGGGCTATGTTTAAATCGAGTCGTCAGGGTATTCAGGAGTAGCAGGATGCACCAGATAGTGTGGGTGTAGGAGGATTGCGCCATACCTTCTCTCATCCTTGTAACTTGCTTATGCATGGACTTGGGTTCCTAAGAACTGCGAGAGTCGTTCCGAGAGGTGAGACAAGTGGCCTCATGTAGAGCTCCGGCTTTTTTAAACAGGTCAGCTCCATCACCTTAGGGCACGATATAAACATCAGGTCGAGTGAGCATAGGGATCATTGTGCCGAGGAGTGCCCCGCCGTAGACGCGAATCCGACATCAACAATCATGGTAAAACTTAATCAAGAGATTAGAGTCCGTAAGCCGGAGGGTAATAATGACTCAGAAGCTGTTGCTGAGGCATCCACCTTCCCAGTTATAGTGTCTCGTGAGCAGAGAAGCGAGTCCTCCTTTACTCTGAAATCCACCTTAAGGATCAACTCCAGTAAGCTGAGCCGTGACAACGACGCAGACACCGCTACTAGATCGTCTTTCATCGGCTATGAAATATACTCGTCAATGTGAGTATAGACTACCTAGAATCCGGTAGGACCACCTCAAGTATCAATCCAGAATGCTAGCAGAGATCTCTAGCTCAGAAGCCGATACCGCGGTATTTTTTATTATCTTTCCGATAAGCAGGCTGCGCTGGAAGGCCATTCTTTTAGGCGGAATTAACTGTCATGATGGCTCTGAGACCGCTGCTGAGGCGTTGGGCATCGTGTTTGTTGTATGTGGAGTGGCCCCGACTCCAGTCTCTCATTTATGAAGCTAAGTTATCGCGCGGGTAGAGATCATTGCCCAAACAGCGTTATCACCCTCTGGAACGTTAGCTTCAGAGTTCGATGGCTTAGACGCCGCTGCTGTTCATCCATCTTCGCCTTCGAAGTGTGCTCTACTTCCCCGCCTTTCTCTCGGTTTTGATGGATCGCGCAATGCGGAATTTAATACAATTGGTTCCTTCCCATTCGCATATCTCTGCTGTTTAGGAAGTGGCTCAGCACCGATTTGATCCTCATCGTCAGAGACTTCGTGTACGCTACCGTGACCGGGGGGACTGCCATTATCCACTTGCACGCTTTCGTTTTGCTCGATGGCACAGTTCGGTTCAAGGATGGGATCCTCCGGCCCCTGCTGGCACTTAGTGCAGAAGTAGACCGGAGAGGCTTCTTTGAGCCGTGAAACAATTTGAGAAATGGAGGGACGAGCCTCTGGATCGTGAGATATCATCTCAGAGCCAAGCTTGAAAAGCAATATGAGCGGGCTTTTGGGGTCTTTTGAGCTCAACTCCTGTGCCTGGGTTTGAGCCCACTCTTGCGTAGCTGTTATATTTTTCCATATAGGCATGCACGCCTCGAAATCTCCAGGTACCGAGTTTTCGTATTCTGGTCCTTGGGCATTCAGATAGCTTAGGATTTCGAGAAAAACTATGCCAAATGAGTAGATATCAGATTTTCTTCCATGCCCAATAGCACTACGCTGCGCACCATCAGGTTCCTGTGAAGGAAGATCCTTGTCTGTGTCCGACTCATCCGAGTCGTCAGGGTCAAAGTCTCCCCCCGATTTACCGGCTTCAATCTGTTCCATGATTTCTGGAGCCGCATAGCGTGGCGAATAACGTGATTTACCCCTCGTCTTGCTTTCATCCGGATGGTGGCCAAAATCATAGGCAAGGCCAAAATCAGCCCATAGGAACCTCGCGGGCTCGCGTGGGAAGGCCATCTGATATAGTATGTTCGACGGTTTAATATCCTTATGGCGTATATTACGGCCATGGATGTGCGAAAGGCCGCGACTCAAGCACCCAAAAGCGGTCAGTATTATAGGCTTCAGTATAACCCGATCCCGTCGACGATCCGTAGTGTCATTGTCATAGTTAGGACGATTCCGATAGTATCGTCTAAGAAGTTTATGTAGATCAGTGGTCGCTGCCGGCTTCAAGAGAATGCCATACTTGTTGCCTCGTTGATAGGACTTGACAAATTGTACAATGTGGCGGTGGTTGAGCCTCTTCAATCGCAAGATCTCCCGTCGTAAATGATTGCTGCCTCCGGTTTGTTCCTTGCGGGCGTAGTACATGCTTGTAAAGGCGTGTTTTGTCTTCGTCACAGAACCATATGCCCCATCCCCGTACTTATCTATGTGTTCGAGGGGTAGCGGCTCTACTTCAGGAATCTCGAGATGATGTCCATCGTTCCAGGTTCGACAGATAGCCCTGTACTGCTCTGCAACAAAAGTACTCGCGTGAGGAGCATCGTCCGGGCCTAAAATACGCTCCAACATAGTTTGTTCCAATGGCAGCTGTCTATCGTCCTTATCGTGTTCACATATATGGTCGAGAAGTCTCTCCTGCTTCATAGCACGTAGTATGAGACAGATTCTAGCCATATCAGTAAGCTTCTTTACCCTGCGTATATTTTCCGGTGCTACGGCATTGGCACTATTGGCTTTAATAGTGGCCTCATGCCATGCATCGTAGAAAGCTTTGAGCACCGAGCCCGCTTTTTGGATATCGTGCTCACTGTATACCTTGCCATCTCCTGGGTCGTCAGCGTTGCCAACGTGACCCTCCAGATCCGGTCGTGCGGGAATTTCTTGCCATAGCAGTTGCATTGTTCCAAATCGCGTCGTCCTTCGCTCCTCCTCCGACATCTGGCTGAGGGTTCTAACGAAGACATGGTAGGATTTAGGCCTCCCCAAACGGACTTCAGTGATTTTCTCCTGAAGTCGCTTCTGATCCGGAGAATCGCGTAGGATTGTCTTGTCACTGTTATGTAGAGCACCAATTATATCCCCAATCTTTTTCAAGTCCTTGGTTATGTGCTCGCTATCCTCTGCTTCATGCCTTTAAAGAGTCAGTGCTAGCTCAAATATAAAGGCTGATTGGACATTCGCACTTCGGTTTATGCAAATCGAAGGGGTGGTGTTTGAGCCGATGGTCTAAAACTTTGCTGACTTCAGTCGTGTGGAACTTGATATTATCAAAGTACTTTGTGAATGGCGCAATAATGGCATCGTCTGATGTTTGCCGGCCCTTATGGATTGCTGCAATCCAGGCCTTTAGATTCGCAATGCTACTAGTAACCTGCTCTCATCAGCTACCTCTCTACGTATTGAACGGTAAATGGACATACGTGTGATTCGACCTTGTCTAATAGTTGTATCCTTTTTGTACTATGAGTATGCTTCGCTTTGCTGTCACTCGCATGCTTCTTCAGCTTTTCCAGAGATAGCACGCAGCTTTCGGCGCACTCGAGCAGGATCAGTGGTCTTCGATCCATAGAAGCGGCCATTGCCGTCGAACATTACGAAGGACGATGGCGCCCCAATTGGCAGCAAGTTTTGATAGGCAAACCGACGCCGTCCCAATTCGAACCGCCTGAGAATCGATGAAAAGATAGAGGCAGCAGGGCGGGCTTTGTAGATTTCACAAAGACATTGCGCCTTGTTCTAGCTCGCCGGTAGCTTAAAACCGGATGACAAGGATCGGCCTTGGCTTGTGGCAGCCTCAAACCACGAGTATGTCCGCTTAATGAAGAGCAACTTTGGTGACAACTGATAACCTAATGGGTCTGTACTTCAAAAGGTACCTTCACTCGGAATGTCCCTGGTGCATCCTTAGAGTAACAATCGGGCAACCGCGGATTTATCTGCTCCCCGCCAGTCGATATTGGGGCTGGCACAGGTGGTGGGGTAACAGCACTGCCCCCTTGTTTGAATTGATAATCCCCTCAAGTCGCGAGTCTGTTTTTCCTCTCCCAATTGCTGGCGCCCGACAGGTCGGGCTGCCTATATATACGTATATGTATATATATATATATATATTTATGAACATTCGTATCTTGCTAATGGAGAACCCAATCTCTGCCACTGCGGAAGCCATTGAGGAATTAGTAAAATTGGCAAAAAAGCAGCAACTACCCCATGACGCGCTGAGCATTTCACAACCGACCGACGACGCGAGAAAAGCCGCGGTGGTCCTGGAGACTAGTCAGCAGAAATACCGTGTATGGAGGAAGACTTGGATGGAAAATGTCCAAGATCCTGAAAACACCGCTCAAGAACTTTGGGGATCTGCTGGCTGGGAGGATATCAGAAAGCTGCTCGGCTCCATCCGAGATGCTGTTCAAAGGACGCAAGAAGAGATTGGAAGACCGTATGATACTTATTCAGGCTCCAGATTGAGGCATGGACTAAGGTTTCTCTCGAAATGGAAGGGTCAGACTGGGCCCGCGCAAACTTTTACTGTGAAGAGTCCTCAGCCGCTAGACCTTGCGATACAATTGAACAGATCAGTAGACGAACTCTGGACGTATTCTGAAGTTGCGTTTGATTCTCTCCATGGGATTTTTGCGCAGAAAATTAATCCACCTTTCCGAAACCGGCTGCTTACATGTTCTCTCCAAGCAAGGGCTGGCTCGTTAGCGCTTTACGCAGCTTGCAACCGATCCAAGGCGGGCTATAGCCTGGAAGTCGATCTGTTTGGTGACTACAGGGGGAATCGAAGGTCCTCTCTGAGCTGCGTGTCTCAATCTTCCACAAAGACGAACTCAAGACTGTATTACCATCTCTTTGTACAAGCTCCTGAGACTTCGGCGTATACGGGGGATATGATGATCGAGAGCGTGGCCAACCCGGGCGAACAGGACTTTGGAAACACCAAGCCCTTCGAGTTTGACGTCAATAAGAATGACCTGGCCATTTTTGAGTCGTGGCCTCATGAGAAGTCTAGGCTTCTCTCCCTCTGGCCTAATGGAGCACATGCGCCGTCCTATTTTCGGGTTGCTAAGCCGCCAGCCGCTTTAAAACTAGATGGTGATATCGAGAGTATAGCACACTTGATATACAAGGATCGTGTGACAAGCAACACCAAACTGGCACAGCGGCCCCTGTCTCTCCTGAGAAGAGTTGAGTTAGCCTTTAAGTTGGTCGAATGCGGCTTTTATCTCTTAGGTACGCCATGGCTTGCATCATTGAGTAGCAAACGGCTTCGAAGGGTAGAGGCCAATGAAAGAAAACAATTTGTGTTAGAAGTGCAGACCCTCGAGCTTGAGGATTTATATTCCGAGGATCCCAAAGCTCTTTCCGAGCCTTCACAATTGTTTTCGATTGGCGTTTTATTGGTCGAGATTGCTCTCAGCGATCCTGACCAATCCAATCCAGTAAAGATTCAAGACCCCGAACTCAGGAAATCCAAGATCTTACCCTTGGTCGAGAGAGCTATGGGCTCGTTGTATTCGAAGGCCACGGCCTTTTGCCTCCAGGATCGAAGATCCGGGCCTCATTTCGGGAGACCGGACAAATATCAGAAGCCGGAGGAGACAGGATGGATGTCGTATTTGACGGAACTGCTCGAAGACTATCATGCTCAAGTCTTCTCCAGGTAAGTTAAATCCAGTACCCAGACAGAGGCAAGCGCTGATGGATCGTAGACTCGAAGAACTGCATGAGATAGATGCGTCTTCAGAGGTTTCAGATCATGGGCCAGCTTCGAGCCAGACTGGATCTAAAGTTTCCTAACGACAGGTCAACTTAACGATATATATGAGCGATCATTTTCCCTACATAGATGACTACCTGCAATAGCCCTTACTTGTTGGAGCTTCCTAACGGCCGGTCAACCTAACGATGTGTATGAGCGATGGATTTCCACTATATAGATATCTAGGTGTAATAGCCCCCTCTTGTTGGAGCTTTCTTGATAGTTGTGCAAGTGGGAGATTGAAGAGGTCGTACAGAATATAAAGTATATCAAAGTGAGGCAACAAGGGTAATGCCGGTTCGTCAAACCTAAAACGAGCGATTTGGTATTCCGTAGCACCCGTACCTTCTGAAACCTAAAAGAATCGAGTATAAGTCATGTACGTGATGTGATTGCAAAATGAAGATTATTGACATTATATGCCACAAACGCCTGAATAAAGGGTTCTGAGCCGGGAAAACGTTTCTTTTTAGACGATCCTTGGGTTAAAGATTTAGTAGATGTTCCCTTCACGTACAGGACTCAGGCTGCTTTCTCTTAACACACACACAATCGTTGGTTCTCTGGACCGCACGGGCGTCATGAACCTTAGTTCGCCTCTAGAACAGCATTCTCGAAGCCATATAGCCGCACAAATGCGCGTGTAGAACCCGAAAGATATCCAAAGTAACTCATCTTCCACCACCATCGACATTACTTATAGAATAATACTAAATCCGCCATGATCACTTGTCAGCGGATGAACAAGTTCTGGAATATTACGTGACGGGCTTAAGACTCCCTTAAGAACTCCAACTATAAAAGAATACCCAATCCGCCAAAGTCACTTATCAGCAAATGAAAAGGTCCCTGCCTCTTACTTAACAGACTCAAAACTCCTTGAGGATTCCAAATGCAAAGAATACAAAATCCGCCATGCCCACCTATCAACAAATGAAAAGGTCCCTGCCTCTTACTTAACAGACTCAAAACTCCTTGAGGATTCCAAATGCGAAGAATACCAAATCCCCATGCCCACTTATCACCTAATAAACAATTACCTGCCCCTTACATAACGAGCCCAAGACTCCTTTTGTGACTCCAATCATGAAGAATACAAACTCCGCCATACTCACTTATCAACTAATCAACAATTTCCTATCCGATACTCAACGAGCTCAAGACTCCTTCCGTGACTTCAACTGCAAAGAATAGCAAATCCCCATTGCCCACTTGTCAACAGAGGAACACGTTCCTAACCGTTTCTTGACGGGTTTAAGACCACTTTTGGAACTCCAATTGCAAAGAATGGCTTCGTGGACTTTTCGATGCCCTCCCCAGCTGCAACGAACCTATGGTCGTGTCGGCCTTTCGATCCTCCCAGTACGTTCTTGAGAGTGTGACCTTCATAACGTTAACTAAGATTGAGCAAATGAACGACTTCAAACTTTTCAACGGAGGTTGTCGACCATTAACGAAAACTTTGAAACAAACACTTTCGTGGAAAGTCAGTGGCTTATGGGAAGGAAATTCGGATAATACTAATAAGAGTGTTTCATCCATACATTAGGCCGCAGCGTAGTACCTATTTAACATACAACCGCTGATCCCGAATCAAATAGCATTACAAATCTTTCACCGGCGCGTTCCCCTCAGCACCCCCACTTCCATACTGCTTAACACTCTCCTTAGCCGCTCCCTTATCAGCCTCAAATTGCTTCACCTCCGGACTATCCATATGCTTCATGACCTGATCCGCCTGCCACTTCTTAAAGCTAAATCCTAGCCCTTCATGTGAATAGTCTTTATCGTTGGCTTGGTCTTTGTGGTACTTTACTTGGATGAAGTCGGAGTCTGCGGTGGAGGGGTCGAGGGAGAGGGATACGAGGGCGTTTATGGTGGCGGTTTTGGGGATGATTTTGAATGTCCAGGACTGGAAAGAGTCGGGTAAGTATGCTGTCTGAAGCGATTGGGGAATGAGGTAGAGGGAAACTTACTTGTGCGTTACGGAATTGAATAAGGCCAGGTTCATTCTTCACAATCTGATATCCCTCGTTCTTACTATCCTTGAACAACTTCGGCAAGGCAAACCACTGCCCCGCCATCTTATACCGGTCGTTTGCATACACAAATTGATCATCATACACGCAGTCAGGTGTATATCGCTTAACCTTCTCGACTGTGGGCTTGCAGCTGTAGAGATCAATGATGTCGTCGACGAGGGCTTGGCGATTGGGAGGGAGAGGGATAGATTTAGAGGGGTCGGGTGTGTAGTCTTCTGATGGGTGAGTCTGGCGGGGCTCGAAGTTCTCGCCAGGGGCGGAGGCGGGAATGTTGCCAGCGGCGATAGGGTGGTTGTTATCTGTCATATTGGCAGTGGTGCTGGTGGTAAGCTGACGGAGGGTTGCGTGTGGTTTATGGAGATTGGGAATTAAGGGTCTGGTAGTGGGAAGTATGGACTTGGTCGTGGGAATGGGAAGGCGCTGGTGGATGCGGATGCGAGAGGATAGCATAGAAAGAATTGGAGAAGGAGCTATAAGAGAAACTCGGTCTTATATAGAGCTTGAACACGCAGAAGCGTAACGAGACGAAGACACGAGATGCGAGTACGATGGTCCAAAGAAAGTAATGACGAAAGTAAACACTGACGTAGTAGATCTGGATCTATAATTTCCATGATCAGATCTCCATCTCAATTAAGGGTCCCGCGTTCGACATATTGGATAGGCTTGTCGCGAATCCCATCTGACACAGTCTTCGTATTCGTAGAGGTTGCGCCTGAGCTGTTGGTCTGCTCGGAGGAACTCTGCTGCCGCACTGGCAAGCCACCACTGTCAGACTGCATCATTGGCAGTTTAGGGGGAGTGTGTAGTAGCATTGTCCTGTAGAATATGTCACGGCAGAGTCATAGTAGTCATCGTGTAGATGTATGGTCTCTGCCAGTGGTATCCTCGAGGTTGCTGGGAAGAAGAAGTCGGCGGAGGGGTTTTCTTGGCAGAGATTTTGACGTTTGCCACTCAGCTTCGTAGTAAAATATCTAGTGCTCTTAAGCTCATTTTGAGATAAATTTATATAATATAATAATACCTCAACGATCAAAATGCCCCTATAGCTCAGGGGTAGAGCGTTGCACTTGTAATGCAAAGGCCGATAGTTCAAATCTGTCTGGGGGCATGTCATTGCTATTAATCTATGTTAATTTTTTGCTATCAAGACATTGAACAATCAATATCAAAGTTTTTGTGGTTGCGGATCCATAGAGTAGTGGTGCAAAAGTTGTCCGCTCTGTGCGGCTGACTCTGGACCTAGGAGAAGTTGACACGGCCTCCATCTCACGTATGGCACCTAAACTATTGGGAATAGTTAATTGGGATTTTTTTAATCGAATTGATAATTGAACCTGGGATCCTATTTTCAAAAGGATCCTTCTTCAGATGTCCCACAATCCTGCCGTAGTCCTACTAGATAGCCTCACAAACGCTTAAGACACCAATCCTCGTTCACGCATGTATATCTATCCTGTATTCTTCGACTATCATGCGCCCACCTCCTCCGCTTCTCCACCCCCCTTCCTTCTCTCCTCATACCTCTTCTTTGTCTTCTCTTTTGCTCCCTCCACCCACCCTTCATAGCCCCCAGTTCTTATCTTCCCCTTCGCAACCCCTTTCAGCGTCTCCCCTACAAACCCCACCATATTCGCCCTCCTCAGCGCATTCTCCCACCTCCACGCCCTTCTCTTCCCTTCCTCCGCCCTCAGCGCTTCCATATCCCCGATTTCCATAGCCCTGATTCTCAAATCCCGAACCATAGCCAGCACATTGAATCGGATTTCGTTCTCTGGGTATCTATTAATGCGTCTCTGGAGTACGGGGATGATTTTATCAGGGAATTCGGAGGGGGAACAGGGACCGTGAGATATGGGGGCGGGTTGAAGGCCGTCAATTTCGTAGAGTGTGTTGTGTAGGAAGGTGTAAGCTATGAAGTGGTAGACGTCATCGTCTTCAGTGGCGAGGCGTTGCTGCTCGTCTACGAAGGGAGAGGAGCGGGCGAAGGAGTTGTGTACGTCGCGGATTAGTTCGGAATTACTGAGTGCTTCGCCTCTCAACTGTGGTAGATGTGGTTAACAAGGCGCCTTGCACCCCTCAACCCTCACTCCTTTTCCACCAAAAGGGGTACAAGATACCACACACCTCAGCAGGAAACCCCTCCACAAAACCCTTAAACCCCCTCAACGGCTCCCCAATCTCTATTCCTTCATCACCCTCCGCAGCTTTATCATGATTCAGTAAAACGCTCAACAGCGCCTGCGTCCCACACGCATTCTGTATAGTCTGGCTTGCGAAGAATAGGTTCTCCGCCGCGGGATGATCGAGTGTACCATCTCGCTCGGTCGATTTGGTTTGGGCGTCAAGGGAGCCGTTTTGAGGCTGTGTGGGGTAGCGGAAGAGGAATATGAGGCCGTAGACAGGTCTGGAAAAATCCGGGTCAGTAGGTGGCAATAGGATGTAGGTGGAGGCCGTATAGGGAAAAGAGGAGGGGGGAGGCTGGGGAATAGAGCAGGAACATACTCTAATTGGCGTAACAAGTCGGCGTCTAGAGAGATGAGTTCTTCAAACTGCACATCTTTAACGCCGAGGTTTTCTAGTAGGTATGTAAAGACGCCCTAAGCCGCGGATTAGTCCACCCATCCACCTTAACAAGCATCAAGCAGACAATATGAGTAGCTGGTAGCGAGATGATGAAGACTCACAGCATCCGATTCAATAGTATTCCATCCGCCGGACATGCTTGGTCCCGGATTGATTGGTAGGGTAGTTCGGAGGCGTTTGTCTGGCTGGGTAGGTGGGTGGGTGAGGCTGGGCTAAGGAACAGCTTAGGTAGGTGATAGGAATGTGACTTTGAGATCGACGCTGCAGGAGGGAGGGAGGAAGCGTTCGGTAGGGTGGGCGGTTAGCTACTTTCCCTGACGGTACCGTAGCATCGGCCACGAGTATTACCGTCTGGGCGGCTTGCAATCTGCACCTATCTTAGTCTTGAGAGATTAGATATGGCTTGCTTGCGGGGATATGGTACGCCTAATCTACATGGATCATTCTCCGGACCTTTGTCCGCGAGATAGCCGGAAGTGGTACCTTGCAGTGAAACTCAAAGGTAGGTATGGTGGTGTTGTGGATATTCAAAGACTCTCAGAGCCATAGATCATTAAGACTATTATTAGTGCTACAGCATGTCGCTCAACATTCGACGAACATGCTCCAACGAAACACCGCTCAACAAACATGGTCGAGTCACCCATCCCATCCAATCCCATAGAAAGACATCCTGTATGCTCTGAAAAATTAGGCTACCACCATACTCCTCCCGATGCATTTTGTTCTCATACATCCACGCACGCTAATGAGCATTGACAAGCTAGGAAATTGCAACATAAATCATCAAGATCATCTCCTCGTATCCATGACCCAGGAGCCTGTGATCTCCTTATTAGTAGTGTACAGACTGATTAAAGAAAAAAAATAGTCAAGCGTATGTAGGTTGGTATTCCATCCAAAATTCCAAGTCAGGCGTTGTTGGCTTGCCTTTCAGTGAAGGTTCATATGGCTAGGGCCCCTGAATCGCTAAGTTAGGTCTCGTAAATCACGTCCATAGAGCTTGATGCACGAACCCGCCCTGTGAGAAGGCCGGTGAAGGTCCTCCGCCCCAACTCCATACTTCTTCGTCTTGCGGGTCGTTTGTGAATCCAGGAGAGTACGCAGCAGGGGAATAAGCAGGTGAATCACTCTGGAGACTATAATCGTATCCGGATAGAGATCGGTTATCGAAAGTCATGCTATGAGGCCTCGGCGAAGATTCTACAATTTGTGAATGTCGAGGAGAGAGCGAACTTCCGTAGTGCAGGAAAGGAGAGGGCGGGTGGCTGAGATCTTCGAAGCTATGATTGGCTAGCATAGGAGGGGTACTCGAAAACCCAGGTGGTGGGTAATCAGGTGTGCCAGGCTGGGATCCAATGCTCGCCGGTCGAAAGCCATACGGACTGTGCTGAGGGACCGCTTGCACACCAGGGCTATGCGCTCTCATATCTTCCATCTTGATCTGATGTGATTGACTATTCAATAGATTTTGAGCTACAGTCAATCGAGCGAACTGCATTAGATCGTCCATTTCTGCCGAGCTCATCTCAACTCCAGAGATATGGGCTTGTTTGTAGCGAAGCTTAGCGTCGATTTGCTGAGTTGCATGAATAGTCAAGGCTCCGAGGGCAGCGCCGCTGAGTTCGGGAATGGAAGAGTCAATGGCCATGGCTAGCGTATGAAGCTGGGCAAGGAGTATCATGGCTGAGCTTCCCATGTCGTTGGCTTTGACCAACATAACCGGCATCCAAAAAAGCCATTGCCGGAGAGGTTGTAGTTTATCAAAGAGTTGCTTGCTTTGCATTGAAGTGCTGCAAGCCTGGAAACTCTGAGCCCAGCTTAGGATATCGTGCAAACGGTGTGCAAGTGGATGTACTGTTGGCAGGCGAGCCGATAGTCGGCCAAGAGCGCCAATAGCTTGATACATGGAATCATCGTCGAATGAAATTGACGTTGCTTGCAGGGACTTCGGCGAGAAGGAAGATGGATTCTTTTCGATGTAGCTTGCGAATCGTGACATGTTCTTCCATGGACCCATGGATTTGATGACCTATTGCAGTGTTAGCTCGTGTAAGACAGCCGGTCATGTCCGAGTAAACACTCACCGATGAAATCCCTTGCATTAATGAAAACCAGCCCTCCCTATTAATGATGAAGTAAGTGACTGCAAGTTTCGGCAAGATTTCATACTTACCAATCTGGTTCCTGCCAGGAAAGTAAGATGGAAGCTGCTAGAATAGCATCGGAGTTCTCCCTCGAGAAATTACCAGTCGCACTCTGCAAGCCCGAGAATGCCACTCCGCGATGGTATAGCGCAAGGTTCTTTGTTTCAGCCGAATTGGTCAACCAAGCTAGATGCGTTGCTGAGAGGGCCAACAAGGAGCTCATAACGAAGTCATAACCAACAGATACCTCCAGAAAGCTAGGATCGAGAGTAAGCGTCAATGCTCATCGTAGCTCTAAAGTCATAGGGAGACGTACTTTGGTATCTGCTCCACCCATAGCGTGCACTGGACAAAGTTGGCAAGCCTCATGTCCAAGTATATGCTAGACACGTGATGGATCAAGCGTAAATCATTGGGAGGAAACCCCCGCAAATGTAAATGCGGGAATGACTGCAAACCCATTTCTGGGAATGGAAAACGGCCTGTCCGCTGCCATTCTGCGATCTCGCCCTCGATCCTGGGAGTCCAGAGGAGATTCGGCTCTTGGGGACTGCGAGGAGCCTCATCTGGAGGGGGGTTATCCATATAATCGCATCTGCAGTTGTGCTTGGTACAGTTTTTGCTGTCAACGATGTCAGTCGCCAACCAAGTGAAATGCAACAAACAAGTCCATACCATTGCGGAAAGGTCTCATCGCAACGAATGTGTCTTCTTTTACAGGTTCTGCAGCCTTTTCTGGACTTGGTGTGACTCTTGCGAGTAGCTCCCACAGTGTGTGGAGCCATGAGTAGTAGGCAACAAGAGCAACAGAGGTGATGATAAGGTTAGAGAGGATCTCCCGCTGAACTGCCACACTGCAATTCTCCGGATGATGTAATGGTATTAAATAGTATTCAGATCTTGTGCCCCGTGCCGGCTGAAACCAGACGATCGACAATGAATTCGGTGGGTATGGATAGATGTGGATAGCAAAGCGAGCGTGAGCTGCGCCGTAATGGTAGCTTAGATTTTCGGCACGTTTGGGGTTTCAAGTATGTGGTTATTTATGGGGCAGGGGCCAGAAACGTCAAGCAGGTATGATAACGAGAGGCGTGACGTCTTCAGCTCGATCAAACGATAGTGTGGGAAGAAAAGATCAGCTAAACGAGTGTGGTGGATGGTGGTATTAAGTAGTTGATTATGTTTCAGGAGAAGGAAGAACCATGGAGGATACCAGGAGTGGTTGGCAGGTGTAAGGATTAGTATACCACTGCGAGGTACGAGTGAATCAGCCAACCCATTAGAGAGAGAGAGCACGAGGCATTAGCCAAAATTAGCATTACTGAGGTGCATCTACCTTGGACCATAGAAGTAGCCTCACGCATGGGTCCGTCGAGGTTTGCGGCAAGACTTACCAACTCAAGGTAGCAATAATGACATAGTTTCCGAATGAGAAGTCGGTCTAGAAGGGTAAGCGGCGTGATGTAAAAGAAAGTGTAAAGGGAGTGATAGTGGAGTCTGAAAAGTTAGGTTATTAGAAGCAGTGAGGTACTGCGAAGGGAGGGGGAGGATGGAGGAAGGCGTTTACTAGTGATTAGGTGGACTAATAGTCTAGTATGTAAGCAGATCGTGGGTCACAGACCGCAGCAGTTTAATAGCTTGCAGTTTTGACCCAGGTCGGTGGTAGTTGTGGGTTGTAGCAGGAAGGGAAGGATGCGGGCTTAGCGGGGGGTTGGCGCAGACGTGGTCTCTTGGTTCGAAATGACCAGCTATGCAGCAGCGGACTTTCGATTGGTAGGGGCCGGTTGGGCTTGTGGACAAATGCGCTTAGGTCGGAGGGCGAATGTGTATAAGCTTGCACCTTTTGAGGATGAAATGTGTTCGGCCGACGAAGCGAGGAGTGCTGGTGCCAATTGATTTCTAGCCAGTCTTGGTGGTGGGGGGTAAGGTAGGGGACGTTATTCAGCCCTGGTCTTTCTTTATCCAGCAACACGAGGCGGCCCGAGTAAGCGCAGGCCTGCAAATGCAAAGTGCAAAAAGTGCAAACAAGCAAGCCAGCCAGCACTGGGCACTGGACGAAGTTTGCCGGTAGGTAGTAGCCGTGGCACCCAAGCACAGGTGTGCTAAGTACTGCTTTGGTCGCAAGACTGGCAGCTTTCGCCCACAACCGGGGTCCTGAGTGGACGGACGCTGGGGAAAGGGGCAATCTAGGAGGCCCGGGCAAGCTCTGAGAAAAGCACTTGTGGATGTTTTGATGATTCTTGTTGGATGGTTATTGGCAATCCTTGAATTCAATGACATCAAAGGGAAGGGGCTGTGCAGAATGTAGAAGGGAGGCCAAGTGTCGATAGTCGACCACGTAAAAAAGCATGCCCGCCTGCCCGCCTTTCTAGTTGACACCTACTATACTTGATTGGGTGCTATCCGTCCTGCTGCTGACTTTGCCTCGTCACTATATATAGAATTCCCTTTGTATTGATCGACGTGCTACTCTTCCCTCACTGCTATTGCCTGTTGCCCATCGACTTGCGCAAGGGCCTTCCCTCATAAGGCTAGCACCCAAATAACCGTCGAGCATGCGGAGCCGAAGGATGATCCGAGGGCCACAATATAATCCTTCTGACTGTGCTCAACATCCGTTCGACAGCCACTACTCATCCATCTACCCAGAGTAATCCATTGATATTCCGCATTAGATCCTTCATCTACTCCGCAATAATCAACCCGCAACCATCTTCATCTCACGTGCGTTATGCCAAGCAAGCCCCCACATCCCCCAACCCATTCAATCATTTTCTTCATATTTTAACCTCGGTGGACCAAAAACTCACCGAATACTACTCTGGCCATCCACTGCGGTCAGTCGTAGCTAGTCATATGCAAGCCCCCCCAGACTCAGCTGCAAGCCACAAGTCCTAACGGCCGTTGCGAACTTACACAGGGCTGATGCAGGCGGATCTCGCCTGGCGTGGGCTATTGGCGCATGGTAAGATAAATTTTTGATGGCGTTCGAGGGCTGATAGCGCTCCATCAACTATCACCAAACATTGTCGACCACTCTGAGTCTACGAGACCGTCTTGGGTCGCATGAGTCACCGAAGCCAAGGCGGGGAAAGATGCAATATACAAAGTGCATCCGCTAGGCGAATTTCTATCTCACCAGCTGCGAGAGTAGTCACATTTGCTCTACAGAGTCCACGGAAAAAGCCCAACCTCACGTTGTCAATATACATGCATGATCTAGAATACTGTGAGCTTTGACCGCCTCTTCTAGACCCCAATCTGCCCCTTGCGCCATCTCGCAATTCACAGCTGGATTCTGCTCACCATCATCACGCAACTTGGCTTGAGATCTTGTTCGCCGACCATCCTCAAGGGACTCGGCTTAAGGGAATTTTTCACCGCCTTTGCCGCCGGTCTCACTGTGTCCAACGCATATTCCTCTGGGAGTATGACGCTTACTCCCGCCTTTTGGGCCACCACCCAGTAATCTCGAAATTCTAATCCTTCTTATTAGAACACCCGGGTGGTGTGAGAATGACCCGTTGCGCTTTCGATAGGTAGGTGACGTCGCCACCGGAGTGTCCTGTATGGATCGGAACGTAGTCTACGGAACTATTGTTAGGCTTGGCCGCCGGCCACCCCGAATACATCTGTTTGGCGTCTTGCTCTGGGTATGAGTGCAATGGCCGCAACGCAGTATGGGCAGAACCCTGTACTACAGGCGCATAGTACATGGCATCATCATCCTGTTTCTCCGAGATCGGCCAAGGCGATGCGCAAGGATTCTCAAAGGAAAGATCCGCGGGCTTTACCAGCAACCTGGAGGTAAGGTCAAATGAGGGATATCTACAGATACCAGAGCCTCCGGGCTCATAACAAATAGAACATGCGACAGGAGCTTGAGAGGGAACAAGTTCGCAAGCCCTCGCAGCTAGCATAACTGGCGGTTCCTATCTTAGGTATGTTTCAAGAAGGCGCATGATCCACACTTCCTGTCAAGAAAGGATCTATATACATGAGCTAGCCTTAAAATTCCAAATCTTGCAAAGGCAACAGAATATACACTAAAGCCAGGAGGGATATCTTTGCGATGCTGGCACCATCTTCCAAGACGTCCCCGTCTAATTAGAGAAACAGTGCTCCATTCATGGTATGCTCTCAGCAATTCTCCAATTTTCCTGAAACGCCGTCCTGGTCGGTGCTAACGACCCTGCTGCAAGCCGCTATGCCATGAATAGAAAGTCTCCGGTTCCCTCAACGCCCGGCTATCTCGTCTGACACCAAAGCGCTAGAGTTCAGTGAACGAAATATTGACAAATCACCTCCCTTCTTCCCTCCTCTTGCATCGCAACATTTTTCTTGGCGTTATATCTTCATTCGTGAGGTCCATTAATAGCTGACAAATGGCCCGCTATGAGGCTTGAACCCTTCCCGTAGAAGGTGGTGGAGCAGCTCAAGCCACAACGTGCCTGCCAAGAGAGCTGAAAAAGCTGAACAGAACTCAACGGCATCATCCGCTGCTCGGAGGGATGAAGCGAAACCTCAAAGGTCATATGAGGCCCTCAGCCTCGCTTGGTCTGATGGAGACAGCCGACCAATAAAGGCATCAAAATTCGGCATCATATACTTGTAGCCTGCGAGATTCTAGGCTCCAATTAGCTTTTTATAGCAATATGGAACGCTTCAAACTGTGACTTACTCGCTGAAATGAGCTGCCAATGGTCTCATCTTGATGGAACGGAATGAAATCATCCTTTTTATAGGCCACACTAGCTTTGAAGTACTCAAGCAAGCAATCTTCCATAGCTTGGGGGTTTCTTTCGATCGTGCGATTGAAGCCAAGGAATGCGTGGCCTTTCTCATCATTGATTTCTACAGGCTCGATGATCTGCAGGAAGGGTTTTGCAAATTCGGCGAGATGAGGAGCCAAGACCTGGGAGCAGTCTACTCCCATACGGCCTAAGGCGATCACAGCATTCTCGCTGACCGATGTTGGAACTTGTGGATTGCTGATGATGGTGGTCAGACTGTGGTAGACGCGCTCTACGAACGGAGCCATTCCTTGCTTGTACTTCATAGCTATCTCTCCGCAGGACCAGCAGGCATTGTTGATGACACTGAAACCAGTATTGACGTCCTCATCGCGGAGGTTGTCCAGATCCAGTTGTCGAATTAGTACAGGCATCAAGTTGGGGAGATGGGGAAGAAGCTGAGGGAAGATGTTGACCGCACAGTCACCCAATAAAGCATACGATGACTGGCGCACGTCGTTGCTTGGATCTTCCATACAGAAGCCAAGGAGGTCGAAGAACGGAGGTGACGATGACTCGACAAGCTCCCCACTCTTCGCTGGGTCAAGGGCTTGTATGATCGCACTCAAAAGATCCAAGCTTGTGACCAAGAAGTCCTGATGTGGCTTGTCTACCGGGTCATTATGCACCGATAAAAGATACTGCTCAAGGTTTTGGTGGATGATGCTGATACATCGCGCAAATATTGGTACAGCGAACGGAGAAAATGCATCACCCAAGGCGGTGGCGATGTAAGAAAGGCATTCAAGGAGAGGGAACATCTCCTGTGACTGGTCAGAGATCTTGCTCCATCGATTTATCATGGCCGGCATTAATGTATCGATGAGATCTTGTCTCCTCAATGGAGGGCCGACTTGCTCTGCCAGCGTCTGTACACAGTCGTAAAGAATGAACATATTCTTGTCCTTGTACTTGTCGAAGCATTGGACAAATTGCTGTATGATCGGCGCGCAATACGGTGTCAATTCTTTTGTTGCTCGCTCCTCCAAATTGGCAAATGCTGACGCGGCAGATTCTTGCACCCGTTTGTTTCTGTCAAGCATTCGATTCAGAATTCCTTCCATCATAGGTTCGAAGTATGCCTTTTTGTCATTGGGATTTTCAAGGTGTGAGGCCCATCCAGAATATCGTCCCAGAGCCCAGCAGGTTATTACCCTGACAGCAGACTGATTGTCGTTGAGCAATGACACAAGGTAGGGCACCAGATCCGGAAGGTGTGGAGTTATAGCATCCATACATCCATCTGCAACAGCACCAATTGCAAGCACCGCAGCTTCTCGATTCGGCCAGTCCGGATGGGAGAGATTATCCTTCAGGTACGGTAATGCGACATTGAAGACTTCAGCATGGAAGGTGGACGCGAGGACATCTAGAGCGGCGGCGGAGCATTTGCGCAGGTTCCACTGATCTTCAATGTCATCACCGCCCTCATCTGCCTCCTCCTCTATTTCACCCTCATCCAAGTCATCATTTCCAGTGGATAGGACCACATAACCATCGCTAACTCCTGCACCGTTGGTGACTGTCCTGGCGGTTTTAGATTTGACAAAGTGTGGTTTAATGTCCTCGGCTCGGTCCTCTTCGTCCTCGTCGTCATCGTCTGCTTCCAACCGCATTACAGCTTCTTCATCATAAACCATGCTCTCCAGTAGTACAGGTACAATTTTGTATAGATGGGGCCCAAGTGTAGCACACATCCTGTCATTCTCGCTGATAGCAAGCCAAAATTCGGCAGCCTCTAATGCCAGGTCTGGGTTGATAGTGGCTTTCCTTTGTTGGGTAGCCATATATTCTACTAAGCCTTCCATGTATGGTTGTACCTTCTCAGGGGTGATATCCACAATCAATACAAATGATCGGCAGACATTCTGGCGCACGTCATCGCTTTGATCATTTGCAAGGTGGAATAGTCGCTCGAGAATCACGTCCAGAGAGGCCATCAGAGCATCGGATTTCGGAAGGATGAAGGAGTTGATGCTCGCCAATGCCAATGCACGCACCTTGGCAATCGGACTAGACGTGATTTCCAAAAGCCGCGGTATTATAAAGTTCAGGGGGCGTGTGCCCTGGTACTCCTTATCAAGCTCCTTCTTGTTGTCTTCGCACACCTTTGCAAGTGCGCCCATTGCTCCTTCTTGCGCACCAGCAGAACTGTTGCCTCGCGCATTGCTTGCTATAGCTAGTAGCTCTGGCAGAAGCTCTGGCCATCCCAGAACGCCACCTCTTTGTACGATCTCAGTTATGACATTACCAGCAAAGTTCCTTATCTGCGCAACTTGATCCTCTAAACAAGCGAGCACGCTTGAGCGGATATAGACTCTGTTTGCTTCGGGTAGCGTCTTATAGGATGTTTTGATGGTGTTCTTGAGACTCAGGGCTGCTGAGCTGCGCACAACATTTAGATTATCCGGAGTCAGCTCCAAAGATTGCAACAATCTTCCATTAGAGAAGATATAGGTCAAGTAGTTCGTGAAGTCCGGCGATGTTTTTGCTTGGGTAAGCATCTAGATTGTATCGTCAATTAGCAAATTTTCAAGTACTTAAGTCAGTCATTGTCTTCGGGAACATGAGACATACAACTTCAGCGTATTTTTGGGCATTTTTATCGTGACTGCTCAACGAATCTTTCAGATAGCCGACGAGCTGTTTCAATGGCTCTGTCTCCGGTTGCCACGACATTATGGATGGCGTAATTTTAGTGTCTGCAGCAGTAAAGCGGAGATATATCTCAAGAAGCCACGGGAGATGGTGCCGATGAGTTGATGGAAATCTGTGTTTTGGTGTATCGTGCGGGCCGAAGAGTAAAGGTTCAAATGAATGTATAAGCCGACCCGGCAGAACACAGCGGTCGGGCTTTGTCTCGCTATGTGATGCAATAGAGCAGATGTCGTACAACAACTCTTTCTCAACGGCTCCCGAACTACCGCTTCAGGCCAGACATGGGTGGTATGTTGCAACAAATGCAAGTTCGGTATTGTAGAAGTTGTGGTAGGTAGGGGACGGGACGCTGGTAATTTTTCGGCTATGAAAGTCTAGTCTCACCGCAAAAGGGTCAGAATAGTAGCTTCTATGTGGATAATCATGAAAGTGACGCCGAGGGAGACTCGGTAGATAGGAGCAATGTAACCTACCGCGGAGATTCGCCAGTGAGGCGACGAAGGTACTTACGGCCCAATGTCAATCATGATGCTATTCTGGTACAACCATGACAATGTGGCAAAGTATATGGCAATTGAAGATCTGCAAAGTGTCGATAGATGCGAAGACAATGCTCCTTTGTACCTGGCCAAATGATACGTAGGCATAATTTGGTGGAGTATCGAACTTCACAGGTGCCGCAGTTGATGATCGACAGCGCTTGCAGGCGCTTGTCCAAGGCTGAGGCGGTGGGGGTAGGAAGCGAGATCCAAGGTACTTTACATAATATCAGACTCTGATCCCATTATGTACCTCCTACTTTGTTGATGGGCGCCATCTAGGAGTTCTACGCGGGATACTTTCAACAGCATATGGAGTCACACTAGCAAGCAAACAAGCCAGGAAATGAACACAAAAAAGTCCATTGAAGAGCTTCTAAGGCCAACAAATTGACTTAACATGCACCGATAAATGAAGGCTCAATGACCCGGCGAATGCGGGTGGATCATTCGGCACCCAACAAGCTGAAAGAACCACGATTATGCTGCCAACAATAGAACTAGCTGAAAATCTCACATCCTGGAAATCCAGAAACGCAGGACTGGGTATCATTGCGCCTGCACCCGCATGAAGTGAATATCAACGTCACAGCCCCAACCGGCAACGCTGGCTTGGATAACCTCCTCCATCATGACCCTCTAAGTCGGGAAATAGACTGCCTCACATGCCGCCGATGCTTCCTCGCCCTCCACCCACTCAGCAGGTCTGAGAAATTCCGCCTCTCCAAAGTCCCCAACGTCGACCATCTCGCTCTCTCCTATCTCTTCAGGTTGAGATACCTTTCTTCGCGACTTCGGCAGTGCGATGGGTCGTATATCATTCAAATTCGGCATTCGAGTATGACTGATCGGTCGAGAGCGCGGTGAAACTGGTTGCGACTCCAGATCCAGGTCCTCTTCGTCTGCGTCTTCACGGCGGCGTTTATTGCTACTTATGGTGGCTATCGGAACATAGGCGGGCGCGATCAGAGAACTGTTAGATACAGTGGAGACATTTGATTCTTGGCTTGAGGGGAAGGCCCAGGCGTCGTGATCGGATTGGAGGGGAGGGAGGTCTGCTTCTTCAGGGACTGGCTGTTGAGATTCATATCCGCCAACTTTGAGGATACCACAGTATGGGAGCAAACCGTTGAAACCTGTTGAAGTGCTCCTGGTCTGGTCTGACTTTGAGGTTGATGCCCCAAACGGTTTGGAGAGGTCGCAAAACGTTTTCTGCCTAGTTTTATATCCGTCAGGAACAGATTTGCGCACTCGCATACCAACGTTCAGCAAAGAAGATTGGATAGTCGCCGGTAGGATCGGGCTCAGTGTGGAAGTCTGGGTGGTGGCTGGGTGGCAGTCGGTGTCCCTAACGTGGCCAAAGTAGGAGGTGATACTTGGCTGGAAAGGCCGCTTAAACGATCGTTTGATCGACATGATGCTCTAGAGTGCCTGTACGTGTTTGTATATTGAAACCAGATGCGTAGTCTATGGTTGAGGTGGCATGGGGGGAGGAAATGGTGGGGCTGGTGGGACAGACGCGTTCCTCGTGATTCGTGTTCTTAGCGTGAATCCATTAAAGTGCTTCGATTAACCGTCTTATCAACGAGCTTTGACCAATGACTCAAAGACAGAAGGACTATCCCTTGGGTGAGAGTCTAATATACACTGATTGTCGTTACTATGTACAAAGGTCGCTTCTCGCTGATATCTTGCGAGAACCTTTACCATTGCTGGCTTTGCCCTTCATATACACCTTCTGCATCAGTCACCGACCGGCCTCTAAGCAGGTCCAACGCCTCTTCTTTTTTAAGGCCAGACTTTTACAGGCCTTCAAATGCACCGTACGTTCGGGCATACGGCAGCAATGATTTTGCTGCATGTACCTCAAGCAGGAACGAACCCCAGGTATCCCAACCAACGCCCGGCCCACAATGGCAAGGCTGCGATTATGTACACAATAACTCGGTAATCGTCGTTAGCGCTGCGCCCACTCAACCACCTCCAAGGCGCACATGACCAGGATGAGAGTCGACGGCAAGATCCAGACTACATAGCTTTGGAATAAGAGTCTGGACATAGCCCCCATGTAGACGTTGTTGATTTGGCAAATCTGAGCAAGTTGTAGTGCACTTGGTGCTCCTGTGATCAAGAAGCACACAATGACAAAGATCGGATCGTCCAGTATACTGACGGGTACGAACTTAGCCGTTACCGCTAAGAGAGGGGCCATTATGATGGTTGGCAGTAGCATTCGACTAATGAGAGCTGCAATGAGTAGCTTTGTCTCCTCCTTGTCGTCCTCTTTCGTATGGTTATTCTCCGCTGGTAGAGTGTTGCGTGCCAGGTTGCCACCAAGTACAACCAATATCAACGGGACAGCAACGCCACCGCTCTGCTTTATCGCGCTTGTGACCGAGTTCTTGAAAAACGTCCCATCCGTGAAGAAGAATCGTTGAAGATCCGGAATCGAAGCCACAACAATTGCTGCCAGCATAGCCCACAGGGGAGGGTTCATAAATGACCATACTCCAACGAACAACTTCTTGAGTGCTGAGCCGACCTTACTTAGCCCGTGCTGTAATGGGCCTGGCAAAGCTTCAAAAGCTGATCTCGACGCTCCTGAAATGAACTTATAGAAAGTATTCATGGCTTTTCGTGATGCGATCCTAAGGCGGACTGGGAGACCTCGAACGCCTGAAGGGATGTCTTCTTCTGTCACATCGGTATCTGACTGTATTGAAGGCAAATATGGCGTATGGTCATTGGGTCTAGACGGTTTGAAATTGCCGTTCGCTGGCGTGGGGAGAAGATCAGGAGGTGGTCGAGGCTTGCTGATCTTCTGGACTGATGATTCGGTGGACGCCGATGAAGAACGTTGACGATGCGTGATCGGCGTCTGGTCGCCCCACACGGAATCCGTACCGAATTGAGAGCCATTTGCACTTCTTTTTCCTCGCGCCCTGTCATCAACATTGGTGTCGTCAGAGCCACTGTTATTTTGCTCATCCCGGTCCTCGTCAATTGATGTATCCCCCAGGAGAGGTCCCCTTTCTGAACCATCTTCTCCATTTTCGAGGCGTGCGTTGTTGTTCTCATCCGTGCCTCCAACTTTGTCCGCTGGAGCGAGTAGTACATTGTATCCCCAACTCCATCTGACTAGTTGTCCGAGTTGCTGGAATATGAGGAGATAGAGGATGCCACGGGCCGCAACTTCGTCATCATTATCCCCCGGGACCTTGTCCCAATGTAGGCCCTTGATAGTCTGGGAAAGTGATAGTACAAGAGATATTGGAAGCGAATTCGAATTGCCGAAAACCTGTAGAGAGCTTAGGAGGACAATATTTTTGGGAATGGTAAGAAACTTACGCCCATAGCTACCACGAAATTACGAGGTCTTTTCGAGAAGCCGAACGCCTTTGAGACGAGTGCTGAGCAAATGAATGAAACCAGGGTTTGGACGATAAAGATCAGAGGGATAATGGCGAGGTCCACGAGCTTGTCGGTCGTCAATTGAGAGGCCAACTTAGTGAATACTGTGCTATGATTAGAATGAGGCCCGCGGTATGCTGTTGGGATTTATGACGTACTCAGACATGGCGTGAAAACAGCAACATTCAAATTGGCCGTGAATTTTTGCATCTCTGCTGTGAACATGCCCTGTCTAGCCACAATGTAGCCTGGTAAACTAACGCAGACGACTTCAAGGACAGCCTCGAAAACAAGCATGGTCAGGTGAGGGAGGGCAGGGTGTGAGGAATGGAGTGGAGGTGGGTTTGCCATGGTCGATGCCAGTTGAGCTTGGAGAATGCCTGAATGTGAAGATGCGCCAGCGCCCAGGGGCAGTCCTAAATTCGAGACATGATTGAAAGAGTTGGCACTCTGGAAAGATCGAGGGGTCGTGAAGAAAGGCATATTGAAGTGTTTCTATGTGGGCGGTGGGTGTAGTGATGAGAGAATTCTCGGGCAATCGCTCCACACGCACAGAGACCACGGTTTGTCTCTGGATTTTTACCGGGTCATGAAGGATGAAGCAAAGGTGGCTCCCCAAAAGGTCTTAATTGGAAAATGGCGAAACCATATATGTTGGGTGAGAGGTGATGGTTGGTACTTGTTCCATGCCATCCGAGCAAGAGCGGATGATCTGACGCACCCGCCACCGAAGTAAGATACGTACTCGAGTAACACCAAGGCTTTTACTTTGGTAGGTGCTACGAACATAGTAGATGCTTGGAAAGCTTGGAAAGCTGCCTTAAAGGACTACGTACATAGCGCCTAGGACTACCTGAAACTAGGTACTCTCCGAAACTGGATTTCTGGTCCTGGACCAACCCTGAAAAGATAATTCACTGTCCTCAAGTACTACCCAACAGTAGATATACTAATACAATTGCCTATCTGATACTAAGGCGAGCAGAGACTGTGAGGAAACTCTAGGATCCAGTATCCAATGACCTTGGGTTCAAGGCCTGAGGACACCACAAGACATGAAAATTAAGACGAAGACGTTTGCGGTCGACTCATCGACAGTTTGGGGTCCTGCAAGCTGTGCAAGCATACGAGGCACATAACGCAGGTCCCGCTCGAACCCTCGCCCACCCTCTGTGAGACGCAAGGTATTCTAGTGACTATTGATTACTCCCAGACCATTACTATAAGACGAGAATGTTGCTGTAGTTCCCGGGGGTTACGGTTCTTGAAATATTCTATGTCACCAGGGCGGAAGCTTTCCGAGCGCTTCAGCCACTTTTTGGATCATCGATTTTGTGTACGGCTTCCATGGTTTTTGTAGGATGTAAATATCGTTGATCACTTCTACCCAAACACCCCACCACTCCCAACCTCTCCTGCTACCTATCTACCACCTAAGCCTCTATTATGCCCCGGAACCGCTTCCTGTGACTTCATTCCTAATCTCCTCCTCGGACTCCGTTTTGCTACCCTATACCGCAGTCATGACCTCTCCTCCACCTTCACCAGTTCCCCTTCCTGAGGCACCCACTTTCTCCGAACCAGTGTCCATCGATATTTCTACTACTCAGGCCGAAGATTTTGCACGAGCTCCTCCAAATCCAGCACATCCACGTCTTCCATCGTTACGAACAAATGACTCGCAACAAGCTGGAATCATGACTGCTTCCTCGACCCCACTTGGCAATCTCAACGCTGCTCGTCGCCCCACTCCCCCTCAAGCAAATTTTGCCAGCTCCCGCGGCAGTCAACTCCCTCAAGACATGCAAGCTAAAATGAAGGCTTTCCATTTGTCAAGACAAGGCACACCACAATCGAACCTTCGATTACCTCCAAATACCCCAGCCCAGTCCATCTCTGCTACCCAGGTTCCAACGACTTCCAGCATTATTCCAAGTGGAGTAGTGACTGGCAGTCTACCGCCGTCTGGTGTAACCAGTCCCCCAGGTGGGCCTTTGGTAGGTGGACCTGCGGGTTTGAGGCTTCCGGGTGGCAACCGGCCTCAAGCACCCAATTTCAATTCAGCACCTGCAGTTCCGGGTGTAACGATGAGTTCCAAGATGGGAGGACTAGCGGCAAAACGAGGTCTGAACAAAGGTATGAAGCTTTCGGACGCGTCCGGACCACCAGCACCATCACCAGATGCCAACTCTACTGGGGGAGAACTTGGCGCGTCTGGTCAAGATCAAAGCAGGGGGGTATCCTCGGACTCGGCGTTTAGTAAATACTCGGAATATGTTGATACCAAGACTGGGACCCTGAAGTTCAAAGGCAAGGCTACGATACATGGCAAGGGAATTGATTTCTCGAGCGGCTCAAGCTTTAGCATCTCGCTGGACGAGGTGGATAATTTGGAAGAGCTTGGAAAGGGTAACTATGGAACTGTTTACAGAGTACGACATAGTCGGCCGACGATGCGCAGGCCAGGACAAGGCCTGGCCGGCAACAAGCCTCTGCCGTCCATGGCAACCTCCAAAGCCGAAGAATCGATTGAGTGCACTTCTCCTCAATCTGCCACTGCCGGTAACACAACCGGGATAGTAATGGCAATGAAAGAGATTCGCCTGGAATTGGACGAGGCGAAATTTGCGGCTATCATCATGGAACTCGACATATTACATCGTTGTGTCTCACCCTTCATCGTAGACTTCTACGGTGCCTTCTTCCAAGAAGGAGCTGTATACATCTGCATGGAATATATGGACGGTGGCTCAATCGATAAATTGTACGGAGATGGTGTTCCAGAGGGCGTCCTTCGAAAGATTACATTAGCGACTGTAATGGGTCTGAAGTCTTTGAAGGATGATCACAACATCATCCATCGTGATGTAAAGCCCACGAATATCCTAGTCAATACCAGGGGCCAGGTAAAGATCTGTGACTTCGGTGTGAGTGGCAATCTGGTTGCGAGCATAGCAAAGACGAATATTGGTTGTCAGAGCTATATGGCGCCGGAACGGATCTCAGGTGGCGGTGTTGCACAAGCTGGCGCGAACCCAGGTGGAGGCACTTACAGTGTACAGAGCGATATCTGGAGCCTTGGGCTGACTATTATCGAGTGTGCTATGGGGCAGTATCCTTATCCGCCAGAAACATATGATAACATATTCAGCCAGCTGAGCGTGAGTCTGGCATTTTCAGGAATTATCGATTGACGGAGCTAACAATAACAGGCTATTGTTGATGGCGAACCACCAGACCTACCAGCTGATAGGTTCTCCGAAGCAGCTAGAGACTTCGTCAGAGGCGCTCTCAACAAGATACCTAAGCTACGGCCAACTTATGCAATGCTTCTAAGGCATCCCTGGCTAGCGCCTTTGTTGAAGCCACCCACAATATCCGAAGAAGATGAAGAAGCAGATGGAGAGGTTCCTATCGATGAAAGTACAGCTCTCGCTGTGCTTGATGAAGAGGTCGCCCAATGGGTTAACGATGCTATGGAGCGGAAGCGAAACGGTACAATGGGAAAGAAGGCGAAGCCGGCTCTCCATGCTGCTCCTCTAGACGCAGTACCAAGCCCGTCTCTAGTCACTGCTGAGAGTTGATCTTCCATTTGTTTCATATTGCAAGAACAAACACGATTCGCCTTTTGGCAACCTAGCATCCCGGTCAGCCATCTATGATAGTGCGACGCTCACGCAACAGGTAGTAACTCCACTGTTCCTGAGTTGAATTGGTGGCACTGCACGGAAAATGGGGTTTGGGGTACAACTTAAATCATCGGGACGAACCAGTCCATTGCGGCGCGCAGGCGTGAATGATCACGTGTCACGCAAACAGAGAACGACTGCTACCTCAGCCATGGAAATGAGGTTCAATACTACCACAAGAGGGGCGAGAGGTTTTAGTTTCCCAGAGGAGATATTGATGCTAGCATATTCAGCCAGCGAAGCTCGCGTGGTCAACTTGGATATCACTTCTCGTGGAAAGAGCCACGACCTTACTAAGCCTGTCCCAGCTTCAATACGGGCATACTTCTTCTTCTGTCTCGAGATTTTGGCCCCAGGCTTGAAATGACCTGATCGAGACTGCTCTAGCTTCAGTGTGAACATATCCTTATACTAAGATACATAACCTTGAGCATCCCATTTACAGAACCTGACCAAATCACACAATGCTGAAATGGGTAACCCGGAGAACGTAAAAAGACTCCAAAAGAGATGACGAGCCACACTCTCAGTCACCTTAAGATATCATGTAAACATTCCACTTAGAGATCATGATCAAGCCAAGGGCTTTCCCCACCCGCAGCGGCGCATCCAAAAGTGAAAACGAGTAGTCCAAGTGTCCAAATAAGGTACCATCATACTGACTACCTAGTTCTGCTGGACTGTTTGTCTAATTCCGTGCTTAATGGTGGTATTAGGTCCGGTTTCTAATGGGGCTTTGTACAATGGTGTAGCGGTTTTGTTGGTTTCTCTTGAACCACCAAACCCCGTAAACCCTTTCCTTTTCTTCTTGCCATACAGGAATGATACATATACCCTGCCTGACCCATGAATCCACCCACCAGGCCTCTCACTGCAATAGCCTGCTCGCGGCTCAATCATGCCTAGCACGCCTCCTTGTCTTTCCTTGCATTTACACATGAAACTGGAAGCGAAGAACCAATCAGTTTACAAACCCAGCTACGTGAAGGGAATCCTATGTAGGTCAACTTAGAAGCAAAGCCAGCACCATCAATCCATTTCATCACCGCTTATATATTCAATGATACGAAATTAAATGCTTTAACAAAACACAATTCTACTGTCTACTTGTCAGGTCGTAAATCTATCATAACTCCTATCACAAGTATACCATCCCACCCATGCCACCAACCCTTGCCCTAAAAACTATTCAAACCTTTTCCCCATCCTCATTGGAGTCTACGGTGGTAGGTTTAGCCTCCCTCAACCTCACCACAGTCCCCGTCCCACTTCTAATACTAAGACCATGCTGGAACCTTATCCTTTGCCCCACCGGCGTCTCCATATTCTCGCATCTATCAAAGCGCTGCAGTAAGCGCACCATAGTGTACGAAGCTGATGTGAGTGCGAATTGTTCTATCAATCCAAATCAGTATCTAATCAAAAGTGGGGAAAACAGAGAGGGGTTTAAAACGTACGACCAATACATTTCCTGGGCCCCCCACCAAAAGGCACAAACTCCATACCCGGTCTGCGATTTTCCCAGCGCTCAGGCCTGAACACACCAGGATCGGAACCCCATATATCCGCGCGCATTTGCAATGCGTATGTGGAGATAAGCACGCTTTGGCCCTTCGGGATAAAAATAGGTTTCTGCCCATCCTTGCCGCCGCCGCGAGGGAGCGTTGTGTCTTCAAGACTGACACGCTCCATGATAGGGAGGATGGCTGTCATACGGAGGGCCTCGTTGATGCAGTGGTGAAGGTAGGTGCAATTCTTGAGTTGAGGGAATGTTATGTCTTGGGGATTCGGGCCGAAGGTGGAGAGGATTGTGGAGCGTAGATGGGCGAAGGTGGCGGGGTGGCGGGCGAGGAAGTAAAAGAGCCATGCGAGAAGGGAGGCGGTGGTGTCGCGGCCTGCGCTTAGGACATTGAGGGTTTCGGAGCGGAGGACCTGGGTGTTGGAAGTTTGTTTTGCTAATTCGTCAAGGAGGATGAATTTTTTGGGTTTCTCGGTGTCGGGATTGGTTGGCGAAGACGGTTTCCACCATCTATGTTGGAATTTCTGCTGGATGAAGTAGTCGACGTAGGCGTGGACTTGGTTGCAGTGGTTGGTGAAGGCTCGAGGGTGGATGAGCCAGTGGAATTTTCCAAGGGCGAGACGCGTGTTAATATAGGACTTGCCAGCGTCCATGTGGTGACCGAAGACGAGGGTGGAGGGAGCGGAAGGGTTGGCGTCGAGTTGGGAGGGGGAGTGGCCGTAGAGGAATTCAGTCATGGCTTCGAGGGTCATTCTGAAGAAGTGCGGTTGGAGGTCGACTGTGTCTGTCCAGCCATCAGCGCCCGTTGGTAGCGCTGACAATAGCGTGTCGACATGTCTTTGTTCCAGAGTTAGGTCCGATAATTGCTCCCTAGAGAATTGGGGACGTAGAAGAGCTCGAGAGTGACGCCAGGCTTCGCCTCGCGAAGTGAATATACCATCTCCTAGTAGTGGCCTGAAAATGCCAGCCCTGTGGGCATTGATTTCGAAACTTGATGCATGGGTCACGAATATAGCCTTCACGTTTTCTGGGTCACGGGTCAACAGGGTCTGGGATCTTGGGAAAACATGAATATGGAAGGTATGAACATCTTCGCCTGCCTCGGCGTTGATGGCATCCAGGAGGTGTTGAGGGCCACGTTCTTCTTTGGTCGCTTTCAGCAAACCCAGAAGCCTGGTTAACCCAAGAAAGTCTTTATTGGGTAGAGCATACGGCGGCTCACAGCCTTGCCGGGAAGCTTCCAACTTAAGTCGTCTTCGAGCTATCAGTGATGAGACTAGCTGGAGAAATATAAGAAGGACCGCAGCGCCAAAGAAGAAGCCAAAGGATAACCAAGCCATTGATATGGTGATGGATGCGAATTGAACCTTTCGGTTTCAATTGGGAGCTGAAACAATACAATGGGACTGAGGATCTTGAGGATAAAGTGGGAAGAGAGAGGTGAGATGGGGCGCTATTCAAGGCTTTGGGGGTTCAACAACTATTTAGGCAAGAGCACAGAACACTGACAAATGAGCGAAATGGGGGCATGGCGATTGCCCGTCGATGATGGGGGCCATTCAAAACCATGCTGATTATCAAGAACCAGGATCTGGGGGCAGAGCGAGTATGCAGATGCGTATGCAAATGACGCTCCTACCGAGGCAAGAAATTTTGATACAGCAGATCTGTTGGGTTGAACATGGATACTCGATCGACCCGATCCGGGAGGATAGGTTGATCACGGATAGGTGGTTGCACCCCTTGCGCCCCCTGCGACATTCAGCATAATGGTCGCTGGGTCGTTGAGGACAATACAGTGTACGGATAGGATACCGGCATGTTGTTCGGAAGCTACGGCATCGCCTGGAAGGTTATTTAGAAGGCTTCAACAGAAGGATAAGAGTGGCTACAGCTCACCAGGAACGTTGCATGAAGTACCCCGGCGTCGACAGAAGCGGAAGAGCCACGCGCAGTAATTGGTTCGGTTTACCGATTCTCCCGGCACTTGTGCAGCATTAGCAGCCGTTCGACAACCACCATGACGAAAGGGCTATTACTATATGCAAGTTTGACTGCAAGCTTGACTGCAAACCTTAGTTGACGCCTAATGCCATGAATCTCTCCAACCAATTCTTGTTCATGGGTAACAAACTGTATTCCTCATGCGCTCCAATACACCACCATTGACGAACCATCATGGACAAAGGTCTCTTAACAATGCATATGGGAACCGGACTTCTGAGTCTTCCTTATCTATTAAAGTCAGCATTAATTTCATCAGGAGTCGTCAGTAGTTCTCAGTGCTTTTCCATTGCAGTATGGCAGACCAGGCAGCCCCCATGCTCCCCATCTTCCGACTTTCGCCGCTTGACATGCTCGTGCCACGCATGCATGTCCCAAAGCTGCTGTATTTTTCCTCCACCTCGGCATCGGCGCAGGTTCTGGCCAATCTTCGCAAGGCACTGGCACTCACCATCGAGGCTATGCCTATTCTTGGAGGCTCCATTACCCTAAGCGAAAGTGAGAAAGATCAGAAGGGGTCATTGAATGTCCAACCCCCATATTTTACGGCCGAGGACATCCTATCCAGCAACGACTTGAGCAACCAGTATGATTATCAAAAGCTATGCTCGAAGCAGTTCCCTTCTGACGGTGTACCATTGGAGAAATGTGCGCCCAAGCTGTTCGGCATATCATCAGACTCAATGCCGGTCATGATGGCGCAGGCCAACTTCTTGAACGGAGGATTGCTTCTTTTCTTTGCAGTCCACCACTGCGTGATGGATGAAGTAGGCATCTTTAACGTATTGAAGGTTTGGTCAACTTTTGCTCGCGGAGATTCCGGCCTAGACTTCGTTTCATCGCAGTGGTTCGACAGAGAGCCGCTGATGCAAGGAGCTGGGACCGGAAAGCTAGAAGACCATCCAGAGTATACGCTTTCACCAGAAGGCATACCAACCAATGTTACGGAGAGTCCTGAGGTCTTTTACACGAAGTCCACAGATGTGGATTCGGCGGTATTCTTCCTATCTGATGAGAACTTGGAGCGGCTAAAAAGTTCGGCGATACGGACCGGACCTGCAAATGGGGGTCAGGATATGCAGGGAACGCCATGGATATCTACCAATGATGCACTCATTGCACTTTTTTGGTGTAGCATCACTTCCGCACGACTTAGTGAAGGCTTGGCTGATGCAGCAAACATTTTCCCGAGATTTGGCATGGCTGTGAACGGTCGTGGCCATCTGAAGCCTCCCATGTCACCGGACTTTTCTGGAAACGTGGTGCTCATCGCCAAAACTTTCACTTCTGCTAAGACCTTGCTTCCCTCGAATCCGGAACGTCTCGCTGATGCCGCTCTACTCGTGAGAAAATCCATCAATGTCGTGGACGATGCGTACATTAGGGACACAATCCAGCTCGTACGTTCAGTCAAAGATCTTGGCCAGTTAGCCCCTCGTAGGCGGCCAGCAGTCGAGCATAGCCTTGGCTGCAGCACCTGGGCAAACCAACCATATTATAGCCTAGACTGGGGCAACTTGATGGGTGGTAAGTGTGAACGGGTTCGTTGGAGGAATCTCAGAACAGACGGTTTGTTCGTGATCTTCCCGCGCCTGCCTCGGGCCGGACTTTCGGAAAATAATTCTGACAGCCGCAAAAGCTCGGGTGGGGTGGAAGTCCTCCTTGGGCTGAAGACTGCTCACATGCAGCGTTTGAAGCAGGACGAGTTGTTCAACCAATTCGCCGAGTGGCGGTGTAATTGAAGAAGGCCTCATAAGGCGTTTGTCGCACCGATTATTCAGACATGTGCATAACATGTGTACTAAAGTATATTTCGTAGTATCGAGTTGCTGAATCTTAGAAAAAGCTCATGAGATCGGGTGAATTGAGTCATAGAGAAACCACAAGTGGACTGTTGCCATGACGAAAGTAATGAAATTCGTATACAAATCGATACTTGAAGAAGGAGAGTAACCCTGTTTAGGGGGCCAATGAAGGGATATATGCAGCGTGTTGGATAAAGTGTGTATCAACGCATGGTGGGGGCCTGTGAGCACTCAAGCTTCAGGCCAACATACACAGCTCACAGCGATCAGCTCCCGTAACAAGACAGCATATACTCCATGGGGGTGAACTATTGCAAAGAGGAAAAGGCGGATGCAGGGCATTCATGCAAAGAGCTGCAAGGGGTAGGGGGCTTGAATTGCATTCATTCCCAATGCAGAGGAGGAGGCGATGGCTGTCGCAAAATATGGCGGGATCCATTTGCGTATAATCAGCAGTGGTGGAGCACGACTGTATGTTGGTATAGGATATGGTCGATTGTGTTTGAAAGACAGTTGACAGTTGGTCAAAGTGATGTTTCTAAAATGAGGTTTGAGCCCGAGCTCAATGATGCTGAAATCATAAACAACCGCCAGTTTCACGCCAAGCCGGCGGTACACCTAGAACTACCTAGTTCCTCTCTGGCCAATCCCCGCTTTAGCAGCCACGACCCCAGACACATTAGCCACCCAAACATCCATCGCTCCTGCTAGTGATCGCATCAACGGACGTCGCAACGCTCATGCTCACTCTCCCATATCCGATCACACGATCAAATATATTCTACCTTACCTCCTGCGAATCTATAGGTCCCATGTCCCAATAGCATGAGATGATAATCATGGAAGATGTCCTTGCTGTACCTCCAACCACAGTCACAACGTCATACCGCTCAGCTGCATCGCCAACACACCAAAGGTCACCATGGCGAGAAATACCTCAAGGTACTAACATAGTCATCAATATCAGTAGCAATGATGGTTCGACAGGCAAAGGCATCCTTATTGGAATGCTCTCTGCCTTTGGCTCAGCCGCTTTGGTCGTCCTCATCTTCGCCATCTTCTACTTCTTCAGATATACTAGCCGAGGACGGATATTTTTAGATCGGATTGGCAGGCCTGGAGAATACGATGATGAGCAAGCGTTGGCCAGGGAAGAGGCAGAAGCCTTGGAAGAGATGGATGATTTGCAACGAGTCGAATACCTCCGAGCGAAAGGTGCGTTTAGGCGCCAGTGTCCTTCGCGACCTCGACGGGATTCGGAGACTGACATTAAGTACTTACAGCATTCATACAAGCTAACCCACCCGAAACCTTACCCACTGATATCTCGTTATCACAATTCCTGGCGATACAAGAGAAAGGTGTCTCCGCATGGGAATTTGAGCCCGAGCTAGAGATCGCCAACTGCTTTGTCGAAGGACGAACAGAGATCGAATTCTTCGACTCAGAATGCAGCGTACAAAGCAATCTTCCCATACCAAAGCAAAATGAAGTTTATTACTGGGAAGCTAAAATCTACGACAAGCCGGAGGCATCCCTCATCAGCATCGGCGTTTCCACGAAACCCTACCCACTCTTCAGACTTCCAGGTAATGCCCACCACTTTTCTCATCCCAAACTTACGATTTCGTTAACTGTCCCCAGGCTGGCACAAAACCTCCATAGCCTACACCTCTTCCGGTCCCCGCCGCTACAATCAACCCTTCACACCGACACCCTACGGCCCGTCCTACGTCCAAGGCGACGTGGTAGGCGTCGGCTACCGCCCCCGCACGGGCTCCATCTTCTTCACTCGCAATGGCAAAAAACTCGACGATGTAGCCCACGGTCTCAAAACTCAAAACTTCTTCCCCACCGTCGGCGCAAACGGCCCTTGCACCGTGCACGTCAACTTCGGCCAATCCGGCTTCGTCTTCATCGAAGCGAATGTCAAGAAATGGGGTTTGGCGCCTATGACGGGGAGTCTTGCGCCACCACCCCCGTATGGAAGTGAGCAGGGTAGTATCTTGCTTGAGGCGGGCAGGGAAGGACAAAGACAAGGACAGGGCCAAAGCGATTATACCCAAGCGGGCCATGGTCGCTCAGGAAGTAGAAACATCAGAACAAATCTGAATCCACCAATGAGCCCTGGACCGCAGCGCTCACCAACTGAAATTTCGCTCGCACCACTAGCACATATACCTTCCAACGAAGACGTAGGCGAAGGTACAAGTCGAAGTGCGGAAACCGAGGGACTCACAACGCTTCACCCGCAAGATTTCGCTGCCCCGCCACCCGAATATACAAGTCCTGAAGCCTCCCCTGATACGAGTCGGAGAAGTAGTGAAGGCAGTGAAGGAGATGAGAGTGGGGATGGGGATCGCAGACCGCTTATACGATCTCGTTCGCCTAGACCACCAATACCAAGCTATGATGCTGCGATGGCGAATCGGCCGCAATCTAGAGGTCGGGATCAGAGGTAGTGAGAGAGAGAAAGATACCCGGGCATGTGAGATGATGAGTTATGGAAAATATGTCTTCGTATATATGGATGAGACGTGGTGTTGGCCGGTTTGATTAGCAATTTGCATTCGTTTGAAGCGGTTCGATGCATTGGGTGGAGCGTGAGCGTGGTGTATAAGGTACGATATCATGAATTCGGAGACCCAGGGGTTATGGAGGGAATGCTGGGTAGCAGAAGGGGATGGGTGGGACGGGTATATATACCTACCTTCGCTTTTGGACCAGGCAAAAGCTCGCTTTACGGTTGGTAGGGGCTATGTAAGAGAATGAAGCGCATTTATGTCATTGATAACTACTACTTCCCTGCTTAACAATCTGCCAAAGAAGCCGTTTTGAGGCGTTATGTCCCAGATGGGGACGTCCTGTGCTCTACCTCATGAACAACCACTTCAGGGACAAAAGCCCCTTGTAGCTGAGCATTAACAATTTTGTTGCCCATGTCGATAGCCCAAAATGCCAATTACACACCACTAGTATCAAGCTTATTAACAGGAGCTAGTGTTGCATTTCGCTAATCCGCCAATTTTCCGTCCTCATCTCTATTCCCCTCGTTAAATCATGAGTAGTTATTCGCATTACAACTCAGCTACACACTTCTACCACACTCCTATTCCGCTCTATATCTCCGAGCAGAAATCTAGCTCAAATACTTCTACTAGGTTCTAACAGGAGAGGCTCTCTCTCCGGGACGGATGTGGAATATCATGCGTTTCTGTTGCCCTTTTTGTTTTGTGCCCCTTGGGGTTTGTGCCCCATGGTTTTTGTGCCCCTTGGGTTTTGTGCCCCTGGTTTTTGTGCCCCTGGGTCCTTGTGCCCCTTGGTTTTTGTGCCTTGGTTTTTGTGCCCCTCGGTTCTTGTGCCCCTTGGTTTATGTGCCCCTTGGTATCTGTGATTTGTGCCCCTTGATGTTTAGTAGGTAGAGACGAGTAGCTGGTATTGAAGATATGGCTGTCAATGTTTCTAATTGGGTGTTCTGGTTTGAGGTGGAAAGGGAGGGGGAATGGTGCGATCGAAGTTAGATTTGGGGGTGTTTGATGAGAGGGTGGAGGTGGATGGGATGCCGGGTATGTATACGGAAGGATTGCTGCACCAGAGCGATTTGGTGGGTGTGAATTAATGTTTCAGCGCAGTGGACATGTGTTTTTGAGCGTTCAATGTTCAATGTTCAATGTGCGAACTTTGAGAGTTATGTATCAAAGGGTACCGAAACCGTAGAGTTTTCGGTATGCATTTTCCGGAGAAGAGTGTTGATGATTGTTGACTTCATGTACACGGCTTAGTATATTTCTTTCACTGACCTTCTATATCAGTGAATTTGATAACGTTTATGTAGTAATACAATACACGAGAGCAGCATTTGTATCCTCACTCCACAGTGTAGCAATAGTAGCACTCTCGGTCGACTATGAAATTTTCCTTGTCTCCTCTTCGGCAATTAGCGCTCTGGTCGACCAGTAGGTCTTTTGATGGCACAGTATCCTCCCCTGCGTGCGTGCGTGCGGCGGCTCGTTGCACGCGACATTTCAGTCTTGAAGATTGCTGGCCCTGAGCAAGCTGTCGAAAATGCAGTCGACGGGGACTACCAGAACAGCACGTAATTCCGGCAGACGATCGACACAGTATGAAGGCACGCATGTAGATCAGCACAATTAGAAAATCGTGCGCGTTTGGCATAGCAAGGCTCCAATCCTGTTGCAATGTTTTGGCGATAGACAGTGGCAAAGAGTCCAGGTCTGACAGATGGAAAGAGACACCAAGCTGGACAAGTCAGATGCGAAGTACGTCAAATCAATACTAGTCAATCAGGAAACCAGTAAAGACTCGCACACCAAACAGATCTTCAGGATCAGAGATTTTGAGAATTGGGATCTTGACGCCTTGTGGCGCCTACCATGCAATTTCCAGATCTCAGGGTTGGTGGCAACCCAATCCGTAGGGAAGCCCTCTCTATGAATAGAAATAGAGCTCGATGTAAGTCATGTATCCCCGGTTATACGCATGTACCAGCGTTGATCTGATGGTAATCTATGATTTGTACAATGCTAATCTTTCATCATGGTCTCGTACCTGTGTAGTTTCTGTTAGCATTGCTCAATTCAAAAATGTAATGATTGGATACCTCTTTCCCCGGAAAGCCCAGACACCCCAATTGCCACAACTTATGTCCGCCGGATCGTAATCGTTAAGATCCCATCTGAGGCTCCGGAATTTATTCTCACCGGGCTCCATAAGTATATCCATTTCGCCACCTACTGTTTCTTTGACCCATTCTAGGTCCCTCCTCATATCCCACTCCGTGTATCCCGTACTTATTATCGGGACTTTAGTCTCTAATAATTGCGGTATAGTCTCTTGCCACTCGTGTGAACTGGCCGGATGTCCCAAGCCAGGATGAAATAGAACGAAGCAGTCGAAATAGGGGTCAAAGGGTTGGAATAGCCCGGCCTGATGTATAGTGTGATAGTAGTCCACGATGGTACTTATCTTCATCTGATGAGTTGGACTTATTCTATCCTCAACGATGGCTCCAAATGGATTCTCTGGTTTTCGCTCTGGAAGTGGGAATTCGGAGTCTCGATTAGCCATTGATTCGGGTCCAATGAAGATTATATGAAACGTCACACGTGGAAAGAGGTAAGCTAGTTGATGCCATACATCGCGAGGAAGGGATGATTCAGCACGGGCACCTAAGATAAAGAGTCGCATGGAAGGAGGCTCAGGGCGTATGCCTTTCATGGTGTCGTCACCGCCGGTGCGGGGAGGATGAAGGCTGTAGCGGAGTGCTGTAAAAGCTGGTGTCAGGAAGTTTAAAAGTAAAAATAAGCGGGGGACGACGCACCGGCTAAAGATCTCAGACCTTCTGCTGTAAGACGCCCACCTTTCCGGTGGGAGATTGTATAGGGGCTAAGTTCAGAGAGTATGCTGCCAATGGTCAAAGGATATGTCAAGAGTCGTGTAACCTGACGTAAAGATCGGTCATCGTCGATAGCCTTGTACTCTCTGGAATAAAGATATGTATCCCAATTGGTCATGTTGACCAACATTTCCTCCATCTGTGGGCCGGGGTACTCGAACTCTGGAAAAAACCGTTGAGACCGAAGATCATGGTCATCCTCATTGATTTCTCGCAGTGTATCACATATCTCCATATGCGACTCATAGTCATCCGCCCAATGTTCCTCTGAGCATGAAACCGGTATGCCACAATCAGGACATTCAAATCGAACAAATGCGGGAGGTTGGTCCGACTTCCCTGGGGTCTTTCTTGATTCAGGGTCTTGCGGGGACAATGGCATTCGCGTTCGATGATGCGAGGGGTGCGGACAATACGCGTGAGTCTTCATGAACGCCGCTCTCCGCCGGATATCTGGTGAAGGTGATTCTGAAAATGAATGGAAGAGATTGTTTGGCTCAAGGAGGACATTTCCTGAGGTATTGGGCGAAGATCTCCCAGCAAGCCAAGACGAGCTGTGTACCTCTGGTCCATCAACGCTGACATCCCGAACCTGGGCTTCTGAGGAGGCTATCGTACATCGTTGCTGTCGCGTTACCGTGGTAGCATTGTGCAAGCTTGGCCGCGTATTCGTGGTCTTTGGCCTTCGTCTTGGGAGCTGGTTGTATACTGAAGCCGATGGTCTAATATGCGCAATCCTCCTCAAGCTATACAAGCATTTCTGGCAGGTGTAACCAGACTGCATCATTCCCGCTGAAGAAGAAATACTGAGCATCAGGCCGTCATGGATACTGTTTGATATTTGGTAGGGCTAGCCCTGTAGCTTGGCAACGGCGGAGCTCTGGACCTGATTTCAAAGTGTGGAATTTCTCATTGTGAATGTTCGCTGAAGCTCCAGCCTCTTCTTCTAAACTACTACCCTAATGTTTTCTAAAAACTGGAGAAGCTCTTCTGCGCCTTAGGGGCACCTTTCTATACGGGAGAGCGCATAGTCTGTTGCAGCCTTGCGCTGTGTGGACCAGCAAGATGGCTGCGACCTCGAGTATGTTTATGTACTCGCTCACAATCCAGCCTCCTACTTCTGTTACGCAGGCAATACTCGGACAATTTGCGGGCACAAAGGAACAGCAGATTGTCACTGCGTCCGGTGCTCGGCTCACCATCCACCGACCGGACCCTACCCAGGGCAAGATCAGTACAATACTCTCTCAAGATGTCTTTGGTATTATACGGACATTAGCGGCGTTCAGATTGGCTGGCAGTAATAAAGGTATGTAGCCAATCCTCAGGCTCTTGTAGCTGCATTTAGTGATTCTTGAAGCATGGGGAGACAGCTCGGCATAAGTAGTAATTGCGGCAGCTGTATCACACCTTGCACACAATTCATTCGAGGAACAGGCTAAGAGATGTTTATAGATTATATCATCATAGGCTCTGACTCTGGCCGAATCACCATCATCGAGTATGTCCCTTCTCAAAACCGATTCAACCGCCTACACCTCGAGACCTTCGGCAAATCAGGCATACGGCGAGTGATACCGGGGCAGTACCTTGCAGTAGATCCAAAGGGTAGGGCATGCCTAATAGCATCAGTCGAAAAAAATAAGCTTGTCTACGTTCTAAATCGCAACGCACAGGCTGAATTGACCATCTCCTCGCCACTCGAGGCTCACAAACCTCAGACTTTGGTGTTTGCTTTGGTTGGTTTGGACGTTGGCTACGAAAATCCTGTTTTCGCTGCACTTGAAGTTGATTACACCGAATGTGACCAGGATTCGACCGGTCAAGCATTTGAGGATCTCGAAAAGTCGTTGGTTTACTACGAACTCGATCTAGGATTGAACCATGTCGTGCGAAAGTGGAGCGATCCTGTCGATCGGACAGCTACAATGCTCTTTCAGGTTCCCGGTGGTGCTGATGGTCCCAGTGGAGTCCTCGTATGCGGTCTAGATAATATTACCTATAGGCATTCGAACCAAGACGCTTTCCGGGTACCCATCCCTCGTCGAAGGGGTGCTACCGAAAACCCTGAACGGAAAAGATTCATCGTCGCAGGAGTTATGCATAAAATGCGTGGAGCGTTCTTCTTTCTGTTGCAAAGCGAAGATGGTGATATGTTCAAGGTCACATTGGAAATGGCGGAAGACGAGGCTGGTCAGGCGACGGGAGAAGTGAAAAGGTTAAAGATCAAGTACTTTGATACCGTGCCTATTGCTACTACCCTCTGCATCCTGAAGAGTGGATTTCTCTTCGTTGCTAGCGAGACCGGAAACCATCACTTTTACCAGTTCGAGAAGCTCGGAGACGACGACGATGAAACGGAATTTGACAGCGACTCTTTCCCCGCGGATCCCACTGAACCTTATACTCCGGTCTATTTCCACCCACGAGGCGCAGAAAATGTTAATCTAGTGGAGAGCATTGACTCTATGAATCCTCAGATGGACTGCAAGGTTGCAAATCTTACCGAGGAAGACGCGCCCCAAATCTACTCCATTTGTGGCGCCGGAGCTCGTAGCTCGTTCAGAACTCTCAAGCATGGTCTGGAGGTAAATGATATCGTCGATTCAGAATTGCCGGCTGTTCCTACCCATGTCTGGACCACCAAAATTACTAGAGAAGATGAATATGATGCTTATATTGTGCTATCTTTCACGAACGGAACATTGGTTCTAAGTATCGGAGAAACCGTGGAAGAGGTGACCGATACAGGGTTCCTCTCATCGGCTTCGACTCTAGCTGTCCAACAGCTTGGTGAAGATGCCTTAATCCAGGTACATCCGAAAGGGATCAGACATATCAGAGCAGACCGTAAAGTCAATGAATGGCCAGCCCCGCAGCATCGCTCTATTGTCGCAGCAACAACGAATGAAAGACAAGTAGCTGTGGCTTTGAGCTCTGGAGAGATCGTGTACTTCGAAATGGACACTGATGGTTCTCTCGCTGAATACGATGAGAAGCGGGAGATGAGTGGTACAGTGACTTGTCTGAGCCTTGGTGAGGTCCCTGAGGGCCGTACTCGGAGCCAGTTTCTCGCTGTTGGTTGTGATGATTCAACAGTACGTATACTGAGCCTGGACCCTGATTCTACACTAGAAAACAAATCGGTGCAAGCCCTGACCTCTGCGCCAAGCGCCCTTTCCATTATGGCAATGGCTGATTCAACGTCCGGCGGATCTACACTATATCTACATATAGGCCTCTACTCTGGAGTCTACCTCCGGACCGTATTAGACGAGGTCACCGGTGAGCTTTCGGACACCCGTACTCGCTTCCTTGGCCCCAAACCAGCGAAGCTCTTCCGTGTGTCTGTCAAAGGGCAACCAGCCGTCCTTGCCCTAAGTTCGCGGTCTTGGCTTGGCTATTCTGACCCACAGACCAAGGGTTTTATGCTTACACCATTAGACTATGTCGCTCTAGAACATGCGTCGAATTTTAGTAGCGAACAGTGCGTAGAGGGTATGGTCGGCATTGAAGGAAAGAATCTTAGGTCAGTCTTCTTTTTCGATTCAGTTCGTCCTGTCTATATGTCACAATGATGATTGAAAGCGGTTTCCTCCGATGTCAATACGACTATGCGGAAAAACTCGTAAATACTTCCAATTGTTCCTTCTGAAATGTGGCTCTTCCACATTGATTTCCATAGCTCCGCTTACTTCCTTGATTTGGTGGGGACTAATAGGCACCTTAGGATTTTCTCTATCGATAAGCTCGGTAATAACCTTCTTCAACAGTCAATATCACTGACATACACTCCTCGGAAATTTGTCCGACACCCTGATCAACCGCTCTTCTATACCATCGAATCAGAGAACAACACGTTATCGCCTTTAACAAAAAAGCGTCTGCTGGACGACTCCAATTTGGTGAATGGCGATGCAGCGGTGCTCCCTCCAGAAGAATTTGGCTACCCTCGTGCCCAAGGCCATTGGGCATCATGTATACATGTGATTGACCCGATCAATTCTAAAGCAGTCCTTCAACAGATCGATCTAGAAGATAATGAGGCTGCGGTTAGTATAGCTGCTGTATCGTTCTCGAGTCAAGACGACGAGACCTTCCTTATTGTGGGTACCGGCAAAGATATAGTCGTCGCTCCGCGATCATTCACTGCTGGCTTCATATACGTCTACCGATTTCTAGAAGATGGTAAAGAACTCGAATTTATCCACAAGACGAAGGTCGAGCAACCTCCGCAAGCACTTCTGGGGTTTCAAGGGCGATTACTAGCTGGGATTGGTAATGAGTTACGCATCTACGATCTTGGCCTGAAACAGTTGCTTCGAAAGTGTCAAGCCCAAGTGGTGCCAAATCTTGTTGTCGGCCTCCAGACCCAAGGTAGCCGCATCGTTGTCAGTGACGTCCAAGAAAGTGTTGTCTATGTCGTGTACAAGTATCAAGAAAACCGACTTATACCCTTTGTGGACGACGTGATCGCGCGATGGACCACATGTACTACGATGATTGACTATGAGACTGTTGCTGGTGGTGACAAATTCGGGAATATTTGGTTATTACGCTGTCCACAGAAAGCGTCAGAAGAAGCCGATGAAGATGGTTCTGGAGCTCATCTCATCCACGAACGCCAATACCTTCAAGGCGCCCCGAACCGTCTGGCACTACTAGCACACTTCTTTCCACAAGATGTGCCAACAAGCATACAGAAGACCCAACTGGTAGCGGGAGGGCGAGACGTGCTGGTGTGGACAGGTCTACAGGGGACGCTGGGCATCTTCATACCATTTGTCAGTCGTGAAGATGTGGACTTCTTCCAGACTCTGGAGCAACATTTACGGACCGAAGACGCTCCTCTGGCTGGGCGAGATCATCTCATTTACCGCAGCTATTACGTACCCGTGAAAGGGATGATTGACGGAGACCGTAAGTCGTCACAATCCCTCACTTTAATCCTAATATCTCTTGACACCAGGCAGTATGCGAACGATACGCTCTGTTGCCCACCGACAAGAAGCAGATGATTGCTGGCGAGTTGGACAGGTCGGTCAGGGAGATAGAACGAAAGATATCAGTAATTCTCGAATCCAAGCTCAAATCCAGAGTACATGCTAACGTTTGTCCAGGATATGCGGACTCGCGTGGCCTACTGATACCGCTGGTCGATAGACTTACTTAATTTACAAGCGTAGCATCTTCAGGCATTGTGCAAGAAAAGTGTAACCAAATACATACCCCCTATATGATCCATGAGACTCGCGCATGCTCGTTCAAGCTCAGTCTTCATTCCTGTAACAAGTCGTGTCAAAGTCTCTTACCTCGCTCGGTCTTCCGTTCCTATCGCTTGATCTTGAGCTGGATGCCATTCCATTTTGGAAATTGCATTGAGACAAGATCATGCTTCGACCATTTTTGAGTACGCGATCGCCCGGACATGTAAATGAGTCTTAGTACCCGTTCAACTTGTTCCTCTGGTGTATCAGCGTAATTTATCGGTTGAGACATCTCTCCATCCTTGTTTCCTCAGACATCTGCACCTGAATTTCTCTTCGATCCCAGCCACCTTTCGCTGGTTCATCAGGGATCACAACCCACTAGAGCTACAATTTGATTTGCCACCTACCTTGCGTCTACCACTTTCTTATGTACAGACCTGTACTCAAGACGAATTTTCACGCTCGAAAAATGCAGGCTTTACCCTACAATGAGCTATATCCCTTATAACACAAACTGACAAGCTGAGTCAGATCGAGCCAAAAGCAATTCAATGAGCACTCGTACCAACACATTAAGCCTCTGCAATCCCGGTCTGAGTGGAGTCGCAAATCTTGCCGATTGAGTTGCTAATAGTGATGTTTCTAACTTGGTCTGATATGCGCGGATGACACTCAATGTTCAAAACGTCAACTATGTAATTCTCACCATACTAGTCACTGACTAGGTCCTGAGAGCTTCCCAGGCCAATGTCTTTTGCAATTGCCAAAAGTCGCTAAAGGTTGCTGACTATTACATTCGTCCTCATGTCCGGAATGATCCGTAGGGACCCGGCCAATCACAGCTGGGAACAAAGACATCATGCAAATGTAACGAGGTTATTGGAGATGATACACCTAAGGATCTGAAGGATTCGCACTGTCCCGTCACCAGGAGGCGGCGAAACTCGTCAGGGACCCATTTCGCAATTCCAAATAGTCAGGTTTTGGTGTCACCGCGCTTGTAACTTGAGATGCCTGGAAAATACACTTGACTTATTGATAACATGGGAAGGCTATGAACACAAAGCTGCGGTACTTGGTGGGGTATAGTTTCAAAAGTAGAGAATATGTCAAGTTTCCAGGGATTTTCGCTTCCCTCTGAAGTCGTATCATACGCGCCGCCCCAGCCCCACAAGGCTGGTGCTTATCATTCTAATTATCTATTGGCGTATGCATAAAGCTCTGAAATCCTTGGCGTACGAAAAAAAAAAACCACCGCTTGTTAATCCTACTATTAAATTTATATATAAAATAGAATAAGTAATTAAATCTTTTATAATAAACTACTATTAATTTATTCCTTTTAAAAAAACTTAAAGCTATATAGAAATATATCTACCTATTATAATAGTAATCTATACTCTACTTATAATACTAATAGGCCTTTAGTTAATCCCTATATTCTATAATAAAGGTCTAGATAACTAATATAATCTTTTTATTATTTCTAAGAAAAAGATATACTATCCTTACTACTATTAATATTAGATTTAAAGATACTAATATAAAATCCCTATCTTATACTATTATCTTCTTCTTCTTCTCCTCCTCCTCTTTCTCCTCCTCTAAAATAAATAGATAAACGCGGTGTTTTAGTAAGATAAAAATTAATTATTAAATAACTACTTAAGCTTTACTACTAAAATAGGATAAAGGATAAGGGTTCTATAAATAGTATTACTATAAATATTAGAGTCTAGGATATATTAACTAAAAAGGTTTAAGAATTTTATTAAGAAGCTCTAAAGTAGGATAGTAAAACTACTACTTAAATATATACTTATTTAATAAAGGAATAGACTAAATAGAAAGTTAAAATTATCTAATTTAATAAATCTAAAGCTAGATATTATTATTAGAAAGAATAAAAAAAAATAATAAAAATAAATAAGTTAGCGACTTTAGATTTTAAGTAGATAGAAATAAAAAAGAAAAGATCTAATCCTATTATATATATATATTTAATACTTTATATAAATAAGAAGTTTAAATAGTAAGGTTCTTTAAAAGATATATTATTAGAGGAGTTTAATATTATAGACTTTAAGTAGATTTTAAATAAGAAAATAGAAAAATATAATAGTTAGATAAAAAGATAGGTTCTTACTTATAGAACTATTATTATTAAGGCTTATTATAATAAAGCTAAAAGGATTACTTAATTTATTAATAATTTTATTAAGTCTAAATAGGAAAAGATACTTAATATTATACTTAGAAAATTATAAAAATTTAGTAAAATAATTAACTTAAAGATTAAAATTTAGATAGAGACTAAGTAGTTACTTAATCTACTAAAAAATATACTAAAATAATAATATATTAAGCTTTCTTCTAATCCTATAGCCCCCTAAGCTTAGGAAAAGAAGAGAGTTATTAAAATAAATAAATTATTTAACTCTATAAAAGACTAGGCTAAAGCTTTAGAAGCTATTAGAAATTATAATAAATAACTACTTAATTACTAGTAGTATAGGAATTAGTAATATAAAAATATAAATAGCTATTATTTTATTAACTTTAAAAGTAAATATTTTAATATTAATACTATTTAATAATTAAAATAGGGTAAGGCTATTATAAAAGAAGATCTTAGAGTCTTAATTAAGTAACTACTAATTAAGATTTATAAGAGCTAGTAGAGATAAGGTCCTTATAAGTTAACCTTATAAAAAACTAAGGCTTATAAGAAATAATAGAATACCTATACTAAATAAAAGAAAGATAAAGACTTTATAAATTAGTTTATAGAATTTAATAAAAAGATAATAGAAATATAATTATAAAAAACTATAATAGATTTAATAGAAAGGATAATATTAAAATTATAATTATAAACTATTTAGCCTTATCCTTCTTCTTTAATATAGTTATAAATATCTACTTTTCCTCCTTTATACCTATCTTACCCTCTTATCCTATAGTTAATATAGATGTTATACTAATATCTATATATAGTTTTACTACCTCTATCTACTTTACTAGCTCTACTAGTTCTACTTATATATTTAGTATTACTAACTTAGTTAGCTCTATTAATAGTTTTAGTAGCTCTACTAGCTCTATCTTTTTAATATACTTAAACTACTCTACTAATAGGTACTTACTTAAGTCTATTTATAGTATTAATTAAAAAAGTAGTTATACTTAATTACTTCTTCTAATAGAAGATAGGTTAGACTATAAAATTAAAGCTTAAAATAAAAATAGCTAAGACTAAGGCTATTATTAAATAGAAGTTATAATTAATTAATAATTTAAAAAAAATAATAGATTCTAATTCCTTTATATATTCTACTAAGGTGAGATTAGGCTTATTAAAAGAAATAGCTTAAAATTTTAAAATAGATTTAAAGTTATTTAAACTTTAGTAGAAAGAGATATAGATACTATTAAATTTATTAAATAATTAGACTTAAAAAGCTAGTTCTTTATATTAAAATCTATCTTAATCTTATTTCTTACTAGTCTTACCTTATAATCCTAAATATCTACTTTAAAAATATACCCACTATTACTATATCAAAAGTGTTATATTATAAAATAATTATATTAACTCTAAATTATGATATACTATAAGAAATTATTAAAGGAGCCCTTAAATATAGATTAAATAAAGTAAAAGTATTATTTAATCTATAATTTTAAGATATTAAAGCTAAGCTTAATAAAATTTAGATCTAATAAGTAGGGTAGTAAGTATTTAATCTTATAAGCTACTTTATAAATAACTTCTTTAATATATAAATTATAGTAAGTAGATATATTATTTAGTATAATAATACTTTTTAGACCTAGTTAGATATTATAGAATAGTAATAGATTATTCTTAATCTACTATAAAAAGGTCTTACTATTAAAGTAGCCTTCTTATATAGTTATATAAGATAGGTAGTTATCTACTATATAAATAAAAAAGATATTTTAAGAATAGCCTTATCTTAAGCTAATATAATATTATATAGGTTAATTAATAGGAGTATATATTTAATACCTTTATCTAATTAACTTATTAAATAGAGTTTTATTTATAAAAATTATTTATTTTACTTATAGATAAAGGTATTCTATAGTTTATTATATTCTTAGTTTATTATTCTATCTATTACTTATTTAAGAGGTATTATAGAAATTCTAGTATAGTCTTTTTAAAAGATAAGAGATAGTTAATTAATTTATATAAATATTCTATTTTTTTTAAAGAAATTATACTAGCTCTTTCTATAATACCTATAGCTACTTATTAAGGTAATATAGAAATAAGTCCTCTATTATTTTATAAATCTTATAAGGAGCTCCTTTAAGCTAAAACTATAATTAATATACTAAGCTATAGATAAAGAAGTTCTCTTATATAAAATAAATAATAATAGTATTATAATAGATTTTTTTAATAATAGTATTAAAGCGCTATTAGAGGAGTAGGAGGTAAATAATTTTAAAGTAGATAGAGGTAGAAATAAGTCTAGTTATAATTTTTATATAGTTTTAAATTTTTCTAAAAGGAATAAATTAACGGTGGTTTATTATAAAAGATTTAATTGCTTGTTCTATTTTATATGCAAATTTAGTGGTAGGATTAATAAGCGGTGGTTTTTTTTTTTCGCGCGCCAAGGATTTCAGAGCTTTATGCATACGCCAATACTGGCCCCCAACCAGGTATCTTGCACGCTTCAAGTTATCTATGTACTCATGCAGGCAGCGTCTACATTTCTGCCTGAGGGTGTCCCGAATTCTGTTACAGAGTTGTTCGGTTGAACAGCGCTCCACTGATAGCACTGCATTCCATGCTCGACACCATACTGGCCGACAAATGTTTTCCCAACAGAGCAATGCGCGAATCAGGGTGTGGCAAAGTAACGAGGGGGGCTCTATGAAACATTGCCAACCGAATTGCAGGTTACCACCTGGGACCTCGCAAAAGGGTGTGGACCACCCGCGTGAGATGTGGGAGCGAGTTTGGGGCTGAAACTTTACGTGTTATATACATGACGTCTCCGTGGTTTTGTCGAAGCTCTCTCGATTGAGTGAGGATTTCTTTATTCTCTCATAATGTCATCTACCAATCCTTCCAAGGCCTAGGCATGATGATATCCTGTCAGGTGCATTGTCAGGCTTCCGTCCTTATCTGCTTTGTCTTCTATGCTATCTCTAACGTGTCTGCCAATTGCTACTGGCCTAATGGTGAGTCATCTCGCCCATTTATGTACTCTTATTGATGCAAATGTATACTAATTAGTGTACAGGTACTGACAGGAATGCTGAACTCCCTGCCAACACATATTCGCCCTGCGACCCCAATGCTTCAGCGAGCATGTGCTGTGCACAGGATCTATCTTCGCCTTACCTGAACATCGAGTCTGGAATTAACTGCCGCAGTGATGGACTGTGTGCTGACGCGGGAAACGACGCCTTATGGCGAACAGCCTGCACCGACCCAACTTGGAAGAGCCCGGAGTGTATCAAACTCTGCGTCAATGAGACGAGTGAAGCCAGTATCGACGTGCAGGTGACGCAATGCAGTGATGGGAGTTACTGCTGCGGCAGTAACGCCAATGGTATTGCATCTGCATGTTGTAATGGGGGCCAGGGCGTCTGGATCGTCAATGGAGAGGAGACAAGCGTCAATCCGAATGGTTCAGCTGCACCCTCCACTGCGCCAAGTTCTACGACTACGTCCTCTCCCAGCATCTCGGCTCCCGCTACACAGGCCTTCACTCAATCTTCCGGCCAAACTGCTGTTTCGGAAGGTGTGCCTTCAGCCCCACAATCAACTGCAGGGGCCACTTCTCCAGCCAAATCTAACAAAGATGCCAATTCGGCTGCAAAAGTTGGAGGAGTTGTTGGAGGAGTTGTTGGGGGTGTCATTGGTCTAGCCCTTATACTTGGCGCTTGTTGGTTCTTCTTGGTCCGTAAGAGGAGGCAGATAGCTCGCCCACCGCCAATGCCAGATGGAAGATATCCACAAGGACTGGGCAAAAGCACCATGTACGAAGCTCCGACTTATGCTAGGGATAGCAAGGGGAATGAGCTGGCGGAATTGCCTGAGAGTCAACCAGAGCTGCATGAGGCGAGAACATATTATGAGCTGGACCAGCGGACAGAGAACCCCCAGAACCATACATATCAGAACGATTGATGGATGTCGGTTAGTCGTCGAAGAACCTTTGACTCGGTTGTGTGGGCGCGGAGTTCCGCTCACCCCGCACCCTAAATCCTACCCCCCCACATCGACTACAGCGAGAGCAGCTTGCCATCCAGACAATCAGCGAAACCAGATTTCACAAGGGACCTCAGCCGTTTTCAAAGATGCCCCAAAAGCTCACTGTCGCAGTGTCCCAGTCACGTACGCTATCCAGCACCACAGCCACGCTCTCAGCCCTCGCTCAGACCACTGGAAAAGCTGCACGTGACGGAGTGAACCTGCTCCTCTTCCCAGAGGCCTATCTAGGCGGCTACCCTCGCACTTGCTCTTTCGGCGCTGCCGTCGGCTCTCGGAATGATATTGGCCGGGAGCAATTCCTGCAATATTTCCACAGCGCTGTCGACCTTGGGGACACGCCTAGAGGCGCGGGGCAAGATTGGGTGAACAGAAAACTAGAGGTTAACAAAGAAAAGGAATACAGGGGTGATGGAACAAGAGAAAGGCTGGAGCAGGTGGCCAGGGACACTGGGGTCTTCCTTGTTGTGGGTCTAGTGGAAAAGGCTGGTGGGAGTCTATACTGTGCCGTGGTATACGTTTGCCCAAGAGAAGGCTGTCTGGGCAAGCGAAGAAAAGTCATGCCAACTGGCACCGAGCGGCTGATCTGGGCACAAGGCTCGCCATCAACACTTAGAGCTATTACAACAACGATTGCTGGTGTCAAGCTCACCCTGGCCACTGCCATATGCTGGGAGAATTATATGCCATTGCTGAGATTCTCCTTGTATTCGCAGAATGTTAATCTATATTTTGCTCCAACTGCTGATGCGAGGGAAACGTGGCTGCCGCTCATGCAGACCGTGGCCTGCGAGTCGAGAGCATATGTCTTAAGTGCCAATCAATGTATGAAGCGAAAACATCTTCCGTATTGGATTACCGGTAAAGTAGGTAGCGACCATGTTGGAGCAACCAAGAAATTCAGACGAAGTTCTTCAATAGTAACCCATACCGAATACAATCATGAAATTACGTGGCCCTGCACGGACCCCAAATCGTCCGCAGACTCGACGTCTCCAGACCAGACAGCCATGAATGGAACAATCCCACCCCCTCTCAATGCCGTTGCATCCGAAGACGAGGCCACCGAGACCCTTCCATCTCAACAAGAAAGCTCTGACGAAGAATATGTCTCCCGCGGCGGGTCTTGTATCATCTCTCCTACTGGCGCTGTCCTCGCTGGCCCATTATGGGAAGTCGAAGATGGTGGCTTGCTGATTGTAACAGTGGACTTTGAGGATTGCGAAAGAGGTAGGCTGGACCTGGACGTCGCGGGTAGCTATGGACGGATGGACAGTTTTGAATTGAAGGTTGCTGGCTTGGATATAAGTCCGCCGCCATGAAGCGTCAGTTTAGAATGGAATAACGGTGTTTCGACGCTGGAATGGCGGACGGAGCACAATCGTGGCTAGAGGCTTTCGTACTCAAGACCGATAATCTAAATGACTTTCTCGTATTGCCGTGGGCTTTCTGTTTACGCTGGGATGTAATCAAGGTCCTGAGATGCTTGCGGATCTTCTGAAGGGTCGTTCTTCGGGGCATGATGGTCCTGCCGTTTGGATGGAAGATGATTTATTCCCAGAACTTTGTAAGATCTAGGCACCACTAATAGGCAATGAAGGTTGCTGTTACAGAGCCAGCAATTGGCCTGACATGTCTAGGACTGTTGAAATTTTTCGACTTCCTGCTCTGTTTGGTGCAACTCCCAGTCGCTCCTGCCCGGAAAGTCTATTTGTCCTAAGATTTTATAGCCTCCTTCCCTTTCCTGCTGGTTTCCTTTCTAAGACAACCTATGGAAATGATTGACAACTCTTGGGAGAGAACTTTTCTTCAATTGCGCGCAGCGAGTAGAAATGTCTTGCCTTTGTACTAGGGTCCTCTTGGCCCGAGATCTCATAAAACCTCCATTAGGCATGGTGTGCAACGCATATCCGATGATGGCCATCGTTCGGTCGCCGATCTTTTCGGGCATATCATGCAAGCTTACTTGCACGTCAAGCAACAAAACCCTTGCCTATTACGGCGACCCGCTAATCGCAAACCGCCTTTTCTATTCGATATCATAACACCATGGTCATATACAACAATGTAAAGCAATAGGAATGCTAGGTGTGCATAGCTAGCATTTCTGTATCTATTATGTTGTTGTATATAGCCAGGGTATTAGGCAGGTTGCCATTGAAATGGACGTTCTCTTGGGTGTCTGAGCTGTGCCTCATTCATGTTCAGCCAACGAGACCGAGGAAGACCAAGTGCCATGCTTCTCGCGCTCTACTCTGTTTTCGTGAAAGTCTTTGGACAGAAGGGGCAATGCACCTGCAACATTTCGAACTAAGAATGCAACCTCCAGCAAGGCTTGCGAGCCTAACATCTAATACGCATCATCCTTAACGCCTCTGGGTGTAAAGCGCGGGAGCTCTCTCGAATTCATAGGCACGGTTGTCTCCTTTTATGTTTTGATTTTTTTAAACTCCTATTTCGATCCACATTAGAGATAGTTCGTAGAATCCTGCTTTAATGAGTCACAGGATGGCACTGGAGTTATTACCTAACATTGTTTCAGCGTGGCAAGACTCCTTTACCATAGCTCCTCCACACCACCGGGACCCAAGAGACGAGATCTGGGGTGCCTACCGGGAAACTAACCTCAGAAAGGTCCTGAATGAACCTGAGCTCGCAAAATTAGCAGCCAAATTCATGTGCCAAACTAGTCTTGCGGCTGTTGCATCCATGCCATGTCTTCGTCCGAGACCGTCTGTGTAGAATTGAGATGAGCAATTAAGGTGCCGACTCTAGCGTTTGCGGATTGCATGGTCGATATTCGGTTGGCGTGCGCCCAGTCATAAAGAAAGCCAAGAGGAAGAGGAGCTATGGAGAACCCCCTACAAGTAACCAGGCATCCAGCGAAATAGCCTCGCGTGGCCGTAGTAGAGGAACAAGCTCGAGGATAGTGCCGTGCCAATTGCACCGCTATATCGTAAGCATGATCCTTAATCACGCCAGCTAACACACCACAGGAGGCTTTTCACGAAGACGAAAGACCGTTTCTCCTTCAAATCAATTTCCAAAGCTGTGAGCCTTTTCTGAAGCATGGAAAGTAATTCCAACGCGCGGTCCTGGTTGTAATGCACCTTAGCGACGAGCACATCATCGTCATCGGCTCCATTGACGGCGTCCGTGGCTTGAAGCAGTGTTTCATCTTATGCTACACTTCATCAGCCATAGTTGTGACCTCTGTTATGTACTTTCATACCTTGCCTCTTTCCGATCAAGCCTCTTGCGGAAGCTGCTTGCTGGCGTAATCTGTATAATTCAAAATATTGGGTCGCGCGGTGGCGAAGTGACACAGAGTCAGGATCTGGTTACCCGTACTCGACGACTTTGAAGTGCCTGGAAATAAACCAGCCCGCAGCTTGACAGGTCGGAGCGGCAAAAGGCGCTAGTCATATTGAGGCTAGCGCGTTGACCCGATTGACTCCTGCAAGCCTCGTGAGCCTAACATTCGAGACACAGCATCCTTAACGCCCCTGGGTGTGAGCCGCGTCAGCTTCCTCGAGTACATAGGCAGTCCCTTTCCCACCCTGCTTTCCACCTCTCCCACCAACTTCGATTGGACGTTCGAAGCTATTTGTCAGCACTTCGCTCCAATTTACACTTTCGCAGCCTTACCTAGTGCAACGGCCTACATTTGCCAACACATCAATGGACTCTTTCCCGCCCTTCGATCAGAGCAATACGAGCTTTACATCGCCGATGGCGGATTTCGACATGAATGGTTGGCCCACCGATGCAGATGTTTGGAACACGTTCTACAGTTTCGACGCCTTTCCCGCGGCACAGCCTTCGGGATTCGCCAATCAGGAGGTAGGAGATGGGTTTCGGTGAGGCTTTTTTTTTGGGAAATTGACGAGGGGCACAGCAGGGGTATAATATGCGGTCAGCGCCAAGCTGAAATTCAAGCCTTCAACAAAACACCCACCACAATTGGACACCTCGGCACGGGAGACTCCAGTCTATTCATTGACCCGATTGGATTCGAACATGGAACTGTTGGTTTTGCCGATCCTTTTCGCAAGAGTATGTTCGAGTCCGACAAGGCAGAGACATCAGAGCTAGGACAAAGATCATTTAACTTTACATGGATAAACTCGACCATTCCAGACAACATTGATGGAAACAACATTGTGCTTAGCGGCACTACTACGAGTGCAGCTCCTGGGTCTAGCAGGGAGTGTTCTTGCATTACATGTCTTGACCTAGGATCATGCAGAGCAACCCCTATAGTACCGTACCCGACTCATTGCCCTTGCCGTCTTCCAGACTGCAATTTCAGTAAGACTGGAGAAGCATTCTCGTCTGCATATTATGTTCAAAAGGAAGCTCGCACACACGAAAAGAATCATTTCCGTCACGATGGTCAATTCAGATGCATTGAAGTCCGCTGTGTCTATGGCACGAAACGATGGTCCGACCTAAGGCGACACTATACTGGAAAGCACTGCTTGAATCCGAAGCAAAAGTTCCCATGCCCTGAGATTGGCTGCAAATATAGCGGCAACAATGGCTTCAAACGCGAGGACAAGCTCAAGAGTCATCGTAGGACGGTCCATGAGAAAGTTGCGAAGCCTGAGAAGCGATACCGGGTGAACAAGCCCAATGCACAGGGTGCTGCTTGAGTTGTCGATGAAGCCCCGAAAAGATCAGCGGAGGAACGAGGAAGTCTGGGGACTCAGAATGCGCAGTGGAGATTGAGAATGTTACTATCTCTCGTTCGTGTTTGGCTTAATTGCGTCGACGTGTACAGTCCTTACGGATCACGCAAAATGTTGCTTCTCATTTCATGTGTCCACACTCACTATATCAGGTGCCGAGGCAGAAGATGCGGTGGTAAGGTGGAAACGAAGGTTCTCTAGGGTAAATTGCCATGTTCAGGTAATCAATTTATATGAATAGATTTCCTTGAATTTAGCTTTCATGATACGTTTTCTATTTGTGGTCCAAGTGCGCTACATTTTTCAACGAACGCAGCCGCAATTTGTAGGTTCTCCGCCCCGCTGAGAGCCTTCGTAATCGTAGCCTCGTTCCTCTCATGTACCAGACGTCTAAATGCACTGATCAAGAAGCCCGAAACAAGCTCAACAGACCAAGACTCCGGTATAAGGTCTAATACTTCTCGGGCGTCGTACCAAGAGCCGAAGCGCTCCAGAAGTTCGCTTGTCCTTTCCAGCCTGTCGCTAATATCTTCGATGCGTAAAAATTCTGTAAGCAAATAGCCAAAGAGGATGGCCTGTTCTTCTCGCGAGGGAGCAATCAGACCAGCAGATCCAGAAGTTGGATGGAATATACTTGCTCCACCCAGTAAGCAATAATTGACAGCAGTGTGGTAGTCTCCAAGCCCATGCGTAAGCAGCCGAAGCGCTTGCTTATGCCTACCTTGGCGACCATCGAGGATGATTGATTCAGGGACGAGGTCCTGCTCGAAAGGCTCGATACGGGATAGTATGGCTTCCACATCGTAAGCAAAGTCTGATCCATGACTACCACCGATCAATTCGAGCAGTCGAAGACGGTCATGCCACCAGGGAAAAGGGACTGCGTTTTCGATGATGAATTGACGGTATGTCGGTTTTGGCGGGCGGAGTGCTCTGTAAGTTTGGTAGGACTGGGCAAGAATATCTCGGGCCTCTTCAGATGAACCCAAAACTGTCAGTACGCTGTCGAGATAATATGAGATAAGGTCATTTGCGTATTTGACGTTCTTCTTGCCAAATACAAGATGCTCAAGGTACACTTTTACAGCATCAGGCGCCTTTCTCCGTAGTAGCATGACGACTTGATGGGGCTCCCACTTGACTCTGCTGCTATCGTTTGTGAACACTTGCACTCCTAGAGCTGGGTTTCGACGAGCAAGCCAGGTGCCATACTCGTCAACCAGACCTGTGTCTTTGATGTTGACCAGGTACCTGCGTACCTCATGTTCTCCATCAGAAAGTCCACCGCCTTCGTCATGTTCGCCTTCAATGATCCTCTTCCACGTCTCCAATACTTTCCTGGCCATTCTTCGGCTTTGATAGAGTCTGCTCAAGACAAAGAGACGCTTGTAAGTTTCTAACAATTCAATCGCTCGTTCGAAGCAATCCACGCCGGAGTCAACCAAGGCGTATAATTCCATTCTCGTTGGCGAAGGCTTAGACGTCCTAGAGGGATCCTTTCCGTCCTGCTCCAGCAGCACAAGCAGTAGAGCTGCATCAACCGATTGAAACACCTCCCCTTCGTCAGCGATACTTCCAAAACCCTTGCGTTGGCGCCACGCGCCAAGATAGCGCTTGATTACATTCAGTGTGTCTTTTGTTGCCACCTCTTCAAAGCTTTTGGTCACCATTGCCCTGTAACTTTCAACAACCGGTATCAAGCCCACGTGTATCCACAACCCCTTCGAGCCTTCGATGACCTCGTTACGAAGCAAAGGAATCAGACTCAGTATCACGCGAGGATCAACTCCTCCTTCCATAAACAATCCCTCCATTATTCGCATGTCGGCAGCTGGTATGCCAATTAAAGCCGATGGCCGTGCTAATAAATCAGCAAACAAAATCAAGCTCGCTTTTTGGCGTATATATTCGAGGCTTAAGAAATCTGTTTCAGAGCTAGCTTCTTTTCCTCGAACTGCATTGATGATTTGTATGATCCTGCTACGGTCTAATTCGCCATACGTAGGTCCTGTATGACGGTAAGGTAACACGTCATTTATAGCAGCATCAAGCTTCAAAGCGAGAGGATTTTTAACTATCCACCACACCGCAGAGCCTGACCACAGCACGAGACAACTTGCGCGTCCAATGAGCCGTCGACCAAATTCGAGCTCCTCCTTGTCTCTGGATATTTCCCAATCCTCTAGAGGGCTTTCAGGAGGAGACGCTTGTACCCTGCGAGAGGCCTGACTCGTTCTGTCTAGCCTTAGGCGTTTTCCACGGAGCAATTGCCCAATCTCGGGGAACGGGGTTATGACGCTAGTGTTGATTTTGCGAATCGAAAATGTGTCTGGTGACGACTGCGCGACGTCGGTCTTAGGCCTAGCTGCTGACGATGAACCTTCTGGAACGTTCAGCCATTCTTTATGTCCACCATCATCCGTGTCCCATCTCTGAATTTCAACGACATTGTGTTCGCCGTCATCTCCGGACTGCGTCATGGTAGCAAGTACAAAGCCTTCGGGATCTTCCTCAAGGCTTGTTGGTTCACCTTCAACGCCTTGTCCGTCTACAACGACAGCACGGGGATATCGATCGAATTGTATAGTACCTCTAACAACTTCTCCATCGAGGTTAATGAATATACCAACTCCTGCCTCATTGACAGTGGTACCAGTGGTCAATAGAAACTCGGCTGGTGTAGGAGAACAAATGTGCGGCTTCAAAGCTACCGCGGACTGCAATCGTGCTGGTGAATGACCTCTGAGAGAATCTGATCGGGCTGGAAGCACAGGCAGAGCCTTCTCGAGCGTCGGAGGCATTGGGCTGGGGGTTTCGGGGGTTGAGACGTTCCTGTTATGGCTTGAAGCTTGCACAGGCGATTTGTCCCTGGCATCGGCTTCGGGAGTTGCAAGGCCAGATCGCTCTCTGCTTGCCGCTCGAGGGCTCGTCTGCCGCTTTCCCAATCCTCCAACAAAAGCGCCTAGACTCGTACTTCGGCCGTGCGCTTTGCCATCTGAGGAACCTTCGTTTGGAATGGGTCGCGAGGAGCTTGAACTTCGTTCAGCAGCGGATGATATATTTTCCACTCTTCCGCCTCCAAGGTTCTCATCCAATGATGATATTGGAAAAAGTGACATTTTTTGCTGGTTCTCCACATCTAGTAGTGCATACGAACGAGCGTCAGCTACGCAAGCAAAGTTCCTTCGACGTGTGGAAATTAGACACCCTGGAAATTCTATATCTCGAACACGACGCGCTTCATCGCTGATCCTGACTAGTCTGGTTTTATTCTTTACACATATCATTACGACAATTCCATTCTCTTCCTCTTTAGCTGTGCTATCAAGGTTCACGCCTCCAACCCATGTGCAATTTGGGACCGTAGTATTGCTCAACGCGGGGCTCAATTCTGGCAAGCTGTAGAAGCTTAAAGTGCCATTGCAGAGTATGCAAGCCTTTTGTACTCTTGGTAAAACCAGTATTTGCTGTATTCCCGGCGAGGTTGGGGAGAGGGCGGAGGCTTGTGCATTGTAGGCCGGTTGTAGTCTTGATGCAAATATGTATTGAGGAGCCGCAGATTCGTCTTCTGGGTCAGCTGGAATAGAGACGAAGTGTAGGATTTCTGCATGAGAGGTGCCAACGTATAGGTTTCCATCTAAGGCCGGATCAGCACCTCTTCATTGGCGACCAAAGAGCAGATATCTCTTAAGAGCACTGACCGGATAACTCTACACAAGTAATTTGGGCCTCTGTGGTATGTTCGTCGGTCGAGAGTGGAATATCTTGCACTAGAGGTCTTAAAACATAGGAGCCTGTTGAAGCCTGAGATCTCGTCCTTGGCTTTTGCGATAGCCCACCATCCTCCTCCACCGACATATCTTTGCAGTAGAAGCCCCAAGGCCTCAGCAGCCTTGGCGTTGTAGTGGCATCACATCATATGCACAGTTGTGGGGAACGTCCAAAAACGCTGGCGGAGCGCGATTGTCATTGGCTTAATCCCAGGGCTTGGCGTTGTTCCACTCCCTCATTAGGTGAAAGCTGTCGTTATCTTTGCGTACAACATCTTCGCCCTCGAATCTCACGCTCGTTCAGTGCTACAGCCCACTAAGTGCTGTGGAGGATGCTAGACCCTAAGGATCCTTGGATCGAATGACCGCAACGCCATGGACCAATCTGTGGTGGAAGACACTGGCTCCCCTTATGCCAGTGATCAAGACGCTCCTTCGAACAGTTCCATCTCCGTAAAGGACATATCAACTGCCAAGTTGAGCAATGGAGGGCCATTGACGACCCAAGAAGATAACAAATTTCAAAGTGCTATATCAGCATGGAGGAGTGAGTCCCTCCTAGGGGCCAAACATGCAACCCTCAAGCTAATGCAGCAATCCAGATATTGACCTCACAAAGCTGGTACCGGAACTCGATGCTACAGCAACAGATATTGTCGCACAACAACGAGATTCATTACTGTCACGCAAAGATCTAGCACAGAAGACTAAGGATTTCAGAAAGCTAGATGATGCGGCCAAGCTGGGGGAATTCAAAGGATTGCTGAAAGGTATGGGTTGGCAAGAGATCTCTGCCAGAAGTCTACTGATACTGTGATAGCATACCAGAACTTTATTGACCTTCTTACAACACACGGGAAGACTACAACATCTGCTTTCCTTCAATTATACTCGTCAATATCTGAAGCGCCAGACCCATACCCCTTGCTGGAAGCATCTGTCGATGCGTTGCTGCTATCAGAGGATACACTACCCAAGATTACATCCGAAAACGAACATCTACAGAAGAGCATTGCAAAGCTGACTCAACAGCTCGATAATTCAGATCGGCAGTTAGAAGAGGAGCGTGCTGCTAGAAAGGCTATAGAAGACTCGCGCGACTCGAAGATTCGCGAGGTAGAATCATCGTGGAAGGCTGTGATTGAGGAGAAGAAAGATAACTGGGAAGCCAAGGAACGCAGCTTGGAGGAAAAAGTTGAAAGCCAGGAGCGCCTCCTCAATGAATTAAAAGCAAGCTATGAAGTCGCACAGCGACTGGGACAGAGTGGCGACAGTGAGATTGAGGAGAGACAGAACTCCGCCAGTGCCGCTGAATTGGAGATTGTTAGCTCGGATCTTGAGAGGACGAGCCAGCGCCTGGCAGAAGTTGAAGCGAGAAATGAACAATTAAGGCTAGAGCTTGCGGAAGCCTCGTCAAACACCCAGCGTAAGACAGCAACGGAAGAGGACCCTAACAATGCTCGCCTACGATCTGAGAACTCTACGCTATTACGGAAGCTAGATAACCTCAAGCTCGAAATAGATACTGAGACAAGAAAGCGAGAAACTCGGATACGTGCTCTGGAAAAGGACACTCAAATGCTAGAGCGTGATAGGGAAGCTCTCCGTGAGCGTGTTCACTCATGGCGGGACTATAACGAGATCAAACAGGAACTCGAAATATTTAAGGTAGTTCCTCTCCACATCTTGCGGAGATGTTCATGCTGACCTTACGCAGTCTATTGAATTCGCAACGCTCGACGATGAGGACATGAACCATCACGCTGATGGTGGAGATGACCATGACATGGGCCAGACGAATGGCGCAGTCAAGGGTGACAAGAAGGAGTCGTTGGAGCAGCTTTTACTCGCAAGGAACAAGAAGTTAAACAACGAAATGGCTGTCCTGAGAGTCTCGCATCAAGATCTTCAGCAACAACTTGAGTCGCTACAAGAGGCTCTATCAAATACGAATGCAGAACTTGAGCGATCACAGAATCTTAATGCTACCCTAGAAACGGATCTCGTCAAGGTACAACAAGAGGCTTCGAGTGCTTTCCCTTCATCAGCCATGTCCACCGCTGGCACATATACGTCTCGCCATCCATCATCCAATTACAATGCGAACTCCTTCCCTCGCAGAGGAAGAACGTCACCGACATCGTCTATAATATCTGGCTTCGATCCGCAAAGTGCATCTCGTAATACGTTAGAAGCCATTCGGGCAGGCGAGCCTGTTGGTGGTGGTTCTGGGATATTACCCATGATCCAAGCTCAGCGTGATCGCTTCAAGCAGAAGAATACTCAATTAGAAGAAGAGCTCTCGAAACAGTACAATACAGTCTCCGCGCTTCGACAGGAAATTGCTTCGTTGCAAAAGGACAATCTCAACCTCTATGAGAAGTCCCGCTATGTTTCGACCTACAGTCGAGGTGCTCCATCCTCCTCCGCCTCGGCATTCTCCCAACCTCCGCAATCGACAGCAGTATCCGTCTCAGCCGAAACACCAACAGGCCTATCTCTAGACCGCTACCGCTCCACCTACGAAGCCAATCTCTCCCCCTTCGCTGCGTTCCGAGGCCGAGAATCCACTAGAGCTTATAAGCGAATGAGTCTGCCCGAACGAATCGTCTTCTCAATAACGAGAATGGTCCTGGCCAACCGGACAAGCAGAAATGTATTCGCTTTCTACTGCTTTTCCTTACATATCCTCATTTTCATCATGCTATATTGGATGCATAGCGCAGACATAGCGAGTAACGCCAGCAATCTCAGCGCTACAGCCGATTTCGTGACCGCTGCTGGTGGCAATCCTGGTGCGGATGCTGTGCATGGCGATTGGCTTCAAGAAGGCTTTGAAGCTGGTGAGGGCACTTAAACGTCTTGATCCGGCATCGCCAAAAACAACGGAGTCGCTCGCAGCGGACTACTTCGTTCGATCCGAGGCCTTCCTCGTGCCGACTCTTGCCGGTCAGGTCGACACAAACCCCCCGCGCCGAGGCAATGCGTCCTCAGTATCACCAGAACCATAAAAAATAATAACATAAACCAGCATCTGGGAAGGTATTCTGGCGACAGGCGTTCAGGGAGTAACAGGGAATTGGGACACCCAACAGCCCCAACCACGCATTTTAGAAACTTAATCCCACAATACCTTTGTCCACTTCATACTCATATACTCCAGTCTTCCACCACCGGAAGACTCACTTTAGCGAGCGGTGCATACGAATGAAGAAGGCCGGCGTGTTCTATTCAATTAAAATCAATCGGAAGCTAAGAAATGAGGAATTACCTTAGGTAGTTTTAGTTCCTCAGGGTTGAGACCCAACTAATCAATTCTACCACTCGCAAAAATCATGATTGTCTACCTCTCTCTATCGTTATCTGTTCGCTGCATACGTCAGGGGGTCGCGCAATTACTTGTCTCTTCTTTAAAATCTTTAAATGTTCATTAAATCCGATAACCGCTCGCGATGAAAGATATTTGAAGAAAGTAGATCCCATGCATGGACACCAACCGCCCATGATATATAAAAATGTGAACGCCATTAATCCATTCCATCCCATCCCATTTCATCCCTTTAAGAACCCTCCCAGCTACATACAGCGAGAGTTCGTTATTCATCACCTTTCCCTATCGAAGAAATCATATAAGAATCCCCCTCTCCCGAACCCCAAATCCACTTCCCCCCCTTCTCCCCCAGTCCATCACCCCTAACCACCATCCGCCCCATCATCTACCCATAAAGCCAATACTCCGCCGCATACTGCATCTCAAACGTCGTCCCCACCCTCCCTTCACACGTACTCGGCGCATTGCCCCCCGCAGTATTCACCCTATACACCTCCTTAACACCTCCACCAAACCCCTGCGTTCCCCCAACGGTCCCTTCTCCCACAACTTCCAATTTCAACCATGGCACCGCGGTGCTACCATCACTACTAGCCGCACTCCCGGCAGGAGCAGTCACATTATATTTCTTTTCGCTGAAATAGACACCCAAGTTTGTGTTTGTGGATTCTTGGTTTAAGTTGAAGGTTGGGAGAGTGCTGTTTGTGAAATAGTGGTGGCCGGTTAGGAGGGAGGAGGAGGGGAGGGGGTGAGGGGGTGTGGTGTCTTGGAGTGCAGGGGGAGAGGCGGAGAGAGCGAGGATTGGGGGGATGAGGGAGAGGGGGGAGGAGGGTGTAGTTGAGGGGTTGGAGGCGGATGAAGAGGGGGCGGTGAATGAGGAGAGGCAGGTGGCGTTGTAGAGGTTTGCGAGGGCGCCGAGGGCTACTGGGGCGGTGGAAGGGTCGACGCCTGCAGGGCAGGAATAGTTCTGTTGGTGAGATTGTTAGTGTGTTGTTTGGAAGGGAGGGTGGATGGAGGGGTAAAGCGTACTTGTGTTCCTCGACCGACAGCGACGTGGAAGACAGAAAGGCCTGGTGATGGTGGGGGGAGAGCGGAAGAGGGCATGTCTGAGGGTTGAGGCATGGTGCATGAGAGAGAAGAAGGAGAGGATGTTCGTATAGCGTTCACGGCGGTGTAGAATTGTCGATCGCTTTGTGACCAGTCATGATGGTGGAGAGGGCTGATTACGGCTGAGGAGGCTAGTAGTGCCAGTGAGGAGAGGAAGAGGAGTGTGGATTGTAACTGCATGGTGGCAGTGTTGGGAATGCGAAGGAAGAATGGAAAGACGCGGGACCAGCCAGGTCAAACAACAGTGGCGATGAACTGGAAAGGAAATAGAAAATAGAGGAACACAACAGCAGCTGGAAGAAAACACAGAGTAAGCAGAATCAGTAACCGTAGGAAAGCGAGACATGATGGAAGGTCACGATGGATTCTTTATGTATCAGGTATCCGTTGCTATTTTTGCAACTATTCTTGCTCTTGCTTGGATATGAAGGAAGGCAATCAGTTGGATGATGATTTGGTATGGAAGGTGCAACCAGTGAGTAGTCTTACATGTCAAACACCCACAATAACCGGATGCCTAAAATAAGACTCCAGCGGTAACAGCGGACACTAGGCTCTGAACGGGTTTAGTCCAGCCATGGCGGCGGCTCCACAGGGTAGAGGCCAACCTAACAATAGGGTTGCCGATTGGTCGAATGCTGGGGATTGGAAGGCATCTGTCTTGCATTGAAGGCTGCTCGGCGCTTATCCTGTTGTTCGTTTTCCCACAGAAGATGCACTCACCCATCACCATGCCCTACATCCATTATCCACCTTTTCCTCCTCTTCTTCCCACTTCCAAATCATCAGAACCTCAAAACCCATCTCCCAATCCTATCTTTAGATCTCCAGATCTCAAGGCTACCACCTTAGCGCACTCGCAATCCCTCTATGATTGGCCCTAGATGTACGCTATTCTCGGTGTTTCATATCCAAACCTTCCACTTCGGCGGTTAAGCACTTCAACGCCATCAGACGGATGATTGCCCTTGGGTATTATTGGTTCGAGTTCTCTCATCCTATCATCCTGTTATCGTAGACGCCATCCTTCTACTTGGCTGCAGAATGGAAGATCATGGGATCAATGGCGTTGCGGCTCCTCGGCTTTGGTTCGTGGATTGGGCGTCCTACCGACTGACGATGACGACTTGTTGGTGATACAGCAGGATTCGCTTGGCCGGCAAATGTATAAAAATATCTCTACGGTGTCTTTTCTTGCGTTTCCAGAGTCCTTCGAACGAAGGCGCCATTTAAGCATAATTGCTGGGCCGATATTGCCTGGCTTTGTTGACGGCCTTGCTTTTGCAGTGGGCGCCAATGGTAACCTCCATCCAGTTTCATGGGACAGACTAGCAAGCATGCACACCACCCCTCGCTGCTTGATGAATATCCTGTACGCATTGCCTTAGCTCAAGGTCTACCGCATATGCGACCATTGCTTGCTCCTTCGGCTACGTGGGTCAAGGTGGTCACAAAGCAGGGAAGTAGACAACGATAGATTCAAGATTACTTCTAGTTACAGCACATTGCTCAATCAACATCAGGCACAGGTAAGCCGTCGATCAACTTGACCCTCCTACCCAGCTCCTCTAGTGCCTTCTTGCTCTTCTCCGCCCGCAAATCAGCTGCCTCTTTCTCCGACACAAGGACAAAGTCGTATTCCAGCACGGCGCTACCAACAGCGACGTCATATTTCTTTGCAACCATCTGGTCGGCCGGGTGGAAGTCGACCACAAGTGAGTTCTTAACGCCAAACACTGCATCCGACGTCTCATATGGGTCGCCACGAATATATAAGGCGGTTATCAGGTGGTCATAACCAGGTTTTGAGAACATGAAATGCATATGGGCCGGTCTGAATGGATGGCGATGTAACATCTTGAGGAGCTTGCCCACGGGTCCATCATGGGGGATAGGGTATGAAACAGGCTTAATCGCCTTAAACCAGAAGTCCCCATCCTGATCACTTTTCATCACACACCGCCCGTCTGGACCTTCTCTATCAGCGTATTGCACATCATAGTGACCGGAACTGTCCGTCTCCCATATGTCTATCTTCACATCCGGCACAGGGTTCCCATGACTATCCTTAATGGTGCAGATGACTAGGCATGGTTCGCCATTCGGGTCATGAGACATGGCATCCCCGTGAGCCATGTCTTCGGCTTCATGGGAGTGGAAGGGGCCGAGAACGGATCCTTCGGTTGAATGAGGGGGTTTTGGGTGATCGATGGAGTCAACCAACAGCGAGAGACCCAAGATGTCAGACAGGAGGATGAATTCCTGATCTAGCCGTTAGCCATACATCAAACATGACCTAAGCGAGGGAGGTTGGGCGTACCTGGCGAACATCGGTGCATATCTGTCCTACGGCGGTTAAAAACTGAAGTGCTGCCATCCATTCTTTGGTGCTCAACCGAGTCTCTCGTGCAAAGTCATGGAGGTGGGTGACCAGGCGTTCAAGAACATATGTCAAACGAGGATCATCGCTTTGCGAATTGATGCGCACGGTATTTTCGGTGATATTGTCGATCGTTAGATCCTTCATAGGCGGTATGTTCACCTTGGATGGGTTCATCATGAAATAATGTATCTCGAAAACTTTCAGCTATGCTCTTTGGAATACTCAAAATACTGTCATCCACCTGATCTCAAGCGAACGTGGTTGGGAGATTCCAGGATGCAATTTCGGGTGCAGCACGTAATGACTTTATCACGAGCTGGCTGCGTGAAATTTCCTCCCCAATGGAACGTCAGTGTTGTCGCCGTCAGCGTGTGAAGAGGCATCTCGAATCGCATTTTGTGGTTACGCCCGCGGGGTCGTAATGACGGAAGATTGTTCGGCAGGAGAAGGTTCAATTATCGGACTGACTGAGTAGAGCTAGGCTGAGTTGGGATTTACAGGCGGATCTAATTCCGCAATAGCTTGGTAGCTTGAGTTCTTTTGTAGCTGCGCCTCGTTGCTTCAGACAATCTTTTGCGCACAACATCAATACCCATCAGGTTCGCTTTTTTGGCAATCACTGTCAACTATTGGTATACACTTATCACTTGAGTAGGAACTGAGGTCTATCACTATCAGCATGGCCGACCCTCCAATCAACATACCCATGTATCCCCAGCCTTTACACCACCAAACCGAGAGATCCGGCTCCACAGCTTCAAGCCACAAAACTCCTTCAGTCACTACCACTATGCGTGCCACCAGCACAGCATTCCAGCCCATAAATCCTGCTTCGAATGAGAACGACCCCATATCCCGGCACCCCCCGTGCGATTCTTCAGACGAAGAAAACCAACCGCCAGACTACTCCCACGATCCTTACCAACTTTCCTCCAAGATCAAACCCGACAGCGAAATCAACCTCATCCGCGCCAACACCTCCCGAAAACGCGACGGCTACGGCCCCCTCACCCTCAACAAAGCCGCCCACAAAGCCAAAAAGCTCCAAGACTTCTACGAGAACCAAAACTCCAACATCCAAAAATGGCTCAAACCAGTTGACGACCACGTCCACGACGCCAAAGTCTTCGCCGGCTCCAACCATCTCAAATACCAAATCGCCGTGCGCGGCTCCTTCGCCGCCAACCTCCTCCTCGCCGTCCTTCAAACCTACGCCGCCGTCTCCGCCGGCTCCTCGCTCTCCCTCTTCACCACCATGGCCGACGCCATCTTCGACCCGCTCTCCAACATCACCCTCATAATCTGCCACCGCGCCATCCGCCACGTCGACCCTCGCCGCTTCCCCTCCGGCAAAGCCCGCATCGAAACCGCCGGCAACATCGTCTTCTGCTTCCTCATGACATCCGTCTCCCTCATCATCATCGCCCTCTCCCTCATCGAACTAAAATCCGGCGACACTTCCCCCACAAAACCTCTACATGTCCCCTCCATCGTCTCCGTCGCCATCGCCGCCGTCACAAAACTCGCCCTCTTCATCTACTGCTACGCCCTCCGCAATTCCTACTCCCAAATCCGAATCCTCTGGGCCGACCACCGCAACGACCTCATCATCAACTCTTTCGGTCTACTCACCTCCATCGGCGGCTCAAAACTAGCATGGTACATCGATCCTGTCGGCGCCATCATCCTCTCCTGCCTGATCTCCGTTCTCTGGCTGCGCACCGCCTGCTCTGAATTCCTCCTCCTCATTGGAGTCACCGCGGATACTCAGATGCAGCAATGGATCACGTATATCTCTATGACGCATAGTCCGGACATCCTTGCTATTGATACCGTGAGAGCATATCATAGTGGCCCGCGGATTATCGTCGAGGTGGATATTGTGATGGATGAGGGACGGACGCTGAGGGAGACGCATGATGTGGCGGAGGCGTTGCAGGTGAAGTTGGAGAGTTTGCCGGATGTGGAGAGGGCGTATGTGCATATTGATTTCGAGACGAGTCATAAGCCGGAGCATTTTTGGAAAAAGGAACTTTGATTGTTCTTGTTCTTGTTTATGGCGCAACGAAAACCAGAGTTAAACTATTCCGGTCAAAGCATGCGATGATGTGACAACCTTTTGTAATTGCTTTTCGCAGTCGTCCATCGCAGAAACTGCTGGTAGGCCGGATTATGTGACTGTGCATGTTCATAGCGTCGATCAATGCATTAGTTCTTGGGCAGCTTGCAGGTTAAAGGAAGGGTTTTTGGTGGCGTCGCTGGCGTGGTAGCCTCAGGTTAAGATACGTAAGGTAGGTAAAATGCTTACCGTACTTTAGCGGCTGCAACCTATTGCTAACTTCTACTTATTGGCAGACATCTCCCCCATAATGCCTTTAGTTGTCATCACATCAATTACTTTCACACTGGTGACAAGGTAAGCCAACATGGCCTACACAACTCCAGAACAGCTGGACAATGCCTACACGACCCTGCATAAAACATTCAAGACCGGCAAGACCAAGTCACTTGCATGGAGAAAGTGGCAACTCAAACAACTATTCTGGATGGTCGCTGACAACGAGGAGGCCTTTGCCAAAGCTTTAAATACGGACTTAAATCGTCATGAATTCGAGGCCCATTATGGAGACATCATAGGAGTGAAGATAGATATATTGGATACTTTGAGACACGTAGAAGAATGGGCTGCAGACGACATCCCAGACGCAGGCTTTCTCTTCGGTACCCTGGGTTCAGCACGTATTAGGAAGGAACCGCTCGGAGTAGCCCTCATTATTGGAATATGGAATTTCCCCATCCTCCTCACGCTATGCCCACTAATCGCCGCCATCTCAGCAGGCTGCTGTGCGATGGTCAAACCCACTGAAACAAGCGTAGCCTGCCAGGATCTGATGGCGGCACTGATTCCAAAATATCTTGATCAAGAGGCTGTTCGCGTAGTGACCGGCGGACCCAAGGAGGCAACCATGATCTTGGAACGTCGTTTCGATCACATCTTCTACACTGGCTCTGTGAAGATTGCCAAGATTGTTGCTGCTGCGGCGGCGAAGCATCTAACACCCACCGTGCTTGAACTTGGTGGTCAAGCGCCTTGTATCGTCACCCCATCGGCAGATATCGATACTGCTGCCAAACGCATTGTCTTCTCCAAGTACTTTAATAATGGTCAAATCTGCCTCGCTGCTAACCATGTCTTCGTTGATTCGAGCGTCCATGATAAGTTTGTAGAGAGGGCCATCTATTGGTTAGGTCAGTACCTTCAAGACGGTGGGGCAGATGATGCTGTTCGTATCATTAACGAGCAGAATTATGATCGCATTGTCGGCTTACTCAAGAAGACTGATGGGAAGATTGTTTTGGGGGGTAAGACTGATCGAGAGGATAAATACATTCAACAGACTTTGGTTACGAACGTGACTATGCAAGGTAAGCTACTCTACTCCATGCTATTGCAATTACAGCAACCCTATGCCTTCTTTCATCCAATATCCTACTTGGGGCCACACATCTATTCAATGCTAGGCTGCACTGCTATTTCGTTTTTGAGTCACTTGCCACGCAACGGCCACTGTAATCGTCATTCCGACGATAATTCTCTTCATCTCTCATTGCTTTTATCATTCTATCTCGTGCTATTCCACCATCTCGCACAATCCCTTCGAACCTTTTCATTAGATTCATACCCAAAACTCATCTCTTGACCCTCCCCATAGACCCGCTCCTCTCGGAGGAAATTTTCGGCCCCCTCCTTCCCATCATGGCTCTGCCCTACCGCGAAGCCTGCACCATAACCCAGCGCGGCGACCATCCTCTCGCCGTCTACATATTCAGCACTTCCCAGCACGAGATCGAATACATAATCAAGAACACCCTCTCCGGTGGCGTAACGATAAATGACTTCCTGTTACATGCTGCCGTCCCTAATGCCCCGTTCGGTGGAGTAGGAAACTCGGGGATGGGTGCATACCAGTACGTGTTGTTTCCTCCTCTTATTTTCCGCTGCACAAATCTGTTCCGCCTTCTGCTCTACTCCCCGTTCCCAAATACCTGACATCAATCCTCAAATCAACCCTCCCTCCTTCCCTTTCCTCTCCGGCGCATACGTCTTCCCTTGCCTTCTCTCCCTTTTCTCCTACAAGTAATCCCTTATATACTCCCCTTCCCTTGTTCTCTCCCTCCCCCTTTCCAGCCCCCCTCCAAAGAACCAAAACTCACACCCCTTCCCCTCCAGCGGAAAATACGGCTTCGACGCTTTCACGCACCGCCGCTCCATCGTCACTATCCCCTCTTACTTCGACTACCTCCTCTCCTTCCGCTACCCCCCCTACAAAACCTCCAACATCTCAAAACTCAAAACCCCTAATCCACCTTTCAAACGTAGAGAAAGAATGAGTGATCAGAAAGTGGGGAGGCAGATGAGCGATATGCTCAAGACATGGGTGGGGTGGGGTGTTAAATGCGGGGGGTTGGTAATTGCGTTGGGCGTGCTGGATGAGTATTGTTTAGGAGGGAGGAGTGGGGTTTTGGGGCTTGTGAGGGGGTTGTGGGGGCGTGGGAGGCGGGTGGGGGAGTGAGATGGACGGATTGTGGTGTTTGGGGGGTTTGGGATTTACTTTAGATAGTGATTCGGTTGCTTGGTGTAGGGGGTTGGATGGATGGTAGATTGGTGAGATCAGAGAATACATCGAATCTTCAACTAGTTAAACATGACTTTTCCGTTTCTCCAAACAGTGTATCTGCTCTATTCGCCTTATCCCCTCGTCATACATCCCACTACCATATTCCCCTTTCCAACAAAACAAGATTCCCACCTTGTCCAATGGGCTCTCTCTGTCTCTCTCCCTCCCTCCCTCCCTCCCTCTGTTTCTAGCGTGTTACATTATATACCAAATACCAAATACCACTTCTACTCCTAATTGGTTGTAAATGAGACATCTAGCCAGGATCTGTGGGCAAGTGGGACACTAGAATATTTAATTTGATACTAAGGTACACGATGGATGGAATGGTAAGATAAGATAAGATAGAATGGAACTTCCTGGGTTGTTAGATGCAAGAATTATGTTTATTGAAGGGGGGAAAGGGATGAGATTAGGAGTGGGATTAGGTGCAGGTGCAGGTGCAGGTGGGAAGGGAGGGGAGGAGTTGGGGGGGGGAAGAGTAGATTTTGTCGCTGAGCTGGATATTTACTGACTTGGTTAATCGGGCATCAAATCCGTCGAATAATTACTAGCAATGGTCACCCGATATATTGAAGATGTATGGTATGATTACATTAATCGACTTACAAAAGAAACAAAAAAGCAAGAATCTAGCCTCCGTAATGCATGAGTTATGATATTGCTGCCATGACGTGATGTACACCCTGCCATACCTGACCTGTCCGTGTATGTACCTTTCCAGAAAGACCAGAGATATAAAAAGAAAGGAAAAGAAAGCATAGAGAAAACGAATATGCAACAGCCCGCTCCGAATGAAATGCAAGCAAACCCCCCAATCAATAATATATAGGAAAGAAAAGTCAGGCATGAGTAAAATCATCCGCTCCGGATATCCATCATTTCCCATGTCTGGCCTAATATCTCAATTTCCCAACAATAGAAAAAGTATAAGCGGTCTCGGCTTCGCTTTTCATCTGCAAATTCAAACTCAGAGTCAGCAACAACACATTCCCCACTCCAACCCCCAAAACGAACGACCTCCCACGGGAAAAAAGCAAGAAAGAAAGGCCACAAATGACATACCTGAATCATATACACCCTCGCTCTCCCCCCCGCCACGCCTCCCTGCGCCGCTACTCCCCCAACCTCCCCATTCGGACCTACTACGTCTTCCCACACGCTCAAGGCAATCCCTGTTCTCGCTACACGCTCGAAGCAACTCTCTCCTAGTTGCACATCGAGGAGCACCTCCCCCTTCGTCTTCCCATTTACCACGATCCTCTTCTCATTGACTGCATGATGCGCCGCACCACCACTCGTCGGCCTGCCGTCAGGACCGACTTGGCTGATCTCAGGCCTCATGATAGTGAGTCTCGCACTACCCATATCCCGCCACCTACTCGCCGTCTCCCTTACATAAAGCCTGATTTTCGCATTACTGAGGCCAATAGGCGCGTCTTTCCCCGCACTCACCAACCCTCCCGGCACAGGCGAATTAGTCCCACTACCGCTCGAGTTATCTGAGCTGGTATAGATACTATTTGCCCTACTACCATCTCTCGACGTAATAGTACTGCGGGCGATATTAAACATACCACTTCCCTTTCCAAAGCGTTTTAGCGCCGAAAAAGCACTGGACATGCTGCCGATACTGCTATCACTGATCGCAATGCTAGGTGTGGGAGCACTGCTGGCACGATAGCTTGAGGAGCGACCCCAACCTCCTAACCAGCTGCGTCGGGAGCCGCTGACGCTGGTGCTGGCACGGCGATCGATCGGATGGAACGAGCTGCCGGCTGCACGGGCATTTTGGAGAGCGATGAATGTCGGGTTGTTAATGCGGGAGTGGTTGATCAGGGCATAGAGGGCTTCGCATTCTTCAGGGTTGCGGGAGCGAAACATTATATTGTTGCCAGATGTAATTTGGGAGTTGGGCGTTGGAGGCGAGCGGATGGAAATGTCAAGGGCTGTACCACGGCGAAGAGGAACGAGAGGCGTAAGTTCTAAAGCTACTAGTGGCCGGTCACCCCGGACGTCGTCGTTCTGGCTTGTAAGATTTGATGCCAGATCTGAGAAGGCCTCAAGATCGGCCACGGGGTCGGAGGCAGAAGGCGGGACGAACTTGGAGTGGGCAGCAGACATTTCGAAAGCTTCGATCAAGCCTGGCGTAATGACAATACTGCACTCGTCTGGGTGTAGACTCTGCCATTCGCCCGTGTCTGACCATGAGTAGATGGAAGCAATGGTCTTAGCAGCCTTCCTTGGCTGAGGAGGCACGGTTTTGTAAGGCGCCTGGGACGCCGATTCTGAAGGTTTGATAGTGGAAGCAGGAGTTGATTGCGCCGATGGCTTTTGATATTGTTTTGAGCTGGGGACGCCTTTGAACGTGCCTAGAGGTAATAAAGGCGTTGGCACATCTCCATCCTCAAGTTCTTCATCATCAGAAGAGTCTGATATCGACGTGGCTTCATTGTGAGCCACTGTAGATGCCTCTGAGTCAGAAGAACTTTCTGACGCAGTGGATGGCTCATATTCATGCTTGAGAGGTGAGGATGACCTCCTCGGCTTGGTTTTACTACTGCTAAGAACGGGAGTCTTGGTTTCATTTAGCTGGACAGGGCTTGGTGATCGATGAGGCGGCGTGGCTGGCGGTGAAGATGATTGCGGAGCTTCCGCCTTTGAAGACACAGGACGTCTCTTTGTCAACTTTGAAGGCGACTGTGAATGCTTAGTGTCGATAGGTGAAGGCCATACTGGCTCCTCTTCAGGCTCGATAGTTGGTGTAGTTGGTGGACTATCCTTCCGGACTCTTGGAATATACGGAAGGTCCATGGACGGCACAGAAGACTTCTTACGGTGATAACGAGGTCTAGCCATGACATCCTGGTGATCATCATCTTGTCTGGGGCTCCCGCCTTTAATCGGTTCAGGCGACGCAGAACGCAGCTCCTCAATTTCTTTCCCGGACCGTACGACTGGCTCACTGGGCTCAAGGGCATCTGGTGAGGCTTGATCGGGTTCGAAATGTTGCTGGGACCCATCTATTGACCTAGGACTTGATGGTGAGGAGCCACCATGTCTCGAAACCCTTTTGGCTTTGGCCCGTTTCAGTCCAATTGGATTACTGGTACCACTCAGTCCAAGAGCTTCCTTGAAGCTTCTCGGTGTTCGTCTTGGCTCAGGAGGTGGGGATTCGCGGACTTTGCTTTGGCTTGGAAGCGAGCGAAGGTCATTAACTTTGTCCACGTAATTCGTTGACACCCTTGAAGGCGTACTAGGAAGTGCGTTCGGAGCCGGCTTCTGTAATTTTGCGCCAGGCCTTGGTGACGGTGTGGATTGAAAGTCGACGTTCTTTGGCGGCTCTTCCCAAACCTTGGAAGCATCATGTGCCTGTTCACCAATAGGAATATCCACCTCTCTCGGACTGGGGGTCCTACTCTTTCCAATTTGACTAGCACTATCCGAGGGCGCAAGACTTGAAGGTGCGGGCTCGGAGGTCGACTTTCTCTTTCGATGTCTTGCGACAAAGCTCTGGGATCTGTTGATCTTCGGAGGCACAGGGGTCAAACCAAGCATATGAACCCATTCAAAGCCTGCCTGTTCATCTTCCGTTCGCAAAGAAAACAGCTCCTGCCACTCAGACCCGTCACCGCTGAATCCTCTGATCATTACAACGATCTCGCCTTTATGGTCACCATTGCGAGCCGATATGCGAGCAAATTGAACAGGCGGAAATACCAGCCAACGACCTGTCCCATCTACTTCGCAAATTAATACATCGCCACCGCCAACTGTTTCGGAAGCCTCATCCCGAAGGATCAACTCGACGCGACAGTCCACGAGTTGCCCACTCGAGTGCTGTAAAGCAAGATTGAAGTGGTCTCGAGCCCGGACACGGCGTGTGCGATCGATAAAAACGCCAGTTAGAGGGGCAAGCGTCCTGGGATCCCGAGCTCTGCTAGGGTCGATATTGGCAGCCGATTCATCTTCCAACCTTGCACGTTCCTCGTTCGCACGTTGACGAGCATCATCGACTAGCTTTTGGTACTTTGTAGCCAGTAGTTCTGCTTCCGCAGACGGCTTGACGAAATTGATCCCCCTCAGTGTTTTTGCTAGGTACTTTAGCCTGACGAGGGGCCGCTTGAGAAGGAAAGCCACGTCCACTCTCTCGCCATCCCCATTGACCACATCCCCTTTTTCGTTCCTTGGTAGTAGCCCTTCATCAACTGAATCGGCATTGGAACCTGATGAGCCGGAGACAGTAGAGCCGCTCTCAGCAGGGGCCAGATTGACTACTACGTCCTGGAAACCCATACGCCATGATTTCAAGTACTCTGCATAAACTCTCTGAGCGCCGTGTGCCCACGTCAATAAGGCAGCTGGATTTTCCAGAGGTATGCGTCTATGTAAGGTTTTCAACCGCTCTAGCGCGATACCCATATCGACAATCGGTCGTGTGAAGTTAGGATTTTCGTGGCCACGGGCTGAAGGGTTGAACAGTCCTGCTGCAACCGCAGCATCTGACTTAGACAGAACACACGTTAACAGTACAGGGATCACCCCATCGACTAAGGTCCGCAGCTCCCGCATATACTTCGTTTCATCGGTGGCTAGCTCTTGCATCAAGTCTGGAATCGTTGCGGTAGTAAGCCTACTTCGATTGGTCCGAATGCTTCTGGCTGAGACAATGCTTTTGTTACCAGCCCTAGGTAAAGACAAGACAGAAATAAGGTCGGCATGCTTGGTGAGACGACTATTATTCCGCTTCAGGGAATCAGGGTCGAAATGGTCGCGCGTCTCATCAGCTTGGTCTTCCTCGATAGTAGGGTGGTGAGTTGTCCGTTCGGGAAATTCGGGTACAGAAGGTTGAGCAGCACTTTGTCTAGTATTGAAAGTCTCAACAGATGCGATTGTAGACAAGCGGTGTCTCCCGGTAGATGGAAATGGACGTTTAATATTAAGTCCACGAGGTTTGAGCGGATGCTTAGGATCTGGCCCTTCGACAGACGATTCTGTGTGATTTGATGACAGCACTGAAGCAACATCTTTTTCTTCATTTTCCTCCGATACTTCCTGTGCCTTGTGTCGATCACGAACTGGTGAAGACACGCTCTTCCTCGCAGCTCTCCTTTTGAGCGACGACGGGGAGGTTTTGGGAGGGCCCTTGACAAGATCGACGAACTTAGATGCGGATGTAGTACCCCTGCCAGAGCCCGATAATCCTGAATCAGAATCGAAATCTGCAGGGAAAGGATTGTCCTCGTAAATTGCAGAGCTTGGGATTCTCTTCTTTCTTCTGCTTCCATGAACAGCTCGTCTTGTGCCCTCCTTCGTGTCCAAAGCCTCCCATATCTGATTAGGATCCTCAACAGGTTCCTGCTCTGGTGCCGGTTTTCTCTTTTCGTGTGATGGCTTTAAAGGCGCGATAAATTCCACTGGAGGCTCTTCTGATTCAATGAAAGGATCTGAAGTCTCATTCAACCAGGCTTCAATGCTAGGGACTCTTGGTGCAGGAATTGGCTCTTGAACCTGCTTTGCCAATGATCTCCTTGAGTCCCCGAATATATGGCTCAGGATGTTGCCTTTCTGTGACCTAGCACTCGTCCTCCCTTCCGAAAATGCACCTCTGGCAGAAGGCGAGTCATCTGGGTCTACTGATCTCTGATTGCTACTTTTCCGTCGTCTGGACTCCCCCTTAGCCATGGAAGAGCTAAGCCGCGATGGATCTTCAGGCGTTGGGGATTTTCTTCGCTCGTTGGATATTGTCGGCGGACTTGCTTTTAACTCCACCAAGTCGTCTCTAGCCTCCTCATCACTCCCCGAACGGTTGCTTCTCCGTCGCCTTGAGCGGCCGGATTTTTCTCGTGATCCAGGTGGAGTTACGTAAACTCTGATTCCATCGTCGCCACCAACACTTTCTCTCTTTGGTGTTTTCCTCTCGCCCTCGCCGCCAACGCTTGTTCTTTTCGACGGTTTCCCCTCATCATTGTATTTCCTTTTTTCATCCCTCTTTGGCTCTCGGATCGAATCGACCCCAAGATCATCATTGGGGAGCGCCCAGGTCGGAGTATTATCCCGCGTGGGTTTCGAAGACGTTGTACTCCCTGGGGGAGTCCTTTCCTTCCGCCAATGCGCATCACTTACGACCCTCTTAGACGGTGCGCTTCTACTCCTATTGCGATCTCTTCTCTCTCTTTGACCTTCATTTGCAGTCCGACTATTTCTGATCGGAGTCTTCGCATCATGCTTTGCCTTGTTGCTTCGAGAGGGTTTCGGTGAGTTGTGTTCCCCTTTCGATGTCCTGCTCTTGTGCGTAGCATTCTCCACTTGTGGATCGTCTTCTGCTCCGACATCATCTGCAGTAACCACTCCTCCACCCTGCGCCTGCCATTGCCTTATTCTATCCCTTACAGAGTTTGTATCATAGACGCCGAGTGGGGTTCCAACATCGGCTGGCTTGGTCTTGGACGGTGTAATATTGCTATTGCGGCGGTTCGAAGAGCGATTCGGTGAAGGGTGGTGTGACATTGGGCACTATGAAATTGCCAATTGAAGTTGAGAAGGAAATTGCAGGGAAGGCGGTTGAAGAAGGAGGCATCCGTATTGCCATTAGGGCATCTTCGATGTCGTACGCGTACTTAGGTGTTTACAGACTTTTTGCATACTTTAATCGGCGGTATTAGGAAAGAAGCAGTAATTTGTATTTCGAAAATTCCCTAACACCGTGACATGAAGCTACGCCGAAGTTCAACGAGAGTGATTATAAGATATTGATGTCTTGAATCGCATTTTCTCGGGTCATCTGGATACAGATTTGGAAACCCAATAAAGCGCCACAAGTCGCATAGCAACAACCGAAGCCGAGCTAAACAACGCGGCGGCCACTAAGAGTGTCCGGTTGACGCGCATGGTCTACTATCGTATTGATTGTTTACGAAAATCATTACGGATACAGCTCCGAGATAAGTCGTGTTACAACTTGTAAGTGCAGGAATACGGAGTAGTCCAGAGTTTCTTTGCCGTGGCCGGATAGTGCACCCGGAGTGGAGGGCTTATTCTGCTATTTAATAGGGGGCAATACTGACCATACTATTTAGATAGCGGGTAGATGCTTTACGGACTTTGCCTGACTGGGGGGGATTATGTATGGCGTAGTTGCACGTGGATGCACATCAGCACAGTTCTCGTATTCAGATTGCTTTTGGCCGTTATCTATCTAACCATCATTGCCAGCTATGTTCACGCATGAAATTTGCCTTCCTTCCTCTCATTGCTATCAGTTGCCGGAACGGTTGCGTGCATTCTCATCTAGCAACACAACCGCTGTGTCCTCGCGTTCACGGAAATACATTTAGCAGATAGCATGAGTCTTCCCATGCTTACCCTGAAGCGAGTGCTTCTCATGTTTGTAATGAGGGTGGTTGTGCTTCGATTTGCCGCTTGCAGTGCTATGATGCTTGACGTGGTTGGTATGCTGCTTTACGGTCTCCGCATCCATCTCTTTCAGTGTATCCAAGGACAATTTGATGTCATTGATCAGGGTGTCGCATCGCGCACGGGAGAAGTCTTCTCGGACGACGACTCTCATGAGTTTGAGCTTCTCACTGTGGGGAGCCATGGTGTAGGCGGGCACGACCCAGCCCCGCTCGCGCAAGTGATGGGCAACCGCGAACTCGTCATAATGGTGCTTGGCCTTAGGGTCAAGTCTGAATGCCACGAGGGGTAGACCTTGTCCTGCTCCCTTGCTCATGATAAGGAAGCCGAGGTTTTGTAGGTTGGCAGCAAGGTAATCGGCAGTGCGGGTGAGGTTCATCATGATGGAGCGGTAGCCGTGCTTGCCAAGACGGATCATCTGGTAATATTGACCGATGACTTGAGAGGCGCCTTTGGAAAAGTTGAGGGTGAAGGAGGCTTGATCTGCACCGAGGTAGTTAATGTTGAAGACGAGCTCTTTGGGGAGATATTCAGGGGATCGCCAGACGATCCAGCCAACGCCCGGGTAGACCTAAGGTCTCGTTAGCTTGCTTATGTATGATAGTCTATGTTGAAGATGCTTACCAAGCCATATTTGTGACCAGAGACGTTGATAGAGATGACCTTTTCCAAACGGAAGTCCCATGGGAGTTCTGGCACAACGAAAGGTGCCACGAAGCCTCCGCTAGCAGCATCGACGTGGATGGGGCAGTCAATTTTCTTCTCAATCAAGAGATCATTGATTGCCTTGACATCCTCGTACTCGCCGGTATACGTTGTGCCAATGATGGCGCAAATACCAATGGTGTTCTCATCGACCAGGTTGACGGCCTCTTCGGGGTCAATCACGTAGCGGTCCTCAGTGCAGAAGACGTAACGTTCCTCAACTTCGAAGTAGCGTGCGGCTTTTTCCCAGCAGACCTGGACCGCCGAGTTCATGACGATGTTGGGCTTGGAGTAGTCTTTGCCTTCTGCTTTACGCTTGTTCTGCCAGCGCTTCTTCATGGCGAGGGTGCCAAGCATCTGAGTAACACTTAGCTTCTGCAATTGGATGCATTGAAGGCAGAATAGAGCTTACGATAGCTTCAGAAGAGCCAACAGTGCTCGTTCCCATGGCATTGTCATCATCGTTTTGTGTAGGAGCGTTGAACATTCTCGCAATCATGCTCACACAGCGGTTCTGGATATCTGCCGTTTGAGGATACTCCTCATAATCGATGAAGTTCTTTGGTAGAGCCTCAGCCATAAGCTTCTCGACTTCTTCCTCCTACAGAACCAGTCGTAGATTAGCAATTGCTAGACACCTCGCTTGAAACCAATTTTGGAGCACAGTGGGTCACAATACCATGTACGTCGTAACGAAACTCGCCAAGTTCAACATTGGGTTACCGTCCAGGCTGAGATCGTCTCTAATCATACGATAGGCAACTTCTTTGGGCATCTCCTTCTCAGGCATTTCATGCAATGGGAGAGATTGCGCTGCAAAGCGAGAACCATACACGGATGCAGTGACCTCGTCTTCATTGTCGTTGGGCTCAATGTTCAAATTCTCCATTCCCTTGACAAGGGGAGCGTTGGTAGCTTTGTCATTTGGAACGCTGGCGAGATGAACCATATTTGCGGTTGTTTTGTCGTATTTACTGGTAGATGTGAACTAGAGTGGCAATTGAGACGATTCTCGATAGAAAATCAGAGATCTGAAAGCGTTGATAGATTGAGGAGCTACCTTACGATTGATAATGGCAATGTTACGTTGAAGAAAAATGGCGATGCGTGGTAATGTATTGAGCAATATACCCCGCTGACGTGTAGAGCTTCAATTTGCCAAGTATAAGAGAGATCCAGGGAAAGGGAACCGCTCAAGATCAGGGACAGTACTTACTCCCCTAGGGGAATAACAAAGCTTAGCCCGCCACAATATACTAGTGTTATTTACAAGCCGCTAAAAGTCTCTACTGCTCAGAAACAATACTTAATCACACGAATCGCCAGGTCGAAGGATAGATCTGACTTACTAGCAGCTGTTATTTACGCCGTTTCCAGGGATACCATGAGCGGGGCGGGAAGCATTACAGCGCACCTAGTGGAGCTTGTCGGAGCTTGTTTTCGCTTGCTTGGAGCTTGTTGGTGGGGTAACTTTCAGGGCTGCGTCACTGCTGTGGGCGTACTCATTGGTCTAGGAGAGGGCCTGGCCAAGTTGGCCACGAACACGGAATAGGTACACCTAAAGATACACATTTTTGTGGGCGTTCACTACCATTGGAGGACGAATCACGACCTAAGCACTTAGTATTCACCCCCTCTTGATTATCGAGATAAGTAATATTGGTGGAGTACATGACATGAGTACGCTCACAACAAGGCAGCTGGCCATTGAATCAAGACCTGCAAGCAAGCAGGCTGTGGTAGAGAGGAGATCATTAATTTCATTCATGACCATTGTTCCTTTCGTAATTGGTCTTGACATCATTCACTCTGGTTTCACTTTGTGTGTTTGCTCAATATCCGCTTCCTGGTTGATCAAGTCCACGCGACTCCAAGACTTTGGCAGGGGGATCCTATGGCTTGTTAGCTATTTAATTCTTTACTCTTCGTCACGCCCAACGCGTACCTTGTGCAGCTTGTTCTGTCCCTCCTGGGTGCCATAGGCATCATGGGTAGTAATGCCATGGCCCATGCCAGTGCCTGAACTTCCTGCACCTCCTGCACCCGTGGTTTCACCCCCATAGAGTGTAGGGTCATTCACAGCAGACTGGGTGCCATATTCATCCTCGACAGGACCACGCGTAGCAGCACCAGCAGGAGCAGACATTTCCTCGTCATATTCAGGACCACTTCGTACTTTGCCTGAGGCTTCAGGCTGGACTGGATCGTCCTTGGCGTGCTTGTCACCCTTATCACGGTGGAGAAATCCAAGGAGACCTCCATGCTTCTTCTCATGCTTGTCTTCCTTCTTCTCTTCCTTTTCTAGAGCCTTCTCGTGCTTCCTCTCATCTTTTTCAATGGCCTTCTCGTGCTTATGCTGTTCCTTCTCAAAAGCCTTCTCCTCTTTCTGTTGCTCCTTGGCTAAATGTTTCTCGTCTTTCTTCGAAAGCTCATGGTCCGCAACGGCCCCAGCTCCAAGACCAGCGCCTCCAGCTATCGCAGCGTCCTCTTTGCGGTGACCCTGAGCACGACGTTCTGAAGGGTCTATTGCAGCCTCATTGCCATAGCCAGGAGAAGGATATGTTGCAATGGAAGCACCTGGGTGAGTCTGCTCCCGGACTTGAGTACCCGGCTCGGTACGACGGGTATCAATCATTCTATCCGCTTCATATGCGGCACCACCAGCGCCGGCGCCAAGAACAGCATCCCGGCCAAGGTGGTGAGATGTTGTCTGAGGCTGCCTATCATCGGCATAGCCGGTGGCTGGCTGATGACCGCTACCTGCAAGTGCAGTACCGGCCTGATCATACCCGGAGCCAGTTGGGCCAGTTGTGTTGTCGTAGGCGGCACCAGTCGTGTCGCTTGGGATGGTTGAAGACTGAGTTGGCTTACCATGAGCACGCTCGGCTTCGTAAGCCAGGCCACCAGCTCCAGCCCCCAAAGCAGCGTCACGCCCTAGATGGTGATCTTTACCTGTTCCTGTAGTATCAGTGGTGCCACCATATCCCGAGTTTCCATAATCTACGCGAGGGTCAACTCCAGAGCTGTTATATGGGTCCGAAGAGCTCATTCCTGAGGTAGTATTCATGGGCTCATTATCACGATGATGCTTTTCTGCCTCATAGGCAGCCGCACCTCCAGCTCCTGCTAGGCCTGCGTCTCTACCGTAATGGTGATCAGTAGATGATGAACCAAGGCCAGTACCGGTAGTATCAGTGGTGCTTTGTTGTTTCGAAAGATCAGAGTCGACCCGTGGATCCAGCTTGTTCAACAGGTCACTCTTGTGAGGACCTGCGGTCTTGCCTGTAGATGAAGTTCCTTCTGTGTCTCTATTGTAAGGGTCAACGCCTGACCCAACTGAAGTGTCTGTGGTAGTTCCTGGGGTGTCACGGCTGGCTTCATACGCCCCAGCACCTGCTCCACCCGCCAACGCAGCATCACGTCCAGTATGGCCATGATGATGGCCACCGGTGGTGGTTCCGTCTGCAGCAACATGAGGGTCCAGGCGATTAGCAGTGTCTGTAGCGTGCGGTCCATCGGTATGTAAAGTAACTGGGGCTGCCTCGCCAGTCGCGCAGGGATCTCCCTCGTATGTGTGGCCGTGACGACTGTGGTCATGCTCCCAAGATTCGGGTCCGCCCAAACCAGCTCCAACTCCGGTGCCTGAGCCAATACCACCTCCAGTTCCGGTCCCGGTTGCTGATGTCATATCGTCTCCATATCGAGATTCTGATGCAAGAGCTGGATCCCGTCCAAGTGAGCCTTGATTTGTTGAGCTGACGCTTGGTCCAGTGCCCGAGCCGAGTCCCGTAGTACCAGTAGTACGAGAGCCATCGAGGTCGCTGTCAACACGGGGATCGGCCTTATTAGCAAGATTTGATGAGTGCGGTCCTGCAGTTGTGGAGCCAGCTGCGCCGCCTGTTGGGTATGTCCCAGCCTCGCCTGATGGGTATTGAGAGCCAGAGGTGGGATTAGAGCTGCCTCCGAGAGGGAAAGAGCGTCCTGTTTCTGGAGCATAATTCTGATCACCAACTCCAGTGCTACATATTTGTTTAGCAGTTGTCTCTAATTAGAATTTGTGATTTCATTTACCTTCCAACGCTACGATCTGGGTACTCGTTCCCTGTCAAGCTACTGCCGGCCCCAGCGGTATCGCCGAGGTCAGGATTGTTGCTCCCAGTGAAGCCTGAGCGTGACTGAGATTGACCTGGTACACCGGAACTTATGCTTGCAGTTGTTGCCGCATCATCTTCAAAAGCACCGGGCATACGCGAGCCGGAGGCTTCATTCAGACCACCAACACCTCGCTCGGTAGGTCCGGTATTATACTGGCTGGCACCAGTTGGGTTGGTGGAAGTAGTCAATGGGTCATTGCGAGCCGTGTTGTCGTAGCCAGTGCTGGAGGTCGGGTTGGTTGATGAAGATAATGGGTCGTTGCCACTAGTATTGCCATATCCACTCGTAGAGGTGGGGTTGGTAGACGATGAAAGGGGATCAGTAGTACGGCTGTTTCCGAAGTGACTCCCTGGGTGGCTGTTAGTAAAATGTTCCAAAGCAATGATAACAGCCGTATCTACCTTCACCTGAGGCCGTGTTATTATTGTTCTTGGTGAGGACCGGGTCATCGATATTCCCGGAACCGTACAGGACCTCATCATCTTTCTTGCCGCCAGGGTTCCTGTGATTGAAATATCAGCATGCTATACATGACTTTTATTATGACCTTCCATGTATATTATTGCTACTTACACTAGGTTCTTGAGCTTCTCCATATTTGCAGGTGTTGTGTCTTGTCAGCTTGCGGTGATAATCTCGTGAGGTAGCTGTGACTCCTATGGAGTGATGAAGCTGGGCTAATTGCCTTTGAAAGGCGTAGAGAGGAAGAGATAGCAACGTGTACTGGAAGATACAACGCGAAGGTTTGACGGACAGGCAAAGACGATTCTACAGGAAGAGGACTGCTTGCTGAAGTAGACAAACACAGTAGATGAGAGGTGGAGGGTGTTATATGCCAATCGGTTCAAGCTGATCCTGGATGAAACTTGTTGACCACTTGAACTTGGCAGGCTACTATGACGTATCCATGCATTTACCTTTCCCATTCGAGGTCGATAACAGCACCACGGGTTCAGTCTAACCAACTGAGAGAGATCTCGCCCGCAGGCGGCACAAAGGCCATGTCAAAGTAGGACACGCAAGCGGGCAAGCTTGGTCTTTCTAGAGGCTTAGACAGTCACCAGATACTTCACGCCGCAGTACCGCGAAACGCTCCCAAAGTTCAACTTTGCCAGCTCTTCACCGCCGTTGCTAAAGTTCTATAGCAAAAGTTTTTTCTAGCGAGCAATCACGAGGCCACTGATAGAGTTGAAAACAAGGATAACGCTTAAGTTGGCCCTGCTATGATGCAGTGGTCAAGGGGAGGCATGAAGCTCCGAGCGCTTTGCTGCCGAGCTTGCATTGCATTGCATGTCATCATTAGTGGGGCATTGATCGACACTGCACAGCCACGCTCAAGCCACAGTGCCACACCTCCTCCCGCTCCAAGCATATCTCCGAGCAAGTGTACCTTACCTTGGTGGCGTTTTGTAGATGTGATGCTAATGTTGTAGGGGTGTGATTTCCAAGCTGGGGCTATAGCTTTCGCTTGCACAGCATGCATGAACGCTTATTTTGGATACTCATGTCGGAATTGCTTCCCTGATTTAGAGGCTGGCTAATCTATCTCCGCCGTTTAGAATAGATGTACAAACTCTCAGTTCAAGCGTAAAGGGGATCTGTCACATGCCCTCGTTTCGAAGCCAATATGGTTCGACTTTTGGCACATGCAAATCTTCCAGACCCTGACCGGTCATTTCATATCCAAACCAGGCCATCGCTAATGCATTCCTTGATGTGTCTACCTATGTCCGATGAGACACTCCCATAGTCACTAAAGTATGATTAACCACGCCTCACATAATCCGTTGTCAATCGGATCGACTTCCAAGTATTTACACATGAATCAGAAGGCATGGTCGGCCGTTATGCGTTTCTCTAGCTCCACTCCCGCCGCGAAGCCTTCAATGTACTTTGAGACATGGCGTTCGCAAGCTCTTCCTCGGTGAATAGCCGTCCATTCGTGATTGTCTTTTGTGGGTCAAGACCATATGGATCGCCGTTAGTGACAGTCTGTTGTGTATGCAAAACAGAAGTATCCGTGTCTTTAGTTCTCGGTCTTCTGTTCTCAGCTGTATGTTGTCTTGACAATCCCACTGGAACACGCAGACTAAGTAAGCTGGCGTACTTCAAGCACCGGCTTTGAAGACATACCATTTGCTACATCATCGTCCCCTTCCCCCTCCTCCACACCTTGAAACTCGGAATTCTGCCTACTTCCCAACTTGTTGCTCTTCCTACTCCACATACTACCCCTCCTACTCATAAGCCTAGAGCCCATGGGACTCATGTCACTACCCGCAGTGGCACTGCTCTTTCTCCTTCTCCAAGCGTTTCCAAAACTAAATGCTGACAATTTGTCTTGATGAGCTTGATTGTATGGACCACGGTACTTGGGACGAGGCATTGGTTCGCCCGGCTTGTAGATATTATCTGGAAGTTTCTCTTTTTTGGGCTTCTTGGATTTGGTGGATTTGTTCGTTGACGTTGTTGTGAGATCGGAACCCTCGTTACTGGATCCTGAACGCCCTAGGGCTCTCTTCATCTTGGCTCGGAATGGCATGATGGTGTGTGGTGAGTCGAAAGGATGTGGAACAATCTCGGCAGAGCCAATAGGAAGTGTACCATTGATCAGAGTGTTGAGCCAAACTAGATAGCCCACCCGTGAATGATCACGGCTCTTGAGTGACAAGTCGAGTCTAGCCGTACAAAGTCTCGTATTATGAAGGTTGTAAACTTCTGGTATAATCGAGGCCTCGAGAAGTCGTAGTCATGGATAAATCGGAGACTCGGAACTCGAGCTTACAGGTCACGGGCTGCTTCGGCAGGGACGGAGGTCTCTTAAGGTTAAGCCGTTGGAGAGACGTCTGCTCGATGGATGGTGATAGTGTTCTGGGAACTGATATGGCTTGCACATGGAAGGAGACGATTCAGTCATTGGGCTCGAATACGACGGAGGGAGGAGATGTTCGTGTATGTAATGGAGGTCGGAGCTCGGCAGAAATGGCATCAGATTCAGCCTCAGTTTCTCAATTCCCTGCAAATCGCGCATATTTGGTGGTTCCCTCGTAAGACTCTTTACAGCTCTTTTCTCCGTTGTAAGTCAAATTCTCAAGCTTGGAAGACAATATAGCCTGGAGGAACGCAATGCGCAATGTTGGAAGGAGATGAGGATCATTTCGTCTTCTACGCCCTGCATATCGCCGAGACAGGAAAATCCCTCGTGGGCAACCCAGCAGGCTGATTAGATAGCGTTAGGGAGCGTCTCCCGCAACGAGTTGGTAAAAAGGGTAGGAGTCGAAAGGCTGGAGCAATGCGAGCCTTATAACCTGGGTAAGGGGAGGTCTAAACTTCGAAATCCAGCAAGCAAGCTGTACTGTCCTACCACAGACGGTAACCTTTTAAGGTCATCAAGTTTACGGAAAGCCCAATATCTACATAAAACGGACGAACTATATACAAGAAACTGATTCTGAGCGATGTCGACGCAAGGGTCTCAGAGGTACTGTGGTATTAGTCTACAGCAACTGTGACTGATCTTACCTAACTCCCATAATATGATAGCAATATATTTTCTCTATCATGGTGCGCCCTCGGTCTTTCATGTTCTGTGCTTCTCTTAGCACAGCATTAGTAGCAGGCACTCCAAACATATTAGATCAATCCACGATTCCTGACCGCTGGTTGTAGAGTCCTAGGCAGGTTTCCATGGTCCAATGCTGCCACGGTAACCCCAAGGAAGCCAATCATATGAGATCTCTGATACTCATCCGGTTCGACGGATTCACTGGTGGCAGTACCATAGGGGGCCGTATCGAAGGGTCTTGAATTGCACCGGTCTGGTAAAGTTGTTCCAGGATATTCAAGACCTTATCCCATGCCGCCCAATCAGACCCCTCTGCTTCTGACTTGACTTTAGCGGAATCATGGTCGGAGGCTTCACCGTTGCCAACGCTATCTGAACTCTGCAAAGGTCGTCCAAGCTGGACACCCTCTTTTTTCTCTTGCCAGATCCAGGAGTGCTCGAAACTGCCCTGGAGATCTGCTGAGACATATGCAATCATCTCTTCGTCGGTATCGAATTGGTCTTTCTGGTCCAGCTTTCGGATCAACTCTGTAAGGAAGAATTCCAGATAGCGACCACATGCAACATTGATAGGTCGAGTGTTCCCCATAGCCGCATTCGCCCGGGCACATAAGAGTGCACTCGCGAAATCGAATCTAAAGCACAAGAATAGCGTGCAACGCCATATGTGCGTGCAAAGGAACGTACTGGTCGCCGAGATCATGCGCATTTGCCAGGAGCCAGTCTCGTTTGAGGGATGTGAATGGGTCATTGGTGTTTCCTGCATAGAGCGGTGGAGTAGTTGCGCAGTGTCCCTGGACACCGAAACGCAATGGTCTATAGCAGCTGACCGCTCGTCCACCTCGCAGGTAGGACCCAAGTTGTGGCGGTGGAGCATTAAGCGGGCATTCTGCAGGTATATCATTGGATGGAGATCGATAGGGTCAATATAGTCTCCATTTTGCTTTTCTGGTGGGAAAGCCTGCATACACGTGGTAAAATGCATATCATAAGCTTGCAAAGTAGTCCTTGTTAAGCGGCGGCTTTTGAGCATCCGAAGGAGCTTCGCAATACCTCCAATGATCTTGATCATTGGTAATAAAGGTGACGTCGACTGTTCTGCCGTTGGTGAAGTCCAGTCGGTACCTATACGCATATATTGGTCGTCGATTGCACTGGGCAATTCTACATCGCAGTCTTCCTCTTTAATGAGCGCTGGCCGGCCCAATTCAAGAGATAGCAAGCTATCCATATCAGTGAGTGTCTCCCGCTCCATTGGGTAATGCTTACCAATCGCAAGCGTATATACACCACCAAACACGTCTCCTCATCTCTGCTTCGATTGCGGACCAGGTCCCAGCTTCGCAGTGTAAGCCAATGTCGTACGATATCCGAACGGCAAATCCAATCCAGGTCCATCCTGCGGATTTAAGGTTCATTTCCACAAGGAAGATACTGCTCAGCAAAGCTGTCCGAGCGTGATCCAAGGTCAACTCCTCGTTCCAGAGATCTACGAGAGATTTGGATATCTCCAAAAATTTTCGGCCGTCACGCCAGGAGCGATGGAGCGTCCCACAGGCAAACACCGCGTACAGAAGTGCGATCCATATCCGTGGGACGTTGGCAAATGACTTATCCCTGTACACATTTTCGTACTGTTCCTGGAAAGAAGGCCAGTGGATCATGGGTAGTGTTGGATGGAGCGTGAATCGGTATTGCCGCATTAGATTGTCAGCGTCTTGTTTCGGAGGAAGCTCGGGTAGTGCACATGAAAGCACAAAGGGTTCAAGATTCTGTCGATTCGGATACGGTGGTTTGAATATGCCACGACCGTACCTCTGCATGTTGATTCCAATTGTGGAAAGGTCCAACTTGCTAGTGATCCTCCGTTTCTTGTTCTCCCTTGGATCATAGCGTGACAGTTGCTCGATCGAATTATGCAAGTATGGGAACACGGGGTCTGGAAGGTTCGACAATTTATGTTTTTGCGAAGGTCCGGGAATGGGAAGATGTTCTGTAGAGACACCATGGACCGGGGCATCTGCCTTTCCACTATCCAGGATCGAACGGAGGTGGGTCACCTGTGAGCGGGCTTGCGCCAACTCTTTCTGAAGGTCTTGATTGTGTCTAGACCATATCAAATGGTTAGGATAATGCTATGACGATTTGCAAAGATACTGACCTAATATTCGACATTCGTCTATTTGTTTCTTTAGTGAATTGGCATTTCACATTCCTACTTGAGCACTCTGTACAGCTTGAGCTATCTGTAGCATCACACTATTCCGAAGTCAGTAAATTAGTGCAATCATTTCCAATAAGGACTGTACTGACCTTCACTTTGCGCTCTCGACAGGCGTCGCAACTTGGGTCTTTTCTTCGCTGACGATATGCACGTTTCTGGCCTTGTACACCGGCAGACATTATTTGGGAGCTCGGAGCCATGCTTGGTATGCTAGTAAGAGATCCATGGTGGCCAAATTCTTGGAAACCTGGCAGAGTACCTCCGGGTGAAGCCATTGAGGCATGGAAAGATTGTATATAATTATTGGACCTTGAATTGGGGCCTGGTGGTAAGGATAAATGCTGGGATTGCAAATTTCCAGGTCCGCTCGAGGGTCGGCTCATTATTTCCGAGTTGGGCATGGCAGCGTTACCTGGAGTGAGAGGGCTTTGGAGAGTGGCGCTGGTTGGAGCCGACTGTATGCCATGCGTAGGTGCCTGGGGATATAATGGTGGAGGCCTCTGAGCTGAATTAGGATTTTGTTCAGACATACTGGAAGCCTATCGGAACGGGCGGACTCAAAGATGGCTGATATGCAATATGCAACATGCACTATATTAAAGAGCGAACCGTGAGATTACAGAATGTGGACACCCATTTCTTGGACCGAGGAAAACAGAGATAACGAATTAAGCGACTGAAACGTCTCACTGGGAATTCGAGCAAACCACGGTTTCCTGCAAGCCTGACACTCGGTGGGGGTTTAAGAGATCATTTGGGATGTCCGATGTCATATGTTTTTTAGAGGGTCGATTAGGCTTGTTAAGCCACCCACACCAGCGGGATAAAGTGAAAGCCACCAGTAAAACGTTGCGTTTCGGGTCGGTTGATGATCCGGGGGGGGGGGCTGCGAGCTTAATCTAGCGAACTCTAAAGACAAGATGTAGATATCGCTGTTGCTCTTGATTGACGTTAGACCTGGATATCGATCTTTGCCACTTCAGTCATTGGTTCCCACACTGAACAGAGCCGGTTATGCAGGCGCAAACCAAAATCGGTCCTGTTTCATGCAGGCAATTGAGGGTAGTAGTCCTTATTTGTCGTCGCCCACTGCTTGTCGGTTGTCGGAAAGCGATCCTGCTGACGAGAGCCGCAAGAAGATATCGATGCCTGAGCGATTTACTGAAGAAGCTGGCGTGGATACTAGGCATGACCCAGTATGTGGTGAATATATGTTGGCGAATGAGTGTGCAGGCGTGGTCCGGGACTTCCCATTGGATCCAGAAGTGGATGAGAAATATTTGATCCCAGCGTCATAGGTGTTATATGGGATCACCGAGAGAGACAGAAAGTGGTATTGTTTAGGTTAAATGGGGAAGGTATTGGGGGCTTTTGATGATGAGGCCATTTCATCAAAAACGTTACACAGTATGAAGGAATTGATATGCTCGCCCAAGATCTACAAGAGCTCCCTAGCTTAGAGAAGTTTAAAAGAATGAACAGGCATGCCGGGTCGAAGCCGAGATTCGGTTTCTCGTGCATCTGGCATCGGGCACAACAGCTATAGTGACCAAGCGAAGAGATCGACATGGTCATAGTGTTCTTGAGGGGGTCCCGCGGCACTCTAGGCAATCTGTGCAATGGTAGGGCGTGATTAAGGGCCATTTGACTCCGCAACAGCCACTGGGGTAGCTGTTAGCTGAAAAGGATAGTTCCGAAGGGGCAGTAGTACAGTATGAAGTAGTGTAGTATCCATCGCAAAGATTGTCCTGTCCGCCCCTTGTCAACTTGCCCATACGGATAGTAACGAAGGTATTGCAGGATTTGGTTGGAGGAATGGGGAGGAGAAAAGCCAGTGAATGCCGGTGCAAGCCAATGACAATATTGCCGAGATCGCAAGATCTTCCTAATTCCCGCCGCTAGGCCTCTTATAGAAATCGTGCTTTGCTGTGCCTCACGGATCTCCACACGGAGCAGATCAGGGCCCGTGCTAAGCCCAGTCTAACGTCCGAAGCCGTCAAGTCGCGTCCCCTCTGCGCGCGAAGACGTCAGGAGGACGAGAATGTACGAGTACAGTGTCTGTACCCTGGCCAATTCACATCAGCCGCTACAACGAAACTTCCTGTTGCACATATGGATGAGATAGTGGGATGTCGCAATGGTTATCATCTTCTGCTGTATATAAAGCAAAGCTGTGTTATTAATTTCTCTATTCAGTCCACCGACCTTATCGCCTGAGAGTCAACGGTGTGTGCAAATCATTCGTTCGTTTACACCATAACGTAAGAATGATCTGCATTGAACGAAGAGACACCTCACGATAAGTGGTTAGGCTTAACTCACGGGTAAGCAAAGCTAGCGGGTCAGGTCAGTAAGCCGCAAGGTTCTGTTCCGCATCTACAGCTCAGATGTCTGTTCTGGGTCCTCGACAGCTCCAGAGATCTTCGAGTGCCCAAGACTACCTAGGTATCCTAAGATACTGGGGTAAGGGGAGAGCTTTCACGGCATTACACAACTGCCTGCCCGCAAAGCAACAATAATATTTTAAAGCCGGCAGGCAGAAGCCTAGATAACCGAGAGCATTCAAATCTCCAGTCCAATGCAGAATATAGTCAATTCACGCAAGGATGTGACTTGGTGACTTTACGCTCAGCTGCATGACACCGGCAGAATGGAAAGCTCATGTTCAATCTACAATCTACAAGATGCTCTTATCCGCGTCGCTCCTACTTCTACCTGCGACCGACCTGCTGACCGGCCTCGAGGTGTCATCCAGACAGGTCTCGACAATCTTCCGTTGTGTTGATCGACAAGTATCTGGCTTGAGAACGCAGGCTAATGCCGGTGTTGCTTGTGATCGGCTCATCCTAGCCACAAGCGCTGTCAAGGTCGGAATCAATTCCAGACCACCCATTGCCTTCTCTCCTACCCTAACCACTTTTACCCGTCACGGCCCACGGCACTTCCCAATCTAGGTTCGATGATCGAATTTGGGACTTTCACGGTTGAGGAGCCGCGCTTGGTGCCCGTTAGGCGGCATTGGACCCCGAGATTGACTCTCGATAAGCTACGTATCGCACTCACCTTAGAGTCCAACAATCAGACCAACAGATTCGCAAACTCCATTACACGGACTCGGCTCGCGGCAGATCGACCTATACTGTATATCTCACTGAGAGGGGTCTGGAACCTGATGTGTATATCACCTCTATCACCAGAATCAACAAGGGTAGCTGCGACATGCCCAATGGCGGATGCGTGATTGGCCCAACAAACCATGAAGAGACCTCAGACGGTACTTGGAAACTGCCATTTGTAGTTATCATTAAGCGACCGTCGGGGCCACGTCCGAGGCGGCCTGTTGATGCGACCTCGGGTCTCTTTCCAAAGGTTCTGGATCTTCTGGGTGCCCAATACAATTGTAAATTATATTAATGAGGATACCGAGCAAAGACATAACCGACAGCCGTCAGTGAAAGTAACCGAACGGCTCCGACGACTCATAAAGGTAGAATTTTGTGGATCTTGAATACCTGTAGAGATAGCATATCTTAGCCAGGAAAAAGGTCCCTTGCGTCCCGACTTCGCTTAGCGTAAAATGGCCCGCTACACCATCCCACTACAGGGAACTGATGTTGAATGCTTTGATACATATCAAGAACATCTCACTTGACGTCACCATCACTTGCATTGTATCCTTTCACTATGTGCAAATCCTCCCTCCACTCGTTTCTGCACGCCCTCCCGAAATGCGAACAACACATGCACCTTGAAGGTTCCCTGTCCCCCACACTTCTCTTCACTCTCGCTTCCCGCAACAACATCAGCCTTGCTTCGGCCGATGCGGCTTTCGCGTCTCCAGAAGCCCTACTCGACCGTTATGACCGCTTTTCGTCTCTTGATGACTTCCTACACTACTACTACATTGGCATGAGCTGCCTCATACGCGAGGCGGACTACGAACAGTTGGCTTGGGATTACTTCACACGCGCAAAAGCTGATGGAGTGGTCCACGCAGAAGTCTTCTTCGATCCACAAGCTCATACGGGAAGGGGTGTCAAGTACGAGACCGTAATATATGGCTTTGAGAAAGCATGTCAGCGTGCTACAGCCGAATTGGGTATTAGCACAAAGCTGATACCGTGCTTCTTAAGACACCTACCTGTTGAAGAAACTCCAGCCGCATTTGCACAAATGGAGTCTGACTTAACAAGTGGGCGATTAGCCGGGATCGGACTTGACTCGACCGAAAAAGGCAATCCGCCACGAAAGTGGAAAGACGTATATATGATGGCGAAGGCGCAGGGAATAAGGAGGACGGCACATGCCGGCGAAGAGGGACCCGTGGAATATATCAGGGAGGCGTTGAAAGAGTTGGACATCGAGAGGATAGATCACGGAATACGGTTGGCAGACGATGAGGAATTGATGCGCGAAGTGGCTGAGAGGAGAATACTGATTACAATGTGCCCTTTGTCAAATGTGAGGTTGAGATGTGTGAAGGAGGTGAAAGAGCTACCGATCAGGAAATTTCTAGACATGGGGGTCAACTTCTCGATCAACAGTGATGATCCGGCGTATTTTGGTGGATACATACAGGACAATTACTGTGCAGTACAGGAGGCGTTCAATTTGACTGTAAAAGAGTGGGAACGAATCGCCAGAGCAGCCGTGGCTGGGAGCTGGTGCGACAACAGCCGGAAATTTGCTCTATTGAAAGAAATAGAAGCCACGATAACAAAGTTCAGCTCGGCATGATGATATAACATCGATATTTTGATCTTCGGGAGCTACGAAGGGTTAGAAATCTTTCTCATATTGTCGCTTGTAGGTTTCCAATGGATTTCACGTTATGTTTGAGACAGCGTGACGATTTACGCCTTTACGTCAATCGCCCTCTGATTTGAATCGAGGGACCTGTTATACGCGATATCTGCAGTGGTTGGACATATCTGTAAAGAAAACATCTCTGGGGAATATGTGTAAATCTGACAAGGTCAGGGCAGTGTGATTGATAAGCTAGGTACGGCAGGTTAACGGCCTGTAGGCCAAGGTATATTGACAAAGGTATCAAATTGGCTCTTGGCCCTTTCAATGAAAAGCGGAGGCGGTATATATTCTTTCAACATCATTATCGAGATGAATTCAAAGATCAGCCCTCACAGACGTCGTTCCTCTCACAATGACTGCCAATGGATACTACACCACTACATACGAGATGCATGTATATATTACGAATGAGCTCTGAGCACGACGATAGTAGCCGCTAATCAAAGAGAATGCCATTGGTGCACATGTCAAAATGATGGAGTATCATTGCCGAACTCCAACAGACATGCAGGGAAAATTTCGCATACTCTGCGCTTGTAGAGGTAATGAAGGTCATGATCTTGCGCAAGACGATTGTCTTCGAGGTAATTCACCTCACAAAGCAGATGTCTTGCAACATGTTACCTTGATCTCAAGGTGCCTCTTCTCTATTTCAAGCATAACGATTCGTTGTACAAGGACTGTATACAATATTGTGGTAGAGGTTTCAGTAGATTTCTTTGCTCTTGTATTATCATAAGGACCACCCCTAAGGTAGTGAAGATTCGATTTCAAGCGTATTTGAGGAACTATGTGGTTGTTACCCTGAAAACAGGTAAGCTGGTGCTCTGTCACCCCAAGCGTTATGCAAGCCGTAAGATGGATTTGAGGGCGTCTCATTGCTGTCAATATAGGGGATCCAAAGAACATTATCGTCTCTACCGATCAAAGAACATAGCAAGATTTTTCTCTCAGGTAGTTCCGACTTTGGATAATTTGTACCGTCTTGCTACTTTTGATAATTGTGGATAGTGCATGCGGAAAGTCATCCGATAGCGTGGGATGTTGGTCGCGTGTTTCGGAATCATCTGTGTCATGACGGCCCTGAATGCCAAGAGTCTGTTCGTTGCGGTTGCTCAGGCGGCAGCCAGCCACGACTACTGATAAGCATCCCCGCCCCCAGCTTCCTTCATCTTCCACCAAAGCACACATCCTATTCAGCTCTATCGCTTTGGACTACAGGAATTATATATATATCATCATCATGAAGGTCCTCGCGTCAGCTCTCCTCATTGGAGGCTGCGCAGCATCCTCTCCCGTGCAGCAAGTGCTACAAGCACCACATCATGCCCCGGAGTCCTCCCCGGATTCGTGGTTGAAACCTCTTCAAAACCTCGAAGAATCCCTAAAGTCGCTTACAAAGGAGGCTCGTGCCGTATGGGACGAGGTAACCATGATGTATCCAAGGGCGATGGATCAAACTAGCTTCTTCTCTCTACCTAAGAAGCATAGCCGCCGACCCGACTCTCACTGGGACCATATCACGAAGGGCGCGGATATTCAGAGCGTCTGGATTGAGAATGAGAATGGTGAACAAGAGAGGGACATTGATGGGAAGCTTGAAGCATTCAACCTAAGGACCAAGAAGGTTGACCCTGAGTCCCTCGGGGTGGATCCGGAAGTCAAACAATACAGCGGTTATCTCGACGATAACGAGAATGATAAACATCTGTTCTACTGTGAGTGCGAAGCATCTCTGGCAGCTTGACCATCTAGCTAATCACCTATCCTAGGGTTCTTTGAATCTCGGAATGACCCAAAGAATGACCCAGTCGTCTTGTGGCTGAACGGCGGACCTGGATGCAGTTCTCTGACCGGTTTATTCCTAGAATTGGGTCCCGCTTCCATCGATGAAAACCTCAAGATTGTCCACAATCCATACTCGTGGAACTCCAATGCTTCCGTCATCTTCCTAGACCAGCCAGTCAACACAGGCTACTCCTACAGTGGGGGTTCCGTCAGTAATACCATTGCTGCCGGCAAGGACGTATACGCCCTGCTCACTCTATTCTTCAAGCAATTCCCCGAATACACCCATCAGGACTTCCATATCGCTGGTGAATCCTACGCTGGACATTACATTCCCGTCTTCACATCGGAGATCATGAGCCACAAGAAGCGGAATATCAACCTAAAGTCTATTTTGATTGGCAATGGTCTCACTGATGGCTACACCCAATACGAGTATTACAAGCCCATGGCTTGCGGTGACGGAGGCTGGCCAGCTGTGGTCGATGAAAGCGCATGCCAAGGCATGGAAAACGCACTTCCTCGTTGCCAATCTCTCATCCAGGGCTGCTACGACAGCGAGAGCGTCTGGTCATGTGTTCCAGCAGCAATCTATTGCAACAACGCTATCATTGGACCTTACCAGCGCACTGGACAAAACCCGTACGACGTCCGTGTCAAGTGCGAGGATGGTGGGTCACTGTGCTACACTCAGCTCGGATGGATCAGCAAATGGCTCAACAAGCCTGAGGTGATGGAGGCTCTTGGCGCCGAGATTGACAGCTATGAAGGCTGCAACTTCGATGTGAACCGAAATTTCCTGTTCGCTGGTGACTGGATGATGCCTTTCCATCGCCTGATTCCAGCTTTGTTGGAGAAATTACCTATCCTAATCTATGCTGTAAGTGCTGTCTCTGCTAGCCCAAGTCGGAAGTTGTAAGATATTTGGCTGACATTTGGCATAGGGTGATGCAGACTTTATCTGCAACTGGTTAGGTAATCAGGGGTGGACTGAGGCCCTTGAATGGCCAGGTCAGAAAGCTTACAATAAGATTGGGCTTGAGGACCTGAAACTTGGGGGAAGTGGCGAAAAGATTGGAGAGGTCAAGAGCAACGGCAACCTTACCTTCATGAGACTTCACGCTGGTGGTCACATGGTTCCTCTGGACCAGCCCGAGGCCAGCCTGGACTTCTTCAACCGCTGGATAGGAGGTGAATGGATGTAAGTAAGACAATCACATTGTTGATAGGGGTCAGATATTGGGACGAAAGAATGCTTGGCATCACACGGGAGTAGGCGTAGGATGGGCGGCCCAAGGATGCGGCGGATATCCGTATAGGTGCGTGTTGGACTTAGTCTTGATCGTTGCCGTGTATTCTTAGAATGAAAATCTTTCCCACGGTCCGTACAATTGCCAACGGATGGGCGCGTAAGCCCGATCTGTACAGTAGAACCTAGAACCGAATACCTCTACACTTGAGAAACCTTTCACTGGAGCTAGAATTTTGGTGATATACGGTCTACATGGGCTTTTTCCCTTTCAAACAATTCTAGAAATGGCATTCCTAGCCCAAAATGCGTGTCAGGTAGTAGAAAAACTTCCGTATATGCTTAGCGTTGTAAGCTGATGTGTGGGAAATTGCGGGTTAGTACACAGCCCCAAAGGCTGCATGAAGACACAACTGCCGCCGCGCATTAGATACGGCGTGGTAAAGAGATCCCAGGCCGCATGCTTGTATGCCAGGTTGAGTTATGGTTTTCCATTGAAGGGACCTGCGACAAGAAAGGGGGCCATAGCTATTTTGGACACATAGGTAATATGCCGCCAGACGGGTGGATTATGCGTTCACGTGTGGATGGTTTAAGGCGTTTGGAATTTGCTCCATGGAGCGCTTTGATTTGCCCCGTAGATCCATCTGTCAAGCTTTGCCATATACCTAATCAACCGGGCAATTCTAGGTACTGGTGGTGTAGACGCTATATGCTGTCTCATACATCAGCTCCAAAGATAGCCTTGTTCAGCCCCCCACTCGTATCATCGCCGGATGTGGGTGGGAACTGATCTGTTACCATCTTTAATATCATTCATACAATGCCCTCTAGGCATCATCTCTTCTCCAAGGGCAATCGCTCGCAGGTCTCGTTAGGTTCAGAGACCAATGATAAGAGGGCGTACGGTGAATCGCCCTTACACTCTCCCGCGTTTCCACCGCAATCAGCTCCATCACCACAATACGACGACAGAGGAGAGGAACAGAGCTACACTGTACCATATCGGTCCGAGGAAGCCAACTTCTACCAATTATCAACAGGAGGCCAGCCAACGCGATCACAGAGCCAGCGCATACCCAACATTAACACCAATCAACCAACAATCCACCTTGTTGGTCCTCATAGCAGTTCGTCCACTCCTTCGTCTGCTATCGACGACAATCCTGACAGATACTACCAAGAAGGACCGACGCCACCTCCGCACAAGACGGAACCCAAGAAGAGAAGGTTCTTTGGGCTAGGAGGTTCCTCTGCCGGGAAAGACGCTGGCAAAGGGGGCGGAAGTGCGATATCTCAAAAGGGTCTTGGGCGATCTATATCTGTGCGAAGGAAGGAGCAGGTTGATCCTCAGATCTACGTCGACGCTGGATATCGCGGCTCCCAATCACAGTGGTCTAAGTCTGGACGCCCTACAGAGGAAGAAGACGAAGAAGGAGGCGGTGCAGGTTTACGTACCTCCAACAACCCGTATACGACAAGTCCCAATCCTCAGGATAGAGATCCGTTGAATTCCCCAGCTTTTCCCCCACCGCTCACTCACGAGGCCTACGTTTCCGCGACGTCGCAACAGCAAAGTGGGGTCACCAATCCCAGCACCAGGCATCCATTAGAACGACAAGGCTCACACCAGTCGTCGTGGGAAAGGACTGCTCAGCAAATACAGAAGCACCCACGCGGCGAGTCAACTCAGCAACCCAACCCTGCGTCTTACCATCCTTCACCCTCCTCAGCAACCTCGACATCTAGCCAACCTTTTCCCCACAAATCACCACACGAGGACCACAATCAATACTATCAAGACCAGAATAGCAGGCCTCCTTCCCAGAACTCACTTGAGCCTCCTCCACCGAACCGGCGTCCGCGTACAGTAGACTTCTACCAAAGCAAGCAAGAACGGAACCAGGATAATCCGGCAACATACATACAAGGCTCAATGGGTCCTCCACCGCCTCCTCAACAACCACCCCAAAACAGGCGCTCGAGTGAGTCTGCGCAACAGGGTCAGACAGCATCGCAAGCTAGAGACGGAGGTGTCTATCAGCCCTATAATCAAAATGTTCAGCCAGGTCAGGTATTGCCGTCTAATGCACCTCCGCAATACAGCGGTCAATTAGCCCCACAAGGACAGAATTACAGAGGGAATAGCCAACCATCACCAATGTCTCAGGTCAATACAGAACAAGGGCGCAGTACGCCTCCTCCAAGCAGGTCACGAGACGATCTATCAGGCCTTGACGTCTCGCAATTGCTTGCACGCCATGATGAACTACGTATGCCTACTTTCTCTTTCCACCTACCCTATACTGTTGTATTACCATATCCGCGTGCTAACCCATTTACCAAACAGAGGACAAATATCGAAAGGTGAAGAAATATTACTTCGACAAAGACGCTCAAGTTCAGCAACTGCAGAACACGCTCGCCCATCAACGCCTTGCCCAGTCACGCACTTCTCTTGATGATAACGAGTATGCCAATCGATTCCAACGACTTGATGGAGCCATTAATAACCTCGCTTTCAACATACGCCGTGACTGGCGTACCATTCCCGCCTGGTTGGCTCCTCACGTCAACCGGGATGCGACTACTCAGCAAACTAAAGAGATGACAGCTGTTGGGCGTGCTTGCATATCCCGCTGGCTTGTAGACGAGCTTTTAGAACGCTACTTTCATCCCGCAATTGAACCAGCATTTTCAGCGCAGCTTAAAATTATTGAGAAGAACCTCCGCCGTTTCGCAGCTCCCACACCATCAGATGAAGAGAAAGATGCTCTAATGGCCCGTATATCGAACTGGCGTCTCGCAACCTTGGATGGTTTACAAGACGCTCTTAATTCACCTAATGCAACCGAATACCGCAGCAACCTCACCAAGAGTCTCGTAGAGAATCTCACATCCAACCTGACCATGATGCTCAAAGATCCGCCGCCCCCTGGTCTTGATGGTAGCATAAACATGATCATGGAGCTAGCAGTGGGTATTGCAGGCAATCTACCGCTGGAAAGCCGCGACGTCTATGTTGAATACGTTGCTCCAGGATCCCTTGTCAACGAAGCAATCATGAAAATTGAAACTGGGCTCCCACCTCTGACCTCACCTGGCGAAAGCATTGGGCCCGAAGGCGACAACGCCAGCATGGTTTCAAAACAGACCGAGGAAACTGGCTCCATCGAAAGCAAAGAAAATGGCGCAAACACAGGCAGTGGTAATGATGATGCTAATAAACAAGAAGCTGCCATGCAGCAACAGCAGCAACAGCAACAACAGCAACAGCAACAACAACAGCAGCAGCAGCAGCAGCAACAGGGAGGACAAGGAAAGAAAAAGGGTATGTTTGGCGGCTTTATGAACAGTGCTGGGAGTAAGAAGGGGAGTGTCGGGGGTGGCCCTCCGCCTCAACAGCCACCACAGCAGCAGCAACAGGCCCAAGGACAACAGCAACAGGCACCGCCAAAGGAAGATCGAGTCAGGTTTTCCACTTTCATGGCTGTAGAGGTTAGAGGAAGGAGCGTGCTTTGTAAAGCACCTGTATATGTGCGGGAATGAAGTCTTTGGTGTTGCATGCGCGAATGAGGGGTGAATTGATTTTCATGTCTTGGATGGTTCTTGGAGGGATTTGATATAAGGTATAATGATGGCATGACTAGCGGGAGATTGATTGGTGTATAGAGAGATGGGATTGGGATTGGGATTTTTTCGATATGGAAAGAATGAGAATGAAAAGGGGGGAAGCCACTGACTGCGGCGGTCAAGCTGGCGGTAGTTTTTAATTGCAAAACTCACTTAATCTATCTCACATAGATTTTACCTCTCAATGCTATATTCTACTTTTAATAATGTCACTTTAGGATTGCTCTGGCTTTCGTCTCATGGACGGACGCCTTAGACAAGAGAGACTGGATGAAAGTATCACAGAATATTAACACTCTAATACATAACTTCTATATACATACAACCCCCCCATCCCCCCCACTACAACTTCGCCCTCCTCGTCCTCTCATCCATCAACTCCACGCCCAACACCCCCTCCAAGTCCTTCACAGCCCTCCACGTCTTCCCCAACACCACCCTCACAGTCCGCATCCCCACCTCCCTCCCCATCTTCAAATTCTCCCCTATATCATCCAAAAAAACAATATCCCCTCCTTCCACCCCGCTTCCCCCCCTCTCTTTTTTGTCGAAATCGGAGAGTTTCTGGATGGTGTGGAGATAGATGTCGCGAGCGGGTTTGCGCATGCCGACTTCGGCGGAGGCGATGTAGATGTCGAAGAAGGTGCGGGGGTTGAAGAGGAAGGTTGAGGGAGAGGAGGGAGAGGAGGAGGGGGAGGATCGGTCAGGGTTGCTCCAGGGGTGGTCGGGGGGGTAGATGACTGTGTTTGAAAGGGCGGCGAGGATGGGGCGGGGGGAGAGGGCGTGGAGGCGTTGGAGGGCGGGGAAGATGTAGGGGTCGGGGGAGCGGGAGGCGGACATCATGGTCCAGAAGAGGGATTCGCCGTCGATGGAGGGGAGGGGGGGAATGTTGGAGGTGGCCTTTTGGGGGGAAGGGGCGACGATTGGTTCGGTGGCTTGGGGCGAGTTGGACTGGGGTGAGGGTGAGGTTTCGACCACTTCTTCTGCTTCGAGGCTGACTGGGTCGCCGATTGTGGTGTCTTTTGCTAGCTTGGATAGGGATGGTCTTTCGTTGTTCTGAGCACTGTCAGGCGGTTGCGAGGTGGCTTGAGAGGACTGTGCTCCTCGATCGTCGTCTGTGGGGTGCGAGTCTGCGGCTTCGGCCTTCAGACTGACAGGATCTCCCAATTGCGTTGGATTGACTATATCCTTCAGTCTCTTTTCTTTTCGGAATTTAGTGTGGAAGTCGTTCCAGGCTTTCTTGTTGTGTAAGTCTGCTGTGAAGCCTTGGAAGAACTCTGCATCCATCTTGATTTCCCCTCGTTCGAGTCGCTGCCAATGGCCATTGGGGGATGAGTAGCGGATGGCATAATTAATCCAGTCTTTGGGTATCCCGTGCTCCCTCTCGAAATCAAGGATGCCTTGGAAGGGGGAAAGTACCTACCAAGGATATTAGTATAATAGGGACGTTGTACAATAGAGGGGGATTTCATACACAGACGCCGCCGATGTCAAACAGAACGACTTTTGGGCGTTTTTGTGATGCCATTGTGTCTTGTCCTTCTATGTTTAGGAAGCCGAAGTCTTGATATAGAGCGATAAAGCTTTGGCTTACATGGACAGAGGCAGGCTATGTTGATTGAAGAGTGAGGGAGGATGCGGAGCCAATGCCAATGCCTCATGCATCATGACTTGCCTGCCGAGGCTCGAACAAAAGGCTTATCGATAACAGAACGCTAACCACTTTGACTCATATTAGGGCTTCCCCACACCTCAGCCCTCGATATATGACTGGAGCTCGCAGTCTCACTCCACAAACGAGCCTTCACGCCTAATATTCGAACGAAAAAGCCTTGTATGTGACCATGCCTATCAATCAAGTAAGTCAGTCTGACTGAGTTCATCCATGGACTTGTACTAAGACCCGCTGTAGCCATCCAACCAAATCCGTCTAACGAACGTCTCTCTCGTGCGTCTCAAAAAGGGCAAGAAGCGCTTCGAAATCGCCTGCTACAAGAACAAAGTCCTTGAGTACCGTTCCGGAATTGAAAAAGACCTTGACAATGTACTTCAAATTCCCAATGTCTTCCTCTCCGTCAGCAAAGGCCAAACCGCGCCAACACAAGACCTCGCGAAAGCCTTTGGGCCTAAAACCAGCGTCGATGATATAATACAAGAGATACTGAAGAAGGGAGAGATGCAAGTGGGCGAGAAAGAGAGGCATGCGCAAGCGGAGCGAATACACAACGAAGTCATTGATATAGTCGCTGGGAAACTTGTCGATCCGAAGACTAAGCGGGTTTACACGGCGGGAATGATAGAGAAGGCGCTGGAGCAGCTGAGTGCGCACGGGGGACAGCAAAAACAGGAAGAACATTCTAAGGCAGCGAGTGGGACTGCTACACCAACAGCGGAGGGTGAAGAGGGCAAGGGCAAGAAGAAGGACATGCCGATGTGGACGGGTATAGTAACTACAAAAAGTGCGAAGAGTCAGGCACTGGAGGCTATGAAGGCATTAATTGCGTGGCAACCGATCCCTGTATCCCGGGCGAGGATGAGATTGAGGGTTACGTGTCCGGCTAGTATTTTGAAGCAGGCTGTCAAGGCGCCTGCAAAGAAAGAAACCACGCAAGAGGAGGGGGAAGAGGAGGAGGGTGAGAAGACTGCGGCTGGGACGGTGAAGGATAGAATATTGAGCTATATTGAGCAGGTGGAGACGCAGGATACCGAGGGCCAAGAGTGGGAAGTGGTAGGGTTCGTGGAACCAGGGGCTTTCAAAGGATTAGGAGAGTTCATAGGTGGGGAAACGAAAGGAAGGGGCAGAGTAGAAGTGCTAGATATGGCAGTTATGCATGAAGACGGCTGATCAGTCGTTTCGTGAGGTTTACTTATCATATACCTTAGATTTCATAGCGTTCAGCGATCAAGTAAGTTCATATACGAGTTTTCCATACGAGCCAGAAGAGGTCCGGAACCTGTAGAAGTACCATGAGTGTCAATGATCTGCCTGTGGTACTGGTTAAGGTACGATTTGAGCCATTGTCTGAGATGTGTCTCTACAATAGCACATCCATTCGATATCGATCTATGGCAAGACCAGCACAAAAATAGCACCCCAGAGCTCCGTCCCTTTCTCCGCTCTTCGCTCAACCCTTCTTCTTCGATACACCAACAGTCCTCCCCCTCCTACCAGTAGTCTTCGAATGCTGACCCCTCACTCTCAAGCCCCAATAATGCCTCAGACCTCTATGCGCACGGATCTTCTTCAGACGCTCCAAATCCTCACGTAGCTTGCTGTCCATTCCGTTGGCCAACACTTGCGAGTCCTTGCCATCCACAATGTCGCGTTGTCTGTTAAGGAACCAGGTGGGGATTTTGTATTGGGTGGGATTTTGAATGATGGTGACAATTCGTTCAAGTTCTTCGGATGTGATCTCACCAGCTCTATATCCAAGATGTCAGTATGCTGAGGTACCTGGCCGTGGTAGAGTAAATGCGCACCGCTTATTCAAGTCCACATCGGCTTTCTTGCACACCAAGTTGGAGTAACGACGCCCGACACCCTTTATCTTGGTAAGGGCGTACATGATCTTCTGCTTTCCATCGACGTTGGTGTTGAGGAGACGAAGGATGAACTGGAAGTTCGACTTCTCTCCGGAGACGAGCGCTGGTCAAAGGGTTAGCGGGGGACTCAGGAGGTCAATAGCCTCGGTGTATCGATGCGATGGATAACATTACTGTCTTGGAGGACTTACACATGATGGGCAATGCGCTGCGTGGACGTTGTCGATGGTTTGGATCTTGCTGAACCCGCTGAGTTCGATGTGCGTTGCACTAAGCGAAAGATCTAGCGGTGTCAGGCTAAAGCCCGAACGAGACACGGAAAAGTCTTGGCATGGATTCTGGAAATGACATTCGCAGCTCGAGTTTCTAAGCATCGCAGTTATCCCCCATTCTACTTCCCATTATCCACCAACTCCTAATTCATTCTCGTTTTATATTTGTCTCTACGAGTCTGGGAACCACCAGCTTCCGCATCCCTCACTTCTTCGGCTTTCGAGCCACCTATCCTATACCTTACAGTCATCATGCGACTTCCTCCACATCCTCCTACCACTCTCTCATCTCTCATTTTTCTTCTCCCGTCTCTAGCGACGGCCATATCAATCGACTGCTCGGATATCCGAGTAGATAATACGGCCTTCAACCTCAAACCTTTAGGTGGACCACATGAATTACACAGGATAAAGGAACACCCGCCTACCGTTACAGATACAACAATCACACTTGACATATGCCAAGCTTTGAAAAAGACCCCAGGTGTCCCCAAAGATGAAGATTGCCCAAATGGTTCTAGAGGTAAGCATCTTGTTCGCTCTGACACGCCGGCCGTCACTTCCTGTTACCCACCTAGACTAACATCAATCTTCCCACAGTTTGCGCGATAGAACGGTTAACAAATACCGTCGAAAACACTACAATGGTATCTAATACGATCCCCATTGCTGGCGAATATTCCACCAGCATCGGTGGTCATTTAGACCCATTATGGGAGCGCATGAAATCTTCCTCCTCCTCTGCAGACAGACAAAGGGAAGGAATACGGTTACAAATCGGTGGCGGTAAAGATGGAGACGGCAAAAAGCAAAAAGCGATTATAGAATTTCTCTGTTCACCGAATTATAAATACGAGGACCCCCCTGAGGTTCTCACAGCAGAGGACGAGGAAGAGGGGGACGGGGAACCTGGTGGAGAAGAAGTAGATGATGAGCATGGCGGCAAGATTAAAATATTGAGTTGGGATGATGAGGATAATCTCAAGGTGCTGAGGTTAGAGTGGACGACACAGTATGCATGTGAGGATGCGAAGGACAAGGGAGATAGTGAACGTGGTCATTGGGGGTTCTTTACATGGTTCATTCTAATGTGAGTTATTTCCAACAGATCTGGCGTTATGCGTTGACTAACATTCCCGTTACCACAGTGCTTTCATGGGAGTCGCAGCGTATCTCATCTTCGGCACCTGGCTCAACTACAACCGGTACTCAGCCCGCGGCTGGGATCTTGTGCCCCATTCAGAGACGATCCGCGATATCCCTTACATATTCCGAGACTGGATTCGGAGCGTTATCAACACTGTACAAGGCGGGGGATCAAGAGGGGGATATTCTGCCGTCTGAGTTCCGTCGTGCTCCTCGGGTTTTACGCTTCTTGTCAATGTCGTTAGCAACAGGCGTATGGAGCGGTATAATGTTTCAAGATTCTGATCGCATCGCTGACCGAGGAAAGGCCATGCTATATATAAATCTCTAAATTCAAGTTCGTGAACTTGTTATCAAGATTCTGGGTGCACAGCTACAAAGCGAAGGCTATGCATGAATATTTCTACACTCCAATTCATTCCGTCGTCGCCCAGACTTTTTGTGTTGCATACGTACAAGCAAAACATCACGCACATTCAAGTCCACTCCCTCATCATCCCCTCCAAATCCTCCCCCTCCACACAATCCACCCCCTCCCTAGCACACCTCCCAACCGCCCCCTCCACACTCTCCCTCCCCTCCAACAAATCCAACCAACAACTCCCCACCTCCTCCCTCTCCAACAACCCCACCGCAACCCTCGCCACATCCCCCCTCCTCACCCTCCCCCTCGCCCCTATCTTCCCAAGCGCCACCCCCCCATCCCCCTCCTCATCCGTCAAACTCCCCGGCCGCAGCGAAATCCCCGCAAACCCCTCCCCCCGCTTCCTACTCAAAGCACTTAAACACTCATCAGCCGCCAGCTTAGCCGGGTAATAGTTCTTCAACACTCCATTATTGACTTCTTGCGTTGCTGCCCACTCTTCATCGCTCCACCAGGGGGCTTTTGCCCGCCGAGAGCCTACGTAGGATATTACGATGAATTTTGTCACAGTGGGGGTGGCTACGGCGGCGCGGATGAAAGCGATGCAGGCGTCACGGTCGATAGCTTGGGTGCGTGAGGGGCCGCCTTTGCCGCCGGCGCCGGCGGAGAAGACGATGTAGGTAGGGTTGGTGGAGGAGAGGATGGAATGGGCTTGGGATTGGGTTTTGATTTCTTCGATGCTGGTGACTAGGACGTCGAGGTTGCCGGGGTGGGTTTTTGCTAGGGCTGTGATGGTGGGTTTTTGGGTGGGGTCTCGGATTAGGCTGGTGAGCTGCCAGGAGCGGGAGAGGATGAGGGGGGTTAGGAGTTGGGATATTTTGCCGTGGCCGCCGATGAGGAGGACGCGGGGAGCCATGGTTGGGTGTGGGATGGGCAGAGGGATGGGTGTGTTTCGAAAGGTGTAAAAAGGATGAATTCAAGAGAATGAATGTAATTGAGGAATATATAACCCTGTAGACGATGTAAGGAGAACATGAAGTGGTTGACGTGCTTTGTCAGGAGCCTCGGCCGCTGCGGAAGACCTTCCCCACTTTGACCGTGCGTAAGGCATTTCATGGAAGCAACTCAGTCCAGTGAAGAGTGGTAAGAGAATGAGGCATAAGTCATGCATATAGAAAGTTAGTAAAGTTGGATATAACCGTTTTTGAGACCCTCTAAAGCAGTATATATCTTTTCTCAAATATTTATTGAGTCAGTGACAGCTACGATTAGGGGTTAGAAACCCCTAGACTGTCTTTTATCAAATATCCATTAAGTCAGTGAAGGCTATGATTGGGCGTTAGAAACCTATAGATTCGAAACTTCTTAGGTGCTTATCGCGGATGGCTTAGAAGGTATTTGCTCTATATGCATGACTTCTGCCCCATTCTGTTACCTCTATTGGCATAATGCACATGCTTCTTCTTTTCCTGGGATATAGTAATGGAACGTAGCTAGTAGTCGTAATGAAGATCTAGGACAATTGAAAAGACATGAAGATACTTGACGACCACACCTTCGTTGTCGCTTGAGTGATTCAGTACTAACGCCAGGCTCATTGCAAACATGCAGTCTTGGAGGATTGCCATCTTCTGGAGGCGTACCTACAACGATAGTCACGCATATCATGGCGAACGCAAGGCCTCGACTGGTAAGACGTCATGCTCATTGCAACCACAGACCTCAAAGTGAATAAGTACCTTGGACCTGCTGCCTGGGAATATGTGGTACGAGTGCAATGGTAATAATCCTTGCAGGGAGTTCAGGCAGGAGTAATACCCAGTGGTTGAATCGATCAGAGATGTGTGCAGAGATGCGGCGAAGTCAGATGACCGCGCGTGCCTAGCGCGGTCAAGGCTACAAATCGCCACCCACTCCAAAATCTTTCGGCCGTTGGCATCGGGTATTTCCAGACAATCCCACGGCCATTCTGCAGATCACCAAGATTGCTGCCTGCCTTTGCTGCAAGTAGTGGAGCTACAGACGCACGTTCTGATATCTCACCACTGCCTAGCATTGTGCTGCGTCTCAGCGCGATACACGGGTCTCACGGATAGGCTGTGCTTATTGTCTCAACCTCCCTAAGTTAACATTGGGTAGGACCGTAGTGGTTTCTGCCTGCTCTGATTGTGTTCGAGCGTCGTTAATGGTTGAACGCGCGATGCAGGAATGCGAAGTGCAGCTTAGGGTAGCTTCACTTAAGACGCAGAGATACCGAAACGTACCTCTTATGGCGAATCATGGTCTTTCAAAAAAGAAGGTAATTACGCTCCCTTCGCATAGCGTCGGCCTTGTGATCCGCAGCATTTAGCTTTGAACGTTTGGCTTGCTGTCAATCCATTGCGGGGTTTGCTTGGTCCAGTGAGACTTATCATTGCAGAAAATGAGCAACTGCCGTGAGATAACACAACTTTGACTCACTCCTGCGCGCACGGTCTGTTGATCAATACCCAAAGCAAGTGTGATGCCTTGCTCAAGAGTTACTGTCAAGTGTTGAGTGGAACGGTCGTCATACCATAACTCTTCTTCACAAAAAGACATATAAGCCTCCTCGAGTCTCCTCGAACCGACATCTTTCTTCAACAAACAAACACATCAATCCTCAAACAACGCAATAAAATAAACCAATCACGGACCACATACCTATCCCTTTACCCAATTAGGAATGCCTGACCCAATCAACATCGCTGCTGGCCACAAGGCCAACCTGAGCAATCCAAGTACATCACTTATCATCTTCTCAACTACCTGAAAACTTATTGACTGCTTTCCAGAAACCTCAGAAGAATCCAAGCAGCACTCCAAGGAGATCCTCGAGCATGATTTCGATGGAGCCCGTTGGGGTAAGGATGAAAAGAAGAACCCAGCCAATGTGGTCGCCGGCCACAAGGCTTATCTGAACAACCCAGGTACCTTCATACATCCCGCCCATCATTGTGCATGAGCTGACGGGGTCATCCAGACCCAGCGGTCCACTCTGACGAAGCCGAGCAGCACTCCAGAGAAATTGTGGAGCAGACCGAGGGGAAGGATCCCAACGCTGTTGCTGGGGGGCTCAAAGCGTATGATCATTCATCCTATTATTTAGCATCTCGTGAGCTAATAACTCCTTCAGTGCTATCAATAATCCCAAAGTATCTGTGGAGGCAAAGAACAACGCCGAAGAGCGTCTTCATGAGTTGGGTCAGTGAAGTCCGCAATGGGCAGTATCCAGCCAAGTGGGAAATTTGCAGTGTCTATTTTGCGTTAAGTAAAACAAGATTGGGCTCTTTCAACAAGAGATGACGAATGAAATGTTTTTGCAAAGCTGCATCAATGCTATATGAACAAGTAATAGAACTTAATGATGTGTATTGTTTCACAGACGCTGAAACTCCAAGACGCGTCCGAGCCATCGTTTAGTCAGCAAATCTGCTTACCTACCTATCTGCATCAACGTTCTCCCCACTTACCATCGTCCACCAGTGTTCCAACGTACTAATGTACGAGTACTGTGGCGCCGTCATGGCCACAAGAAGTCAAAAAGCCAAGGTTGGCGTGTCTGTAACAGCTCATCGGGACTGTCTGCTTCAATGGTCAGATACTAACACAATTGTGACATCATTCCCTTTAGTATCTGCTTTCGGTCACAAATAGAACTCATTTAGCATGGTATTAGTTTCTAATATCGAGAGGATCTGCAACCTGTCGTTCTCGTTTTTCTGCAAATAAAGTGATACTATCAGCGGGCAATTGATCTCTCTTCACCCTTTACAACCTGATTTCTCCAGCTCCAAACCATGGCAATTGAGGATGTACCCGACACCATGCTCGCCGCACAAGTCGTCGAGGTACCTCTCCTTCCCACTACATACTACCTCCACAAGTTCTAACACCATTCCATCCTTCAGTTCCACCGCCCCTACAAATTCCACCGCATCCCCACCCCCAAAACCCTCGACCCTCACGACATCCTCCTCAAAACCGCAGTCGCATCGCTATGCCACACCGATCTCATGGTCCAAGAAGGCATCATGGGTACCCCACTCCCCTGCATCGCCTCGCACGAGGGCACCGGCACAGTGGTAGCTACCGGCTCGGCAGTAAAAGACTTCAAAGAAGGAGATAGAGTAATGGCCGGCCTTCCGCGCTGGAGCTCAACGCATGCTCGAGATGGTAGCCGAACACAACATCGCAGTGAAAACAAACCCGTTCCTCGGCCTGCATGAACTTCCGAAATTACTGGAATTGGCTCATAGTGGCAAAATGGCTGGGAAGGGCGTCGTCATTTTGGATGAGGATGAGATTAAACGTCGAAAAGGAGGGTAATTCACTCTCCAGCTAATGAAATGCTCGGTGTTGAAGACGACGGTGAATGGAGTGTATTGGCGGAAAACAGAGTCCCAGCATATGTATCTTATGGCCGTAAGATGCTAGACGATAACCCATGCATCATCAATTTCTCCTTCACTCCCCCTCTCCTTAATATAAAATTCACCCAAAGTTCTTCCCCAGCACCAGCATGCCCTCCCTCGTCCCCTTCCTCCACTTCATCCCCCCGACCATCATACTCTTCCTGGCCTTCTTTCCTTCTTCTCCATTGTGTTCATCCTCTATCACATAATCAAAGACAACATAATGCTCTCCGTCGGGGCATGCACACGCATGCTAGCCAGGATTCTTGGATACACATTCCCAACCCCCGCCCCAAGCGCGAGCCTTCCCCTTTTCGACCCCTCCACAGCGACCATCTACACGCTGCGCCGCCTCCTCGACAGAGGGATCGTTTCCTCCGGCTTCCTCGTCGAAATATACCTTGAGAAGATATCACGGCATCCCTCCAGCATTTTCATATTTCCGGAAACTGAGCTCATGGCCCAAGCCCGTATCTATGATAATATGAGAGCTGAGGGCAAGATTGTGCCGCCGCTGGGTGGCACTCCGGTGTTGTTTGCGGTGAAGGCAGTCACTTATGAACTGATGGTGCCTACTCTGGAAAGGGCCGGAGAAGGAGCAAAGATGCCGTTCGTAGCTGGAAGTATGCTGGTTATGGGTTATGTGAAAGAGAATGTGCTGGGGGAGCTCGTGAAGTGGGAAAGGTTTCAAGAAGGAACGCCGATGATCGAGACATGTGTTGTTGAAGGGCTAGCGGTGGTTGTGAGGAACGTGGAAGAAGGTGACGTTTGGAGTTCTGTACATCAGTACATGTCGAATGAGGCTTGGATAGGATAAACAGGGGGGGTTTGTAGGACTTGGAAAGCGTCTCGAGGGCTAACTATTATGTCTTGGAAAGCTGTTCAGGGTAGCGTATCTCATACATACACTGAGTGTGGATTAACGGACTTCCTGGAACCATCCCGCCAAAATGCAGACGCAAAACATGGAAGTAGGAGACTTCAGCAATGCCAATACCAAATGCTCTTCCCCTGAAGTAATGAAAGAATGAGAAGTGGTTTCAAGGAGATCATGGACGTAAGAGAATAAGGCATAAGTCATGCATATAGAAGGTTATTCAAGTTGGATGTAACTTTTTTTAAGACCCTCTAAAACAGCATATGTCTTTTATCACATATCTATTAAGTTAGTGAAGGCTATAATTAGGGGTTAAAAACCTCTAGATTCGGAGCTTCTTAGGCGCTTATCGACGATAATTTAGGAGGTGTTTGCTCTATATGCATGACTTTTGCCCTGTTCTCTGGCTCCGCCTAAATCTCAAATGTGTGGTGTTTGTTCGATTGCACCGATGCTCACTAATCTCAGGCGTGAGAACATCCTTAGTCCCGTTGAGTCAGCAAGATAGCCACGACATACAGTCCGCACACTTTCCCGTCTGTAGTTTCTCTCCGTCAGGCCTTCGTTGAGATCACTATATGTCGAATTTGTCCCCAAAGAAATTAACGAAAGACTACGATCCCTGGACCTCTATCCAGTAATATTTTAGTAAACACCTCTCTATGCAGACCCTTTATTGACTGAATGATGATGCAGATTCGCGGGACAATCTTTCCAAACATGGATGTCACCTGCGAGGCGGTCATAGCGAAGACAACGAATTCTCGCTAAGACCACAGTGTTCTACGGTAGGGAGGAAACGCCCAAAACGCCATACTTCAAATGCAGCATATTCAACATCCAACAAGACAGAGATATGACTAAAGCTTATGTGTGATAAGGCCCGCGGAAGGACAAGTAATCGGTATCTACTAGATTTGACAGGAATCCACGGACACTAATTGGACTTTTTAACGAAGCCAGTGCCTCGCTGATCCTTAGCTTGGCGGTCCAGCGCAGTGAAAGCTTTAGCACTCTCGGCAATGCTCGTATAGAGAAGCACTAGAATATGACGATCAGTACCAGTCAAGACTTCTGGTTTAAAGACCTGCGTATGCGTGGACTTACTGCCCGGGATGACAATCCAGATGAAGTTCATGAAGAAATAGTATCCCCAGAAATAATAAGCCTCTGGCCGACAGTAGTTCAACCCCTTGAAGTATAGATCAAACATGCTTGTAGCATAGTATAGTATATCGCCATATATTTGACCCAGGGAAACCAGTGCTTGCAGTGGGTGGCGTAGAGGGTGTTCGTGGGTGATCAAGAATGCGACGGTGAAGGAGAGAGGACCCCAACAGATCTGTGAAGTCCGGATCGTTAGCCTTCATTGCGTGATTTAGAGAGGGTATGGCGCGCACGGCTGTCACGGTCTCCATGCATAACACGAACGGATCGGAAGTCATGTATCTAGAATCCGAGAACGAGTACTCCTTCCACAATTGGCCAAACAGATCTTGTTTACCTGGCATGGTCGCGTGATTGTAGGCGAAGTATCCTGCGCAATTGCTTAGATCTTACTGATTCGCATCCAGCTCGATTGATCGGTTCTTACCCTCGAAGAATAGGTGGATTGTCCCAGCTGGTCACGCGAGCAGGTTAGCAAGCCCTGCTGTAGGCATGTGCCAGCGATCCCACTTACTCAATACAAACCACAGTATGGTCGCTTTTTCCATTCGAGGCAGCATTGGGTTGCGCCTCTGCACTAATGCCAGTGTCGTCCCTAGTATGACTACCCATCCTGAGGCGAACAACCCGAGCAAGGTCGCAACAGACCATTGGTTGGCCAGGTAGCCTACAATGTTTGCCTCGATGGGATAGAAAGGGTGAGGTTGATGAGTTGCATTGAGCGCAACGGTCGCCATGTCTAGTGTTGGGTGTCGGTAAATGCCGGGTAGAGAAGGGAGATCGATGTGAGTAGATACGCGGGTACTGCAGGCTGCAGCTTTGGAGACAATTGTTATTGTTGAACAACTCTATTGCTCATATTTTCGTCTAGAGAGTACACGATATTGATTGCTGTTGTGCCTCTAGGCTCCCAAGGGGGTCCTTAGCTACCTACCGAAATATTTTTAAAGGCGCGTTACTGGCGTTGAAAATGTACGTGTTCTAGCTCCAAAGAATCGAACCACTCGGCAAAAGGCTTGCCCGCCTGTTTCATTCTTTAGCTACCTACTTCTCTGGCGTGCGCCCCAATTGCACCGTCGACGAGCTGCGATTAAACGCCAATTTACCAACGATCTTTGTGGCTGGTGGTTGGCAGCGAAGCTAGTGGGCGCCAGAAGCATGACATCGCTGCTCATGGAGTCAAGCCTTTCTAAACAAGCCAAGGTCTCCAGTTGTTGCTGTGCCAGTGCTGGATTACCATATCTCACATCCACAGACAAAAGTACGCTGAACTTAGAGCAGGCCAACTGGTTTTGTATGACCGGGGAGCATCCTTCTCCCACGCTGCGCAAAGACCAAAAGAGGAACCGATCGTATGAGGTGGCTGGGGCTACAGTACCTTGCCTTACGTTATGCTGCCCGCTTTGATCATATGCAGGCCAAAAGATGTCTGCTATGGTTCGGCCAATTGACGTAGCAGTCTCAACAAAAGCAGCAATTCAGGGAAACTGGTTGGCTCATGGCGGGGGATTCGCGTGGGTGGACCGACCGTTCTCCCGCTCGGCAAATTCCCATTGGACCTTCTTCTGCTTGAATTTGCTGTACGTCACTCTTCCTCATGCCAATGGATTAACGGCATTGATGCTATTGATCAATAATGGTAGGCAATCCTTAGTTGCAGAGTCTGTCCGGAAAAAATCCAAGGTAACGCCTTAGTATTGCCAGCAGTCCCTTTTATAAGTTCCAGCACAATTGTCCGGGCTCCACAATTTTACAATTCTCCACAAATTTGGGGAATTGATCGATTATTGGACCCAATTCCATACCGTCTCTTGTTGACTACGCATGATCGATCTCTATCGTCGTTTGCACTATCAAAAGATGTCTAATAAGCCTATCTTTGTTGTTACCCATCCAAGGGCATGTTCCACGGCTTTCGAAAGGGTAAAAGCTCTACGTTTGATGCTCCAACCTGAAGCTGAATATTGGCAGGTTTTTATGACTTGCCGTGACACCCTCAAATGCATTCACGAACCTTTTGGCGATGCATTCTACTACGGCCCTGAGAGGCTGAGTTCCAGATTCGAAGAGGATGAAAAGGCGAGGCTTACGACTGGCTTCAGCGAATCAACCTACAAGACGATCATCGACAGATTTGAGAAAGAGGGTGGTGAGGTCCGAATCACCCCTTCCCCTGCGATCCTGTCACAAGCAAGACCCTTCTTCGTTGCATAGCCTTGCAAGCAGATGCGGTCATTTCATGCAGAACTTGATCATTACCATCCTAGTTCCTGTACGCCGCCTCACCATTTTCTTCGGACCTGGCTGTTGACTCGAGCCTCTGGGATCGCTGAATCTCTCGTATGTCAAGACAGTTTTTGCACTTGCACTGCAATTGCAAAGCCACTATGTAGCAATGGCTCAGTATTGGTTTTCGTTTGAGCTTTATTGTATTCCATGCTGCTTTTCTATTTTATGCAGGTCATGACTTTTGAGCGTATTACCGCTACGGCGTACTTACCCTCATTCAGGGCAAGCGCCTCTTGATTAAAGATATGGCCTACTACCTCGCTCCTCCTGATGGTGCACCACCGTCAATCGCTCCTTCTCTGGACAGAAAGGAGCGTGGTGTCGGAACGGTAGCGAAACCACATCCGAATCACGCCCTCCACAGCATCCCCAATGGTGTTACCGACGGTGTCCGAGAGGCTCCATATCCATATGCCACCGAACCCGAGCCAGGGAATCCCACTATAGTTCCCACTGGTATCTTGGAAAAGTTCCACTTTACCTTCCTGATCCGCCATCCACGCAGCAGCATTCCATCATATTATCGCTGCACGGTGCCACCCCTCGACAAATTGACCGGATTTTATGATTTCATGCCTAATGAAGCTGGTTATCAGGAGCTTCGCCGTCTTTTCGACTACTTGCGCTCCGTTGGCCTGGTTGGACCAGGTATTGCATCCAGGATCCCTGCGGCGGCTGATAGGAATGGCTATACCATGACCAATGGTCACGCTACTACCAACGGAAGCACCATAACCAACGGTTACGCTACTACCAATGGGAGCACCATGACCAACGGTTACGCTACTACCAATGGGAGCACCATGACCAACGGTCATTCCGCGAAAGTGGAAATCTGCGTTGTGGACGCTGACGACCTCCTAGACAATCCGAATGGAGTGATTGAAGCATTCTGCAAAAGTGTAGGCATCGAGTACAACGATAGAATGCTCAATTGGGAATCTGAAGAGGACCAGCAATATGCTAGAGAAACATTTGCAAAGTGGCCAGGTTTTCATGAAGACGCGTTAAACAGCTGCGATCTTAAGCCCCGCACACACGTATGTGATTGTCTCCGTTTTTTGTCATATGCTAATTCCTTTCCACAAAGAAGAAAAAGGTCAAGACCCAAGAAGAAGAAGACAACGAGTGGCGTGAGAAGTTTGGGGAGAAGGCAGCTAAAGTTATCAGGGAGACTGTTGATGCGAATGTTGAAGACTACGAATATTTGAAGCAATTCGCTCTCAAGGTGTAGAAGTTGTCACTCTCACATGGAGACGGACCTGCAGAGCTCATTGCTCTCCAACATGCCTTTGAACGGTCGATAGGAGACAGGGTATGATATAGGCTTACGCAGCGTTATTGCGTTGGAGGATATGTACCTAGCTGTATCGTATGAAAGCAAACAAATACTCACTAAACTTATAAAGTGTGCAATTGTCTCGTTGTCTAAAGTAGGCCCGTACATAAACCGCCTTGATGGTTTCGATCACTTACCACAGTGCCTACAGCCCACGATTATGTTGCTGCGATACCCTAGAACAGCCCACAAATCCGCAAATTGCAAGCTTCCTATCTAGTACTAAAAGTCAAGAATATTCTGATTTAGGCACCATATAGAAGAGTTCACCCCCCGCAACTGTATTGCCCTATAGGGTTGATGCCTAGAGAGTACGGAAATCCCCCAGAAGGAACCCAAAGATGGTCTGAGTTTCGGGGCACAGAAACCCGGTTCCGGGGACCGAGTCTGTCGCCTAGGCGGCCGACTCTAGGATTTTTCTACACCCTGTATGGAGGGTTTATATCGACCTTATCTGGCTATACGGTTAACGGTTGTTGTTCCTTAATAAAGCCTAAACGCTACCTAAGTATACAGCCTGGGATAAGGCTTGAGCAGCTCCACAGGAGTTCTCAATTTTCGATAGTCTCAAGTGCCCAGCAGTTAAAATCGGTTAGTGATAATATTCAAGGGAAGGACGTTGTTACTAGAAGTGAAAGCTGTGTTTGCTCCTGAAGCGTCTAATTTCTAGGGGCACCGTGGGGTAGCTCCCGCTCCTTAAGGGCCACTTAGTCGCTGGACATTGTAGCAAATACAACCGCAAGAATCTCAATTGCACGGCGTACCTTGGTCATTGATCCTGAGGTTCCGTCATTCGTCTGATGTCCGGGACATATGCCAGCAAGGATACAGATGCAGGAGCCGAAAAGCTTTCAGTTACGACGCTGATTAACTGCTTTCTAGGGGAAAGATACATCTGATGGCTCCAAGGATGTCCGACTGTGCAATCTGCGCACCACATAAAGACGGGGCCAGAGAGATGGATGATAGGGTGTGGCTACATGGAGGTCCTAGGTACTTACTCTATGTAACTGCGGGGTAGCCTTTGAGAAGATTCAGGTAATCAATGGAATTACTAGTATCTACCCACTACCAGGGCATTAGAATACTACTTATGGCCTGCTCTTTCGTCCAAGCCTTCGAGATACCCCCTTCATCTTTTCCGGTATGCTCCGGTCTTTGCTTTCTTACTGGACAAGATCGAAGTTGTTCTAAGTCCCGAAACGGACTCAGTCTACCTTCAACCAACTGATGCTACTTGTTCGGTTTTGACTCAGCAATAAGGGTCGAACAACATCTCTCTGCTCGTATTCCTATGTTGGCCAAGCTCCACGAATAGGATGTCTTTCGGCTTCGGTGTGGGCGACTTTCTCGCGGTTGCAAAGCTGGCAAATGATATCTGGCAGAAACTCCATGACTCTGTTGGCCAATTCGCAAACATCCGTGACGAGCTTAAGGGATATTCGTCGCTACTTTACTCGGTATCGAAGATCGTATCGAATCAGTACTTGGCCCCTGAGCAGGCCGCGGGTCTTGATGCATCAGCCCGGGCGTGCCGCAGTGTACTGGAAGACCTGCAAAAGTTAATCGATAAGTACCGTCGCCTTACCAACGAAGCTCATGGTCTTGCCGAGAATTTTCGTCAGAAAGCCAAGAAATTGCAATGGGACCAAGACGATGCGAGGGACCTGCGGGCTCGTATCACGTCCACGACAACTGTTCTGAGAGGGTTGTGCGAGACTATTGCGAGGGACCAGCAAGCACGCAGAGAACTCTGTCAACGGCTTTCGCCGCTGGATTTCCCGGCGCAGCAACGAGAGATCTATAGCCGGCACCAGCATGGTTCCGGCCAATGGCTTCTCCAATCTGAAAGGTTCAAACGATGGCTAGAGAGTGAAGGTGGTGTCTTGTTATGCCCAGGAGATCCAGGAGCCGGGAAAACAGTGCTCGCCTCCATAGTGATTAATCACCTGTGGAATGAAGTCCGCACAGACCGGATTGGTGTCGCCTATATCTACTGTGATTATCTCAAGCACGGGGGACAGACTTCTCTTCATCTAGTAGGAAGCTTGCTGAAGCAGCTTGCCGAACAACAGAACCCGATATCTGAATCCCTCAGGAGCTATTACGATGAACACAGGTGTAGCAATACAGACCCAACCGCCGAACGAGCCTTTAAGGTTCTCAAAGCTGAGAGTGACAGTTGGTCTCGAATCTTCATAATTGTTGACGCACTGGATGAGTGTTCTGAGAAAGATGCTACTCGACAGAGATTGGTTGAAGGACTCCTATCGTTGCAAGGCTCCAACAGGATCAACATATTGGTAACTACAAGGCCTATTCCTAGCATCTTGTGTGAGTTCGAGGTCTGGGAGCGTCTAGCTATCAGAGCCAATTCTGCAGATATTCAAAAATATCTCTTAGGACAAATGGACCGATTTTCGAAACGTGTGGTGGTAGGGAAGGATCTACAGGCACAGATCATAAGCGCAATCATCGATGCTGCTGATGGAATGTAAGTAGACATCACCGTGTTTAGGCATTGGCGGGATTTCTTACTTTACGTTGTGTAGGTTTCTACTTGCCCGGCTAACATTCGATACTCTGATTGGCCACAAAACTCTGAAGGCGATCAAGGACACTTTGGCCAAACTTTCTAGAGGCGCTGCTTCCCTTGACTCAGCTTACGACGACGCCATGAAGAGGATCGAAGATCAGGACTCAGATGGTCGTGACCTAGCGAAAAAGACACTGTTATGGATTTCACAAGGCCAGCGGCCACTCACCGTACATGAAATGCAGCAAGCCGTAGCCATTGAGCTTGGGGAATCAGACTTAGACCCAGAGAGTATGGTTGTTTGCGACGACATCATATCTGCATGCACAGGTTTGGTCACCAGAGGTCGTGATTCTCGTGGTGATGATGTTTTCCGGCTCGTTCACTACACCACGCAAGAGTATCTTGAACGGACAAAGGCGAAGTATTCTCCAGAGGCTCAAAAATATCTTGCGTCATCTTGTCTGACCTATCTGCTTTTCGACGTTTTTTCCGGAGCGTTATGCACAGTTGGCGATACTGGTACCGAAGATAGAGACGAGGCAACGGGATTGTTCTGTTTTGGCTGCAAAAATTGCTGGAACGCAGAGCAACACGAAAGGGAAAAAATCGACTCTTCGAAAGGCTGGAGATCGCGAACTCATCCATGCTCCCTTCTCCGAAGTGCGCTATATCCTTTTTATGAATACGCTGTTTTCTATTGGGGATACCACACCGAGAAGTGTGACGATGAAGCCATTCGAATCTTGACTAAAACCTTGCTTGATGACACTCTAAGGGTCTCCGGCGCGTTTCGCTATGTCGTCAAAAAATGCGATGTCGTCAAGAAAAGCCATCTCTATTGGAGCATGCACTTGAAACTTCAAGATTCCAATCCTGCGTCTGCAATGCTATTAGCAGCGTTCCTAGGTTTGACAAAGCTCGTGTCCAAGCGGCTAGAGGATGGATCTGAGCCAGATGTAAAGGACAAGGATGGCAGAACACCATTGTTTTGGGCTGTCATCAGGGGCCATGAAGATGTAGTCAAACTTTTGATGAGACGCGATAATGTTGATCCGAACGTAAGGGATCAGAAAGGGGAAACGCCGCTAATAATAGCAGTCAACAAGGGAGATATAGAGATGGTGAAACTACTATTGGCTTATGAATATATTGAAATTAATGCGAAAGATGAAGATCTAAGTTTACCACCACTATTCCACGCAATAAACCAGCAAGCGAAAAATCTGCGACAGCAACAAGATCGACAGCGGCGAGAACCTCTGCAGATTTTAAAGCTCTTGCTGGCTTGTGACAACATCAAAGTCAATGTTGAAGATGGGCGTGGCAGAACCCCGCTCATGAAAGTTGCATGGTGTGAAGACACAGAGGGAATGCGGGCTTTGTTAGCACATGGCAACATTCAGGTCAATGCAAAGGATGATGAGGATGACACCGCATTATACATTGCGGCTAGCCGAAATTGGGCCGAGGGACTGCGGCTTTTATTAGCACGTGAAGATATCCAGGTCAACGTCAAGAATGATAGGGGTACAACCTCATTATACGTTGCGGTTAATCGGCAATCGCTCAAAGCAATGCGGCTTTTACTAGCACGTGAAGATATCCAGGTCAACGTCAAGGATAATAATGGTCAAACCGCATTACACGAGGCGACCAAATACGGTTCGGCAATGCAGCTTTTACTAGCACGTGAAGATATCCAGGTCAACGTCAAGGATAATAAGGGTCAAACCCCATTACACAAGGCGGCCAAATGTTTGAGTTTTGGGACAGTACAGCTCCTTTTAGCACGTGAAGATATCCAGGTCAACACAATGGATGATGAGGGTGAAACCGCGCTACACAATGCGGCCAAACGTTTGGGGTTTAAGACAGTACAGCTCCTTTTAGCACGTGACGACCTAGAAGTGAATGCAACAGACTACAACGGAGAATCGGCGCTAATCAGTGCTATAAAAGCCTTTTGCTTTCGTGGTGCCCCTTACCTAGGTGTGGTTGAGCTATTCCTGTCTCGTGAAGACGTCCATTTGAACATGAGAGACATGGATGGTTGTACGCCACTGTACCATGCAGTGCGTTCCGGACGGCCAGATGTGGTGCAGTTATTGTTGACGCGTGAAGACCTCAAAATCAGCATAAAGGATGGAGAGGGAGAAAGACTGGTTTCGCTTGCTGAGGATGAGTGGGACAAGGCAGAAGGAAAAGATGCCATGGACGACTATGACAGGATCATTGATTTATTGCGCTCCTATATCCAGCGAAAATTGCAGCTATATGCGCATCTTGCATATCTGGATTTGGCTTTTTGAAGAATCTCCATGATCTTACGAATGATAGCGCTTATATTTCTGGAAATTTCAGACACTTGCTCGTCATACTTCTTCGAACATCTCTCAATGTACTACTTTCGAGTCCCAGTAGCATAGATCCTTTTCACGAATAATGATCGACATCCAAAATATGTTGCTCCAATTTGCCTAGAGAGAACACATTATGTTAAGGAAAGGGATGAAGCGTTCGAGACAGCAGAGGCGGAGGTAGACTGTGATGAGGGAAGGATCGTGAGCTGGATGTATTGCGTAGGGGAGTTCGTTAGGGGAGAAGGATCAACGGCCTTGATATCTATCGGTCTGTTTGAGGAATCGAGGAAGCAATAGAGATTGAGGCGTGTTGTTGGATACCAGCCGCGCAAATTGGAACCGAGGACTATCAGTAGATTGGGGTGAATATGAAGGATAGGTGTCGTGGCACCCCATTGAGTTGTGTGGTTCGATATTAATCAACAATTAGAGCTATGGACTGGTGAGTTTGATGGATTATTGGGGACGGTTCGTCAGAGGAGCAGGGCTAATGGCCTCGATATCCAATAGTCCATTCGGGGACTCGAAAGGATAAATACCATAGCATCTCCATTAGGCTTTGAGTTGTGTGGTTCGATACCAATCAAAATGTAGAGCTGGGGATGAGTTTCACATGTATCAACCGATGAGAGTAACCAGTTATATGATGTTCTATTCAAAGTACTTTAGCAGGTTACTCTTTTGGTTGTCATCGTGCAAGATTTTCGGTTACATAGCATTCGGCTGCGCACATAGAAATGCCCCACATCGTGATACGGGGACTCGCGGTCGTTATCTCAGTAATAGCAGGTCTTCGCCTATAAGGTTACACCAGAGGTTCACCTAAGATCGACTTTAGCAGGGTGATCAATTAGGGATTCCTATTAAAAAAGCCCTTTGGGCTTCTTGAGTGATCAGAGTTTCCTATATCAAGGATTTCTTATATAGACTGTATGCCCTGTTTGCATCTGTGGGTATATACGCTGTGAGCCTGTGAGTGATTAAGATTGCAGATGTTGGTTGCGCAGGCAGTGCACGAGTTGGATCAATGTTGGGGGCTGCCACTACTTTCGTCACACCGCGAGGTTGGGTGGGAGTATGACGCTGTCAGCCCTAGCCCTAATTCTTGACGGAAGCATCTCGAAACGTCCCGAATCGGCAGGCTGCTTCTTGTTTTTGACTGACCGACAAGAATTCTCAGTCGGTTTATGACTGACGAACTGATGTACTAAGTCGAAACGTATTCTGTTTTTCACAACTCGCCTCACAAATAAATACTCAAGCAACCACAATCAAGCGCAAAAGCACAAAAACAAAAAGCCTCATAAACAGATACTGGGCTGAGCCCTTGTACTTCTTTGCTACCTACTCTTGATCCCGCGATTCTACAATCTGCACCATGTCTACTGGCATGAACTTCACAGACCGGGCCCAAAAAGCCCTCGCCGATGCCCACGAACTCGCACAGCAATACTCCCATTCTCAGATCCTACCCCTCCACCTTGCTGTCTCCCTACTCGATCCTCCAATAGACGAGTCCAAGGATCAACAGAACAATTCTGCAAACGCTTCACATGCCGCAGGCTCTGCTCCGCTATTCAAGCAGGTCGTTGAGCGTGCGCATGGAGACCCGCAACAACTTGATCGAGCCATGAAGAAAGCGTTGGTCAGATTACCCAGTCAAGACCCACCCCCCGAACACGTCTCCATATCACCTCAATTTTCGAAGGTCCTACGATCTGCGAACGAGCTATCTAAAACGCAAAAAGATAGCTATGTTGCTCAAGACCACCTCATTCAGGCTCTCTCGCAGGATTCGTCCATTCAAAGATGTCTTGCAGATTCTAACATTCCTAATACCAAACTTATCGACAGTGCTATACAACAAATCCGTGGCAACAAAAGGGTGGATTCAAAGACCGCGGATTCCGAGCAAGAGAACGAAAACTTGAAGAAATTCACAATTGACATGACTTCCCTGGCCAGGGAGGGCAAGATCGACCCTGTAATTGGTCGGGAAGAAGAGATTCGAAGAGTCATCCGAATCCTATCGAGAAGAACCAAGAACAACCCTGTCTTAATTGGTGAGCCGGGTGTCGGAAAAACAACGGTTGTCGAAGGTCTCGCGCAACGGATTGTCAATGCGGATGTCCCGGCGAACTTGTCTGCGTGCAAGCTCCTTTCACTCGATGTGGGATCGATAGTTGCTGGCAGCAAATATAGGGGAGAGTTTGAAGAGAGGATAAAGGGTGTCCTTAAAGAGATAGAGGATTCGAAAGAGATGATCGTTCTCTTCGTTGATGAAATGCACCTCCTGATGGGAGCCGGCTCGAGCGGCGAAGGTGGAATGGATGCAGCCAATCTCTTGAAGCCTATGCTTGCAAGAGGCCAACTGCACTGTATCGGTGCAACCACCTTGGCCGAGTACCGCAAATATATCGAGAAAGACCAAGCCTTTGAGCGAAGGTTTCAGCAGGTTCTGGTCAAGGAGCCATCAATACCCGAGACCATTTCAATTCTGCGCGGACTGAAAGAAAAGTATGAGGTACATCACGGTGTCAACATCCTTGACGGAGCAATCGTTGCGGCAGCCACCCTTGCAGCTCGATACCTTACCTCACGACGACTACCCGATTCTGCAGTCGACCTAATCGATGAAGCCGCTGCCGCTGTCCGAGTAACTCGGGAATCTCAACCAGAGGCGCTCGACACAATGGAGCGTAAGCTTAGACAACTGCAGATAGAAATTCATGCTCTGGAGCGTGAAAAGGATGATGCAGCCCGTGCACGTCTTGCACAGGCGAAACAAGAGGCTGCTAATGTCGAGGAAGACCTTAAGCCCATGCGCGAAAAGTACGAAAGCGAGAAAGAGCGCAGTAGAGAAATCCAGGAAGCCAAGATCAAGTACGACCAACTGAAAGTCAAACAAGAAGAGGCAGAGCGGATGAAAGATCTGCAAACGGCGTCCGACCTACTCTACTATGCCATGCCCGATACCAAGGCTCGTATCGAGCAGCTGGAAGCCGAGCGTGCAAAAGCGGACCAAGATTCCTACAACCGCACCGGCGCTGAAGGTGAAGCTATGTTAACAGACTCTGTTGGGGCCGACCAGATCAATGAGATCGTAGCCCGTTGGACCGGCATTCCAGTGACACGCCTACGTACTTCGGAAAAGGACAAGTTATTGCAGATGGAGAAAGTCTTGGGCAAGATCGTTGTTGGTCAGCAGGAAGCCGTGACTTCCGTTTCAAATGCCATTCGTCTTCAACGATCTGGCCTCAGCAATCCCAATCAACCGCCTTCATTCCTCTTCTGCGGTCCTTCCGGTACAGGTAAAACACTGCTCACCAAAGCCCTCGCGGAATTCCTCTTCGATGATCCTAAAGCAATGATCCGGTTCGACATGTCCGAATACCAAGAACGGCACTCCCTGTCGCGCATGATCGGTGCACCCCCAGGATATGTTGGTCACGATGCTGGCGGCCAGCTGACCGAAAATCTGCGCCGTAGACCCTTCTCTATCCTTCTGTTCGACGAAGTCGAGAAAGCAGCGAAGGAAGTCCTTACCGTGCTGCTCCAACTTATGGATGATGGCCGCATTACCGATGGGCAGGGACGCATCGTCGACGCAAGAAATTGTATAGTCGTCATGACATCCAATCTCGGTGCCGAATATCTGGCTCGTCCAAATGCAGCCGACGGCAAGATTGATGGCACTACCCGGGAAATGGTCATGCAATCTCTACGCAACTACTTCCTACCCGAATTCCTGAACAGAATCTCAAGCATTGTCATCTTCAACCGCCTTACAAGGAAAGAAATTCGAAAGATCGTTGATGTCCGTCTGGAAGAAATACAAAAGCGTCTCCAGCTCAACGACCGCAAAGTCAAGATCGTCTGCTCGAACGAAGTTAAAGACTACCTGGGCTCCGCTGGCTACTCACCCGCCTACGGTGCACGACCACTCGCTCGCCTGATCGAGAAGGAAGTCTTGAACAGACTTGCTGTTTTGATACTCAGGGGCTCTGTCAGAGACGGCGAAGAAGCGAGAGTCATCATTGAGAATGGACGGCCCAGCGTTGTGCCTAATCATGGTGACAGTGAAGAAGAGGATGAGGATGCTATGATTGATGAATCGGAGGCCGAGGATGAGGCGGCGGGTCTGTTGGAGGATGGGAATGCGGATATGGATCTCTATGAGTAAAGTGATATGGAAGGGTGTATAAATGGGTAGAATGCACATAGCAATGACTCTGATGATAGGCGATCGCACTGATTAAAATATAGCAGGGCGTTTGGTAGATACCTCCAAGCGTTGAAGATAGGAAATTAAAAATTAAAAAAAGACTCTTCGGTATATATTTGGATTCCACACAATTCATTCGTGCAGTCCGTACCGGGCATATAGCTCGCCTATGGTAGAAAATTGCTTCGTTGTGGTAGAAACTGGTATTTTGTCCGCGACTAATCCCCACAGACTAATACCTACTTTGGGCCGACGTCCCTAAGTTCTAAGGCAGATATTATTGAGTTCTAGAGCTGACACCCTAAGTTCTAAGGGCTGATAACCTTAGGTTTCAAGAGTATCTAGGGCTCGCACCTTTGAGTTTTAGGGCTTCCACCCTTAAAGGACCTGTATATACTTAATATATGCTTAGCTTATACTAAGCATATGCGATCCTCTGGAGGTGTCGACCCTAGAACTTAGGGGTAGGGCCTACAACTAAGCTTAGTTTATAGGGACTAATCGCGGACAAAATACCAAGTTTATACCATAACGGAGCAATTTTCTACCATAGCCGAGCTGCATCCCGGCGGGAAAGGAAGTCTAGAAGGATTCACCCCCTTATTGTACAAACCCTCTTACTGTACAACCCTGTGGGGCTGGACCCAAAGCTCGCGGAAAATGGCCTAAAAGGCTCACTAAATTAATCAGCTCTGGGGCTTAATTCTGTTACTTACCTTAGGTAACTAGTTTTAGGGTATATTTCCCAGCCTTTTTCGCCAGCTTTAGGTAAATCCCTACAGGACTGTACAGTAAGTGGGTTTGTACAGTAAGGGGGTTAACCCTTCTAGCCGAGCTGCATCCCGGCGGGAAAGGAAGTCTATTCCGTCTTTCAAAATATTACCAGCCATAGTAGTAGCCATAGTAGTATTTCACAAAAGCCAGGTGTACGCAGTAAGACCTTCTTGAAATCCTATAAGGCGCAAACTTCAACCGTTGATCTTCAAGCAATGATGCATAATTATGACGGGCAAAGAGATGTTCTGAAGATGAGCTCTATGGCCCTTGGTCGATCGAAGGATGCACCGCTTTCTCTCTCCGCCAAAGGTGAAGATATGGTTATGGCTGATCCTAGGATACGGAAGCAGGTCGCAAATATACAGAAATGCTTGACAGCCTGACAGAGAGATTTTCCTCGATTGAAGCCGCCAAAAGAGATGGTAGCCAAGAGTTTACGGAGTGACATGAGACCCACAAGGAGTACCGTGGGCGTCTCAGGCAACTCAGAGAGGCCGAGCTACAAAAAGAATATGACGCCTATTGTCAAGCGAATTCGACCTTAAAGGTACCGGTCTTATGCAAACCAGATTACGTTCACAACCCCATGCTTAACAAACAACCCATGTATGCAGACGTCGACTTGAGCCCAGCTGCTGGTTGACACTTCCAGAAGGAACAGAATCGTTGAGTGCTGCATTGGATATGAGTCTCATCGACCTTGCCATATTGTCTTCGGAAGAATTCGCGATGTCAGCCGGACAAGAAAAAGATGACATATTCGCAGGCGTTTCTATCAATCATGACAAAGACGAAGCCGAAGCAGTAGGATAGAAGGTCGTGAGCAAGGACCTTGATACGAGTCTACACGGTACTTATCGACAACATGCGAAGCAAAGACTTACGAAAGGTTCCTATCGCGAGAGTACGATTTGTCACGAGCACCGCTTCGACAATCTGCTACACGACACCTGCAAGCAACCTCTATCCGATCTCAAGGTCGCAGAACAAGTGGTTCCATTTTTCAAGACTATGCACGCGCTCGAGCGGTACGGTAAGCTGGAACCTGAGCCATCGACATTCATCTGCCCTACTTGCTTGGATGACCAAGGTTCCAAGGACGACTTTGATCATCACGTTGTGGCATGCAGAACCAACGTTGTCCACGCGAACGCTGAGCTTGATTGGACGCGCGATCTTCAACCCAAGATGGCTGTTCCGTGTACCTGGCAATCGACGCCCAGGAAGACGTACGGCAAGAATTTTACAGAGCTGCACAAATTTGGTAGACATGTTCTTTCGCATGCTTATTACAGCAAAGTCTGCAAATCCCCCCCCTGCCAATCACTGCCCAAGCAGCCTCGATACGAAAGTCTTGACGCATGGAGCGACCACGTCGCTACTGACCACGGACTGACTTGTTGAAACCGGCGGCTCTAGTATTCTTTTGCTCATTCTGCAATGACTATGTATCCTTTGGCATCTCCGGTCCATCGAAACGAGTCAATCATTACCTTGAACATTTACCAGAAGCTTTTCGGTCGATTCAAGAGCTTGGGTACAACGAAGTTCACAGTACCGCACGTGGAACTATGGTACTGAGTGTTCGAAATCCCCGCTTTTGCAATTTTTGCGTCCACGATGCAACTCTTCCCGCGGATCTGAGACTTGCGTTTGGCAATTAGAGAACTTCTAGCAACCACTCAGAAGAGTGGCGTAAGCATCTGCTAGAACATTTTGCCGCCATCAAGGGACTTACTGTGCCTTGTCCAGCTTCAGCTGCAGCAGGAGCTGAGACTCCTATGTGTCTGTCGACGAAGCTTTACGACTCACAGGAATTGGAACAGCACTGTCTTGAGGTGCATCGCATATTTCGCTTCAAGGGACTTTCTGCTGCAGCTCTCCCTAAGCCGAGCTCCAGGTCAAGCAAACGAGCACTCGAAGCTCAGGCTGTTGCTACTTCTGGTATCGAGGGAGCTCAGTTCCGTGTTGACAATAGTGACGGTGGGGGGGACGAGAACGAGCAGGATATGACCACAAGCAAACGTGACCAGACTCCCATCAGACGTAAGAGACAACATAGCCAGATGTTGCCAGAAATTCGAGTTTACAAGAATGTTAACAACATCCTGCTTTCGATTGCACTACTGGTCAAGCAGCAGGCTAGCTGAAACAATATGCACGGCATTTGCTTCATTCTTACTAGCATAAGCTTGTGATGAGTATTGCATAGCTTTTGCTTCATTTGCTTCAACCATCCAACCTGTTGATCAGTTTGTGTTGCATTCGGATTCGTGGCATGGCATATAATTTGTAGCATATGCGACCAAGTCCTCTAAGCGAAACATGTAAATAGTCTATAGGGATATACGATAAAGCAAATGAAGAGACTGGGTTGCTTACATTGATCTCTGATGACTCTATCCTTGCTATGCTGTCTTGGCCAATTCCACGCCTCCGGTAGCATTCAAGGTCTTTTTGATATCACCTGTGGCCAAGTCAGTCGAACATCCTGAGTCATTACAAAATCATCTTCATCATGTCGAGAAGACCGTTGCATTGTATGCTTACCGTAAATCAGCCGAGCGCCAAGCCCTGTATAACTTTAAGGGTGTTGGCCCTGGAACCCTTGATAGGCCCAGTCTTGCTTATATAATCCTACTATAACGGACATGTCTTCTACCATAACCGAGCTGCGAGCCCAATCTTGGCACGGCACGTTTCGTGCTCATTCGCTATCAAAATTTTCTCATAGCGGGAAAGGAAGTCTATTCCGTCCATCAAAATATTATCAGCCATAGTAGTATTACACAAAAGCCAGGTGTACGGGCTGGATACAGTGACATGAATGTCCCATATACCCGATGATACCCTCTAGATCTCGCTGACATGCGAACAATTAATGGAACGCCATGGAATGAAGTGCAACCTCTATAAAGGGTAGCTCCAGTGCTTTACTTCGCAATCTCTACACCACCGGTTGCGCCTGAAAGTGTCAGCAAGGCTACTAAAATCGGTGGCTTGATTTAGACATACCAAGGAGCTTCTTTATATCGCCGTAGATAGCGAATTGACCCGCAGTCAACGTCCCAACCTGGCAAAACATTAGAAAATTGATATATTAAAATAGTCTGAATATACTAACCATGAACAGACGAGCTCCAAGCCCTGTGTAGCTTCCACGAAGTCCGAGCTCTTTTGCGATCTTGATGAGGCGGCTTGTGGTGCCTTCTCCGGGGAGTCCTTTGGTCTTGTTGATCTTACTGAGCATGGTGTCTGCTGGTTGGGAGACGAAAGCGGCAGCGAAACCAGCAATAAGACCAGAGCCCAAGTTAATGGTGGTTTGCATACCACCTGAGGCTGTGGACTTGTCAACGCGCTTGTAGACGGCTTCTGCGACCTTCTCGTAGACCACGAATTTAGCCATCGTGTAGGGTACCCTTTTCAGAGTTTAGCTTTGAATTCTCCATCGGAGATTCGCAGACATACTGTTTGAAGAGAATGGGTCCGAAACCCGAGTAGAAAGCACCGAGACCTTCTTGACTCGCAATCTTACCAAACCCGCTCAACAGCCCAGTGGCGAAGGTAGGCTGCGAGACAAGTCGAATTCTAGTAGCCTCTAATGGGCAGAGCGCAATATCTGCAAAGAACTCGGCAAGGGCGGACGACGCAAGATACACAGATGTGCGGTTGTTTGAGGCGGTTTCGTAGCCGAGGTAATTGATGCATTGCTGCTTGAACAATTCGTATCCTCCGAACTTGAAGGCGCCTTGGAGGAAGTAGCCTGCAGCGGTAGGACCGAATCCAGTCAAGAGCGCACCAGCACCCTCGTTCGCAATGACTTGACGGAAGCCACCAATCATCCCCTTATTGTATGTTACGGGATCTAACTGTATCCGCGTCTTTACGCTGGTTGCCATATCATCAGCTTTGGTAACCGCGGGATTGGATGCGCACTCACACATCCACTGGTGTAAGACCTCCATGGGTGACAGAACAGCAGACAGCACCGGCCAAAGCGAATCTCGAATACAGGGCGATGCCACTAAGCTTCTCTGGGGTTTGGGCGGATGCCTTCTGTACCAGCCCGTCTAACTTTGTCGAGCCTGTCGACGATGGCGGTGCTGATGCGGCCATCTTTGATGCGTATAAAGGGTAACGATGTAGGAAGGAATGATTTGTTGATGGGGGATTGAATGGAGATGAAGCCCGAGCTGGAGGACAATCCGAATCTTTTCCTTGAGCTAGTGGCTTGGCGCCAGCTCGGATTTAACGCATCAAAAGTCCATCCGCGACTACAAAGAGATAAATAGAGACTTGCACGGAATGTTGGAGCAGAAGGCTTCAAATGCAATAACGACTCTAATGGTACAGAGTACAATGAAGGTCATCTGTTTCCTGTGGGCTAACAGCTGAAGCTGGAACAATAGCACGAAAGGCTCTCCTCCAAGGCATAATCATTCAATTATTACTATGAAATCTACTATATTGAGCCTACAACATGCCAACATCTCGCAATACGTTCCGACCGTGCTAGACTTGAGGGTCAAAAACTGTTCATGCCAGGTGGCTCCACGTCAATTGGATATGGGTCGCATAACCGCTGGACGTTGTCCCCGCAACTCTCCTCGTGCGAATCGACGAGAAGTTCATCGTCGTTGTACTCAGTGCTCCTTGTAAAGAAGGTTCAGGTACCCATCTTCTGGCTCGATAGAGCAGCAGACACTTTCTAGACCATAATCAGCAAGGTGCTCATTAAGCTTCTCTTAAGTCTGCGGCTCAAACTGTCAGGTTGCTGCGCATTACTCTAAGTACCGCGCATCTACCATGGCATCGGATGATGGTGCTGGTATCGATATGTTTTGTGCGTTTTCCGTCCCAATTTGGGCTTTCTCGTCGCTCCTCCGCTAATGCTTCGGCAAGGGTTGACTCTTCAAGCCTCCTTTGGGGCCCATGTATGTCTGGTATCAGATGTTAGCCCTTCTTATGCAAAGTCTGGCACATAACGCTGCCGCGACTCGCCACGCTGTCTCTCCGCTAGGCAAATCGCAGCTGGAGTGCCGTCTGCACACGGCAACCGGGAGCAATCTCGGGCCATTGTCTGGGCAATCACATAGAGTGATGCCATAGTCGTACACAAGCAAGCCGTAACTAATTACAGCGATGTTTCCGGTAGTCGTGTTCTGGCTCTTCTTGAAATTTCCACCGTATATCATGGTCCTATGTGTATACTGTATCATTTTCATTCCAACACTTATTCAGGTGCATGCTGCATAGCCTGATGGACCCCGAACTATTCGCCATTCGATATTCTGTCAGATACCTTCATCATGGCGTACGTAGGTAGGGTCCGTTGCTGGTATTGTTTTGCTTTTTCCACTTTCAGGTCAAGGGTAATGATAGGTCCGTAGGGAATAGTTGTCATCTGCCAGGCAGGCATTGAATGGGTTCTGTGGGTTACTCAGTTAAGCAACGCGTGTTAGATGCCTGGTCAGAAGCTTCTCTTGAGGATGAACCGAATTGACTGTCGATGCCTTGTACATCACCTCTTGGGAAGTGTTCACAGCACAACCTCACAACGCTCTCAATCTCCAGGCTGCACGCACCGCGTTCAGCTTGTCACCGGCACTATGGCTTCTGTATTACGGTCAGGGCTCGTTCTGAAGCATTAAGGATTTCTGGCAAAGAGCATGATGATGTCGTCGGTTTTCGTGAAGCATTCGAAGGCTCGTGGGACCTGTTGAGCTCTGCTCTCGCGTGCAGGTTCGCTTTTTCCCCCACATCTGCTCACTTTCACAGAATCGAATGCTTTGCCTTCCACCTAGATGGCTCGATGGGGCTGTTCATCGGTGACAATATTCGCTCAACTGAAACGTCTTCAAGTTGAAAAAGTCAGAAGAAACTATCTCTAACTACAGAAGGACCTGCTCTAGAAGATCTCTTGCGATTTACGACAACCGCCATCCGATTCCAATCAGCTTTGTTTCGCTAATAATTCCTCACTTCAGCTTAAGACAGAAGATGCGATAATATAAGCCTACCACTCACGAAAAACACCGTTATCACATTTACAATTCTGGGGAAGCCTTGCAGCAGGCCCCGGAAAACTGCGTTGACCCCAAGTGTGATCCGCAGGATGTCTTCCGCACGTGGGGAGCAATGTTTCCGGAATGTGGAGAAGCGATATCTAATCGTCCATGCGGCCCTGTCCGGCGAGAAACCGCAGGCCTTGCAACTAGACATGTAGTCATATTTCCGATGTCAAGGAACTCTACATGATTCAAAGCTGCAGGAACATACACCAACTAATCTCAGTGATTTTCCTGCAGTCCACTGCATCTATGGCATGACTATTACATCACGGCACGCAGCTATTGGCACGGTAGACGAAAGTCGAGCAAATTGGAATCCAAGCCGATGAAGGCAACGCTTATTTGCATTTCTCTCAATGCCAGCATCATCTAGCCCCGCTAGAATTCGGTTTCAACATGTAAGAACGCCCTGTCATCCGGCAGCCAAAGCAGGGTATACCCATTCGTAATAGCGTCTTGTCATTTTGCTTCTGGATCCACCAATCCCGCGGCACCTCACTCAAAACAGATCTGTCATCTTCCAAGAGTAAAGCGGACTTGGACGTTTCGACCCAGACATGTGGTATAAACAACAACACACAAAAATAGCACATATCGATGGCGCACGAGTTGTCGCATCGAAAATAACATCAGCTAATGCCATTATGAAACGTCGACAAGCTTTGACCATCCCATTAACAATCGCTTACTCTGAAACAAAATCTGGGGTCATCTCCGCAAGGCTTGCCGAAGCTATGACACCGGAAAATATACTGGAGAAATTGATGAGACTTGACGAGGCAGATTACTGGATCCATAATGCGGATGCTGATAGGGTCCCTCCCTGTGGACCTGGCCTCCTACTGGCGCCAATCTTATCTACGAAAATCAATACAGCCATGGCGCCGTCAGCAAGATAGCTTCGGGAAGACTTGGGTGTTGTGCATGATCGAGATCACTAAAGCTCGACGATTGGAAGAACTTTCACCGCTTCTACGTGAAGGTGGTGGATCCTCTTGGGATCACAAGACCAGGACGCCTTGAGTGGTCGCTCGAGTTTTGGTAACTGTGAGCGGATTTCTAGCCAGTCATTGCCAGATACACCATCCTCGGTCCTGCCATGGTGGCTTCATCGGCCTCATCGCTGGACCAAAAATCAAGGCCTAGAGAAGATCTGGTGTGATTGACACGACCATTTCGTAGCTCCCAATGGCTGCGCTGCATATGCTAAGAGAATCTGGTAAAGTCCTACTCTACCGACTCACATCATCGATAGTGACCTCGTATCGACAGAAGGCGAAAACATCTCGCCACTGGTTGCATGGCCGGTATAGGAGCTGGCACGAGCGCCACAAAAAAGGTTTCTTGCTCCAGATTGTTGTTTCAACTCGGTATCCAGACTCCAAGCTTTCATATGAGGCTTTCGCACCCCACGGTATCCAAAGTCTTGAGAGCGAATCATAGCAGCCCCGTTGAGCCAGTAGGGAATGGCCGGAATATACCCTACGGAATATGCTTTGTAATTTACGTGCATGCTCTGGCACACCTAAAGATTTAGAAGTGGCAGGAGATAGGGAAAAAGAGAGAAGGGAAGGAAAGGAGATATGAATCTGGGATCTGCAGCTGATCGAAATCCACCCATGAATTTGATGAGCACACAAGGCTAAATGCATAGGTTTTGGTGCTTTGGTCGTGATGACGAGAATGATGTCCGTTTGCGCGGCTGTAAGGATAGCTCGCATGCTTTTACCTTTTAAAGGAATCTGGTCTCAGGCGTTGATCCCATCCTCGTAAGAATCCCTACAAGGATGTTAGAAGCGACATAAACAGAGATCCAATAACACCGACAGATTAGTGCTTGCACAGACCATTCTTCCACATGGAAAGTACAGCAGTATGAAAGGTTTGTGCCACTCGAAACAGACGCATGACCGCTGAGCCAGATGTCCCCTAGAGGCGGCTTTTTTGTTTCAGGTTTCAAGCTATCCTAATTTAGGATACTGTTTGGATCATCGGTAGCAGGCGTGGCTTCATCCGTCTCGAATACTCCACCACGAGATAGAGTTTCCATTATCGCGCTCAGAGCCTACACAAGTCTACGTTCAGCTAATGCACGAGATTTTGGTCGAAACGCCTGAGGGCAATTGCTATTGGAAGCGTTTCAGCTATTTCCGGTAACGCAGGAGGGAAAGGCGTACCAGGAGTTCTCAGCTATGGTCCTATACTCTAGCGAGGACCTTCCGTGTCCAGTCGTCGTCATCAAAAGGATGGAACTCAGTCGGTAGATTGAAGGGTACGGACGAAGAAGGTGAGGCCGGATTTTGGGGGCTGGGCTGGACTGCGAGTCTGCTGCAATGTAAGCGCACATCGATCCTTCTACGTGCCTTCCATGATGCTGGTTCTTACGATTCCGGTAATTTTCTAGAAGGCCACTAGAAGGATGTCGATCGATAGGGGAGCCGGTGAGGCAGGCATCATCATCCAATCAGTCCGGGTAGTGGAGGGGAAGAGGAATCGGGGTGCTTACTTAGGGCGAGTTGATCACAGCGCTTGCCTCAACGGGTGTGGCAGCCGAAGATGCCGATCAGATGCTGATGGTTTAGTGATGACTTGGGCCCTGTCGGCATCCCGGTCTGGGCAGTCCGTCGGCACCCTTACTACCCTTACTAGGCCCTTTACTAGGGGGGGGGGCTCCCCCCTACTGTTAGAGTAAGCACCTAAAGCAACCCCATCTTAGCGACTTTTCATTTAGCGTCTACTACTAAAGTACTTCCCATCATTGGCATCAATTTTTGTTTTGCAGCCGGAGCCGGGGGGGGCTGATAGTGGAGGGCCAGGCCAGCCCTAATGATGATGTGACGCTAGAAAGGTCCTTGAAGATCCTACCATCCAGCAGGACTCCCTTTCCCATACCCCGGCAGCTTCTGAAGCAGCTACTAAGTTCAAATCGTCTTCTCAATGGCTGACGCCAATTCCACGACTGGTGTGGATATCGTCGCGCGTCGAATTCCACATGACGTTTCTTTCCCCAACCACTATTTTGCACTTGCACTTACACCTAACCCCAATCCACTAATACCTAATACCCACAAACCCTGCTTGACCCTATTGACCCTGACAGGAGTCAAAGGAGGTGTCGCGCGGAATGATCCCTGCAGTGCTTGTGAAGGAACCTGGAGCCCGACTGACTTGCTCATTCGGCATATGTTCCACCAATGCCCCACACTTTCTCTTTTCCAAAACATCTAGCATCCTAGCATCACAAAAATAATACATACCCCGCAAGTACCTCGCAACGAACGGTGCAGAACATTGCGGCTATAACTTCTCCCTCTATACCTATCCCAGACTAAACCCTCAAGCCCTTTGTATCAAGCTCAAGCATGCTTATAGACAATATCTGATCTGCACACTGATCAACAATCTGCCTTAAAGGCCGCGTCCCTGTCCTCCACAAACCTTTTAATATCATCCAATTCTATTCTTGTGGTCCACTGCGACTGCACAAAACGTCTTTCATGTTTGACTGTTCTCCTTCCATGATGTTGCTCTACCACCGACCAGTCCCAGCCAAGATCCCTAAACGGCGCTCCAGGGCCGGTAAGCATTATATCATCCCGCCTGCCGCCTGCACGTCAGGGTTACCGCCCCCATAAGAACCTTCAAGCTGACCGTTGTGCCCTTTCTTATTTATAGGTTGTGTGCACTGGTGAGTACTATCATGGATCTATAAGCTTAGATCTACATGCTTACTATGATATAGCAAAGAAAAGAAGAAGAAGTGTAACGAAGAACGACCGCAGTGTGACCGCTGCCTCGAACGCGGATTAAGGTGTGAATATGAACCAGTCAAGCCGAGGAAGAGGAGAAGAACCGTATCGAACCCTGAGCATATGGGCATGAGGCCCCCAACCACTGCTCCGGGCCAACACTACGGATTCCACGACAGGTTGCAAGCTCTGCGCCAGGATTCGAGTTCAGGGTCCTCTATCCTCTCAGGCTCCCCAACACCACCGTTACCAGCGATCGCCGAAGGTTGGGAAGTCCACAGTGCGGACTCAGTCTTTAGCGACTCTGCTTCGAGCTGTGGCAGTGACACCTTCGCAGACATCAATTCGCCCCTACCGCCCTTCACATCCCTCGATAGCTTTGCACGAACCAATCCTACCCTCGACGAAGTCAAGCACCTTCAGATGGATCCTCTGGAGAATTTTGCCAGGGATCCTCCTGCGTATGATCCAGATATTGTCACAACACGTGAAATGTTTACCGCCCCACCCTCAGCGCTCTCCAGAAGCAGCTCCTACCCAGATCCTACCAGTGCCTTTCTCTCGCCGCAATCTGGGGGCTCGCCTTACGACTTCACGCCTAGTCTCCATGCTCAATCCCCTAGCCTCCCTCCCTACTCCGAATATACCAGTCGAGAATCTCGACGGGGTCTTCTAGATCACTTCTGTAACGTTTTAAGCCATTTGATCGTCTTTAAAGAGGACTCTGGCAACCCATTTAGACAACTGGTTCTACCAATGGCTCGAAAGAGTCCGCCATTATTGAACGCCATTTACGCCATATCAAGTGCCCACCTCGAACATCGAGGACTGCAAGTGGAAGAGCGAGCGCTAGATCTTCACTCGAAAGCTCTACAAGGCCTGGCAGGACTCATTGCACATAAAGATGAGGGCAATAGGGACGAGGTATTAGCAGTAATTATCCTTCTTTTGTATTACGAGGTAAGTCAAGAGAGAATCATGGCGGTATGTGGCAGAATTCTAATGTGGTACCCAGATCGTCAGAAGCGGCTCTTCCACGGTCCTAAACAGCCATTTAAGAGGCGCTCTATCTATCATGCGCGAACGAAGAACTAAGCGCGGCCCCACAAGTGCATTCCTCGAACGAGTACGTTGTACAAAATTTCACTCAACTTGAAGCCAACACTAACAAGAATTGCAGGCCTTTCGCTACTTCGATGTCGCTTCCGCCCTCTCCTTCGGCTCCTCTCCCATGTCCGGCACCATCCTCGTCCCCACAGCCCAAGACTTCGTCTCCATCCATGACCGCTCCCCTATGGCCTCAGTCGACACTTTATTTGGCCTAGTAGCCGACCTCTGGCCCATTATCCACCGCCTCGCCTCCCTCGTCGACGTCAAACGCTCTCTCGACAAAGAAGAACGCCAATCTCCCGGCCACGACAAAGCCAATACCATGCGCGCAGATTTCGAAACAAATACCACAAGTATCGAACTCGCGCTGCAGCAATGGATCCCCAAAATCCCTCCTACCGTCGTCACCATTGAAAACCCCGCGGACGACTCCCGACTCCAGAGTATTTTGAATAACGCAGAAGCGCACAAACAGGCCTCCTTCGTCTTCCTCTACCGCATCATCCTCTCCTACCCCCGCTCCGACACCAAAGTCCAAACACCCACAAAACAAACCCTGCAAGCCTGCCTACGCGTCGTCATTTTCTCCGGCCCCATGGCAACGCTCGTGTGGCCACTATTCACAGCTGCGTGCGAGGCAGTAGAGGATGTGGATCGCAATGTAGCGAGAACTGTGTTCCGGCATTTGGAAACGAGACAGGGGATGAACAATATCGTGACAGCTTGGGAAGTATGTGAGGAAGTATGGAGAAGGAGCGATGCCGGGCATGGCGAGGTGGAATGGAGGGATGTAGCGCAGAGTCTGAGTAAGGAGGTTTTATTCGGCTGATGGCTGATAGGGGAAAGGGAAGGGAAGCTTTTGTACGCGTATTGTCAACCACTCAATTTCCTCATTCTCATTTTCATTCGATCATGCTTTTTTGGTTTACATAGCATATACCACATGGCGTTTTTTCTCTTTTTTCTCATTCTCAGTCTCTTTCCATCATCATCATCATCATCTTATGTACCACCAACAAACGCAATTAGACTTAGGGGCGGCGGGCTTATGAGCAATCTACGTAACGAGAAAAATAAAGCTATAGACTTGGCGTTGAACAATACAAATCTATTCTATGGACCTCTTCTTTCGTGTACCTCAAATCCACAATGTCTCCTGCCGTGCCTCAGAAAACCAGACCCAGATACCGACCACACCCAAAAATACCACACACCCGCCTCACTCACACACACACACCCTCCCTCCCCCCCAACCCAAAAGCGCCACGCCCCCAAATCCCCCTCAACGTCGATAAGGCTAAAACAAAAAACCAAAACGCCGTTTCTTGTGGCGGTTCTCGGTTCTCGGTTCGCTTGCCTTTTCCCCTGAAAATCCTTCCCCTTCCAATTCTGGGTCCCGTGTTGTTGCACCAGTGGGCCGTGCGTGCGTGCGTGTGTGGGACGGGAGGAGGATTTGATAAGATCAAGGGGGAAGGCTGGGGGGGCTATTTATAGGGGAGTGACGTTTGGGATTTGGGGGGAGGGACGAGGCGAGACGTTTGGGTATACGTGGTATCTTGATGTTTTGCTGTGAGGGGTTTGAGGATGAGATGGAATGAGAGAGAGGAGAGAGAGAACACGTGCAACCCCACCCCCCTCTTTCCAAATCAAATCCCCAACCAACAAAGTGCTACCCATCATACGCCGCATCTCCACAAATCACAAAATTTTCAAATCTCCCCCGTTGTTGGCCTAAAGTAAAGATATTAATCAGATACCCGTCCTCACTACTTTAGTAAACTCGCACCAGCGCTAAAATAGCAAGACTAATCCCATCGAGGAAGGCTTCTAGAAGGTCAGGAGGAAGCTTCTAGTGGCAGATGGATCGGTGGGGCTGGAGATGCCGATCGCGGAATAGCTTTTGTTTCCAAGGAATGGAAGGTGTGGGTGGTTTGGCTAGTGGAACGGACGTCCTTCTAGGGGGATTCTAGCGTGCTTCTAGTGTTTCGATCGGTGGGTGAGATCTAGAGGGACGTAGTAGAGTGGAGATTGGGAGGGGAGGAAGGTGGTGGAGACGGGTCTTTCCGATTTTCATCATTTCTTGGCTACTTCTTTTACGAGGAAAGGGAGGCTTGGGAACGATGGGCATGACCGAAGGGGGTAGGCTTGGCCACCGAATCTGGTGAGGTTGTGGTGCACGATGATGTTGGCGAATGGCGGAGGGAAAGGGGGGTGCGCTGTCAGTTACGAAGACAATTATGCATATGTATGCGCGCGCGACGCACTACGCTGTAAAACGGCTGCGGTTGCGAGAGCCGGATGGTAAGATCGTCAGGGATCAGCGGTCATGACTCGAAGGGGCCAAGGAGGGTAGGGAGTGGTGATTCAGGGTCAGCCGGGTGGAGAAGGCTTAAAGACTTCTTCGTGTCTTCCATGCTAGTCGATCTTTGTTGATCTCTACACTACGTCCTGATGATGTTCAGATGCATAAAATTGCGAATGATGGCTATGGGCGTGCATCTTTCCCTTTTCCTTGATCCGTTCAGATACGAGTTGCTGAGGAGGGTTCCCGGGGGCGTATACCGATTGGTTGGACCAATTTTGCTGGTGTTGTGGCTTGGTGCGAGGATCTGCTAAAGTTGCTATCAGCCATCTTACCTACCTAGCCTATCGCCCCGCCGTTGGACTATTCGGAATCCTGACAAATCCGCGAAGATATTGATTTGTTCACATGATGGACGTCTCACCGACTTTGAATTGATGTAGCTGGGGTCAATGTGGAATAAAGTACCAAGGTCAGCTGGCCAATGCGTTACGTGATAATGACCACTACGTGACTAAGAGGGAATACCTCACGCAGAGTGGCTTGGGCCAAAGGCCTACCATCACCAACTAATAAGTGTGTCGCATTCCATGGTCGAGCTCAAGTAAAAGGGTCTGGACTTCATCCATTCATCTCAAAGCAAGCCAACATGCTTTCCATCTCGTACGAACGGCTATGCAAGCTTGCAGTATTAAGTGGAGGCTGACTAATAACCGTGAACGAGCGATTAGGCATACAAGAGCGTGCAACTTAGGCTTCAGGCTTTCGTAAAGTTATCAAAGAGCCAAGTGCGTTGAGCTTTTCCCTGTGGAGCGAGAAACGCTGGTCCAAAGATGTCCATAGATAATTATAGTATGTGGCGGAACCATGATGATCACCGTTACTGTATCAGATAGCAACTTGGCCATAGACGCTCCGAGGTCCCACTTACACGATGTTACGCGTCGACTTTTCAGAGACATTAAGCTATCTGACTCGTCCGTCTTGGTGTGGAAACAATCATAATATGCTATTCGCACCATTTGTTAACGAACTCTTTCAGACTGTGTACGTGTTTCTTCGCCCCTAGTCGAAGGCTATGCGGTCTTCCCAGACCGACCCAACAGGCGCGTGTCATAGAGAATATGTCCTGTAACTTCGATACTAGCCTCGCCACTTGCACTATGAGGCCTCAGTGGACACGCAAATGGATAGATCTGAGAGTAAATAATGCTCGACTGTCAATCACAAACCTATATAGACCAAAAGGAATGTCTGTAAATACTATCGTCTGCCAAATGCTTTGAAGTAGATGCTGTAGAGGCTTCCTTAGGGAGACATACGTGTAAAGCAGGTATTGGGGTACTAGTTGAAGACCCAGATATCGCAGGCCATGGTGCGGTTTTGCGTTGTGTACTGGGATATCATCGTCATGGCTCTGCTCATAATTGCAAAGGACAGCGCCCCAACGGATTCGGCTTCATCATATTAGACTTGATCCGCAAGTAGGTGCCTCTCGAGCGGCACACAACACTCGTAGACGACACAGCCGTGTATGCTATGGGCTTTACCCCAGCGGATCAAGTGTTAACCACACCTCGGCTAACATTATAGGTCTACGCATGATTGCGAATCCTTATCTAGAGAGCCTACGTTACCCTAGAACCACGGAATCACTTCGAGATGAACTGGGCGACCCTTCTGCAAGGTCAGCTGCACTTATGTCTGTTATTGACAGCGCCAGGACGTGGGGGTGGCAAGACCTGTCGGGTCCAGTCACAGTAGCCATGATCCTCAATCCCTTAGAACCATCACGATGTTCGTAGGCATAGGTCCTTCCCTAATCCCATTAAGCGACACGATGGCTCGTATCTCGAAACAGATGACTGTGAGTAGTGTTCTTAGAGCAAAAGATTGAGCTGTAGTTTCCTGCCTAGAACTTGAGGACTTGGATTGACCGAAGTGTAGCGAAGCGGCTTCCCTAATGGATGTCTTGCATGACAAGCGATCCAATAGATTACTCAATGCGCACGTCGAAAACGCCTTGCGCCTTCTTGGCTGGTTTTGGTAGGAAGCTGAAACAGGGTCTCATCAAGAATGGCGAGCGTCTTAATGGCATGCAGAGCATCATAGCTTCGGTAGTCTCACCGAGGCTTACCTTGGTAGAACATTTACCATCCGCCATCCCTGCTGCAGCACTCGTATTGCTCTATTCGTATAGCGGCCCCAGTAACTAGCTAACTTCGCATCAATTACACGTCGAGCGCTTGGGCTCGGCTTCGAAATTGGCTAGTATGATGCCAGGTTCATCTCTCAGTCCATCTTCTTACCAAGTCTTCGTGCTTTCCACGGCCGATCTTGGTGGCGATACGGATACCCAAGAACCCGAAGGGCCCTTTCATGGCTCCGCCAGCATCCGGATTTTGCCCCTAGCTACTGTTTCTGGACAGTCCTTGTCGTCGCTCGTCAGCACCTATAGTGTCGTTCTCGATACAGACTAGGTAGGTCGCCTTTTCTCTTTCCGCCTTGATTGGGGCATCCAGTATCGGTCCTAGCTGCAATCCTCTCGTACGCTCTTGTGACCTCTTTATTGCTTTCCCAATAGCTATAGACCATCGCCTTGCATCGCCCTCAACCACAGAATTGAAAGTGGGTTTGTTATTCTTTTTCCGAGGGGCTTTGGTCAGGCTTGATCCCGAATCTTGCCAACTTGCAATTTGTCTTCAAGTCTCTTCGATGGTCATAGAGCCATTTGTGGCCTTGCGTTCCTGAATTCAGTCCCCCCTACTACACGTGCATTTCGAGCTTGACATCTGGCTGGTGTCCGGCTTCCTATCCGCTATTACGGCGTGCTGGGTGAGAGCCATCAATATAAGGTATGTGCATTTAATACTTGGAGACATAGCAAGCTGTGCGCTACTGAATTCCTGAATGCTTCATTTGTGGGAGCCATATTGTCAACCATTCCCAGTAGAAGTCTGATGTATCATCGTCTCTCAATGCGCTTGGCATCTCAATTGGGGCTAGGGAAGGACTGCCGCTTTTCGAGCTAGATGGGTGGTCCACGAAACGTGCCGTGCCAAGGATTTGTCAAGGGTCGAGGGTCTCATCACCGTGACAACCGTAGCGTCGGAACTTTTGTATACACCCCAACTTGACCGAAATCATGGTAGTCGAGACGTCTGAATCGGTAATCTGACCACTTGGCCCTTTCCCGTGGCCTCCATCTGCTAGGTACAATAAGAATTGTCGCATAATCTTTGTGGAAGGAAGTGGACCATTTGCTTGGAAATATTCCTCTCCTTTTTGACCTCGTCAGCTTCCAATGACGTTGTGAGCTTTGTTGAAATGGATTTGCTTACCTGATCCTGGACGGAGGTCCAAGACGTCTTCCGAGAATTCTGAGAAGAGACGGATTGTGCGAGCGTACGTGGTGAACGCTGAATGAGTGATGAACCTGTGGGCATGTTCATCTAGGTCTGATCTCGTGGTTATGCGTTGGTCGGCAGGTCTCTCTTCTTCGTTTTGCTTGTGCTTTCGTTGACGTTCTTGCTTCAAGCTTTCTATACGCTTTCTAGACCGTTCACTAGAGCCCGAGGCTGCTTGTCGAATAGCGGAGGGGCCGTACATCTCTTTGAAGTGAAGCAAAAGAGTATGGCTGAAAGGTGACGAGCTGCTTAGCTATGGGCGAGGAGCTGAAGCAACCAGAGGTGTGTCGACTGTTCTGGTTCAGAGGGTCCTTACAGGAGCAAGCAAAGATGATGTTGCCAATGGAACATCAATAGGAGGTGGATTGGTTGGGACATTAGGAGCAAGAAGGTCTGCAGCTGACGTATGGAGAATCAATGTTTGAATGTGAATCTGTTGATGGTTTCAGGAAAGAGCAGCCAAGACCGGCGGGGTTGGAGACGGATAACGAATAGTAGCAGCAACGTTGAGATCCCATCGTGCTCCTTCCAAATCGAAGAGCGTGTATGAGAAAAGAGATGGACTCAAGTCGTTAACTTGAAGGCTGGGCAAGCTCCTTGTCAGTTCTGTGTTTGCTACGAATTTTGGTCTGTAAAAGATGTTCATCAACGATCCGATTCTCTAGTAGTAGATCCAATGAAAATTTCTACCATGATACTAGATTTTTCTAGCTGCGAAGTTACGTAAATGCTACGCTCATGACTTGGTGTTCTTGCTTTGCTTGAAGCGGGCATTGCTGGCGACGAAATGATACGCTCCTGGCTTGGTGTTTTTGCTTGGCGTGAAGCAGGCATATCTTGCTAGCGACAAAGTACCTTACGGATGGCCGGAGTATTAAAATTTTGGAGTTTCTAGGCCATAGTGAGAAGCCTAGCATATCATAAGCAAGAATGCACGATTCCCGGTAGGATGTAGATTAATTGGTCATACCATAAGCCTGCAGCAGGTATAGCTAAAATGCTGACTAGATAAGATGATTCTACGCTCGCTTGCAAAACATCTTTGGCCCCCCCCCCAGGCTGCTCAAACCTACTTGGATCTGAAGCCCTACTATGTCGGGGCAACCGCATGACTGAAAATCGAGACCGTGCGAAACCTCTGCTTGAATCTGAGGCTTTGCTTGCTTGCTATGTTGGGGTAACCGAAAAACAGACTGAAGATTGAAAGCTAGCCAGAATTCTGCTTGAATATTACTAGAATCTGAGATTCAATTTGCTGATTTTATCTTGTATGTCTTTATGGATGATGGGTGTAAGCCCGGCACGAAGTTTGGGCTCGAGTTCGGCTTTGGCTTGTTCGTAAGCCTCTTTCTTCATTTGTGCTTTCTCTTTCTGTTTCTCCTGATCATCGTTCTCTTTTCGGGCTGCTTCATACGCCTCCTTCTGGGCATGTCCACGAGCCATCGGGCGTAGTTCTTGTTGGAATTGTATTTCTAGTGTGTCTGCTACCTCCTTTGATAGCAGCTCCTCTTCTTGTCCTTTTACGAAATGATAGGGCTCAGCAAACATGTTGTCTTGTACCGAAGGTTCGCAATCAATACATCAGCAAGCATGGGCGTCCTTACCAAAGCACCTTGAAAAGTAAAGTTGGTAAGCATGTGATTGTGTTATCCTGCGGTGCTCGAGATGCTTGAGTCGCTTGCTCAAGTTGGGCTGCTTGAGTATCTTGTAGTGCTTGACGTGCTTGACTTGCTTGATCATCTTTTTCGAAAGGGTTCCATTCTTTTTGCTCTTCCTCCTCGATTTTGATAGGAGGTGGGTTTGGTCCAAGCAGACTTATGATAAATCTGCCAATCTATTTGGTTTCGATGTTTTGCGCACCGTTTTCATCGTCTATGGTTGATAAGGTAATACCAAATTAGCTCAGCTCTTTATGGATGTTCTCAGCGGCTGCTAGCATGCTGATCGTGTGGTTGGAAAGTGATATTGCCATTTTCTTGGTTGACAGTAATGTAGGCGGGTTCACCACGATTGGATTTGCTATGGTAGTAGATAAAACCCTCGGTCGTCGCGATGAAAAGCCTAGCAAGTCACTAAGGCAAATTGATGTTCATTTAGTAGTGTGTAGGTTGATTGGAAACTAGCTACGAGCGAGCTATTTTGACCATCTATTTTACTAACGTAAGGTCGCTCCTTGACCCGCGGCCCCTATTCAATTGAGCCTTGAGGCCAAGGCTTGCTCTGCTTGCCTGCTTGATAGAGTTCTGAACTATGAGATCTGGCCGCCCCGCTTCTCTTCTGGCGCCATGTTATATGGACGTGAATGATGAGGATGTCTGCTTGACTTTGGATGACACACATACCCGTAGGTAGCAATACTGTCCGTGTAGTCTTGCTTGACTGGAAATGCATTAGGCGTGCTGGCATATGTACTTGTAAGTTGATGTTGAAAGGCCGTGAAATGATTGATGGTACAGGTTGCTTGTGAACAGGCTGAAAGAACATTTGAACTGTTCGATTGTGAGTTCCCATGGTAGATGAGAAGCTTGCTTGAATCTAGGCGAGTTGTTTCAAGATTTCTTGCTTGATGAGCGGCGTGAGTTCCTCTCGAAGTTTTGGTTCAAGCTCCTTTCGAGCGGCTGCGAGTGCCTCGTCCCTCATCTTACGCTTCTCGTCCTTTGCTTTCCCATCGGTTAGCTCCCTAAGAGCGGCCTCGTTCACATCCTTTCTTGCTTGCGCGTAAGCAGCTGGTCGTAAGTCTTGCAAAGCTTGTACCCTTAACCCCTTTGCTACCTCATCCTCCAGGTGCTTGATCTCCTGTGCTCTAAGGAAATCGGTGGCTTGGGCAAGAAAGTTCTTGCTGACATCTGGTTCGCAGATGGTGCAGCGGCAAGCATGAGCCTTTTCGCCGAGTACCTTGTATAGCATTGTGGGCATAGCTGGGGCCGTGCATGCTTGACTCGCGGAGGATTCCTGGTTCATGAAGGTTGCTTGACCCGTGGAGGATTCCTGGTCCATAAAGGGATCATCTGCTTCAACATTCTCTTCCTTGATGACAATGGATGGCTTGCTAGAATTGAGTAGCTCAATGATGTGACACAAATGGCCCTGATTTCTAGGTTGGTCTTAGTATTTCGCTTGCCCAAGAGTGATAGCGTGAGTCAGTATGAGCTGAGTTCTCGACGGATGTTTTCGGCTAATGATAGCATGCTCGAAGTAAAGTTGGTGACCTCGGAGCTCACTTCCTTGGTCGTAAGCAGGGATCGTGGGTTCAGGCTCATCAGATGAGCGGTGGTTGCGCTGACGGTCCTAGTTGGTGGTACGGTTGGGTGCTCAGAGGTGCGGAGTAGAGTGTTTGCATTCTTGATAATCCTGGATAGGTGATTCTGGAAGATATGTATTTTCTGCACTGGGTCAGTCATTGGACGCTGACGCAAGCCTCCGTGCGCATTGAAGTTCAAATGCCACTTCGCCCTTGCTATCAAGCACGGTCCCAAAGGTCTCATTGGGACAAAGATACTGAGCATATGCTGAGCATATATACTCCTGCTGGGGTATTAACCCTAGAGTTCAAAGTTGAGGTCCTTAAATATCCCTGAAATTAAACAAATACTAAGTCTAAGCATATTAGTATAGACCCTTTAGGGCGTGCTATTCTTTAAGCTTCAAGGTAAGGTCCTTAAATAGGCTCTATATGCAGGTCCTTTAGAAGGGTTCACCCACTTACTGTACAGCCCTGTAGGGCTTGACCTAAAGCAGGTGCAAAGGGCCGGGTAAAACGCCCTAAAACTGGTCGCCGAAGCAACAGAATTAAGCCTCGGACTTGATTACTTTAGGGAGTCTTTCAGGGCCCTTTTCGCGAGCTTCGGGTCCAGTCCCACAGGGCTGTACAGTAAGAGGGTTTGTACAGTAAGGGGGTGAACCCTTCTAGGGGTGTCGGCCCCAGAGCTTGGGAGTCAGCCTGGAACTTAAGGGTATCAGCCCCAGAACTTAGGGGTGTCAGCCCCGGAACCCTTAAGAGGCCCAGTTTTGCTTATATAATCCTACCATAACGGACATAGTTTCTACCATAGCCGAGCTGCGAGCCCGCCAAGATTTGGGGGTCAAGGGTCGAGGGTCTCATCACCGTGACAACCGTAGCGTCGGAACTTTTGTACATACCCCAACGCATGGTAGTCGAGACGTCTGAATCGTCATACGCACACGTTAAGGTCCATTGCTGATAAATTGATGCAGTTTTACACGCTCTCAATATCATTACTACTCCATCTCAGAGCACATCCCAATGGAGACCTCGATTGAGGATTTCCAAGATTACCACAATCGCCAGTCAGTTCATGGCATAGATGCGAACTTATCTTCGTCTCCACAAGCTCTGGATCATTCGATAGGCACTGTTGGCCGAGAAATTGACGACGATGAGGCATCTTTATCAGGTTCACCACACCACTCGAGTGGTCCTGACGAAGCCATCTTCGACCAGCCCACTCGCACTAGCTCTCCACGCACATCAAACGATTCTGAGGACGAAATATCCATCCTCGATTCCCACTATGAGCTGCAAAACCACGGTTCCTCACCCTTCACACCTTTCAAAACCCGCTCGCCATTCCGTAACCCGTCCTCCGTCCGCGCAATTCAACTCGACACCACTCCTCCCCACCTCATCTCCCCCTCCTCCCAACAGCGACACACAATCTACACCCCTTCACGACAAGGGACCCCGCGATCTGTCCGCTCCCACCGCAATACAGTAAGCATGAGCTCGCCTTCAAGACTTAGCCCCACAAAAAAGCTCAAGAAAGAATATCCCCTCGTCCTCCTGCACCTCACGCTCCTCCCAATCCCTCTTATCTACTCCCAACAAACAATGGAATCCGTCCTCCCGCCCTCCATCCTCGAAAATTGGAAACTTCTGCTCGAAAAAGCCACCCCCACAGTCCTAGAGCGAGGCATACTAATCCCCCACCCCAAAGAAGACTACGACCTCCTCGAAGAGCGTCTCCTTGAATCCCTTGAGCTCAAAACCCCTCGCATCCTTAAATGCGGACATTTTCACCTCTCAGCCGAAGAAGAAGCCGATATCCTAGCCGCTGGAGGGGAGTCAGACTCCGACAACGATGACACCAACGACACAGACATCTGTCTCGACTGCGGCCGCCGTATCCGAGATGGCAGATTTGGCACGGCGGGTGAGGGAAATAAGAGATGGAATATCAAGCTCTTCGCAGCAAATGGGCTGATGCGTGCCGGGGCGTGGAGCGCCGCGTGGCGGGAGATGGAAAGAGTGGATGTGGAGATCTTACCGTGGATGGAGGAAGATATGAAGCGGGAACTTGAGTTGCGGAGAGAGGAAGAAGAGGAGAAGATACGGAATGAGCAACAACAGATGCCTGTGGAGAGGGAAGAGGGTGTTGCGGGATTGGATGATGACCGCTTGAGGGAGATTTATGGTGATAGTGCCATGCGTGATGGCGGTGATCCACAGGCTTTTGTGGACGGATTTGGCGAGACCACGCCTTTACCTACGCCAAAGAAACCATCGAGGCGGAGACACAGGAAGAGAAACGAGGAAACACCGCTCTCGGACCTGCTTGTCGAGTATGTCCACCACGCTATCGAGGACCGCCGCAATATCGCTATCTTTATCCTTAGCATTGTCGTCTTATTCCTCTCTCTACGCTCTCCACCCCCTCCCCAGCTTGCGCTCCAAACAGCGAATAATCAAGATGTCTTCCCAACCTCCACGTCAACGATACCAACTATGCAGGCAGTGGGTAGTAGCACATCCTCTCTCCTACCCGAAAGCCTTATTCCTCCCATGATTGCGAGCACTGCTCTATCAAGCGCCTCCACACCATCACCGTCACCAGCAGCAGCAACAACACAGCCAGAGCATCAAGATACCAACGAAGAGCAAAGCACATCAGAATCAGAGCAAGCTTCTTCATGGACAGAAACAGTAGTCAACGTGGTAGAAGGAATGGTGGATGAAGATTAATCAATCAAACTGGCAGGAATCCTCACGGAGGTTTAAATATCATTATCGCTTTTCTCCTTTGGATACAATAACGCGTGCGCGCAAAATCTTTTTCATTGACGCGTTTTTGAGCGGATTGGATAGGAGTCAGCTAGCGTTTTATATTTGCATATTCATATTCATGTTCATGTGATGGATGGATGGATGGACGGATATACCTTTGCTCATGTTCTGTGGTGCATGCATTAAACAAGGGACCGTGAGCGGACGTCGTACCTACAGTAGTTAGAAGAGATACCAATTTTATCGTCGTTGCGAGATGGGACGAATGGACGGACGGAGGGTGGTATATAGATAGATAGAATTCCTATCAATTCATTCACTTAATATGTCTTGACTTCGAGTCATGCCGCTTGGGTAGCGGCAAGCCAGCCACTGAAGGGATAGATAGTTGTCTGACGGATATCATATCTTGCATATATTCATCGTTGTGGAGAGAGAATTTTGATCTCCAGATACGGAAGTTAGATGATGTCTTTAATTAATTTACATATGTAATCAGCGTTAGTAGTATGTATGTATGTAAGGTAGGTAGGTAGGTCCCTTTCTCCCTCCCAATGCCGCGAAAGATAAGACTCCGAATGCGATCCACACCGTACCGTAGCTAATCTGATAAAAATGCCCAGCCAACCAGAGACGAAGAAGCCACAGCAATGCATGCGTTGCAACACATAATCACAGTGTTATTGACCGCTAAACCCCCTTAGAAATGCCCCCCCCCCCAGAGAAATGCAGTACATGATACCAGTGATGTCGACCAATAATACCCCCCAAATACCCGGGTATCTATTCTCAATGATCCTCCCAACTCCGAAAACACGCCTAGCCGGTACGCCGTGATATGCTGTCCTTCCGCGACTCGCACCTCCCTTTCAAAGACTGTGGTGGATGGGATCTTACTTCCCCTCCTCCTTCTCCTTCTTCTTCTCCCCATTCTCCCACTCCCAAATCCACTTCGCCTTATCCCCCGCCGTCCCCTTATTCGCATTCACCCTCGCTGAGATCTGAATCGCATTCCCCGCCACGATCCTCTCTTCCGTGATCTCATGCCCAAACGATAACCCCCCTTCAGTATGTTTGATATTCGTTTTCGACTCCGCCATACTAATGACTTGAGGCCACACGCTCAGACACGCGAGATTGGGATCATGTTCGCAGTGGTCCCAGATCTTGAGATCGATAGGGGAATTTGCTTGGCGGAAATGTTTTTCGAGCTTGTGTGCGCCGCGGTTGCTGATGGCGTAGGAGGTGGTGCAGACGGCTCTGCCTATTTGGAACACGATGCGGGTTCCGGGGGGGCGGTGGCCTTCGGAGGGGCCGCCGCCGAAGGACCATTCGTGTTCGGAGTCGGGGGCGGAGGGGTCGGGGAAGGCGTAGATGCGGCCGTTGCCATCGGCGCCGGTGCCGCAGTGGCCGATCCACATGATGTCCCAGCGGTCGCCGTAGGGGGAGAGTTCTTTGGAGAAGTCGCGGGGTTGGTTGGGGGGATCGAAGGGCCAGTCTGCGATGGCTTTGACACCGTCGCCGACGCCGATCATGGTGTCTTTGACACGCATGTCCCAGTCGACGTCGCTTTCCATAATCAGGGCTGAGGTGATGTTTTCGTGGATGATTCTGTTTTATAGATCAGATTGGACGGTTCAAAGCAGTCTGGGAATAATGAAAACGTACTTTCTCCATGTTCTTAAATGCGACATGAGGCAGCCTAGCTCTCCCTCCTTTGGCACCCAGTTATTGGTTCCCCACCACTGTGATCGATTAGCATATGTATTCCTTGCCCGTCAAACATCGTATGAACGCACCTCGGGATAATCAGATTGTGGTATTTGTCTGTCTCTTATGGCGTCCAGCACCGTTATGGTGAGGTTCGTGGCATTGGCGGCGGCTAGGAGGGGCTTTCTCCTGTCCCCTCGTTCGGGCAGCGAAAGCACGAAAATATCTTGGAACTGATGACATGATTAATTCCGCGTACTAAGAGAATGAATGGCACAGAACTCACCCCTAAGGTGCTGTTTCTGATGGGGCTGTCATCGACCAGTGAAACAACCTTGTATGGGCCTCTGACATGTGTGCCAACATTATATATTATATCCTTCCAGAAGAACAGGAATAGTAGGACGAAGAATATTATAACAGCTTTGGGATTTCTCGAATGTAATTTGGTGGCCCTGCCTTGGAAATCGGTCTGTGGAAGCTGAACCTGTGGGAGGCGAACTTTGCGGAGGTAAGGACCGACTTGCAGGGAGTGGAAGGAGTGTAGATGTTGTGGCACGCTTGCCAGTGTTTCTTTTATATATGCAGACATTGCGATGGGTTGTTGTGAAGCATTTGAAGAGCCTTCCAAAGGTTTAAAGCTGACAAGATGGAAAGTTGGCCTGAAGGATCTTTTGTGGTTTGTCGCCCAGGGGACTTTGGGACGGAGATTCAATTGGGCGCAAGGCTTGGCGGGGGGGAGCCGCAGGTGTACTAAAATACTTTCTAGCCTTGCTGGGCCTCAAAGTTTCAAGCGGTCCAAGGGGCAACTGATCCCTAGCGGCACACACGGGAATGAAGCTAAAACACTAAACCTACCTTAGGTACCTATCCTTATCCTGGACGGGAAAAAGGAATAAGCTCAAATGGGAAAATTGAATTGTGTACAAAAAGGCAAAAAGTATCAAGTAAGTTAAAGGATTCAAAGATCAACATCATCAATTTCTTCTTCGGATCATTTGAAACAGGCTGTAGTCAGCGGGCGCAGTATGTTTCTTGCTGATGCGAACCCTATTTTCTGACACGTTTCTCTTGCATACCTAACTCCGATTGGTAATGTCTTACACAGTAATCCGTCTGAGCCTCGTATACGGATCCGAAGTCTGTCATTGTACTGGGTAGCTATTCCTATGTGTTTCACGTCTCCGAGACAGTTGATGTTTCGCTTCAACTAGCACAGATCCTGCGGCTTCGTTATCTAATATAACCATAATCGACGAATACACCTGACCAATGTACCCTCCATACTTGATCTTGCAACAGATCCTGTCAAAATTTCCGACATCATCAAAAGGGATGCAGACAGCTATGCCACACTGTTAAGGCTACCACAGAGCCTCAACATCCATCAAGAATCACGCAAACGCGATGAGATTCCATGAGAACCATGCCAATGTTAGACACCATAGAGGTGCTACAAATTTTAGTCTTGAAGAAGCGAAGAATTGAAAATATAACGACTTGTACTATCAACTTGGAGATATTTTCAGTGGTAATCAACCCTACCCTTACTTCGTCGCTTTTATCTGTATCTTGAACAGATAATTTTCACCCTCTGCTATGGGGCTAGCGATTGAACATTGTCTCAAGAAGATTTACAAAGGCTTGTATAGGAATGAAAAGAGTGCTCGCACCGTATTTACCGCCTTGGGAGAGCTCGCTTGATGTGTTTTCGTTCATGGCATTGACCACAATGCTGTATAGGGGCTTTTCAGAGGCGAGAGCTATCGCACGTGCGTCGTCTGACTTGAGTTCGGTATAAGGTCAATTAACTATTCGGATGATTGGCTGCTAGTGGCATGCCTGAATCTGCCAAAAATCCATCTACTGTCCCTCCACCTTCGGTTTCACCAGCCCCTCCGTCTCTCCTACCTTCTCTTTCTCTCCAAAATCCGGCCGCGGAATCTCCACCCCCTCCGTCGTCCGCCCATACATAATCCCCCCCAACCTACTCACCGGCCTCAGCACCCCCGGATCGATAATATTCCTCTCCTCATTAAGCGCATCTTCCCTTACCCAGAACTTCACCCCCTCCACCACGACCAGCACTCCCGTCTTCTTTCCCTTCGTAACTCGACTCTCAAATTCCTGATGACTGAAGAGCCTCCCCTCGATGGAAAAGACTGCTTCTTTCACTCGCGAGGGTTTGACGAGAGAGGATGGCGCGGGGGTTAGCCCGGAGAGTGACCATTCGGAGATGCCGTAGGGAGCGTTGATGGAACAGGCATTGGCAGCTTCGATGTAGTGCTCCGAGATTATGTTGACGGTGCATTCGCGGGTGGAGAGGAGGTTGGAGAGGGTGTCTTTGGCATTGGAGAGACCGCCGGCGAACCCGATGGTTAGGAGTGGGGGGTCGTGGTTTATAAGGGAGGTGTAGGAGAAGGGGGCGAGGTTGGTGGATTGGCCTATGAGATGGGGGGGGATGTCATTAGTGTGTGTTTGCTGTGTGGCACGGGAGATGTTGGGGAGTACCGTCTGCTGAGCGCGTCGACACGAAGCCAATGGGCCGGGGAATGACACCTGAAATGAGGAGCTTGTAGTTGAATACGGCGGGCCGGCCGTCTTCGTAGGGATCGATCTCGACATGGTTCTTTTTGTGACATTCACCACCGTCGTTGGCGCCATCGCCGAGTTTCCACTCGGGTTTGCGCGTCTTGGTGTAGTGCCATTCATTTTGTTCCGACCAATCCGGCCGTGATGCCTCGACCTTCTTAAAGTCTGGGTGGGGGTTGCGTTTGACAGTCTTTTCTTGATCGAAGCGCTGTTCGTGGGCTGGGGGGTCGTGCTTCATTTGCTCATCATCGCCGAAGTTTTTGGTGGACATGATGCGTAAAGAGGTTCGCGTGAGAGATTGGAAGGGTCTGAGATGACGGAGGAAGGTCAATTGGCTCGGCTTTATCATTGATGGGGTTTGATGGTGAATATACAAATTGTCTGAAAGAGCCGAGGAGGAAAGCCGGTCCACCCATTCTCCATCACGTCATTGGTAGACTCCATGGCTTTTGACCAGTAGCCTTCGAGGCTGCCGTGCTGAGATACCGTTAAACGATAACCAAGCGTTGCAGACATAGGACTAGGCTTTGCTATGAAACGTATTCTCTGCTGTTGCTTGTGTGGGATTCCACGAAAGTACTGAGTCGGACAGTTTCCCCTTTCGGCTTATCGATAAGGCGGGAGTGGGGTTGTATTTACTTGAGCGAGGGACGAAGGGAGACAACATATCCAGCAGTCATGGAGAGCATAAATATCTTCCCTACTTCCTCTTTGGTCCCTGAACATCCTAGTTCAAGGAAAAAGAGAGGTTCTACATCTGATACACGCAATTACGTTCAACTCATAATTCAATCACATGTCTCTAAATCACTCAACCTGACTTACAGAAGCACTGGATAACATCCTGGAATCTGAAATCTTACACAAATCAGAGTATCCCCTATTTGACCTCTGAAGCACTTCCATAACTGTATTTAAAATCAAGCAATTGAGCTTGTCCAGACCTAAAAAAGTACTCCAGAATGTCCGACTATGAAACATTCAAGCTAGGAGATTGGAAGCTCCAATGCGGTGCCACGCTTCCTGATGCTCACATTGCCTACAAAACCTTCGGCGATCCCAAGTCTCCCGCAATCGTGTACCCAACTTGGTATTCAGGCGGTATGTGCTAAGAAAATCATGCCCTACGCATTGCTAACGAAAGTATACAGCAATATCAGACAATTTCTGGCTAGTCGGCGAGGACAAGGCGCTGAATCCGAAGCAGGTAAACTAAATTGGACAGCCACCGAGTACTGCCATTGAATATCCTTCCTAGTCCTTCATAATCATCCCCGCTCTCTTCGGAAACGGACAATCCACCTCCCCCAAAATCTCCGTCTACGACAACGTGCGCGCCCAGCACAACCTCGTTACACAGCATCTCAAGATAAACCATCTCTACTGCGTCATAGGCTGGTCCATGGGCGCGGGCCAGACCTACCAATGGATCACCCAATATCCTGATATGATGGACCTGGCCATCCCGTTCTGCGGTTCTGCACGCACAAGTCTGCATAATCAGGTGTTCTTGGAAGGTGTAAAGAGCGCGCTGCTGGCTGCGAAGGGCATTCCGAGTGGAGGGTCTAAAGAGGGAGGTGTCAAAGGGGAGGGAATGGGGGAGAAGCGGATTTGGTCGCAGGAGGAGAAGGATGTGGGATTGAAGGCTTTTGGGAGGGGTTATGCGGGTTGGTGAGTCCCTAGTTCCGGTCGCGCGAGCGTGGTGGTGCCTGACAGGTAGAGGAAACAGGGGCTTCAGCCAGACATTTTACCGCGAGAAAGTGCACGAAAAGCACTTTGGATACAAGGATCTGGAAGCATTCATGCAAGGCTTCTGGGAGACGTGGGCATGTTCGAAAGGTATACACTCACAGCCTCTTCCCATCATGACCTACCCATCAATTCCCTACTAATCTCCCCCCTCACCACACAGATCCAGAAAACCTCCTCGTAATGCTTCAAACCTGGCAAAGCGGCGACTGTTCCCTCCAAGAACCCTACAACGGCAACTTCGAAAAAGCAATGTCAAGCATAAAAGCAAAGACACTAGTCCTCCCCTCAAAGACAGACTTGTATTTCCCGTAAGCAAACAGCAATAGCAATCCCCTCATAGCCTCCACCATAATAAATACATGAGTACGCTAACGGAAACCCTTCCCTTACCTACAGCCCAGAAGATTCGGAATACGAAGTCGCGAATATGAAACCTGGTATTGGGCAGCTAGAAGTGTTTCCATCCATTTGGGGCCATTGGGCAGGCGGACCGGGTGATAGTAAGGAGGACCTTGAGTGGCTAGATGGACATGTGAAGAAGTTTTTCGAGAAACATGGTGTTGCAATCCTAGGAGTGGTAAAAACACTGGATTGCCTGAGGATCTAGAATCTTTGGGAGGGAGCTCCTATATACATGATGCTGAGCAGCTGAAATGGGCAGCAATAAGGGTAGAAGACGCTAGAACAGTAGAAATGGTGGAAATGAGCATCCTTCAATAGAGGCAGCTAAGCAAGGATCCTAAGCAAGGATGGATGATAGAAATGGAAGTGTTAATCTTGCAACATATGGGAAGTAGAGAGACAGTGGAAAATGCATATCTCGTGCATCAATGCGAGCCAAATGCAATCATCAGAAAGTGGCACTAAGTAGTTGGGAACAAACTGGCTGTCACCACCTAAAATCACCCCTTTATGATGCATTTCTTAGTGATGAGTTAATCGTGGGGGTTTGATCACTGCAAAGTCCTCGGATGATGGGTGATTATATTTGCTGAAGTCCGTAGACCTCGAAAATAGTTCTCGATTGGTCTGTGTACACATGGTGAGCTATCTGTTAAGCTATCGTGACACTATTGAGTAAGAGAGAAGCAAGCACATCCTCCCCCAAATCTATCATCGTCGGCTTTGACTTGTGCAGCCTAGATATGTCAGCAATTTATGCAACATGAGGGAACGTTCGTGCTAGATTATTATTTTTTGGAACGGACCCGTCTTTCGGTTCGTCCACGCATTTATTGGAAAATGCCGTTTGTTTCAGGATTCAAGGCATCTGCCATGAGTAGTAGTCATAAGGCCAGAATCGGACTGTGTCTGATCGGTAGCCCACGCCTTGAAATTGGCTTGGGTGTTAGTATAGAATCATTTACTGTCTCTTGAAGGTCTTGATGGGGTAGGCTTGCAGGAAGTATGCTGGTTCGTTGAGTCCGTAGGCAGAGCGCGATGTGATCTAAACTCACGGTTCAGCATCCCCCTTATGTCGCGTAGCCTAAGAATAAGGGTGTATCGCACGTAGCTGACTTCTGTCTGCTTGTCAAGAAGATGGCACTCTCTCGTCTGATCGCCGTCTTTTGGTTCCGTTTGAATTGAGGGCGTCCTGCATATCATCGATGGCCTTGGTCAGCCATTCCCAGCATCACCACGAACGTTGTCAGTAGAGTAGAATGGCGCTCTTGTCCATTTCACGTGAGTTGCTTCTTCAGGGGCGGTAATGAACGTACCTCCGCTCCATTGGTATCCACATTCCTCTTTTTATTGGCAGTCTTCTTCTTCGGCCTTGTGGGTTTGACCTCCCCGGGTCCGAACACATCGTCAGGCAAATCGTAACTGAACATGGTCAGGTTAGCGTGAAGTATAAGAAGGTAGAGTAGAAATGGGCACCAGCTCTCACTTTCGAGTATGGACAATGAACAGCGAATTCAGATCTCGTTTATAGTTCTGCCAACCGCGGCACAGTTCTGTGAATTCTTTCGTTTGGTATGAAATGTCGAGTCTCTTCGCATCTAGGAGCAGTCAGTGAGTGCCATATTCTGATCAGTGGTTCCAACCTTGAGCTATTTCGAGGCCAACGTAATAGGTCGTTGTATATATTGTCTGCGCCGTTTCTCCATTCGTATGGATTTCACTATCACCGTTAGGCATCGCCATGCCATCAGCATCTCCTTGGGCAGCAGCGGCGTGCTTTGGATCTTTCACGGCATCCGTTGTTTCAGTCTTAACGTTGGTAGCTTGGTAGCGCAGATCACCATTCAGGACTGCGTCTATCTCATCCTCATTCCTGCAGTGGTGCTCCCGATCAAATCCTTTGTTGAACGGCCGCGCCACTGATATCGACTCCTGCGTCTCAAGACTTGCCACCAGAAGCCGGACTTTTGACTCTACAAGCCCAGACCATACGTGCTGCGCATCTTTGGTCCTGCTCGAAGCTATGATGCTGAGGTAATACTTGTAGTCATCTGTGAAAAAGGTATGCTTGCTAAATAGATCCTTCCATTGCATCTGACCCGCGAAAATCTTATCAGTAATCTCTCTCCCTCTGTGCAACTCCCTAGTAATGATGGCTTTCGTTGACATCGTAATATTGTGTGTTGCGCACATTGACGGATAAGCTGGAGTAATGATTGGCATTAGGTGAAATTTGTCTGAGGGGTAGACCTGCGGGTTCCAAACGCGTACGTGTAATGGACCTTCTTCGATCTTTTTTAGCATAACGGGCTGGGGCCATTTCCAATTGCCGATAAGAAAGAAGAATTTAGATATGATGACAGAACCAGTGGCCTGAGGGTACAGTTGACAGACTCGAGCTACGAGCATCGCCCATGCCACACCACCGGGAAATCCTATGACGTTGGCGTAGATGGCTCGACGTTGAGCCCAGAGCTTGATCCCTCTCAACGCTGTTCGGAAAGTCTTCTGCTGTGGCACCAATTCAAGAATCTCATCCGTCACACGTGTACCATTCAGTGATCGCAGATCTCTGTCTTCAAGGCCTCTTAGGATGCTAGTATCTTTAAGTGTGAGGGACATTGGCACCGACGCAGTCTCCAGCCGTGCGAAGATAAGATCGATGCTAATGCCGGACAGCTCGAGCTTGATGATGGGTACATAGGCATCGGGTACAGGCGTGAGTTCCTGTATAGCGCCTGGAGGTGCCATGCGTTCAAGTATAGAAGGGACATGCTCGAAGAAGTGTTCACGTGTGACGTGTTTGGGTACGACCACAAGTGTGTCAATGTCCGATCCTGCCTGAGTTCAGCATATAAAGAGACAAAAGACAGTTGAGGTTATGTACTGACCCGGCCCATAGACACCAAGTCGATAGCTCCCAAATGTGAAGATCTTGCCGCCTGCGGAATCGACGGAAGATTGAGGGAGATTTTTACTTCTGCTGACATGCTTGACAAATTCCACGACGACCTTCTGGATCAGCTGTAGCGTTTGCTTCCTGGAGAGAGTTGGTTAGTCCACCATCATAGGTAAGTCCGTAGATTACCGACCTCTTCTCAGTCTCTTCTACGCCCTCAAAATTGTTCTGCCTCTTCAACTCAGCGATGAGGGCATCATTTGACGCGAGCTCACTCTCAGTAGGAAAGCTTTGAGATATTGCAGGCGTCGTGCCCCATTGCTTAGCCGGAGGTGCTGACATAGTGATGATTGCCAAACCTCAAGCCAGCTCTTGGTGTTGGCTGCGCGGGGTCTTGTCGGAGGATGGAGGCGTTTAGAAAAGCTCTGCCAAGGAATACGAGCATTGGGAATCTTATTGCCGGTATATCAGTCTTCTACTGATGTATTCAAATCATCATTGCAAATTGGATGCTATATGTGGAATGCCATTGCTGAAACATCTGCTGTGTATAACTGGTTGTGAAGGATGTTCCAATATATAGGATAGGAAACTACCTTACATACTTTGGTAAGGTAGGCACTAGGTAGGTCCAGCAGCAAGCTAGTTCCAGGCTAGCCTAATACAGTTAGTCGCCACTTTCCAGCCTGAGGTATCAACCACTACCTACCTTTATGTACCGAGCTGGCCTCTCTAATCGTCACAGTTTTGAGCTCCAGGACATGTGGGCTGCTTGATGGTCGAGGTCGGGCTGGATGGAACTGAAAATATTACGGTGGGCTCGACTTTGCGAGCAGCGTGGCTTCCGCAGATATGCTGACGAAGACTGTTTGTCAGAAAGAAATTAAAATGGCTTTTAGTTCCCCATTTACAGAATTGAAGCATCTATTGGCGATGTCTATGTGTCTTGCTTATTCACCTTCATGCACGCTCTCGGAAATAGGTTATTCTCCGTTATGATATGTCCATTGACAGTCGAGTATATAATATGCCATTGCGGTGGCTTTTCACTTCTTCTTGTGACATTTTTCGAACACTCGTATCCACTCCTAGCAACAGAATTAAGAATGACTCAATTTGGATACGAGACGAGTGGCTCACAAGTTGTGGAGGTTTTCAAAGATGTGATAGAGGGCAAAACATGCAAGTGAAAAGCATCCCATGCGAAGACATCTGAGCTAAAAGGAACTCAGTCGTTGTTACCGGTCCCAGTGATCGAGGTATAGGAGCGGAGACTGCAACATGTCTGGCGGCTGAGTCTCCGGCATTGATCGTCCTTGCCGGTCGTTCATTGGGCAAAATCCAGCCAGTCATTGATCGCATCAACACAATCAACCCCGCAGTCAGGACCAAATTCGTCAATCTCGATCTCAGTAGTCTGGCCTCGGTCCGCGAAGCTGCCGCCAGCATTAATGCCAATGTCGAGCAGATTGATGTGTTGATCAATAATGCGGCAGTTATGGCATGTCCCTTTTCAAAGACTGTGGATGGGATCGAATCCCAATTCGGCACAAACCACGTAGGCCATTTTCTTTTGACGAACTTGATCATGCCAAAGATCCTTGCAGCTGGACCAGGGGCTAGGATTGTGAACCTGTCAAGTGTTTCCCATACAATGGCTGATGTAAACTTGGATGACTACAACTTTGAGGTAAAACCCCTATGGCTGCTCTTAATTGGACTGCGCTGAATTTGCTCAGCATGGGGCTGAGTATCACCCCTCTGTAGCCTATGGTGCTGCCAAGTCAGCCAACATCCTGTTCACGCTCGCATTGGCGAAAAGATTGAAAAATGAACAAGTTAAAGCAATCTCTCTGCATCCTGGCTGTACGTGTATATCGCAGCAATGAATCTGTCTAAACTTTAACTCCGATGAATAGCTGTTGCAACTAATCTCCAGACCCATATGACAACCGAACTGGCAGAAGAAACGATGCAGATGATCCGGGACAAGACGGGTCGTGAGTGCACTCCAACTTCTCCTATCTTGAAATGAATACTCAATACATACTCATCCCTGCAGGTCCATTTGAGCGGCCAAAACTCAAAACCGTACAACAAGGATGCTCCACCACTCTTGTCGCGGCCCTCGATCCGTCAATCAACTCGGGAGATTATCTGGAAGATTGCAGTCCTGCACAGCCAGAAGCGCATGTCAAGGACAAGCAGAAGGCTGAGAAGCTGTGGATCCTGAGCGAGAAGTTAGTTGGGCAGAAGTTTGATTTGTGAAAGCCCGAATGGAGCAACAGTCATGAACAAGCAGTAGAAGTGGTTTGTACGCTGTTGGATTGCACTTCGTTCAATTATAATTGATTATGATTCGCCAATCAAAGTATACGCTACATGCTAATTGTGATTGCTTAACTCCAATCTCCCGGTACTGAGCCCAGATGACCCTTGCTGTTGACCCAACAATGCCTCAGAATCCATAGATCTTATTCCTTCAATTCCCCGTGTGGCTTTGATCACAGAACCAACAGGGAATCTTAGGCAGAGCGACCTCCAGGGCTAGCGGAGGTGGGGGCGTCGCCACCTAGATCACTACCACCAGCTTGGCTAATGCCCCTTAACATCTGGCTCCTCCGAGCTTAGATCGTAGCGTTCCGACCAGTAGGAGTGGCTTGAACGCGGCAGAGTGCTTCATTTTTGTTTGTTAGCTGTGGAGCGGCGGGGCGAGTGCGATTTCCTGTCGCTCATCTGTGAATGCTTCGGGTAAGCAGAAGGGCATTCGCGACATCGTCGAAGACTCGCCGAGTGGAATGACTGATGTAAGGATCCGACGCGGGGGGTAGCCCTTTGGGGAAGCCCCAATTTCGACGGCCCGCCTGGCTGTTGGAAGGATTAGTTGCGGGACTGCGACCTCTATGAGTGGCAAAAGGCAGTTCATCCTGGCCTTCTTCTACGTTGGGGTTGGGAAAGGGGTATTGCGACGGGGCGCGGATTTATCTGTCCTGCTGAGGCAATCGAGGATTCTATGACGGCGGCTCTCATTGCGAACAACACCTTGGCGTGAGCTGTGGCTACGAAGGTAAAGCAGATGTTGCAAAATGTCTCAATTACACGTTTTGTTCTTACTAGTTTATGTGAGTCTCGAGGATTCGGCAGAATAAGCTCTCTGTATGTCTATGAAAGATTGTTTGATATATCTGGATCCTCCATTAGATCAGTGTCGTCTAACGCCAACCTGATTTGGCTTTGGGGAAAGAACTATCCGGCATAGTGGGCAGTGGTTTTGCTACTGTGACCATAGTTTGAGACATCGGCCTCAAATGTTCTGAGTTACTAATAGCTTCACAGCGAACTTATTGGTAGTCGTTGACTGTACAAATACAATATGCTTGGTCGGTGTGGACTAGGTCTTCTGGTAAGAATAAGGTAAATTGATCCAGATACTCTGCTATTATAGGGTTAGAATGGAGTGATCAGTTTTGATTGATGTACGGCCATAGTATGGTTCATACGGAGCAATCAGGACCTTCAATGACATTAAAAATCAGATCAGGTGAGTTCTGCCCCATGTCGATGAAGAGTATGCCCTTTTTTGGCTGTTCAGCAATCAACAAACAATTTTCATTGTGTGCGTCAATTGCGGCAAACTCGTGTCGGTTTGCTGATATAGCCGAGCCGCGTATGTAGTGAATGACAGGACTATGGCAACCAATTTCCGGTGTTATTATTTATCTGGGTCCAGACTGTTCATTAGCTTCCTACCCGCCATCATCCTTTCCTTAACACCTTATAGCGTCTACCATATGCAGTAATCTCTGTTTCTGAATCTTTAGATCTATCCCATCATCTCTTAATTCACGATCGTCGAAGCGGATGGAGGGTTTCGAGATAGGCCAGTTCTTGCGTGAACTCCCGAGAGTCGCCATCGAGGACGTACCACCAGAGAGTTGCAGGTGCCCGATCTGCCAAATTAAATATCTAGAGGAAGATTCAGATAGTGGCTACACCGAGCTCCCGATAATACTCCCATGCAACCATATTATTGGAAGACACTGTTTAACAAGATGGCTGAAGCCAACACCTGGCGGAAACGCAAACACTTGCCCGCTTTGTAGACTTGAGCTCTTCGACCCTTGGCCAGCACCATCAGAGTCCGAGACAAGCGAAGATGATGAGAGTGAAACCGTTGAGCAGACTGAAAGGCCCACCTCAAACTACATTGCACGACTCAGTGTTTCTATAGCTCGGGAACATGGTTATCCTCTCGAGCCCTACCTAGGCCATATCGAGGACAGAGGTGCACGCCCCTTAGAGCTCCGTAGGATCGCAGCAAACAGACGAGCGGTATCTTTGCACGAGGCTGATTTATACTCCGAGCTCGAAGGAATGGGTCTGGATCTCGCAGGCGACCTGGCTCCCGGAGAATTACTCGATTACGATCAAGATCATGCCTTGTTCGAGTATCTTCAACGCCATGGGGCCTTTCGTGGTATATGTCTTAACGAAGATTTCCGAGAAGAGCTTGAGGGACCCATGAAAGGCGAACGCCTCGATGACTACGCCATATGGTCAAGGCTTCGAGATATGGGCATATACTGGAGGGTGGATAACATCTCGCAGGCGATTGGCCGTTGGATCACGCGGCTTGGGGAAGTTCTCTATCCACACGAGAACGAATATAGTCCCAATATCTTCGAAGAGTTATCGCAGGAAGGTGCCTTTTCCACTCCTGCCATGGACCGTGAGTTTCGAAGCCAGGGGATTGTGTCGAATTATCGCATTTTCAGAGAACTAATGAAGCTAGCCCGCACCTGGGATGCAAGTCAACGGACATGGATCCCGGGGAGTGGCGAAGGTTCTGGCGGCCTGGATAGCGAAGGAGAAGAGCAGGTCACTCCTCGTCAGCGGCGTGGTCCGAGAATCATAGATACCACAACCGTAAGTCCAACGCAAACATTTCGTCGACAGGACCCAAGACGTCGCCTAAGGCTTTGGGATGGTCGGCCAGCCGGATGGTCATCTCGAACAGCTGCGGATCGACGAACAGGATCGCGAGGAAGCGGACGCAACTATGCTCAGTTCGGCGATATACGTTGATTACAAAGAGTGAGAAGATGATAGCGACGAGGAGATTAGAGAAGATAGATAGGGCGGGGAACTTTTCATGTTAGGGGTGGAATTGACGTTCAACAGTAAGATGTTAAAGTCCAGAGGAATCGCAGGGTAGCCTTTGGATCTGTCACAAGTCGAGCAAGGATTGACGTTCCTCGGTTGACGATCTGAAATTGTCGGCATCGAATAGCCATAGCAATTCCATAAACGGACTTTCAATACAAAAAGGTTATTATGCAGTAAATTTGGCGATCCTCACCGTACTTTGCATAACAACTACAGAAATCATCAAACAAGAAACGTGACTTACGGTAGAGCAACCTAGATGCTCATTGGTGCTTCTGCTTTAATCGAGATTCCTCTTCTAATAGGACTAATGATCAACTGCATTCTCAGATATTCTCAGCGCGGCATTTTCAAACCGCCTCTCTCACCGTTTCGGTTGCCTCTCTGTTAGATGTAAATGTACTCCTGTTTCAGAAGATACCCTCTCAATTCCCCCAAGAGGGTAATGCCAAGTAAGAGGGCGACGAAGATCTCGGAGCCCGAGGTCATATTGCCGTGCATAAAGCACTGCTCTTGGTGTCATCGATACTGTTGGTAAAGTTTTACCTCATGATCGCGCTTAAAGCTGTACGCTTAGTCGGATTCTGGGTGTCCCAGTTGGGAAAGAAGAGCATATCACTGCATTATCCTATTCTGGCTGGCGGGGACTCATTGGCATCTGCAAGGCCCCCGGAATGGCATCGAAGTACCGGCGTTTTGAGATTAGGGGCCTGCTCCGTGTTCAAGTATTGGATGTTGTGGAATTACCGTCCTTGGTTAAGGTTCTCGCGATCCTACCCACACCATGACTCCCTCGAACGTTGAAAAGTATAAGATGAACTAATTGGGACGCTATCTTGGATCGAAGAAGCTGATAAGGTGGGCTATGTGAACGCATGTTGCTTTCTTTGCGCGAATTAATATGAAGCACCGGCGCACATGGGTACACACGAGAGGACCTCGAGTCCCCGCGGAACCCCACATTATCCATTTTAGGGCCATCTTCACACGATCCCCACAGTCTGAGCATGGGGTAGTTGTAGGGTTCCAATCGAACCACCAAAGCCGGGCCTCCCATCGACTTTGTGGTAGCCACACATCCCATCCGTCAGCTCGAGGCTCGAGCGCATCGGGCCGCAGAATAGCGATCAACGCCGAGTGCAATTAGCCAGGAGGTCTCGTGACATGTCTGAAGATGCACTGCATCATGCGGCGCTCTGCGGCGCGGTTAATGAGCGCACGTCGGACCCATGCAACACTTCATAGGAAAACCGAGATTTACCGCATATGTAGAGTTCCTTGGGTATTCGTGCACGTTCTTGTTGATGATGCAATGAGTGGGGGAAGAAGGGTCTGACCACGACTTTTGGAAGCTTTAAGAGTGAAGCATCTCCATTCCTCAACTGTATTCACCACCACCATCTCGTCTAACGACAACACCGATCGCCCACATTAACTTCTAAGATCACCAGAAAGCCGGAACCTCAATCGAGCGCAACTCCACGCCGGTAAATACTGTATCTCAAGTCCCTCCATCGTTTCTCGCAGGCTAACTAACACCTTTGTGAGGTCGTGCAAAAGCTATGGGAACGCGCCAGGCTGGAACCGTCAAGTGGTTCAACGATGAGAAAGGCTTCGGCTTTATTACTCCAGAATCGGGACCCGACCTGTTTGTCCACTTCCGAGCGATACAAGGCAGCGGTTTCAAGAGCTTGAAGGAGGGCCAGAAAGTGACGTTCTTGGCTGTCCAAGGTCAGAAGGGCATGCAAGCGGACGAAGTGATTGCTGAATCCTAGTCTTGGGTGAAACGGCTCAGGAGAAAGAAGGTTGTTTTACCCTAAGCTGCGGTGGAATACAGTGGTTGTGTTTTTTCAAGAGGGTTGGAATCTGGAGAGTTGATCTGGTCGAACATGGATATTGTGAGGCACGCGTGGAATGTCGAGTGATACCAATATGCGCGTGATCCTTCTTCAGGCAGTCAGCTTACACTGTACTTAATCACTGTTCCTTTGTACCTAGAAAGCATGATGGAGTCGTCTCCGAAGCAAGAATGGCACCCGGCAGTTCACCTGCAGTGTGGGGGATGATTCGAATTGTCCACTCCAGGGCTGGGAAGGGTCGTGTATGCGGGTGTATGAAAAGACTAAAGTATGCGATCTTGTTAGCGGCCCGTTACATCGGTTCAAAGATGCGAAGAGCGCATTATGGCTCGCTAGTCTCGCCGCATGTTTGAAGGTTTCCATGGAAGGGGCAATTCCAGTTTGCCCCATTGTGCAGGAGTCTTGATAAGGAAGATGTGTTTCATCATTACTGCCAAGTCTCTGGGAGAATGATCAATGTCAGAACCTATGCGAGCTTCTTTGTAAAAGATGGGTTGAACAAGGCAGACGTGCAACCGTCCACCGCTTCCACATGCTAGAGCGTGTGTAGTGAAGAATGTAGGGTTGTTGACTGGTAAAAACATTAGTGCAATGTTTTTCAGCTCTCAGGGCAACCTTGGGTGAACACGATCTTCCATCGAGGGTAAAACTAATACATGGCGACACTGAAATTGAATGCTGTGGGACCAATCTGATTACATCCCGTAAAGACTTGTACTTATGTGAATACTACTTTCTCAAGCCTCTCAGTATAAATGCCTTATCTTTCAATGTCGTAGCCCCAGACGAGTTTCGCTGAGTATGATATCTCCAGATACGGACATAAGGGTCAAAGATGTACGACTCCACGGACAGAGATGTTGAATGCTCAGATTGATATTGACACCTTGATGTTTATGTATTGTGCGCTAAGACGTTTCAGCTCTAGCTCCTAGGTTGTCGACACCTCAACTTCTGTTCAGTTCTCTGAGGAACCAACAATACCCTTTTATCGCTTTAAATGCTTTTCAAAGAACAGATACCCCTTATCAATGCTCTTAGCAAGGACAGTATAGTATTGTAATGGTCGGAACAGGCACGATTATAATTGGCGTCATCGTAGACCAGGGGACTGGGTGGATTTTGTTTCAATGCTTCGTGGGTCCATCAACTTTCGAAACCTGAAGCACGATACTAGGTACTCCTTAGCAAGTGCTCTATCATTACGTTGTTATCGATTAGAACGTTTTCCAAACACGACCGAGCAGCCTGTCCACGGACCCAAATCAGGGTACTAACCTGGCTACAACCCTTTCGAGCCCACACGCAAACTTTCGAACACCGCCCATCGCTTCGTAGCTCAAAGTGACTTGAGCTCTAGTCCATGTATAGACTCCAGTACTTCCTTTGCCCTAATAACCATGCGTGGACCCACGGCACAAGATCTATGGTCTCCAAATTTGAACACGAACGCTCCACAAACATCCAAGATCTCCTCCGAGCCGCCCACGATACCGTTGACCGTTTCATCACAGCTTGGGGGAATACGACGGGGGTCGTCGAGGTTCGGAAATTGTTGTAAGAGGCAGCCAAGATTAACCGCATCGCACTTTGCGATATTTGCACCACCAATTTTACAGAGGCGTGTCTGCTTGCTGTTGCGCAGCTTAGCACACTCCTGCCAATATGTATCCAGGACAAGGAACATCGCCTCGGATCTGGCCTTCATCATTCGATCTGTTGGCTGTTAGACGCGAGTCCTCCACAAGATTGGGTGTGAGCATCTTACCAATGACTGTTGAAGATACGCGCTCGCTAACATCGATGCCTTTGGTCGTAACGAGTGAGTTGTCCCGAGAAACCTTACTGTTGAGTATCAAATGTCTGGTGACTTCTTTGAAGAGTCCGTCATACCCAAAGACGGTAGACATAAAGAGCCACCCCTCATACCCTTCGATCCCGTACGAGTTCATGTACGGAGTAGCCCAAATATTGGGCCAGTAACCAAGGCATCGTTTGAGATCGTACTTATCACATAGGACTGCAACTTGGTAAAGCTGCTTGAAAGTCAGTTTGTCCGGGACCTTGTCGCTTTGAAGATGCATGATCCTGGCAATCATGGCCATGGTTTGGAAGTCGTCGTCGTCTAAGCTCACTGCCTGAGTACCGTCCCGCTCAAATTCCATGTCTGTCGACTCTCTGAATGGGCATCCTGCTCCTAACATCGCTCGAAAAACAGGGGAGCTTATCGATAAAACTTTTCGTGACACCTTCAACTTGCCGCCTTTTAGCCTCATGGTTAGATCTCCGTCGGCGTCAATCATGATCGTGGCTGCTGCAAATCTGGTGTCCTCATGGCGGTCGCTCATATCACCTTCGCTCTGGCTTGACACACTCGAACATTTTCGTTTAGACATATTACAACTTGCAAGTTGGGCTATTTTCGTGCAGATAAAGTGAATTGTGCAATTTGTTATGTCAGCTATGGTATGAGACGTCAGAGGAGGCTTAAGTTCTTCTTGGGGGATTTGGAGATTGAGATGTTGCACGAATTTGGGTGATATCTTGCAATTCGTCAATGAATACTCTGTAAAGTGAATGGTGTCGTGCTCGTATCAACCAATTGAAAATCTTAGATGTAGATCTATCATACACGAACTAATATCAAGTTGAACAGTCAACGTTGCAAGACTTGGTAATGATTTGATAATGAAGCGCATCAGCCCCTTAGTAACTTCTTCTTTATTCTGCACATCTCATAGGACAGTGCCATTCATCTCCCCAAGCGCGCTCTTCCAATGCCTTCATACCACTGCACCTACTGCCGCCACTCCTCTTCCAACAACTGCTCCCGGGCCTCCTCCACCAGCTCCTGTTCCAGCAGCTTCCCAGTATGGTGAAAGAGTCGACCGCCGGCGGCGGCAAGCCGAGTTGCTCAAGCGGGGACAAGATCTACGCGCAAGCCACATGAAGCCCGGTACAGCAATGAAAAAGCGCTTCTGGAAAGACGTCAGTGTGCAAACGGACAATGGTACGTCTCTCTGCATACATGATCCCAACAGATTCCGCTACAGCTCTGCCCATAAACCCAGATGTTGCAGAAGCTGATAATATACCCGCCAAATCAGAATCTAACCACCTAGTCCACCTCGACGCCCGCGCAGTCCGCAACCCCACAACCAAGACCCCCCTCCTCATTCCTCCCTCAAAACCGCACCTTGCAACTGCCCTCGCCCTAGAATGGGATCTCCTCATCTCCAACGCCCAAGCCACAAAATCCCACCTCATACCCATCACCTCTATAACCTCCCGCGCCCAAACCCTCTCCATCGAAGAAGCCAATTCCCCACACCCCGCCTCCTCCGGCCAGGGCATCCGCTACGACATCATAAACACCCTTCTACGCTACTTAGACACCGATACTCTGCTGTGCTGGGCGCCAGCTCCGGCTCCAGATTCTACGTCTTCGCAGGCGGAAGAAGGGACAAAGACGGAGACGCTGAGGGAATTGCAGATTAGGACTGCAAAACCTATACTCTCGTACCTGACGCAACGGGTTTGGCCGGGCGTGGAATTAAACCCCACGCTAGACGATGGTAGCATACTCCCTAAATCGCAACCAGCAGCCACACGCGCCGTGATCAAAGGATGGATGGCCGGTCTGCCTCCCTGGGAGCTAGTAGGACTCGAGCGGGCGGCGCTGGCGGGGAAGAGTTTGTGTGTTGCCGCGAGGCTGATATGCGAATGGAGCGAGTATTTGAGAGCGAATGATATGGGAGAGCAGGGAGATGGGAATGGAGTAGGGAGATTTGGAATCGAGGAGGCGGCGGAGGCGTGTAGTTTGGAGGTTAGGTGGCAGACGGGACGATGGGGGGAGGTGGAGGATACGCATGATGTGGAGAGGGAGGATATGAGGAGGCAGTTTGGCAGTGTGGTGTTGATTGTTAGTGGGACTGGGAGGGAGGTGGAGGGATAGTGGGGCTTGTGGGAGGAGGCTTGCGTTTGCATTGGGGGTGTAGCATGGTGGGTCTGATCTGCAACACTGTTCACTGCATATAGCATTTAGATGGGTGAATATATTACTGGCTGAATTCGGCCTGCCATAGGACTTAGATGAACATTTCGGTTAGCATTTCTGAAATTCATTGCATGTATGCGCCGGCTCAAATATACTCGAGGGAGCGTAGGCCACATGGAAAGGCCATTGCGAGCCTGCTATCCCTCTTCCAAATCAGAGGAGGACAAAATTGATTGGCCATCCAAAATCCTGAAGAGGCGATATGTGAGCGACCACCAAAGTGGCTCGGCTTGTTGGCAGGTGGGTTTAGGTGGTCAAGTGTACACGAATTTGGAACGGCTACATGTTGTTCAAAAGGAAGGTCCAAATTGAAACCTCTTCGACCTTGAGGATTTGAGCAATGGTATGATGCACTGCCTGCCTTCGGCTGCATATCCCACGTTTCTTTACATGGTGAATCCTCTTCAGGAAACACACATCCATGGAAACATCTTCCTAAAAGCCTTTTTATAGCTCCCTGAACCCGTAGCGACGGACCTTGGTATCATTTTTGTTTATCGCACAAGTACAAGCAGCGGCTGATACTGTATATCCTTCCCTCGCTGTCGTTGCCACGAGATTACAGCATAACAACTTGTTTATAATCGTCCTAGTTCCCAGGCGCGGCTGCAAAGGAAGATTAGCTCATGCTCATACGGTTCTAAGATGTTGGATAGGCGAGATGGCTCACTTTCCAAGTCTTTGAACAATTACGCGTGGTACACTGGACTGCTTGTCTAGGTTTTCTTTGACGAACTTCGACCAATGGACTCTTGCCTTTATAAAATCTCTTCTCCGACAAACGGCCAGATATTACACTTTGGATAGGTAAATCTCGAAACGAAGATGAATGCGCGATCTCTAGTAAGGGTTGGATACATGGGAACATCTGGGTCGTCTTGAAAGATCTGGCCGAATTGAATTCGACGGTTTAGCCAGGCCAGCCGGTTTTTGTCGGAGAGAAAGTAATGAAAGGGGCGTCTGATAAATGGCATATTTACGAATGTTGATAGCAAAGCCCGAGACAGCGTTCCCGTAGCTTAAGCGATAGATTCTGGTGGTATATAATAGTCTGACTGTAGTTGTACAATTCGAGAGCAATTGTTGAGAAAGGTCAATTTGATAAAAGAATGGACGGCAAGACTGGTCCACAGGGCAGACTGTGGTGGGGCAATCATGTTGGGGGGTAAAAGGGACATATCTTACCTACTTATGCAGCAGGCCGATATTGCTGATCTGCTGCGGGTAGCAACCTACCTAGTGGTCAAGGATCGAGCTGTGGTATGCAATCCACTTGGACACATCGAGCGTAGAAGTAGGCTGTAGACGTGATACCGGTCTTGGGAAGTGTTTCAGGCGAGATGCATCTGCTACCCTCCAAGGGACGAACGTCGATTTCATAGGCTTAATAAAACATACTGGTGCCACTTTTAACACACAATTGAAAGTGGACGAAGTGTGGAGCTGTGAAGAGATTACCTTGACTTCTCTTGTTGACACTTCACATATCTCTTCACATACTCCTTTAAAGTCCTAGCCAGCCAGAGCCAATGATCCGAGCTCCCACTGGAAGAATTTCAACAGCAAAAGACAACTAGCAGGGGATCCATTCATCAACTTTGTTAACCAAGGCATTCTGTCATCATATATCATACAATCCTTCCATCCGGAGCTTCGAAATCCTGTCTCTGTCGCGGAATTAAAACAATCTAGCGCGTATTGGTTGCTGTTGGCTTTTGAGGTGCCTACCTACACTACCTAGGTATGTGCATTAGGTACCAAGGTAGGTAGTCACCCGTCGGGCCGGTGCCGACAAGGGTCCGTGAGCCTAGTCGATATCTAGGGGCCGGGCCATAGAAATTTAGTAATACTTTGGTCTCCTGTAACTACGACCTAGTTGCCTGTATACACTAGGTAATTCTTTAGTTGACCTATGTAGCTCATTCAATGATCTTATCAAATTTTTCCCGATCTGTGGCTTTTAGCTCGTCCGTTGCTTCAGATATGAATCAAATCACCACTAGTGTCATACTGATGATCGAACCGAGCTTATTGTGTGGTGGTAGCTGCATGCTGAAAGGTCTTTTTCCGGTGCGGAGTGCGTGGTAGGGTCAAAGTATTCAAAGGTAGATTCCCTGGTAGAATGGTACAAATAACAATATTTTATTAGTTGATATCTGACCGGATATAACCTCGGTTCACTGATTTTTGCCGCCCATGGAACTGCATTTTTGATACTATTTGCCTACCTAGTTCGGTACTTGATTGTATTAAATTCGACTATCAATGTAGCGGTTCCGTTGGGTTCTAGAAAAGATGAATAACCACTACACCATTGTACCAGCGCCATCAAGAATGGAACTTAATATGAATTAAATGCCAATCCGCGAACAATTCTTTGACACATGCTCTAGAAGGGTTCACCCTCTTACTGTATAGGTAAACCCTCTTACTGTATAGCCCTGTGGGGCTGGACCTAGAGCTTGTGAAGCGGGCCCTGAAGAGAGCCTCTAATCCCCTAAGACTGGTCACCGGGGGAGAATAGGATGACACCCGGAGAGTCCCAGCTTTGGGCTGTCTTCAGGGCCCGCTTCGCCAGTTTTAGGTCCAGCCCTACAGGGCTACACCGTAAGAGGGTTTATACAGTTGTTTGCGGATGGTATTCAATCGTATTAGTGTTCGATTCCTAATGGCGCTGGTACTTCCCTATAGGCATAATAATTCGTAGCGCGCTACAAAATGCTAATTAAATTTCCGTATATTTATATGCCACTAAAATAGATATTCTAATATAGTATATGCTTACTATCAGCTCTAATAATAGCCTTATAGCGCTTAGGTATGTTGTTTATAAGCTAGTTAAGAAAATTAGCTAGTACTACATCCTATGCGTCTCTGATAGCCCTGTATAGCTAATTATAACTAAGCTTTTTTCCCTGATATTATATATTAATCTAATCCTTTATCCAATCCTAAATAGTCTTAATAGGGTTTAGATTAGGTAAAAATAGAGGCTAAATTACTATTTAGATATCGTGTTCCTATAGATCCTTAATTATTAAATAGGCTATATAGCCGGAGGCACTATCCTATATTAATTAGAGTTTAGGGTGTAGGGTGGTCTATCTATAGATAAGAGATATTATATAAGTATAGTAGGACTTACTAGTAATTATTCTCTAAAAAAATAGAGAATTAGCTTATATTCCTATTAAAATCCTAGCTAAAATAGCTAACTTACTTAGTCCTTCTCCTAAAATAAATAAGGACCTTTACTTAATTTATCTAAAAAGTACCTTTAAAATATCTATCTATTCTTATATAGTTCACGCTCCTTAATATAATTAGAGTTATATTTTTTACTAGCGCGTCTTATTATTTATACTTTAATATATTTATTACTAGTAACCTACGTCTTATCTATCTATAATATAGTATTCTATTATTTTTATATCTAATTTTTATGCTTAATGGCCTAGGTAAGCTAAAGTAGATAATTTATCTCTAAAATAGGTAGCTTTTTTTAAGTAACTCTCTAATAATAGCCTACTAATTTATTAGTAGATAGTAGAGAGATTAGATAGAAACTAGAAGATATTACCTTCTTTTACTAGCGTATATTAGATTATACTTTCTAATACATCCTATCTAAGCTTAAATACCACGTTAATAAAGCATATATAATATATATATTTAGAAGATGTTATAAATTCAACTAAACAAGCTTAATACGGTGTATTAATAATAGATTTCCATCTACTATATTGCTTTTAGGGGGTGAATTAGTGATAGAAGCTGTAATAAATCTAATATAATAATATATTAAGTTTTTTTATAATACGTCTAGGGGTCTATCCTATATAGTTTGATAGAGTATAAATTTTAAGACATTAATTATATATTATATCAGGGTGTTTCTTATGCTTAGGGGTAGATAGTGATGTATATAGCGCTGCTAATAGAGCTGTTTATAAGCTAGTAGGATCTATTATAGAATAGGAAATAGGTATAAGATAAAATCTATTTAATTATATAGGTAATTATATGTAAATAGAGGTAGAAGCTTCTAGAAAATAGTTGTTTATATGTAAGCTTGGCGGTATCCTTAGCGCCACGCTATGAATTATTACGCTGGATAGGAAGTACAATGGTGTAGCGGTTATTTATCTTTTCTACAGGGGTGAACCCTTGTCTGTAGTTAATCTACACAGGTGTGTACATATCATCACGACCTGTCAATGTTTTTTGACGCGTCTACCAAAGTAAAGAACGAAACCGCTACACCAATGATTTGCAAGAGCGAACTTGTATTTCATTGTACCAGCGCCATTAGGAATCGAACCTAATACGATTGAGTTCTAAACTAGACTGCATTACACTCTCTACCTCCGACAAAACCTCTCGACAAAACGGCCCCTGCGATTCGTTAAACAATGAAGAGAAAAGCTAGTAAACAGCTATCAAAGAGAGGCGAGTCAGAAGGCGGTAACACACAAGTCGCACCGCTTATGACAGAGATAGACCCAGACGGAGACCTTCAGATCGATTTCACGAATGACAGTGGTGGCCAGCTTCGCGGACTACTAGTCAGCAAACACACCGTCCGTTTGAGCTCCCCAGTATTCCGAACAATGCTGGCAGATGATTCCCCGTTTCAAGAATCAAGGGACAAGACTATAAACGAGAATGGCAATCAGGTGATTCGTCTTGAGGACGATGATGTGGCATCGATGGAGATCCTTATGAATGCAATACACCTCCAGAACCATAGGGTCCCGGTCACTCTTAAAGTCAGACAATTAGAAGAACTCGCAATTGTATGCGACAAATATGATATCCGCTGTCTTGGACCCTGGGCAGAAATGTGGTCTAGACCTTACCACGATGGCTGCTTCAGTCTTACAAGACCACTATTCGTTGCCACGGTTTTTAGGCTTGCGGATTGGTTCGTACGCTTGACTAAGGATCTCATTCTTCGCACAACGTCGTCCAGCGAAGGTGAACTATTTCTAGAGGATAGTAGCCACTTTCGCGAGGGCGTACCCCACTCCATTCTTGGTAAGATGCAAGGGACTACGTTGAAAACAGCTACTAAAATTCTCTAGACAGGATCGCTGAAAGAAGGACGGAGGTAATTGCGCAACTTCTTGAGATTTGCTGGCAGCACTCACGTAAGCTGCGATCTGCACACGGACATTGTTACTTACATTGGAGACCTGAAACCGAGCGTCGAAATTGTGACATGATCAACCTAGGAAGCCTGAGCCTCCAGTCCATGGACCTTTCAAGCAGCCCTCTCGATGCCGTTGACCTCAATTCGATGAGTGCAAATAGTATCTTCTCATCGATCAAAAAGTTTCCTCGTAGATCAGACGTCACGACAGCCGATGACCAATTCACAACTGACCATGGAAGTTGTTGCATTGGGGACGATGTGATCTTTCGCGCCGACTCAATCGTCTCTGCGCTCAAGGGGGTAGAGCTGGAGCCTGTAGCACCTGGAGCACCACCTCAAGAATCGACGTTGCTATTGCAGCTTTCTGGCTTATTAGAAAAGTTCCATACCACAGGCGATACGCCAACCTTCGAGGTAGTAACGCGCTTGACAGCTATTCCGAATAACACCGACTTCTGGCGGAGAGTCGCCAGACGCAATCAAGCGACATCTGACACCCGTCTTGCATGGTGTCCAAAGCTCAAATGCAATTATTGCCCTGGATTCGAATATTCGCTATTCCAAAATGAAAATTCCGAGCTACTCATTTGCAAAGCTCTTGAGGGGCATGTTACAAACACTCTGCACTGTGAAAGAGTCAGGAGAAGAAGGCGAGAAATGCGTCGTACATATTTAGAGGCTGCTCCTGCAACATGAAGTCACTGTGTTGCGCAAGCAAGTTCTAGAACCGTTCAAGATTTAGGGTTGAAGCCTCGTCGCGCCGTTCTGCCCCTCTCGGAGCCTGCAAATTGCATATCACTGGGGACGAAGAAGGCGTATTAGCGAATGTCGTATGTCTCCTGGCTCGTTGGAGGGGGCCCATCAACACCCTGACTGTTCATGCAAGGCAACTTCCCATCCTACTTGTGCCTGCAAGGCCAGTATCGATTTAGACCAACCATCACAATCATATTTATTGATAATCTGGTCCTTTACTTTAGATAAGCCATTATAATAAGCTCGCTACAACACATTCCCCCTGCTCTATCCAGTGGCTATCATATCCTAGTTCCCCGGTTTGAGGGTCGCAGGCCGAGATCAGGATCCGATTCGCTTTCAAGAAGAATGAATACAGTTTTTCGGGTGTTTTTGACAAAACCCGCCTCGCTATAAATTGCATTGATTTTCAGGGTCAGTTGGTCTCCCCTGGAAAACAGAACCTTCAATTTGTACCTCATTCTCCTCTCACCGCTAGGAGCTTCGTCATAATTTTGAGCTAAGCCAAGCTGTATTCTGGATGTTCTTAATAAGGCTTATCTCGTAATATTCTGGAAGCCGCCTTTTCTTAATCGAGGTTCGCATCTCAATAATCTGCTGCGCACCTGAAGAATGTCCCATAGCCTAGAACATGTTCTCCTTAGTCAAGCACGACTTGGTGCACTGTCCTTCCATCGTTACATTTGCGCGCTCGCTTAAATACAGCCTGACATATCCGTTCTAGTACGTATTCCTGAGCGACTTTGGTGTTGGAAGGCTACGGCAAACGCTTTTGAGCCTACTGCAAGCACATATTGAGTTACAGTGGGACCTCGCTGAATGTGTGATAATGGATTCAAGTGCATAAAAATGTCAAGAATAGCTTCCACTTTCTTGGTCGATCAGAAATATCCCCACGAACACTCCTATGACTGAGTGTTGTCTGTTGTCTGGCCAAGAAAAGCAGTCAATCCTTATCACGAGGACATTAAAGTTTGGAAAGGGTGACTTGAGCGTTGTGGGACAATTAGGCGTGATCCCATTAAACTATGTAAATAAAAGACTAGGCCAAGTATTCAAAGATTGTCCCGATTCGGCGTGTCACATTAGCGCGATTCCATATGCGGCTGTTGCCCAAGACAACTACTAGCGCGATATAGCCGCGTTTCTGTGTTCTTAGCGATGGATAGAACTCGCAGACCATTCACTACTGCATGAGAATTGACTGCTCGCTGATATCGTTTATCCGTACACATAGTCAAACCGAGTCGCATGGACCCAATCTACATGTTAAACGCCTCTCCAGGCACGCCACTCTTCCCAGTATCGCCGGAACGCGCAAACAGACAACAACTCCCACAGCTAGCCCAATCACCATCCCTACCACATCTGAATCGCGCACAAAATGACCCATTCCTCACACACTCTCGTGGTAACTCAGATGTGCAGGGTAAAGTCGCTCAGTTCAACAATCTCACTAAAGAAGCTGCTCAGAGACGCAAGGACAGTGAAGCTGCGCTCAAAAGGGCAGTACTCGGGAGAGAAGAAGCCGAAGGTGAGAGCAGGAGACTAAGGGAAGATAACCGACTCTTGAGACAAGATGTGGAGGAGGGTAGAGCAAGGGAGAGGAGAGTTGGGGAGCGGTTGGAGAGTGTTATGGTATGGTGATAGATAATTGCGACAGAGGAACGGGGCTGATCAAAGTACAGGAGGAGCTACAACGAGAAAAAGAGAAACACACACATGCTCAATCCATATACGAGAAAGAGGTTCGGAGAGCTAGGAAAGAAGCATTCAAGTCCTCAAGTGCACTGGTGAAGCTGCAAGAAGAGCTGAAATCGGCGAGGAATAAATATACACTAATGAGGGAGGAGGTTGAGGTGCAAAGAAGGAAACTGGCCGCGAAAGAACGAGAAAGATTTGCTGCAGAGTGTCAAATGGTAGATCTGCGAGAAGAGCTGGGCAGGTTGAAGAAACAGAATGAAAGTGTCGAAGCCGAGAGGGACGCGTTAAAGACGTCCCTCAAGGAAGAAGAGATTGCAAGAATTGCAGCCGAAGGAGCGATAGCACTGCCTCCATCAAGAGAAGGCGAAGAGTTTGCTTCACCCGGGAAACGAAGTCGCCACCAACACAGAGAGAGTCTCAAAGAAAACATCGACCCCGAAGCAACAGAAGTCGAAGACGAATTGCTCTTACTGAAGGAAGCGCTGCAAATGGAGAAGCGACTGAGGCTGAGAGCGGACGACCAAGTTCATTTCATGAAAATGGAATGTCAATTTCAATGCTGTTCATGCCGAGTAGCCGAACGACAAGGCATCGAATATGTCCATGACGAAAGCCTCGCAAGAGAAATGTCCGATATGGCGTCCAAGATCGCCGTGGAGTACGAAACACCACCAACAGAGAAAGAGACCAGTACAGATCCAGTACCAGTTCGACCAAGTACACCACCGCGCCAACCTTCCCAGCAACGTGAGCCTTCCGAACCTCTCACCTTCTCTCCAGCGACAGGAACATTCCACAAAACCCCTTCATCGCCGAAACCCTCCTCGTCCGCCTCTCCTTCCTCCCACCTCCTCCCTCAACCCCGTCCAACAACCCCACCCCCCTCCACCCTAATACAACCAACACTACCAGACCCCACCTCCTCCTTCACCTTCCCCGTAACCCCTCGCCCCCTCCCCATACCCCCACCCCGCACAATAAGTCACCCGCCACCCACCACAACCAATCCTTCCACAATCAACCCTCAAACCGCATCCGCCATCGAGATCGCAGAAACAACAACAATAACCATCCCCCTCAAATCCGACGACTTCTTCAGCCCCGCGCCCGCAACACCAGGCGGTATTAGTAGGGAAGCGGCTTTAGAACAGATCAGACAAAGAAGGGGGAGGGCTAGGAGTATCGCTATGGGACATGGAAGTGGGACGCCGAGGAAAGTGGAGGGATTGAATCTGAGGAGGGATATTAGTGCGCCGCAGCCGGGGACGGTTATGGAGTAAAGAGTAGCGGGAAGGGGAGAGGAGGGAGAGGATTGGGGGGGGGGGGACGGGGAGGGGATGGCTTGAGCACATTAGAATGAACGAGGTTGTAGTGGTATACAAACGAGAGAAAGGGAGCAGTTTAGTATGTATTGAATAACAGGATTATCGGCTTTTTTCTGAGTGAGGTATCTATTAGGGTTTCTATTCGATTACTGCCACAACCAGCAACCCACTCTCCACACACGACGTATTCTTACCACTTCTACTTGCTAGGCCCCACCCCCTCCTCCCCCCCCTCCTCATCCCTCCCAAAAATATCCTCCACCCCAACCTCCCTCCACCTCCCCCCCCCCTTCTCCGTCTCATTCCTAACCCGCCAGTACCTCCCATTACTTTCCCAAAACTCCTCCCCCGTAACCTCATCCCTCCCCTTCCTAAACCACCTCGGCTCAAACTCCACCCCCTGTGCCTCCCTCTCCCTCCTCTTCGCCCGCTGCCTCTCCTCCACCCGATTCTTCTCCGACGCTGCTAAATCATACTCTCCGTCTTCCATGGCGCGCTGGTCGGGTCGGAATCGTGTGTCTGTGGGAGGGAGGTAGGGGCGTAGGCGGTCGGGGAGGTGTTGGAAGGTTACGACGAAGGGGGTGAGGTTGAAGGGGATGTTGGGGGGGCGGGGGTGGGCTTCCCAGACGAGGAAGGCTTGGGAGGAGTTGGGGTCATGTTGTTGTTGTTGTTGAGATTTGGGTTTGGTTTTGGGGTCGGTGCGGTCGGCGAGGATGGAGTCTTCGAAGCCGGGGGTGAGGCGAGCGTAGATTTTGTCGTTCCAGCGGCCGCCGATGGACCAGCGGGTTTTGCCGTCTTTGGTCATGACTTTTCCGGAGACTTGGTAGGCGGAAGAGGCTTTCCAGCCGCGGGGTTTGAAGTCTAGGGTGCAGATTTCGCCGGTGGTGTGGTTTTTGATTTCCATGGGGCCGTAGTTGTCAACGGTGGGGGAGCCGGTGATGATGCCGATGACGGAGGAGGTGACCTTTTTCCAGGTGTAGAGTTCCTCACCACCGGTGGAGGGGCGGAGTTTGAGGAACCAGGTGCCGAGAGGGTTGATGTCGAAGGACTTGCCATAGAATTTGGATTTTACTGCTGATTCCCCCTGATCATGGTTCAGTACAAGTATCACTGATTTGAGGCGCAATGGTGCTTACATAGTAATCCCACTTCGGTCCTTCCGCCCATGCTGCACCGATGGGTGGATGATGGCTGACTTGCTCGATGAAGAATCGATAGCCCTTGTCTGGTCTCACGTATTCGTACGTTTCGCCCAGAAGAGGATTGAAAGGCTTAGCTACACGACCAATAGTCGAGGCATATTCACTAGCAGCGAAAGCTGCTACATATACTAATCGTTCGGTAGAGTCGGCTCGGTCAGCGGCAGTGTCTAGCAAATCAGTGTATTCCATATCCTCGGTCACTCGTTGGAGCAGTGATGTAGGCTCATTGAAAGACACAGGTAACGTCATCTTCGTCATGTCCTTGCCAATCATGGACTTAAGAATGCCCTATTACTAGTTAGCGAACCCTGTCTGGAGGTGCTTGATTGAACCTACCCAAAGAGAGATCTTCGGTCTGTCATCAGCTTCCATCTTCAAGCGTGTACGGATAGGGTCTTCATAGCCCTTGAAAGAGGGCTGGATTTCTAACATCTTCCTCTCGCGCAAATCGGCAGAAGGCGTTTGACCTTCGCTTTCCACGGTAGGACTCGTAACAGTTGTAGGCATTTCCTCCACAACTTCTACCTCTCCAGCGTCTACAGCGTCGAAAAATTCTTCATCTTCATCTGAGTCAGAATCAGACAGATTGGTCAATTCAGCGATAGTGGACTTCCGCCTTGTTGGATCTCGAACGCCAATAGACTTCCTGCGAGCCGGAACAGTGCGTTGCTTGCCCAGCTGCGTTTTGCCAAATGTTTCTTGCGCCTGTCGTTCAGGGGATGTATTGAGGCCAGGAGCAGCGGCATCGGGCGCACTCTCGAGAGCCTCTCTGAGTGCTCGCTTGGTGCGTTTACGTTTCATTTCAGACTCTCCAATGCGACCCTCCAACTCCTCTTGCTCCCTTGCAACCTTAGCCATGCTATCCTCCCAAAGCCGGCGTACATCGGCCTCTCGATCAAGCCTATATTGCCAGTATGCATCTCGGTCACGCGAGATTTTCAGAAGGTCCCCAACCAAGCCCTGAAGACTTGCAACGGCGGACTCGTAGGTTGACAATGCTTGTACGATTGTAGGATCGGAAATTGGCACAGCGTTTTCTCTAGAGCTCTCCGCCCGCAATGCTGCTGAAACTTGTGCCAATAGATTCAGCTGCAAGCTTGCAGAGTGAGCAGTGATATTAAAAGCATCTTTGCTAGCAGGTTGCAGGTCGTGATCGCTAGCATCATCACCGTATTCATCGTCATCGTCCATATCGCCCGTAATTGCGGTTGTTTGGGCACCTCTGACTGAACGAGAAATCTCATTATCAGCGATACTGGGTTCTCGAGAATCAACTCCCGAAGCATCTTCCTCGCCAGCAGTGGTCCCACCAAAATTAGAGTCCTGAAACGACACGCGTGATGAAGTACTCGTAAGAGGGACACCTATTGCAGTCGCGGGCACTAAATTTCTTCCATTGAGCGTCGTTGTATCTGTGGTTCCAGGCTCCTGAACTTGCGGCAGTTGCCCTGATTTGGCAAGACGGAGGACTTCCTCCTTACGTTGCTTTTGCTTCTCGGCTTCTTTGGCTTCGTCTTTTGTCCATTGAATGGCGTTGTTGAGAGCCCAGAACCACCTCTTTGCTTCCACTTCATGGTTGGCTTTGAGATGGTACTTGACTGATGATTTGCCATGTATTTCAAACCTCGTTTTGTCCTGGGCATCCATATGTAACTTAGCAATCCGCATGTTAATGGCACCGCGGCAGGCGGATCCAGTATCATCTGCAATAAGTCAATCATGGCTAAAAAATGACTATGTGTAGAACATTGTCATACCTTGATGCTTGTAGTAGCTCATCACTCCGTCTTCAAGGACAAACCATCTCAGCTTATAGCCACTGGTATAGTTAGTCCACTTCTTGAGATATCCTCTCATCTCCCTGCTGTCTTTACCACCAGGAGCATTATCTGCTGCCTGCAAAGGTCCCCCACTTCCTAGCACAGCCTTCTCTTGGATGCCTCTCTGCGCCTCCGCTGCAGCAGGCGATCTTTTGAGAATACTCCTCGTTTTCTCATCTTTGGTGACATCTTGAGGAAGCTTGCCTTTGCGATCCCTCCGAAATGGATCCGCACCGTGCGTGAGCAAGAGCTGGATCAACTTTGCATCCTTTTTACGAGCAGCTTCATGAAGCAACGTTCCGCCACTCTGGACTGTACTTGGCTCCGTTGCCAGCTCCATGTCATTTACATCAAGCACTAATTCGACACGTGGGTCCTCAAGTACATTCTCGAGCTGCTCATATCTTTGTCTGCTTACGAGGTTCTGAATTTCTCTAATTTTATCATCCACAAATAATGACCGCGCTAACTGCAACTGCTGGAAGATATCGGGGGTTCGAGCCAAATCCAGAGCTGAACGCCCTTGGTAATTGAGTAATGAGTCGTTTATTTCTGGTTGTTCTAATAGCAATCGAACCGTGGTAGGCCTGCCCAGCATTGAAGCAAGGTGGAGAGGGGTATTGCCATCTCGATCGCGGGCATTGACGTCAATGCTTGCTCCTGGTGTAGACTGTGCAACAGACAGGATCTCCTCGACTACTGGAGGGTCTGCGCATTGTATAGCCAAGTGCAAGATTGTTGTCCCTTCTAATGTGCCCGAAGATGTACCAGCCGCATCTTCGCTTATCGTGGGAATGGTAGATGTTTCAGTGACAGCCTTTGCAATCGCTGCACGATCTCCACTTCGAAGGACCTCGAAGAGCTTGAACATTCGTACTGACTGCTGTATTGTGGGACCGGTATCCGCCGGCTTTGACGGAGCAGCAGCATCTCGATTGAGGGCTGCGGTACTAGGGCTTGACAGATCCTGCCCAAGACTAGCAGTGGAAGGTTTTGTTCTATGGCGAGAAGACCGTAGGCCACTAAAAGAGTGGTGGGAAGAGGAGATATTAGGAGATGGGGGTTCGGATCCACCGTCGCTGCCCGCAACGCTGGTGGATTCGTTGCCGTCGGTCTCTACGGTCAGATTATTTGAGGATTTGCCCCGGTGTAACAATGACTTGGCCAGCGCTGACCTGGAGCGCTTGTGGCTGCATGTGGATGCATCGTTAGCTATGATGCTCGACAATGAGAAGTTAAACGAAAAATTGAAGCGGAGGTGGGGAGAATGGTCCAGGGCGACTCACCCCTCTGGGCCCTTTTCAGCCATGCTCAAAGATCAGCGATTGACCTTGAAGGGCTTGTGTAGCATTGGTGCAGAAGTCAAGGGTGCTCGCAGCATGGCCGTGGAGCTGCATACACATACACGGGAGAGCTTGGCGTTTCCCCTTGCGGGGGGGTTAGCTTCGGCCGAGATAAAATCCAATGGCGTCTGTGGCGGCCATTCGACTCCTCCGCGTTCTCACTTGTTGTTTGTTGTTTTGGGTGCATGAAAGGTCAAAGCGATCAATTTCTGGAACCTCCTAAGGTACCGTACCTAGTACTTTTCAGACCATGCCGAAGCGACTTCGAGCAGCACAGGGGTACGGTGTGCAGGATATTCTCCCTCCTTAGAGACCAGGCGCCTATAACTTTTGCCCGCCGTCCTATTACTCCGCATCTTAACTTTAACACTGCCACCTCATTCAAACACTTTCATACAAATCTTTCCTTAAAGTTCAAAGGGTATATAGGACAAATCCGTGCATGACCATACTTCGAAATCTGCAGCAAACCTTCAACCCTCAACCCCAAGCACCGCCTAAATCTACATTCCCAATCAAGCTCCAATCCACCATGTCATCAGCAACCAGCCAATTTTCAATCCCATCCGCTTGCCCATCTTGTATCACAACGCCAAATGCGTTTCCAGTGGCGGTGACCGCCACATCCCCATAAATTTTCTTATTGCTGGTCAAATTCCCCATCACCGAAGGATGAGCATATTGTTCCACCCAATCATTGATTACTCCGGACCAAGTATCGACTTCGATGCCTTCGTTCGAAAGTGACAAGATTTCGATCCAGGTTTCGTAGCCTGTGGACACGTTGGAATAGGACGAAGCAGCGGCGATGGGTGAGCCGGATGGGATGCTGTCGTAGATTTGTTCGTTGAGGGACCAACCATCAACTATGTTTCAAGCATTAGCAGAAGATAGGATGGGGAATGATGGACAAACCGCCGTTGTTCTCGAAGGCTGGTTTCCAGCTTGCGAGGCTCATGTTGAGATCCGACTTCTGGTGGAAGAGGTTGATCTGATCCTCTGACCCATTGAGGTAGAATGGCTGCAGTGCAAGTCCAGTTCCCATTCCCGGGGCCAGGGCTGGACCTAGTTGCGTCAAAGTCCAGCCCCCAGATGTGAGATTGCCAATCTGGACAAATCCGTTGTCGTCTTGAAAAGCGATGATCGTGGTATTGGCACACAGTTTGCACTGGTTGTACATGGCTGCTAAGCTCGAATTTGGCATTGCGGTGTATCCTTGATATGACAAAGCCCCCAAGTTCCATTTGCCCGTCGAGGAAGCATAGCTGATGTCATGGATAAGGTTATTTGCATCGAGATAGAATACACTGATCGCCTAAAGAGATGTCAGCAAGAATGGATCGCCATGGAAAAGGCCTGACTTACTAGGGAAAAATCTGGGCGCGAAACTGCTGCCGCAATGGCAGACCCATTCTTCCCACTAATGCCGGTCCTATTGATGCTCCATGTGGTATTAGCTGCAGAATTTGCAGCCTCCACTATTTGTCCCGCGTCGTCTTGAAAGTAGATGCGGGTATTGTTGACGGAATTCAAGGCGAAGGACAAGGCGGCGATGTTGCGCTGTGGTGGCCTGGCGGAGGGAGATATAACCGACGAGTTCGAAAGTCGATTCGTAGATTCTGTCGAAGAACTTGTATGTCTCGATCCAAAAACGCCTACCAGCACAACTCCCGAAATCGCTATCAATCCGACTGCTCCAACAAATACTATCCATTTTCTCATCGCAGGTTGATGAACTTGGTGTGGAACAACTTCCAATGTGCTATACGCTTGGTCCCCGCCGGCGGCCACCTTTTGAAGTGCAGGCATTTTGGAAAGTCGACACAACGAGAAAAACCAAGAAAACCAATGCCACCAGCGTTGAAGACGCTTGCCATGCTAGCATGAAAAGTTATAGCCTCACCCCCTGTTAAACGGAGGCTGGCATATGCAATGATTGCCTCACACCCTGTCAGAATGGGGCTGGCATAGCCTCACGCCCTGTTAGAACGGAGGGTTCAACTCTCTAAGTGATGTGAGAATGGCGTTTCCCATTGCGGGAGGGTGGCTTCGGCCGGGATGGATCCAATGGCGTCTGTGGCGTCCGTTCCACTCGTCTTCATTGGCCGTTGAACATGTGACATACTACTATATATATGACCGGCTCCTAACTCGAGTTATAAGACAGAGTTCCGGTTCCTCGCTCTATATTATCTGTGCTCTTTGGTCGCCCGATCCTGCTATTCTTACGCGTTCGTCCCTCATACAATACCTCATACAATATATTGCTGGATCCCACACCTTTCACTCCAACATGGGTCTACAGCCTCGACAAATCGGCAGGGCTCACTGCCGTTGGCTTCATTATTGGAGTGTCCACTTCGATGTCTCCTCCTGGAATAGACCATCCATATGATATTGAAGGTTTACAGATTTGATTGGCTATGATTTGTCGCCAAAGACTATCTCCTCACGTGACTCGAACATTAAAGGTTTTGCGATGCGATAGCTATGTAATACCGATAGAGTAAGGGTAATATGATAGCTATGCAACAGTGATATCATAATAGCGATGTGCAAATAGTTATATAGTAGCTATGCGATAGCCATGCGCAGCGATATGGCAACAGCGCTATTGTAGTAGCAACATAATAGCCATTCTACCTATACGATAGGGATATGGTAGCAGTAATATGATGACTATGTAATAGCTATATAATAGCTATACCATAGTAACAGGATAGGCTACTAGGTTGAGTAGGTTGAATCTCAATACCTACTCTGGATAGGATGCTGGGTCGGGTTTTAGGGGTTGGTAATGGGTAACGAGACGCCCTCCGTGCCAAGACGACTCCACTCCCTAGGCATCTCAAGTGTCTCACCCCTAAACCTATGAAATTATAGTTGATGTGTTTACTATTCCTTAGTCTTTGCTCCACAGGGAACCAGTCTGCAACTAAAAAATTACCGTGACTTTATCATGCTGTCAATCGTTTCGTTCACAGATCAAGAGCCGCTCTGACCATTGCCACCCTCTTTAATCACGGTCATCCATAAATGTCCAAAATTCGGGGCCATGGTACACAACCCTAACAAGGAAAACTAAAGATCCAAAGCTCTGAAGGCATTCAGCTTCCAGGGACGTCCATTGCGAAAGTCTAAAAGGCAGAGAGTGGGCCACGATGGATGTGGCGTGCATTAGCAAGCATTCGTGGGGAGCTGCCAGAGCTTAGAATAGCTGCAATCTCTCATGCTAATTACCAGCCTTTGTTATTCCACTCAACTTGCCTATCATTCATTACAAGCTTCGGACCCCATCGCATTCGAACAAATATGTCATTCGGGTTCAGCGTCGGAGATTTCATAGCTGCGACTCAACTCGCCACGGATGTATATGCTTCATTGCGAGCTCTAGATAATAAGGCCAATCAAGACAGCGTCATCATCCTAAGTTTCAGATCACTGCAAGCGCAAAGGATCAAAGAGTTGCAACAAGAGCTGTATCAAATCTCCCTTGACAGAGTTCATATCCTTAACGGTCCTGGGCCCACTGCGTCTGTTGATGACGATGCGCTTAGAGTAACAAATGAGCACCTCGACAGGTTACTCAACAATTATGGTTGGTCGGGTGCCTTACCAGCTAGATTGACAATAATTGATGAACCGCAGCTGAGGCAATACGCAATTACGAGACATTTTCTCAAGAGGCAGTCGACCCAAACTCACTGAAGCGTGACAGCAGAACCCGAAGCATCATCCGCAATACATTCAGCTCGCCGAAACCGCAGTACGACTTCCTGAGCGAGGAAATTTTGAAAGACCGGAACTTAGGCCTCAATCTCCGCGAATTGAATAAAGACATCCGTGAGGCTAAAATGCGGAAGCAAGCCTTCGCCGAGCGCATCTGGATGGGAGCACTGGGCGGAGTTGCTGTTATCGGCCCCATGCTACTCATGTCATTGCATCGTACCTTAACCACTAGCCTGGTCACTTCATCCGTTGCAACGGTGCTGTTCACTCTAGTCTTAGCACTAGGAGCGCGCAATCTACAAGGCCAGGAGGTTCTAGGAGCAGTTGCCGCGTATGCGGCTGTGTTAGTGGTGTTTATTGGGACGAGTATTCCACCTATCTCATAGTCCAATAATATTATATACGGTAGTGCGGTGGACCGGTGCTGTTGCGCTACGAAAAGGAGGCTCGCCGCAAATCATGCGGACGTGTGACGATGCAAATTTAATCTTCGAGTAACTGGCCTCAGGACTAATACAGAACTACAGGAAATTTGATAAGTTAAAGTCGCGTGAAATCAATAATTTGTTTCGTTACGGGATGCGTCTCTCAACCTAGGGACGGATATGGGAAACCCTGAAGATCCGACCTAAAAGGTTTAACCTTAGGGCTATAATTGCCCTCGCCAAATGGCGGCCCCCTATTCATCACGAGAAATCGCGAGCATGGCGCATCTGGAGGTTCTCTTCCAGAAATGAAAGAGTATTGTTGCCACTCGACGAGCTATCATCTTGAAAAAGGCTCCCTATCCTCATGCGTCCAACGTTTTGAGGTAGGGTAATAATGGCTTCAACTCTCGTCCTTGCCCGTGCGTCCGACGTCATCCGTAGATCTTCCTTTGATGCGGGATAATTACAAACATTCTCTCTAAAATACGCACAATCTCAATGATACCTCTTTCTCATTATGGTAGAAGTCTCGTCTCCTGTGCTGTAATCAAGCACTTACCCTTTTCCTAAGCATCTTTAAGAGCCGGTCGATTAAGCGCCCAAGGATCTCAAACAACATCAATCAAATCAGGTGAGAAGTAGGTAGCTGCTATGCCAAAACCATTATACGTTATCGTGGTACGTCTAAGCTACTGGCTGTCCGTAATCGAAGCCACTTCCTTTCTTATCATCACCCAGCTCCCTTATCTGATCTCTAGCATCTGATTTTCCTGCGAGCTTAATGACCAAGTTGGCAGCGTATACATCCATTCCTTGTCTGCGGGGTCACTGAGTCCCACTGTTGAGTTCCGTCAAGCCTACATAGCATCTTCGTGAACAGTGGGAGTTCAGGTCTCCTTCCAAAAGTCATGTCTGAACAGATTGAGAACACTTGTCAGCCACTAAGCGAATGCATAGGTCGGAGGCTCACTAGGCGGTCTCTTTGCCGCCATCGTCCTGAAACGTCTCGGCCACACAGTCCGCATATTCGAACGTAATCCCACACCGTTGCTGCACAACCAAGGTGCAGGAGTAGTGGCAGGGGGTGATACGCAGGCTTTCTTCAACAACTTCGATGCAACGAAACGCCCTACCTCTGTAACAAGCAAGCTACGCCAGTATCTCGATAGGGAAGGTCGAAAGATGCATGAGGAGGGCTTAGCTCAAAAAATGACTAGTTGGGATTTGCTTTACTATCTTCTCAGAGCGAACTTTGACGGGGTAGAAAATGGTTACTGTAAAGTTCCTGAGCCAATTGATGGTGAGGGCAAAGGGATATACGAGTATGGCCACGTGGTAAAGGACGTTCGAGACGCTGGCGATAGAGTTGAAGTGGACTATGAGGGCAGAGAAGGCAACGCTGAGAAGACATTTGCAGATCTAGTCATAGGTGCCGATGGGCCAAGTTCAACCCTGCGCAAGATACTCTTGCCAGATGTGCAGAGGAAGTACGCAGGTTATGTCGCCTGGAGAGGGACAGTGCCCGAGCAGGAGGCATCACTTGCAGCCCAGAAAGCTTTCGTGGAGACTTTCACATTCTATCATGCCCCAGGCACTCAAATATTATCATATGTGATTCCGGGCGAGAATGGGGCCCTCGAATCTGGGAAAAGACTTATCAATTGGGTCTGGTATTGCAATTACCCCGAAGGCTCTTCAGAGTTCAAGGAACTTATGACTGATTCCGAGGGAAAACATCATCACATTACGCTGCCAATTGGGAAGATGAGGCAGGAAATCCTACAAGGCCAGCGCGAATACGCTAAGAAGGTCTTACCACCGCAATTTGCAGACATTGTGTGCGACACAAAGCAGCCTTTCATTCAAGCAATCACAGATGTCATTTCTCCAAAGAATTCGTTCTTCGGTGGCAAATTACTCTTGATCGGAGACGCTTTAGCAGGTTTCCGGCCCCACACAGCGGCTAGTACCAGCCAAGCTGCTTTCGATGCGCAGAAGCTGTACGAGATGATGGGTGGAAAAATCTCGTTGAGGCAGTGGGAAGAAGAAACAATGGAATACGCACGGTACATGCAGAGGAGTGGGGTGAGTATGGGTCAAAGAAGTCAATTTGGGATTCACCCGTTGGCACAGATGCAGGATATGGCGAGATCATAGATGACTCGAATTCTGTGCATTATAATCTCAGCTGTTGCAACTCATATTGTTGTTGATTTCGCGGAAGAGTGCTTGCTAACAACATCGTTCTCTACCTTATGTGCCTTACATGCCAAGGGTCTAGGCCCCAGGCCTGTGGCTTTTGACTAGGACTAGTGCGAGGAGATGGAATTTTACTGCTACCAGAAAGAGGTCTGTTGCATGAATCTGCAGTTGTTCCAATGAATCGACTTTGGAAGATATTCCAGGCCATATTCACCGGGTTGGGCGAAGTAGTCCTCCACATATTTCCCTTCCACGCAGCAGCATGGCACGCTTCCGCCAAATCAATTGACTCGCTCTTGAACGATAACGATGTGGACGACTTAACAATCTTATGGCGAGACTCCACGCAGTCCCAGCTCACAGTTGTAGCAATCACGGTACAATATATTGGAGACTTCCCTAGCTTGCCTAGCGCTGAACAGATACACCTACCTCCTAGGCAGCCCTAGTCAGCAGCGTAATCGCCAGCGCCTTCACATGGCCACCCTTACAAACTAACACCTGGGCCATCCAAGCCATATGGTATAGCGGCCTCGTCTTTTCCCTAACATCGATTGCCGCAGCTACCCAGCAATCTCTAGCACTCTATCGCTTGGCCGTCCTGCCAGACGGGCTAGCGAAGATCCGTGAGATGCTCTCTAAAGATGATCCAGACGCGAGCGGTCGCTTTCAACCCCGTTATTCGCAATTGTACATTTGGCAGGCTCCGTTGCTGTTGCTGAACAGTAGTGTTTATCTCTTTATCGCCGGCCTAGCGGTCCTGCTGTGGAATGCGTCGAAGTTGCAAGGGTATAGATGGGAGACCGATGAGACTAAGGTCAGTAAGAGCTTACTAGATCTATCAGGGAACACGTCAATTGATGATGTTTTAGATTGCCACTGTGTTTACTGTAGCGTTAGGGGTGGCCGTATCAAATTATGTGATCTCGACTGTGGGGATTTACAACCGCTTTCGGAAGATACTGTAAAATAGGTACAGTGCCTCCTTGTTATCTTTTCATTCGAGTTTCAAAACGCATTGCCCGTTCTAGTCAGAATTGGAAGCGTTGTACATCACTAATCACCACAAGGCAGAGGTGACCCTATGCTCAATACAAGACGTCACCGCGCAATCCACGTCAAGAAAGGCATTTATGAGCTCTCTCTTACGGGTTTTCAATCCAAATATCGCATGCATTTGATAATTATGGCCAAGAAATAGCCTGGTTCCATTGTAAGTTCCACCGCCACCAGCTGAAACTAAACACCAACGCCCGTGTCATTACATTACAAGTGCTAGCTCGCCACTAAATACAGATCCTATGGCTACATGTCATATACTGACCTTGAATCACTCGACAAGGCCGTTAGATAGAGCATGAGTTAGGAGTCTTTACACAACCGCCAAAGTGTATTGCAATCCCATCCCAACAGCCACAGGCACTAATCCGCCGCTATATCCCCTCAGATCGCCTTCCTGGCCCCTGGACAGGAGAGCATGTGCATTATGCGAACCGATTTGGGCCAGATCTCATACAACTTTCGAGCACAATCATCATAGGACACGCCACCAAAAAGTACATTACCGCTTCATCAGCACACAGCACAGACTCCAAGTAGATATAGTCAGGTTCAGCTAAATGGGGCCTTCCAATGGGTGTTCACAGATGTGCAGGGTACAGCCAGCATGCTCCGTTCTTTGTCTGAAACCGCTCCTCTTTGTTGCGCCCTAATTCCAATAACGAATGCTCTTGCTGTCTTTGTTGCATTAGCAAATACCCATAATTGTGCACGACAATCCCATTGTTTCTAGACTCTATTTCTCATTGTAACATCCTCTTTGTCAGATGAGGTGTTGCATAACCGAGTACTCAACCCTTAGTATATCATCTGAGCGCACCCTCATCGTTCCGTCTTCTTCTTTCTGCAGCCACCCTATCAGAAAGCCCATCATCTACCATCATCTAACAGTCCAAAGAGTCTACTGTCACGACAGTACCTCTGAATACTATGGAGTGTCAGAGCTACCTCAACGCCCCTGTACTACCCGAGTTCATCGAGATCTCCGATGTCGACCTCGAGAATTTCTTAAGCCTCGACCTTCCGGACATCGACTTCGACGCCTTCCTAAATCTCGACCTTGCAGAAAAGGACACCGACAGGAGCGACTCTGACGGTAAGCTAGCGTTCCCGAGTCTATCTCCAGCGCCTTCCGGAGAAGTGCATGAGGAAATGAACGTGATTGATCCGCTCCTAGCTTCCTACGCTTGGACAGAGGGAAACATTGTCAAGCCGCAATCCCCAGCGGACGACCAGCTGACTGCACCTCAGGCATACATGAGTGACTATCAAAACATGCATTCATGGACCCCAGGCCACGCTCTAATTCCCCAACCAATACCCGGAGTCATGTATAATAGCCAGGGTTGTGTAGACCTGCCCGCAGAATGCCGGGAACGTTGGCCCTCTAAGTGGGTGCCCTGCTCACCGCCTCCACAGCTGTCAAATGCATATAGTGCTTCGCAGTCTGCGCCGATAATTGCAGGAGGCTATCTTCCAGGGTACCCAGGTAAGCAAATCCTGCCTTTCACGGAAGGTCTACTGGGCTCGCACTTACCGTCGATGACGCCACAGATGAGGAATCCTACCCTGATGCAGAGCATTCCAGGCTCTAATCTTGATGCTACCAACAGATTGCAGGGACAAGGCAAGACGCTACCGATACGCCCTTCTCCCGAAGCTGAGAAAGAATCACCCATCCCTAAATCCATGGCTATAGCTCACCAGCCTTCGCCCAAATCCTCAAGCAATTCTCTCCCCCACAAACCCCTCCTCCTCACAAAACCCAACCCCCGCTACACCCCCCACCCCGCATACATCCCCCTCCCCCACCCCCCCCTCCCCCTGGTCCATCTACACCTACACCCGCCACGGCGAACTCACCTCTTCCCGCCTCTACACCCCCACCGAACTAACAACCTACCTCTTCACGCACCCCCGTCCCCGTACCCTCCACCTCCGCATCCACCGCACCGCGCCCTCCTCCCGCCACCGCTACCCCACGACCCATTCCCACCGCTGCCGCTTAGCCACTTGTCCCATGTATCCCGCCAACACGATCAATCAAGGGCATATCGCCGTTTCGATTTCTGAAGATGAGGGTAGTGATAGGCAGCAGCGGGATCCGTTCCTCGTAGCGGGGTGGGTGCATTTGTATTGTTTGGAAAAATTTATGGATTTTGGACGGGTGTGTCGGGAATTAAGGATTGAAGCTGATACGAGAGATTTGCCGTACGAAGCTCGTGGACGAAATCCGTTTCGCCTTTCTACACCACAGGAGGAGAAGTGTGCGAGCGGCTTTATTAGGACGTGTCGTCAGGTCGCGGGGGCGGTACCGAGTGATTATCCTCCGTTCGTCGGTAAGGAGGAGAGCCGACCGCATGAGGGGACGTTGACGCATCGATTGGCGTGTGTGAAATTGAAGAGGGAACCGAGTGGGGTGGGGAAGCAGAGAGTTTTGAGGGAGAAGCAGGCGGGGTATAAGGGATGTACGTTGGATGTGCATGTGGGGGATTTGGAGGTGGAGAAGAGGGTGAGGGGGTGGACGAGGAGGCATGGGAATCAGAATCAATTGGTGGTGAGGCCGCGGGTGCCGAGATTGTATCGGGGGGTGGATGGGTTTGTGGGGAGTGCTGGGGATGGGGAGGATGAGGATGCGGAAGGGGAGGTTGAGGATGAGGGGGAAGAGCCGCTTTGGGTTGCTGCGGCGAGGGAACCAGTATTTGAATGCCAGCCTCAGAAGCGGGGTAGAGGTAAGAAACGAAGCAGTGATGGAGGGGTTGATGGTAGCAGTGCTACTGCTGAGAAGGTGGAGTCATCAGATGATGATTCTGCAGAGGACGAGTACAGCGACGAGGACGATGCTGACGCACTGGAGCAGCAGAAGCTGAAACTGGAACTCAAGCTCAACGAGCTGAAAAAGAAGCAGGTAATGAAAGCTGGGAAGAGGACTAAGATGGAGGCAGAGAGTGATGATGATGACGATGATGTGGTTGTGCCTAGTAGGAAGAGGCTCAGAAAGTGAGTCGCTTTCGAGTAATACCTGTTCAGGGATACGTTGTTGACTGTCAAGGCAGTCTATTCATGTGGCTGAGAGCTTTTGTTGCTCGAATTCAATGTCGCTTTATCTAGCTGTTTCGCCGTAAAAGAAATATAAGTCTTTTGCTCATCCGCCAACAATGTTCCCATAACTTCTGATCAGACTTTGAGGTCGATTGAGTTGGAAGACATGCCACACCTTCTGGGAGCCCCATGTTGCTCATGTCCGAGTCTCTTATCTTTACCACGCCAAACTCTCGTCGCACGGATAACGATCTACTACAAACATTCCAATCAGTAATGTTCTCAACTTAATAATACTATATGTGCAAATTGAGTGCTAGATGGATATCAGAAGGTCTCCAAGAAAGAGTTATCCACATGAGTTTTCAGATCAGGTCTGTGATAATTTGTGGTTTTCATCATATAATTTTGGTAGTGAAAATTAGGATTACTGATAATAGTTGACCTACCAGATCAATCGCTGCTGACCAGCATTCTAGGCTCTCTTCTGTGTTCGGAATGTCGTTCCCGTAATGTCACTTTTCCCATGTCAAGCGATCAATGCTCAATATGAGCCTCCACGCTGTCCTCGCCCTAGGGTATTCGTGTTGAGTCTAAAGTCCTTCTATGCGCTGCCGCAGCTTCTCTGGCCAGGTCGGAGGAACAGATTCTGTTATTCCCGCGGGACCTCTCCCACCAGGTCAAGCCGGTGAAGTTTAAATGTATTCCAATATCAGTAAACTGCTGACGCTACGAAGGACATGATGCGCGCCCATTGGTAGTATGGAGATCCCCGAATTGAAACCAAAACCCACTTATCCCATGTTGGCAGAGTATTTGCCCCGACTTCTGAGCCATGGCCCGTAGACGAAGAACAGATAAGGTATTGGGATTAAAGCCACTCCAAAGAATGCAAATACGCTGGAAGCCCACGGTATCCCAAGGCTGTGATACATCGGATTGACGAATAGAGGAAAAGACGCGGCGAAAACAGATCGAAGGAAGGTGTTAGCAGCCACAGCACTAGCTGCGTATCGCTGAAAGGTATCGATGAGGTAGTTCAGCGCACTTTGGAAGATGGTGAAGAAACCAAAACCCATCAACGCAGCTGCAATGCACGGTAATATCCACTGACATACTTCAGCGACGAGAGATTAACCCGAACAGTAGAACAACTTACTGGTATGCTCTTGTCAGAAGTCCACCCAAACATGAAGAGACCACCGGCAAAGACGACGCTTCCTACCATCATTGGCGGAAGTCGGGCCTCAGGGATGGCCTTGCTGCCGTTGGCGATGAAGCGGCGATTGTAGTAACTTTGGTTAAAGACATTCGCAGCTCCGCCAATGATTATACCAATCAAGAGTGCTAGGAAAGGCAGGGCACCGACTACCAGATTCCAGCCGCGTTCTTCCTGGAATTCAACCGGAAAGGCAGCCAGGTTGGCATACAAGATACCATAAACGAATGAAGCATACAATGCCACAAAGAAGCAAATTGGTGTCAGGAGCATCTGGAAAGGCCTAACACCAAATTTGACAGCCATCTCTTTCAGTGAAACGTCCCACTCTTCGAACTTTGCATGGAGAGCCCAATTGCCAGTCTCGAATCGTAGTCTGCGTGCTTTGAAGACCAGCAACCGGGCCGGATAGCTTTCGTCAAGGATAAGCACGTCCAAGAAAAGGATAAAGAGCATAAAGATGCCTGTTAGGTACTCCGTCCATCGCCATCTAAGATAGCTTTGCACCACAGCCCCACCTACAATCGGTCCCAAGACGGGACCACCAACGACGGCAAAAGCGTATCCAACAATAGCTGTGCCTCGTTCCGTGGGGGACCAAATGTCGCCAAGGACACCGCCAGTATTTGTGACAGGAGCAGAGCCAAAGAAACCAGCAAAAAACCGGGTAATTATGATCGTTTGTATGTCCTTCGCGGTCGCTGTACCGAATGAAAACACCGCGGCGAGGAAGTAGGGTATTAGGACGGCGGGCTTCCGGCCAAAAATCTCACTCAGAGGGGCCCATATCAAGGGACCAAGTCCGAAACCACACAGTAAGACGCTCAATCCAAGAAGTGACACTTCTGTCCCTACGTGGAATTGCCCTGAGATTTGATTGATGGCGGGAGAGTAGCTGAATCGATCTCAGTGAATGGTCACGACTTAAGTGGAGGAAGGTAAGCTTACACACTGCTTGCCCAGGTGCTACCCATTGTTGTAAACCCATACAGTACTGTGGTAATGACCTTCTTCCGGTAAGGCCAATTGATGGGTCTGTATGGGTCATCGGGGCCGTCAAAGTCGACGACGACATCTGCGGAAGTCTTGACATGCGATAGCGGGTGATCAAAGGCCGTTGGTCTTCGTCGCAGGCTCTGGATTCGCGAGACTCGACCACTGCTGACGGTTCTCGTTGCACCGGTGGTTGTAGCATTGCGTTCATCTTCGACTGTTTCTGCTTTTTCCAGGTCTGAAAGTGGGCGAGGCGTTGAGGTTCGACTCGAATCGTCGGCATCACGCTGGCTTAGTTTGCTGGAAGGTTGAGGCTGGAACAAGACCGCAGAGGTCTTTGGTGCCAGGTCCATGGGTTGTGAGAGGCAATGCAGCAATCAATCCGTACGCTTGTGAGGGCCTCTGTGTATAAGGTAAGTAGGGAACAGCGATATGAAGCAGATTCGAGGTCTGGGGTAGCTATTAAGGAGGTAAAGAGGTATATGAGCCATGCTCGGGTTTGGATGAGGGCGATAAGGATAGTTTAGATGACGAAGAAGCGGAAATCGGTGCCGGCCCGCCGTACCAGTTCGGTGTTGTGGTACCTAAGGTACAATAAGGGACCTCTCAATCAGTCAATGACGAAAGGTTGAAAACAGCGCTTAGATCGTTATTCGCCACACAATCGAGCCTCAGATTTTCAATAATTACCTTAGTAAGATTTCACAAGCCGTCTTACTCATATATTGGCCGATGCCGGACATTGTTGCTGTCCAGTTGATGATGATCCATCACCTCCATTCCCTTCGGCCACTCGCACGCCACAAGTGAACGGCCAGCGGTGTGAATTGCAGCAAAGTCCAGAGACTTCTCAACCACCCCCCAAACAAAGCCAGCCACGATGAAGCCAAGACGCTAGCCCACAAAACCTAAACTTTATCTCCGAGCCGACGAGGCTTGTTTCGGCTGAGTCAGCAAGCCTGAAGCCTCAAGTTTCAAGCCTCTTGGTGGTGTGGCTCGCTGCACTTGAACAGCAATTGGCTTGCTGTACAGCTTCACCCCACTCTTTGCTTGCGTTTTTGCATGAATTGCAAGCACCAGTCGCTCGTTTTCAGTACATCTCATGCTTGATGCTGGTCCATCCCCTACCTTAGGAGCCAATTGTCGTATACTGCATTCCCTGTAGACGAACCGTGAATACGATGGCCGAAGACAATCCGGAGCTCCAACAGAAGCTTAGGCAGTTGGACACCGAGTTTGAAGAGGGGGAAATCACACAGAAAGGCTACCAGAAGAGACGCACTCTCATCCTTTCTCAATACCTGGCACCTCCGGGCGAGTCCGCCAGAGGCCTGCGGGTCCACTCCCCAGATGATACAGCTCATCCATCAAACGATGGCTCACGGGCTGCATCTTTTGCTGCTCTCACTCAACGCTCCGCATCCCCACGGCCTGATATGTTGGGCCAAAATCCAGGCGAGGGGAGAAGACAGCTAGGTATCAGAAACCCAAGCCCAGAGCCTACAGCGTTTGAGCAGGAAACATACAGTGGCCGACCCAGCCAAGATGGACGGCTCTCGACAGCAGGTAATAGCCAATATGCCTTCAACCCAGGACAGGACGGCAGCCATAGCGATAAGCAAATTGGAGACAATCCGAATGGTGGGCAGACTCGGCAGTCCACACTCGTGGACCAAGCCTACTTCTCAGACTTTGCAGGAGATCAGCACGAGGCTCAGCGTGATAGTTATGGTGGTGGACCGCAAAGATACTCTACCCAAGACACTCTTTCGCCTACAGCAGCTACGGCACCTCCCATGCTAAGAAACAGTGATCTGCCCCCACACGGTGCTTTGGGCCATCAGATGCCTTTAGAACCAAGGGAGGTGCCGTTCGCTGTCTACGATCCCCACAATGGGAATATACCAATGTCTAAGTTCGATAATATAGCGACTGTATTGCGTCACAGAGCACGCACCAATCCTAAGCAGCCTGCGTACTGGGTCCTGGATCAGAAGGGGAAAGAAATATCCTCTATAACTTGGGAGAAGTTGGCAAGCAGAGCAGAAAAAGTGGCCCAAGTCATTCGGGACAAGAGCAATCTATATCGAGGAGACAGGGTTGCTCTAATATACCGTGACACAGAAATTATCGATTTTGCCGTTGCCTTTATGGGCTGCTTCATCGCTGGCGTTGTTGCTGTTCCGATCAACGAGTTCGACGTGTCGGGGGGAAACCTGGCAGATTACCACAGACTGAACGTCATCCTTACGACGACTCAAGCCCATCTAGCTCTGACCACTGATGTGAACCTGAAGAATTTCCAACGTGACATAACGGCTAGTAAGCTGAACTGGCCACGCGGAGTAGAATGGTGGAAGACGAACGAATTTGGAAGCTTCCATCCTAAGAAGAAAGATGAAATTCCCCCTTTGATTGTACCAGATCTTGCATACATCGAGTTTTCCCGAGCGCCCACAGGAGATCTTCGTGGTGTTGTAATGAGCCATAGGACGATAATGCACCAGATGGCGTGCCTGAGTGCGATCATACAAACGATACCCACAGGCGAGAATGACACCTTCAATTCAGCGCTGCGTGACAAACAAGGGCAGCTCGTAACAAGAGCAAGTGCGGGCGAGATTATACTCAGTTACCTTGATCCTCGTCAAAGCATCGGTTTGATCCTGGGCCTACTTCTGACCATCTATGGTGGCCACACTACCGTCTGGATGGAAGCTCGGGCGATAGAGACCCCAGGTCTATACGCCAACATGATTACCAAATACAAGACGACTCTAATGGTTGCAGATTATCCAGGCCTCAAGCGAGCAGCATATAATTACCAAGCAGATCCTATGGCAACCAGAAACTTTATGAAGAAATTTGAGCCTAATTTTTCCACTGTGAAATTATGTCTGATTGATACCTTGACCGTGGATAGCGAATTCCATGAGATCCTAGCAGATAGATGGCTCCGCCCATTACGAAATCCGCGAGCGCGGGAATTGGTCGCTCCCATGCTTTGTTTGCCAGAACACGGTGGCATGGTAATCAGTGTTCGTGATTGGTTGGGTGGCGAGGAGCGAATGGGATGTCCTCTGAAAATTAGCGACTTAGAAGATGAGGAGGGAAGTGCAGAGCAAAAGGATCCAAAATATGCTTTGCCTGGAGCCAGCTATGGCAGCTTGCTGGGTGGAGGTCCGAAGCAATCTACTAGTAAAAAGGGCCGAACAGAGCTCAGCGAGGTGCTTCTGGACAAGGAGTCACTGAAGACCAATGAGGTGGTTATAGTGGCTATGGGTGATGAAGCGAGGAGACGAGCAAACGAGCCCGGAACAGTCCGAGTCGGAGCTTTCGGATATCCAATCCCGGACGCAACCTTGGCCGTAGTAGACCCAGAGACAAGCCTGCTGTGCACTCCATATGTTATTGGTGAGATATGGGTCGACTCGCCTTCCTTATCTGGTGGCTTCTGGGCGCTTCCTAAGCATACTGAGACCATCTTCCATGCACGACCTTATCGCTTCCAAGAAGGTAATCCAACACCTATGGCAGTCGAGCCAGAATTCTTGAGAACAGGCCTTCTTGGGTGCGTTATAGAGGGCAAGATTTTCATTTTGGGGCTCTACGAGGACCGTCTACGGCAGAAGGTTGAATGGGTTGAGCATGGCATAGAGGTGGCTGAGTTCCGCTATTTCTTTGTTCAACATCTGATTATCAGCATCATGAAGAATGTGCCAAAGATATACGACTGCACGGCATTTGATGTATATTGCAACGATGAGCACCTGCCCATCATATTACTGGAGTCAACTGCCGCTTCGACTGCACCGACCACTTCTGGAGGTCCGCCTCGCCAGCTTGACACTGCTCTATTAGATTCCTTATCAGAGCGATGTATGGAGATACTGTACCAAGAGCACCATGTCAGAGTATATTGCGTCATGATTACAGCACCGAATACTTTGCCAAGAGTAGTTAAGAATGGACGACGAGAAATAGGTAATATGCTGTGCCGAAAGGAGTTCGATAACGGCTCCTTACCCTGCGTGCACGTCAAATTCGGGGTAGAGCGTGCTGTCCTGAACTTGCCGGTTGGTGTAGACCCGGTTGGGGGCATTTGGTCTCCAATCTCGACCACAGCTCGGATGGAGATCCTCCAGCACCAGGATAAGCAGTATTCGGGTGTTGATTATCGAGAGGTGGTCATTGATGACCGAACTTCGACTCCGCTCAACAACTTCACCAGCATAGTGGATTTGCTACAATGGCGCGTCGTTAGGCAGGCGGAAGAGCTTTCTTATTGCACCATTGATGGACGTGGCAAAGAAGGCAAAGGCGTAAATTGGAAAAAATTCGATACTAAAGTCGCCGCTGTTGCTCAATACCTGCAGAACAAGGCAAAGGTCCGACCCGGTGACCATCTGATACTGATGTATACGCATTCAGAAGAGTTCGTGTACGCTGTGCATGCTTGCTTCTGTCTAGGTGCCGTAGCCATCCCAATGGCGCCCCTTGACCAGAACCGCCTCAATGAAGATGCACCTGCTTTCCTACACATGGTTGCTGACTTTCGGGTCAAGGCTGTCTTGGTCAACGCCGAAGTGAACCATCTCCTAGGACAGAAGATTGTATCACAACATATCAAGCAATCCGCGCAAGTGCTCAAAGTTGCCACGCCCCCAACTTACAATACCTCAAAACCACCAAAGCAGTCCAGTGGATGTCGAGATCTGGGGTTTACGATGAAGCCTGCCTGGGTTCAGCCCAACTACCCAGTTTTGATATGGACGTACTGGACGCCTGATCAACGGCGGATAGCAGTGCAGCTAGGCCACGATACTATAATGGGTACCTGTAAGGTTCAGAAAGAGACATGCCAAATGACCAGTTCACGACCGGTACTCGGCTGCGTGAGAAGCACATCAGGTTTAGGCTTCATTCACACCTGTCTGATGGGTGTCTTCGTTGGTATGTATTTCCGTTCTCGTGCACTAGCTCGAACCATACTGACAACCGCCATAGGGGCTCCCACCTATCTCGTCTCGCCGGTCGACTTTGCTTCTAATCCTCAGTCTCTCTTCCTGACACTGTCGAGATACAAAATTAAAGATACCTATGCCACGGGCCAGATGCTGGATCATGCCATGAATACAATGCCTGGTAAGGGTTTCGCACTTCATGAGCTCAAGAACATGATGATCTCGACAGAGGGGAGGCCAAGGGTCGACGTCTGTAAGTCATCAACTACTGGGAGGCTCGTATAAACGTCGTTGCTAACGTGCCATAGTCCAAAAAGTCCGACTGCATTTTGCAGGAACGGGTCTTGACCGGACAGCCATCAACACAATCTATTCGCACGTTCTGAATCCCATGGTTGCTTCTCGCTCATACATGTGCATCGAGCCCATCGAATTATGGCTTGATACTAGAGCACTTCGGCGAGGCCTAATCTATCCCGTAGACCCCGACACTGATCCTTCAGCTCTCCTTATCCAAGACTCTGGTATGGTGCCAGTGAGTACTCAGATCGCCATAGTCAATCCGGAAACCTGCAGACTCTGTCATATTGGCGAGTATGGCGAGATATGGGTGCAATCCGAAGCTTGCGTCAAGGCCTTTTATGGCTCGAAAGATGCGTTCGATGCCGAAAGGTTCAATGGACGGACTGTGGATGGCGATCCTCACGTTACGTATGTACGAACAGGAGATCTCGGGTTTTTGCACAATGTCGTGCGGCCTATTGGACCTGGAGGCCAACCGGTTGAAATGCAAGTGCTCTTTGTCCTTGGGGGCATTGGTGAAACGTTCGAGGTGAACGGATTGAGTCATTTCCCTATGGACATTGAACAGTCTATAGAAAAATGCCACCGTAACATTGTGAACAATGGATGGTAAGCCTGAAGTATCACCAGTTATGTTATTTATCAAGCAATTGCTAACATTGATAAAGTGCCGTTTTCCAAGCAGGTGGCCTCGTCGTCGTTTTAGTCGAGGTGGTACGAAAAGCCTACCTCGCCTCGATCGTCCCCGTCATAGTCAACGCAGTCCTCAACGAACACCAAGTCATCGTCGACATCGTCGCCTTCGTCGCCAAAGGCGACTTCCCTCGTTCTCGGCTAGGTGAAAAGCAGCGTGGCAAGATCCTTGCAAGCTGGGTTACTCGTAAACTGAATACGATCGCCCAATTCGGCATTAGAGACGCAGACAGCGCAGACAGCCAGATCACTGAAGTTGCCGAGCCGCGAAGCGGTTTAGGCAGCACTGTCAACATCGGTAGCTCCCTCAAGAACGTCGAGACCATCACCTCCCCTCCGGCCCTTGAACACCAAGTCCAAGACTACACCAGTCTTCCAACCGGCGTCTCCGAAATGCCCGCCTATGAATCCTCAATAGTCGAATCACCACGCCTACCCCCAGCAGAAGAAGCAGACCGCGACATGGAGACCCCAACCGAACCCCGATACGACCACAACAACCACTTCGAACACACCGCCACCATCACAGATGTCTACGACCCCAACGCCCAAGAACCTTCCTACATCACCTACGCCCCGAACAAAGATCTCCCTCTCCCGCCCCGTGACCCCACCGCTGCCGCCTCGCCAGACGAATACCCAGATTATCAAGCCTACCCCATCCAACCAACCCCCTCCCCCTCCGACCCCATCCACTCTTTCGCTTTCGACCCAGATCCACCACCTCCACCCGCCCGCTACGACTCAAAACCCACCCTCTCCCTCCCCCCCTCTACCACCACAACCACAATAACAACATCCAACGGCACCACCGCTAACAGCAGCCCAGACGATGAATTCGGGATTAACAACAACCGGAGCTCGGTAATCCCCATCCGCTCAGCGGAATTGAGCAGGGATGATTACGCGCCTAGGACTAGCTCCAGAGGCGGAATAAGTCATACCCCGAGTAGTGGTAGTAGCGATCATTATACTATGGATGAGGAATGGAGGAGGGAGGCGAAGGGTTATTTGGGCTTGGCGAGGGATGGGAGTAGAGGACATAGTTCTGGTGGAGAGTATGAGGGCGCGGGATATGGGCATGCTTTATAACGGGGACAAGGGTTGCGAACAGGCCTTCCAAGGATATGAGGATTGGCGTTGGATTGGTTCGGGAGGTTCGGCTGTGTTAGTGCACGGTGTTGTAACAAGGCTGGGAGCTGGGGTTGGGCGCATGTGTAATGATGATATATGATGTATGTTCTTTTTTGACGCTTCTTGCACAAATAAGGCATGGTACAGAATACGGTAGCACTTGGCTTTTAGTGTAGGTTTGTAGATATAGAGGTATGATGGGTGGAAAAGCTCTCCGTTAGTTTCAATTCATTTGCGCTTTTCTCTAGTTTCAATGACGGGTCTTTGGGTTTTGGAGGATTGTATAATCTAATACTGGCCGGGAATGGATACTTCATTGAGCGCGCGTGGAGCTCGTCAGAATTTCTACATTCGGAAGAAGAGGGAGGGTTGGCTGTACGAGGCATGAAACATGCATGCTGTACTCATCACTGAATTCATATCCACATATCGAAACTATCTCCCTACCTCCTCACCCCACCACCTTTCACCTTCTTCGCCTTCCCGCCCCCTTCCTTCCCACCCTTCCCTTTCCTCCCACTCCCACCCCCACCGCCAACCCTCCCCCTATCCTTCCCCTTCCCCTTCCCCACCACCCCCACCCCCTCCCCCCTCCCCTTCTTCCACACCCTCCCCTCCTTCCTCTCCCTCCCATCATCCAACCTCTTCTTATCCTTATGACTCAATTTCCCCCCCACACCCTTCTTCCCCAACCCCACAGCGCCATTCAGCTCCACCATCCCTTTCTTCTTCGCAACTAATTTATCTTTCTCGGACTCGAACCATGTGCGTTTGGGGCGGGATTTGATTTCATCTTCGTGAGTCATGATGTTTTCCCCTTTGCGGACTTGCATTTCGGCGCCTGCTAAGGCTTTTTCTTCTTTTTCTTCGTCGAGTATTGCGTCGACTTCGGCGTCTAGAGCAGCGCACTTGGCGGCCCATTCATCTGCTAGAGTTGGTTCGATGACTCTGGAGACGATCTTGGCGCCTTGTGCTTTACCGGCTTTGACGGTCTGCTTTACTATTTTCCGGTCCGGTTCTGCAGCAATTGTGCAAGCGCGGCCAGCGCGGCCGGCACGAGCGGTACGGCCTACGCGGTGGAGGTAAATCTCGTGGGTTTGGGGGGCTTCGTAGTTTATGACTGTGGTGACGGTGGGGATGTCGAGGCCGCGGGAGGCGAGGTCAGTGGCGAGGAGGTGGGTTGTTTGGGAGGTACGGAAGGAAGCTAGGGCGGAGATTCTCTACATTGACGGAGGGGGTTAGTCGTGGTGTTATGCAGGAGGGGAAGGACTGAATGTACCTGTTCTTGCGACATGCTGCCATGGAGTTCGGCTGCTTTGATACCGAAGAGACCGAAGATGATGCGGACTCGGTGAGCTACCTTTTTCTGGCGGAAGAAAATTATGGTGTGGTCCGTGTAGATGTTTTGGCAGAGGTACAGGAGGTAACCTAATCGTTTGTCTTCTCTGCCCGGGCGTAGACGGACGAATTCTTGAATGAGTGTGCCGACGGTTTGTTTTCGTGCGTCTACCATCAGTCGTACTGGCCTATTCAGACCTACACGGATAAGTTTGTCCACTCTATCTGTCATGGTAGCTGAGAAGAGCATTGTCTGGCGTGACTTAGGGATGGTCGTTAGAATCTCGTTCAGTTCGTCTGCGAATCCATCTTCTAGCATGCGATCTGCCTCATCAAGGACTAAGATTTCGAGTGTGTCAACGGTGAAACTAGCCGAGTTCCTCATGTGGTCAATGAACCTTCCAGGCGTAGCAATAATCACATCAGGCCTTTGCCGAAGCACGCTCTCCTGTTCTCTCAAGCTGAAGCCTCCAACAAGTTGACAGAAGGTGACGTCCGTGAAGCTTGCTAACTTCTTAGCCACATTGTAACATTGCACCGCTAGCTCTCTGGTTGGCATGAGGATGGCAACGCGGCTTGTTGGGATTCTCTTTGGCCGGTAAAGAAGTCGCTCAAGAATGGGTATAACAAAAGCGGCCGTTTTTCCGGAGCCAGTGACAGCACCACCAACGACATCTTTGCCCAGAAGAGCCACAGGTATGGTTTTGATCTGTATTGGCGTGGGCTCTGAGAAGCCCATTGCAGCTAGACCTCTGAGAATCGGTCTTGAGAGAGACATGCTTTGGAAGGAGCCTGGTGTTGTATTTTTGTTCTTACTCTTGGACGTTATTTCTATCTCCTCTGGAGCAAAAAATGCTTTGCGCCTCTCCTGCTCTTCCGGGTTGTCCGTTTCATCAGCTGAGGAGACATGGGAATCCAGATCGTCTGGATGTGGTACTGGCTCGGCAACGGAGTCTTCGTCCGAGCTACTCTCAGGAATTGGATCTTCCGATAACGATTCATTTCCTTCTTCCTCTTCGTTATTTGCTACTCCCATGCCAAATGCATCCTCATCTAGCGTCTGGTCCTCGTTTTCGTCCTCATCTTCCTCGATACCTGGACCGTCGGCTTCAGAGCCTGTGGTCTCATCCAGTCCGCTCTCAGATTGCGACCTTTCTTCAGACTTAGTATGATCGGTAACCCCATTCATTGCAACAGTATCACGATTCCCCCGCCGTGCAATTATTGCATCTATGTCAACGCCCTTTCTATCCCCTAACGCCATAACTTTTATTGCTGCATTTTTCCCTTTAGGGTCCCACCCGTCCAAATCTTCAGTAACCCAGTTGTCTATATCTCCAATTTGGAACTCGAAGTCCGAGTTTAGAGCCCCATCATCCTCTCCGTGGGCAGTCCATGTATCCCCTTTCTCTTCTTCCACTTGGCCATTGTCCTTTGCAAGGGCTCCAGGATGATTTTTCCGCTTCTTAACTGTCTTATTCTTGTCATACGATCCATCAGCAGCATCGGGAAATATCTCCCCTTGATCTTTGTCACGTTTGCGCTTTCGGCTGTTCTGTTTTTTCTTGGTTAGGCCTCCGAGTTCGAGGTCTTCACTGTCGGCACTTGACTGGATAATTTCGTCGTCATCTGAAATGGTACGAATGAAGTCATCATCATCTTCTCCTGAAGTTATCATTATGAGGGTCGTCACCAAATATATAAAAGTCTCTTGGACTTATCGTGGAGAAACTTTCTAGGGCTTCGAACTGGCCGAGATTCAGCCGACAATCTCAGCCTCTACTTTTATGTTGGGCGGAATGCTTCCGTAGCGGGACTTAAGTACGCAAATTAGTACTTAAAATAGACGTCCTGCCGTGTAGCTTGAAGGGCTAGAAGCTTGGCATGCCAAGTTCGTTAGATCTAAACTTCTACCTGTGTTGATCTCTCTACCAAGATTTCGAAGTAATTTACCCATGATTGAGGTATAAGGAACCCGCGAAATTTGATGATACGAATTCTTTGATAAAAATTACTTGGTCTAATTCATACTCGCATGCAGGTTTAGAGATTGTACTGGTGTTGATGACATGTTGAAAGTACATCGTTTCCATCTTAGGGGCACCCGGTGAGGCTGGCGCCCAAGATAGTAACAAAGTAGCAATCGATCACCAAAAAGTATGCCGCCTCTAGTCCTTTGCCAAAGCTTTTGACGGAACCACCGCCACAAATGTTGCCGCCCGATGGCGCCAGACATAGCCTTTGAGAGCCAAGCCTATATCCAGAGATTCCCTTCATTTCTATGTTGTCAATCTGTCATCATGCATACACCACGCCATATCTTCTTCAAGCCGCAGTATTAATGAGGCGTAAGAATCGACCCTGAGTCCCGCAACATCAGGCAATTATTCACACTAGAGTCTCTGTTAGCGCAACTATTTTCAATCACCTAACAAGAGAATACATACGGCTTAGCAAATTTGTATCCGATCCTGGGAAGAGTCCCAACATGCTCGAATTGATTGCGGCCGCCGGAAAGCCATTTCATTTTCCATTCGACGTTGTCATGGTCCTCTCCCGCCCAGTGAAGGAGGTTTACAGCCACAATATGGACGATAGGAATACCACCCCCAATCCAGGCGTGCAAATGGTGCCCTTTCGATAACAGGAGAGGTGCGCAGTCCATGAAGCGGTAATCTTGGCAAAGCGCAGCGAGCATCCGATCGAGCATGGTTCGCCCAACCCCCTGCCGAAGATGTTCACGGTGCACGTAGAGCTCAAGCTCCACAGAGTAACGATAGACGCTATCCTTGGATCCGTAGGACGTTGCTACAGAAAACCCTATAATAGTCTCCCCCTTCCTTCTTCTCACATCCTTCAGCTGCTTGTAACGCTGCTGGCCCGTGTGAACAGCGACAAGGAATGGAGTTCTATCATCCTGCGAATTATTGTAACATTCTGTCCAATATGCCGTATCCACAGGTTTCAACATCACTGTAAAGGATGTATCGAGGGCCCATTGGTTGTAGATGTCCGTACACTGGCGCATGTCCCCAGATTCAGCAGGACGCAAGTAAATATTGGCCTTAGGGGCGTTTTCACTTGAGGAAAGCCCGTAATCTTCGTCCGGGTCTCGCAGTACACGCTTATGCTCGCGCCTCTCAGGTTGTCCTGTTCCATTGCTCTCCCCACTCTTAGTAGATTTCTGCTTAGAAGCAGTGTGAGCCTTGTATTGCTCGATAGCCGCAGCCGCACTTTGCTCGCGATGAATCTGGGTGAAATTGTCATCATTGGGAATAGCTTTATGATCGGAATCATCAATGAAACTCAACACGTCTCCATTGCCGGCAATGACTCCTTTACCAGTCTGGAATTCTACACTCTTGATGTCAATTTTGACACCGCCATTAACCTCAACTTCAGATGCTTGGTCTTCTCTCCAGGCTTCAATGAGAGATTTGCGATGACGGTTACTGCCATCAAATGGGTCACGGTCGGCCCAGTCTTCACCTATAGGTGGGGGAGCAAGGGCTCCATCCCAATCGACTAAGTCAGCGTTATCGGGAAGCAAATTGTCCTTTCTTGCGGGTTGCTTGCCTGCTTTCACGGCAGACATAGGAGTTTTTGTGAAGGCACCACCGTCATGAACTTGCTTAATTGCTCCGTCGTTTGTGATGTTTTTGGGGTTTTCAGAGCGAGTCCCAAATTGTGTTATAGATTTTCGTCCGGATGGCTTAGCGCTCATTGGTTCCACTGGAATCTTCGACGGCTCTCTAGTAGCCTGAGAGGTCGATTTGGATGTAACCAGAATTCTCAAGTGTGGGGGTAGAGCCTCTCCTTCGCTTTCTTGAGGCTTGGTTGCTCCAGATGTATTGTCCGCAGTCCGATCAGTGTTCTTGGCTTCAGCAGGCTTCTCCGTTTGTAGGGTTTGAGTTTGAGGTTTGGAAGTTTCAAGTTCATGGGACTGATCTTGCTGAGTAGTCTCCTTGCCGCCAGACCATTCCGCCTGTAGAGCAACAGCAAGCTCTTCGTCGTTATCAATTGCATTTAAGCCCGCAGCAACCTCTTCGTCGTTATCAATTGCATTCAAGCCCGCAGCAACCTCTTCGTCGATATTCACATTTCGTTGAGCACTGTGATTTTCGTGATGACCTGAAGACAGTGTTATTGATTTTGACTTCTCAGTTGTGCGGCTTTTCTGACGTCGTGGAGCTTGAAGATGAGGCGGCACCTCGTAGTTCAACATGGCAGCGATGGTTGCCGTACCCTCTTGATCCTCTTCTCTATCAATCGCGTGGGGGTACGTGATCTTCAGATTATCGACAGATTTTGCGAGGTGAGATTCGGGCTGATTATCTGCAGCGGTTGGGGGGTTCGAGCCCTCAGTGGGGTCGTCTCTAGATTGAGAATGGTGGACGGGATCCCTAAGGTGAGGAGGCACGGTAGTACTCATTACTTCGGTGGGCTGTGGTACTTTGAGTGTAAAGTTTTGTTCGGAAGTTGAGTTCTTTGGCGGGTGGCTTTGAATCTTTGGTGAATTGTCTTTTGCGGGGTAAATTTTGTCTTTGCGTGAATTATACCTTGTTGCAGACATGGCCCCAGCATTCACTGAACTCGAACTCTCGTGCAAATTCTGGACTGGACCCTTTTTAATGCCAGCCATTTGTCTGTTGAAAGATTCGCCAGCTGGATTCTGGGGCTTCTTACTAGGGAACCTATATGTTGGAAGGTTTTGCATATTCATATTTTTTCCAGCACGAGGGTGACTTGGTATCGCATCAATGTTCTTCCAGGACGGCTGATTGAGGTCTTGTTCGCTGCTATCCCACCCTGGAGTATATCCTTCAGGATGGCTTGGCACCTTTGACCAAAAAGATGGCTTATGTTCGTGCGTTGCCTCCGGGTTGGTGAGCTGCGTCGATGAGTTCCCATTCTCACCGGACTTCACAAGTGTTCCAATGTCAATTGGGTTAGTTTTTGGTTGCACAGTTTGCGTAGCTGTTGCTTTGATCGATGACTCTCTCTTCTCGCCGGACTTCGCAAGTGTTCCAACGTTAATGGGATCAGGTTTTGGTTGCATAGCTTTAGAGGCTGTTGCTTTGATCGATGAGTTCCCATTCTCACCGGGCTTCGCAGGTGTTCCAACGTTAATGGGATCAGGTTTTGGTTGCATAGCTTTAGAGGCTGTTGCTTTGATCGATGAGTTCCCATTCTCACCGGGCTTCGCAGGTGTTCCAACGTTAATGGGATCAGGTTTTGGTTGCATAGCTTTAGAGGCTGTTGCTTTAATCGATGAGTTCCCATCCTCACCGGGCTTCGCAAGTGTTCCAACGTTAATAGGGTCAGGTTCTGTTTGCAAAGCTTTGGCAGTAGGGGTTTTAGGCAGCGCGCCTATGTTGACTTCACTTGGCTGGAAGCCACGAGGACGTCGGGCACCACCGTTGCTTGTATTGGGAGAAATGGGAAACGAGGGTTCAATTTCATTGGGAGAATTCTGAGTTCTTGATACCCTCCCGAGGTTTCTGCCTATGTGGAGGTCAGTTGTCAAGTCATCCACAACACCTCAGGTGAACTATACCTCGACTGGTGGGAGGCCCACCTCGGAGGCTGCTCATGTTCTTAGGATGTTCTCTACCAATTTGTAGAAGATTTTCCAGGAAGTATATTGAAGATGTGTGTTGTGGGTTGGAATTGTTGTGGTGGTTGTGGTGGAGACGGGTGACAATTTGAGATGAATATTGTGCCGGTGGATTAGCCGAATGGGCGATCGTATCATTGCCTTCACATTCACCTTGTTTTAATCCTATGATTCTCGACTTTGATTTCATTGGCCTCAACTTCGACTTGCTTACCACCTCAACGTTCCATGCGGGAGAAGCCCCTTTTCCAGCTTGACGATGATTATACGTTGCCTTTCTGGTGTCCCGCTCGATGGGTAGGGCTCGAGTCTTTGAGTTCCTCATATTTTTGGGAACCAGCCCCTGATCTTTTGGTCTTGGAAGTGATTCCCTTCTTTGCTTGGCTGTGAGCCTTGGTAGAGGGATCATGGCAGCAAGCTGTCCGTTAGCCACGTTGGATGCCTGAAGAATCTGTCCTTTCAACTGAAGTCTTTCTCTAACATCGTATCGCCTCATCTCCATGCGCTTTGACAAAGTCTTCGGGTTGAAAATGCCGGCTGGCTTCGAATTTCCATCTTCCCCCTCCTCGGATGGTCCTGCAGTCTCGATATCTGCACTAGGAGCAGGAAGAGCATTAGTTGTTTCTGGGCCAGTCGGTTCTACTGCTTTTGCTGGCAGCACAGTCCTTTTTCGCTTGGTCCCAGAGTGCCTAGGTCTACCTCCTTTGCTCAACGGGCTCGGAGCTCTACACTGGCTAGTTCCCACCTTCGGTAGCTGGTATTCAGGGCTTCCAGGGGTGTCCATACCGTCCGGTTGCGCGTGGAGAAGCAATGATATTCCTTGATGGCAACGGGCTATCAACAGCCAACACTGATGTTGGACAAATGAGAAAATTAACAGGATACTGACGGAATTAAGGTAGGAACAGTGTTGAACTTCCTATGGTTGACACTAATCGCCATTGGCCCGCGAGACTGACTACCTGCCGGTGTCATTCACTGTGACGAATATCTGGTGCGGCCTTATCATTTGCCTGGCAATGTCGCTGTGCATAATGGGTCTGGTGACATCAGGAAGTGATTATGCTCTTGACTTTACTAATTTTCACCTAAGTCTTTGAGTAATTGTCCATCTATTGCTGCATGCATACATCTATCAATGCACTTATTGATACTATGCCCATTGAGTGCTCCCTGGTGCCTAAATCTTCTTGCTGCTGTGCCTGAATACGTATATCGTTATCATGGCGCACTTGCACATGGTTTGAACCAGCTGCATAGACGTTAATGAATAGGCGAGGCTAGAAGTGCCTATAATTTGCTAAGCCCGCCTCACCCTTTCACTTCTCCTCATCACTAAATCAGAGATTTTATCATCATACTCCATTACAAAATGCTTTCGATACTACGCAAAGCGCAGTTGAAGGATAAAGAGATGAGAATTTTGATGCTGTGAGTGAGCCGGGATGGTGCATTCGTTATTTTTATTGATCAAGCGTTAGAGGACTCGACAATGCTGGCAAGACCACGATCGTTAAAAAATTGATGAACGAAGATGTGAATACCGTTAGCCCGACTCTTGGCTTTATTATCAAGACTATTAATTATGAAGGGTAAGTGAACGGAGTATGGGAAACCCAAGGAGCTGACGCTGTCTCTTCCGAAGCTATCGGCTTAACATCTGTATGGGTTCATCAACCATCCCATAGCATACCTTGAAAGTCTGACCCAACATCCTGCGAAGGGGATGTAGGTGGGCAGAAGACATTACGATCGTACTGGCGCAACTACTTTGAAAAGACGGATGCCTTGATCTGGGTAGTTGATGCGACGGATCGGGACCGCATCAGCGACTGCAGACAGGAGCTCGCATCGTTGCTGTTAGAGGAAGTCAGTCTGTCCCTCTAATGGTAGATTCATACATGCTGATCAGAGAGCAGCGGCTCATGGGTGCGAGCCTTCTCGTCTTCGCAAACAAGAAGGATGTGGGTGGCTGCATGAGCGATCAAGATATCCAAGAGGTATGATGCCCCTCATATTAGGGCTATCCTACAAAGCCATTGAACACGCTTGAGTAACACAGCTAGGCATTACGACTCGACGATATTAAGACACACAAGTGGGTTATTCTGGGCTGCAGCGCTATCACAGGGTCACACTTGAAGGAAGGCTTAGGGTGGGTAGTGCAAGATGCTAAAGACCGGCTGTTCTTGTATTGAAACTTCGCTCTGTGAAGGTTGTTTCCAGCGGTGCGGGGCCTTTAGGGGCTCTTGAAGACATTGGATAGGTAGCCTTAGCTTAGAACTAAGGGAGCTGATAGGTCGCGCTTGGTGGGGCCTCGCCTACCTAGAGGAGAAGCTCTAAGGGAAGCAGCTACTGCAGGTCACAACAAACAGACCAACAGACCGCGTCTTGTGGTAGTTATTGATAGTAAGGATATCCCTATTCGGCAATGTTGATATCCATCTAAGCTCATGGAGGATCTATCCTTAGCCTTCGCTGTTGCCAATCATTCTCGCCGTTGCCTCTTCCACAATCGTACCCTAGTCCTAAATTGAAAACGTGCAGTTGCACCCGCCGTAAATAGAACTACACAACCAACGAAAGCCATTGAAATCTAGCCTGGCCAATTTTCTGGTTTATCATGCCAGCATTATCAGGGGACAATGGCTCTGAGGACGTAAATGACTTCCTCTTGCGCATTAGAGAGCTTGGGGACCAGAGGGACAAGGAAGATGAAGAGAGGACCAGAAAACTCGAGGAGGAAATCATACAAGGGCGGAAAGAGAGGCAAGCCCGAAGAGCTGGTCAGTGCTGATCTATTGGGCGCTTCTAGTGCCGTCATCGTGGCGTGATGAGGATGTGTTGACTTAATGTTATGTGAGCACAGAACGCGCGAGATCACTGTCTCCAACCAAAGACAACCCCTCACGTACTGATACGCTAGGGTCAATGTGTTCAGTGAAGAACTTGTCGATCCCAGAAGAACTCTCGAAGATCCCTACCCTCCAGCAGCCATCCCCGGACACGTCCTCCCTAGATGATACACCTCGAGAGGCCAACGGTGTCCCGCCTGACACCGAAGCTCAAGAGATTGATACAAGACTACGAGGGCTTCCACAACCACCGTCAAAATATCAGACAGCCTCTGGTAGACCTATCGGCACAGCAATGCCGCTTTCTCGGGCTGGTACACTTTCGTGGCAGCAACGTCCTTCGTCACGCGGGTCTACGGGACCGAGGAGTCGACCGGTGTCTCTATTAACCTCAGATAGCGACTCCCAAAGACCACGGCAAGAAAGCACAGATGGGGTGGGTGAAGGTGATAGTATCAAATCAAGGGGTCAGATTGCGCAATCGTTAGGGGCTAAAGATCCTACATGGTTCATGCAGACCCAAGACCGAGGCCTAGGATCAACAGCGTACCGAAAGAACCAGGAGGACATCTCGGACACAGCTTCTATGACTGGGAGCATGCGTCTGCCGGGGATGTCACGGGAAAGCACTATCGAACCCGAGAACCGTATGAGTCCACCAGTGGAAAGTGTTCGCTCTAATTCACCTTATGAGTACCCCGAACGAGGCATCTCTCGACAGGTTTTGAATCAATCAACCAGCGCTTCTATCTCATCTGCTGGTGGTGTACGGTCGCCATTGCCAACCCTGGAAAGCCAAATATTGGAACCCCCGTCATCAGACACGGCATCCTCCTTTGGTGCCGACTCTTCTACATGCCGACCATTAGCAATGTCACCTTCACAAGGACGTATATCTCCTGAGCGCATGGATCGGCCAATATCGCCAACGAAAGGGTTGGGAGGATTCGTACAAAGCGCAATGATGAAGCGCTCAGATAGCGTCAACAAGAGATGGAGCGCACAAACAGGGCCTGGTTTGAGCAGAGGAAACTCAGTTGTGAGCGATGCAAGTAGCTATGGGACTACAAAGTATCCCCGGGGAGGTATCACAACCCTCACGGAATCAAGGCCGAACAGCATCAGCCGTGAGAACTCACCCGCAATTAATTCAAGGCCTGAGTCAACTCAGAGTAATGCTACCGTGACTCGAAGTCCAGATTTGAAGGAAATACCAGGCTCTTCGACGTCTATGCCCAACAACAAGTCTGAGCCTGTTCTCGACGATAGCCATCCACCGCTCAACCGAGATGAGAAGCCGTCTCCACCATCGAATGACATGACCGATCTGCCAGCCAGCCCCAGCAAAAGATGGAGTCCGTCTAAAACAAGCTGGCTAGAAAATGCCATCAATAAACCAGAGCCTCCAAGGGCAAAATTGCCCGCACCCCAACAGCCTTCGTGGATGGCCGATATTGCCCGAGCGAAGCAGCAGCGAGGCAGTGTCGATCTATCAAAAGGGACCAATTTTAAAGAAGTGGCTATTGGTGGATTGGTGCGCTCCCCTCCACCTGGTGCTGGTTACAAGCCGCCAAGCATAAGTGCTCTCTCCAATGGCTTCAACGCGGGTTTAGCAGCGAAGCCCCAAGCAGGTATTTCTGCCGAGATCAACCGCGAGAGCTCTACACCGGAGCCCACGAATAAAAATGCGGGTTCTCCAACATCGCCTCCGTCCCATGTGCGATCCGTGGCCCAATCGGAAAGCGAGACACGTCCCATCGAGTCTTCAATGGATATGAGAAGCCAGGAAGGACTGAGAAATTCACCTCCAATGCAGAAAAATGTCTCTGGTGCCAACGTACGTATGACTTCACCTACGGTGTCGAAGACGAAGCCAGAAACACCTCCCAAAAAAGATTTCAAGTCTTCGCTTATATCGCGAAATATTGGTGCAGAGGTCAAAAACAGTGATGAGCCAGAATTTAAGAACGTATTCGGAAAGCTGAAGCGAACCCAAACCCAGAATTATGTGGCTCCCGATAAGTTCAAAGACAACATCATGAGAGGTAAGGCTGGGCTTGCTCAAACGAGTGGACCCAAGAAGACGGAGCGAAAAGACGAATTCAAGGAGAGCATCCTGCAGAAGAAACAAAAGATGGTAGCCCCTTCGGCTTCTACGAGAATAACGAGTGCTTCGTCGAAGTCTCCGGATCAAACCACACCGGAGGCTATCGCTAAAAGGAACGCTCTGACGAAGTCTGATAGTATGATGAGCAATGGCAATGCGAACGATAGTGGCCAGACAGCTAAGCCAGAAGTCCTCGTAAAGCTTCAGCGTTTGCGAGACAAGCCAGAGCCCATACCACCGGAGGATCAAACCGGCGCTTCAGCTCCTTCGAGCAAGGATTCTGGACCAAAGGGCGCCTTAGATGGAACCTTTGCCTCCTCTCTCTCAGGAATCCTTCAAAGAGGGCCACCGCCAATGACAGGCAAGCCTAGCAAAACTCTTCATCCGGGCGACATTTCGGTAAAGACTTCCATGCCTGCGGCGGATACGGAGCCGTCTTCCGCGGGACCGCAACTGACACATGCAACTAAAGCAAGAGCTAAAGGGCCAAAGAGACGTCTGCCTACCGCTAGTAAGCAGAGCGAGTCAGTTGGTAACCAACCGTCTCTCAGGATATCAAATTCGAACCAGCTTCCAAGTGATAATCAGCCTGTTGGTGCGAGTAGTATCACAAAGCCTCGACAGACCATTATCAACCCCACTACATCCGAGACCAGACCATTGTCCAACATTACCAACAGCAATAACAGTAACCGCAAAGTGTCTCAGCCGAATTCACCACGAAAGCCGTCAACAAGCATACTAATCGCCGAAGACCTCAAAGCTGCATCCCCTATCTCACCGAGACATAGCAGGGAAATGCAGACCAACACTTCTCCTATTGTTAAGCAGAAACCACCTATAAGCCCGAAAGCCAACAAAAATTCTGACATATTGGGGTCTCCGCCCAAGCCGATCTCAGACACCCTATCAAGGCGGCCAGCTGTGCAAGAGCTATGCCCTTCTGCAGTTCAAGAGCCATTGGAGCAGCCAAAGCGAGGTAACGATCCTCCGGATCCTGAGATTGCGTTGCCCTCAGTCAAGGATGCGGCAGCTTTGTGGGGCCAATCGCAAAAGTCTGCACAGCCAGCTCTGCCTAAGTCTCCTGTCAAGCTGCCCACTAGCAAGGATAATGAGGCTGCATTAGAGGAGGCAAGGCTGAAACCGAACCCAACCGTACGTCTAGGTATCAAGGCCCCTACACGGGACCTCGATTCGCAGCAGGACTGCAATGGTACGTCGCCAGCCATACAATCTCCTAAGTCGCCTCCGTTACCGGGCAAGAAACCTGCATCAGTTACAGTTCGAGCCGCTTCCACCCATCTTTCGCCGACGAAGATGGCCCAAGCAAGCAGACCTACCCTTACTAAGTCCCCGGACGCAACAGAGCTATTCGTTAACATATTTGACGGATATCCAAATTCGAGCAGCAATACATATCTTGATACGCAGACTGCTGTTAATTCGCGTGCGTCGGATGATAATTCACAGAAGATAAAACCACTACGCAAGCAAATTTCCGAAGTTACTAGCAATGGCAAATCCATTCCCGTTCCCTCCCAACAAGAGCACATTCTCTTCGAAGAGAGCCTCTATCTTTGTACGCACATTTTCGGTACCCCTTCGGGGCAACGCACAACTGAAGTTTATCTTTGGTGTGGCGATGATGTCTCCTCCGCCTCTGTAGAAGATGCCCAACTCTTTGCTAAGAAGGTAGCAAAGGACCTTAATGGTCAACTCATCGTTCTCAAGCAGGGTAAAGAAACGACTAATTTCTTTCAAGCACTTGGAGGTATTGTTATCACCCGGCGGGGTTCAAGCCGTCGGGCTGCGTCTCCAAAGTCCTCTGGGCCTGGTTACATGCTATGCGGGCGGCAACATGTCGGACAGATCGCCTTCGATGAGGTTGAATATTCTCCTCAAAGTCTGTGCACAGGATTCCCCTACATTGTGTCTACTCCTTCTGGAAAGCTCTATCTCTGGAAAGGCGTTGGATCTGGTGCGGAGGAGCTTGGCTGCGCTAGGCTCATTGGTATGGACCTCGGTCTCACTGGTGATATTGAAGAGATATATGAGGGTCGGGAACCCGACGCCTTTTGGAAGATCTTCGCAGAAGGTAAACGTAACATAGCTCCCTCGGAAGGTACCAGTCCACAACATTGGCATTTGAAACCTTCATGCGAGAAGTATTCAACAAGGTTGTTTGCTACCGACAGTGAGGCGCCACGGCCAAAATCTAGTTCTGGCTTTATGTCATGGGGTAGGAGGGGAAGCGCGCCTTCAAATGATGCAAATGCGGCTTCCACAATGCAGGTCAAAGAAATTATGCCGTTTGCGCAATCGGACCTGGTGGATGGTGGAGTATTCGTGCTGGATACCTTTTTCGAAGTCTTCGTGTATGTTTTCTTGTTCCCTACCAGCGCTCTGAGGCATTTCTTACTGATATATCGCCCACAGCGTCTTCACCATCCGTTCTTTCTCTCCAGCTCCCCAACACAAGTCTTCCAAATTGGCAGTCTTCCGTGCTGCTTTGGTATTTGCCCAAGAATACGGTATCCTGGCTGCTTCAGCTGAAGATCGTCCTTTCGTGCCTGTAGCCTCCGTAGTAATCTGCATCAGGAATAATTCAGGGATAGGGAAAGACGCGGATGATATACCAGAGGGCATGCGACGGGCGTTCAGGAAATGGGACGACAATATGATTGGGAAGTGCAAGGTTTTGCCGTTGACGGCGGCATTGGAAGCTACCGGATAACAAAAGAGGGAGTATCGCTTGCCAAGCGGAAGGCTTGTAAGATAATCCGAGCCAGTCGAAGAGAAAAGTGTTGGTTATGGCTGCATGTTTATGAATTGGGCAATAAACCCAGGGACCAAGGGTCTACGGTAAGAGTTCCCGAGTGTGGGTTCTTTGTCGATAGGACATATTGTCTGGAAAGGATTGTATATTATCGTTGTATTGTCTTCGCTGTATATACGCTTTATCAACGCCCGCATTATTCATCTTGTCGCCTTGCTCTTTCAATCGGCTCTGTTCATTTTCATATTGTCCACCGTTTCCTTCAACAGTCTGGGACGTCAGGCTAATTTATAAGCCGTACTCTCTACGGTAGCCAAGAGCACATTGATTTGGAAGGAAATGCTCCTTTGGCAGACACTTATCCAGGCACTCATCCATAGGCAAGAAACAAAGCACAAGCGGTTTAAACAGTGCTCAAGGTAAATGAGCCTACATAAGCGAATGACAGTCTGGATTCAGTCCTAGCGTTCTATTCGGCTCCCGGTTATTTATGGCGAGCGATATTACAATCTGTACCTGGAGCATTGGCAGCTTTAGAGTAAAACCGACCTGGACTTCAATTGTGGTATGGATCCATATATGGACCTTGTCAGTGTGAATGATGCTCCGATGGCTCATGCGCCGGTCGGTAGGGCATTGCAAGGAAGGGTAGGTGATCTTTTAGCAAAAGCTGGACTAAGAAAGCCTTCACCATTCAAGAAGGTGAGCAGTATCACTTCTGGTATTTACACATCAAGGAAAGATTGGGCTAGGCACCTATGGTCGACCTTAGCTACGGCATACGCAAGGCTGTGAAATGGTTAATGGTGGTTGGGTGGCAACTTCGACGAAGCAAAGAAGCATTGTTGCATGACTGAATGGATTGAAAGAGTCGACAGAGTTCATCAAATGGACGCTTAGAATTAACGTCTGCCAAGGCACCGCTCCCTTTCGCTGAAGTCGGACCTCGGTCACCTCGGCATGCGTAAGGTAACTACCATAGCAAACATACCTACTAAGTGGCCCCTCTCCTTCAACTTCTATGGCTCCAATTGAAAAATCAATTCCCTTATACAAGTCCTCAAAAGAGCTCCAATATGGCTGCCGAAGCAAAAGCTCAAGTAGAGCTCAAGGACTTCAATAGCCTCTTTTCTCTTGAGGGTAAAGTCGTTCTCGTAACAGGCGGCTCCAGAGGACTCGGTCTCCATGCTGCGTCTGGGTATGTCCTCCTCTGCACAGAACAAGATCATAATCGGTATTAATGACCTCCTTCTGACCTCCAGATTTCTTCAAGCCGGTTGCTCCAAAGTATACATAACCTCTCGCAAAGCCGCTGCCTGCGACCAGGCCTGCGCTGCCCTCAATGCACTTCCCAACAAGCGTCCAGGCGCTAAGGCCATCTCGGTGCCTGCCGACAGCGCGAAAATAGCTGATATTGAGATGTTGGTGAAGAAAGTGAAAGAGACTACAGACCATGTGGATATCTTATTCGCCAATGCCGGGGCTACTTGGGGAGAGAAATTCGACACACATCCTGATAGTGCATTCGCTAAAGTCATGGACTTGAACGTCAAGAGTGTTTTCAATACAATTAGACTGTATGTCATAACTACCTTTGAGGTGTTCTTGCGTTTGAGCAACGATTCGCATGAGACTCTTGCTGTTCTAGATACCCATGCTTACCACCTCATAGATTCGCCCCACTTCTCCAGAAGAACGCGACTTTAGAAGATCCTTCTCGAGTCATTGTCACCGCCTCGATCGCTGGCCTAGGCGTAGGATCTCTGGGGGACAATGCAACGTTTGGCTACTCTGCCTCAAAAGGTACGTTCCATATTTTCTCCTGACAATGTTAGCTAATCATCTCTTCCTCTGTAACAGCTGCCGTGATCCACCTCACTCGGAACCTGGCAGTCGAACTTGGGCCCCGCCATATCCTCTGCAACAGCATTGCGCCCGGCTTCTTTCCCTCGAAGATGGCCTCCGGTCTGATGGACTTACAGGGTGGCGCAGACCAAATGGCAAAGCAGAACCCGAATGGGAGACTAGGTAGACCAGAGGATATCGCCGGCGCGGTGGTTTACTTAGCCAGCCGGGCCGGCAGCCATTGCAATGGTGCATGTATTACGCTCGATGGTGGTTCACTGTGGGGCAGGTCAAGGTTGTAGGGTAGGTCGAAGGCTTCCATGATGTTTGTACATATAATTTTCTTCTTGGTCTAAAAAGGATAAAGCACCTCGTCCTATTCATGTTTCCTATTTATGTTTCTTGTCTTCCGTGATACTCATTCAATAGGTTCTTTCTACTGTTTGCTCTGCTCTCAAAAAGTCCCTCTCGAACAAGGACAACCTATTGAAGAAGGAGATGTGTCAGGCTGCATCCTTCTGGAATACAAGATAAGGAATGAATCCGCGTGCCATACCTAGTAAGCCAACAGAAAATATACCACATTCCACCAGCATTCTCGAATTGAAGGCAGGAAAAAGGAATGGAAAGAAGAACCTGAAGATCATGCTCGGACTCACATTTGAATTGAGTCTTGGAGGAGGTCTACGGAATCCCGTCAAGCAACGGGAACAGCATCGAGGAACCCACTTACCGATATACCAGCTCTGCCGTAGGTCTGAAAATGCCTCTGGCGCGCAGCCGCTGCACTAGCAAAGCTATGATGGGGTGAACAGTCCCTGAAAGGACCATGGTAAATTTCGAACGAATCCTTCGAAACAAACCTTGGAATTCCGTTTCAGTACCTCAGCACGCTTACAATATCCACGTAGCTACTCATGATAGCCTCTGCTATGCTATCCCCATGTCTAGCACACTAATCACTACACCATTGATCCTCCAGGTTTGGAATGTGTATCTATTCTTTGATCTATCACTTGATAACCCCTCTCATCTACTTTCTCCACATCATCCAGCAAGAACCTAAAAGGAGATCATTGCTCAGACTCCGAATCGGATTTGAGGTTTACAGAAGATATAGCATCACAGAACCGGAACAGCAGCATTGAACTCAGGCAGATGGCATAAATTGCTACTGTAGCTACCTGAAGGGCTGAATATCACTCTATCTAAGCTTTCGCGGCCAAATTCTCATACCATTTAGGATAGAACTTTCAACACCGACGGCGGTGTGATATCGTTTGCGTATCCATAGTATCTCCCCTTGAGCCTAATCTCGCACTCTCGCTAGGATGGTCAATCACAGATGACTACCCTTTTTCAGAGTCTCGTGACGTTTTGGATGCTGGTTTCACGGCTCTTGACACGCACATCACGTGAGATCAAGCGATCCACAGTGCTTTCTGTCACTTGACTGACCCTTCACGCTAAGTGACTCCAAATCTTCTTTCATTTTCCCTCCTCAATTACAACCAGGCACAGATAGCCAACCTCTCCATTCATCTTGTCTTGTATGTATTTTACTAACATTCAGCGGGACCTCTGCCCTCGTGTCAGGCTTAGCCAATGGCTCGCGCAGGTGTGCCATAGAAGATGCCCGGTTCGTACCCTTACTGCCCACCGCTCGTCGTGGTAAACGTCCCCTACAATAATTGTCAGACCTTGACTACAGGTATCTGGCCAAATAAAATCACCATTACCTTTTCTCCATTACCTCCGGCCCCCTTCTTCATGCTGCTGTCGTTCTGACCCTTGGGGTGGAGATAAAACCCGCATATCTCCCTCAACGTGTATAATTGCTTCCTGCATCCGCTGTAAGACCTCGAGCGCGAAAATTGGGACCAGCATTCTCACCATTGTGTACCTCTCCCTACCCCTCCTTCATGCTAGTCCTTCTGACGCGCATGCTGCAGACGTAATCCGAAAAATCTCCCCCAGTATACACGATGTCTTGCTTTGACTCCTCGGGGCCGTCTCAGTACTAGTTGGGTGCGGCCTCGCTTGGTTAAGTTTAGCTTGTGGTATTGAGCACTTTGAACCGTGGCATACTCACAGAACCCTGTTTGAAATGATTCCCGCCCTCCTCAGCCATTGTTCCACTTTCCTGTTGCTTATTCCATCTTCCGTTGCGCATCTATCACTCGAACAACGGCTGGCAGGGGTGACGCTTCTGTTTCTCGATCCTGATTGCGGATATTTGTACGGGACCATGGGCGGAGTTCTCGTATCGCCAGAACACGAAGCTTTGATGTTACGCTGGTATGAATTTTGTTTGTCTTTTTTCCCACCCACCCAAACCCCCTTCCCCGAAGAAGAGGATATTCTAAACCTATTCTTTATCATATATGGATTTTTCACGCTCGTTGTCGAACGGGCAGTGGGGAAGCTTCGTCCCCCCTGGCATCCGCAGGGCTTGGATAAGCCCAAACGCTATGCTTGGTTAGCTTGCTGCAACATTGTACTGTAAGATAATAGCATACAAGAGGGTCGCCCCGACCCGGGCCCCCCCTATCCCCAGGAGGACCAAGGGAGTCCACCTCCCCACTGCCGCGTTGCAGCGGGCCAAGAAAGACATATCTTTTGGAGTAGATATTTTCTAATAATGTAGTGGACTGATGTATACTTAAGTATGTTGATAACGTATATTGGTAAGTGTATATGGAGAGAAGGGAAGGGAAATGGGGAGTGCGAACCCTTTATCCAGTAAAAATTCTAAAGCAAAACCGTGCAAGAAACGGAAGGCACGAGAAATGTTCCTGAACGCGGAATTTAAACCACAATTCGTACTTTTCACGTGAGCGCACAATAAACTACTATTCTTACAATTATCATCCTCATAAATCGCATCCTTCCCACTCCTCTTCTGCCTCTTCATTCTCTTACTCACATTCTGTCACTGGTAAAACAATTGAGACTCAATCATCTTCAAGACCCGAGGGGTTATGGCTGCCTTGATGCAGATACAAAGAAGAAATCGGTACTACCATGAACTTGAGCAGCAATTACTCAAAGAGACTCGAAAGCAAGAGCGACTGGAGTGGACGCAAAAGCTTGCGCACCGCAGTCAAAGACTGAAGCAAGACCCAGCCTACCGACGGAAAATGGAACTGCTGGCCCAACAGAAACTCGAAGATGAACGGGAAGCCGCGTTTCTGTACCTGTCCGATTACTGGCTACGTAACCTGTTCGGACATTTACCATTGCCGTGTCTTAGATGTCATAAGCGATTCTGGGAGTGGAGGAAAGGGGCGAAGGAGCAATTGAAGGAGCTGCGTGAGAGCGAGAGAACGGACATGGCTCGCCGGTCCAGGGGTGGCTCATTGTCTTGGGGGATGGGTTGGTTTTGGTGCAGATGATGGTGCTTTACGTGGTTATGGGAGAGTTTGGATCTATCGTGCTGGTAACCAAGTACCACAGGAATCCACTTCGTCAGAGAACACTTTCCCACACAGACACAGAGGACCAGGGCGGACACAATGCTGTACACATTAACGGAAGTGGGCTTTACTTTCCTCTTTTATACATTACCAACCACGACTCCTACGGAACAAGAAGAGGTTTTCAACATTGAACATTCGGACTCCGTTTCCTACAAGTTGACAAGCGAGTGTTCCGTTTGGTGGAATCGGTGACTCGTTGGGATGGTATTGGACTTAGGTACTGATGGGTGCTTGGTAGGGCTGAAAGTGTGCAAATGTCATCCCTTACCAAGCGGGCGAGCAAAGGCGGGAAGGCAAATGGCAATCTCCGACAATCAGCCACAAACGGTCTACACAGTATGGTCTACCTTATGGTCTACTTAAGCAGGTACTTACTTAAGTTGGTCTAGAGTTCAGCCCTACCACCCGACAAAATTCGATGCTTGTGAGCGCGGGGATCTTCTCCAGCGAAAAGAGAAAAGGCATTTCAAACGTCATCACGCATCACCTTCCCCTGCCTTCATTCAAACCAATCAAACTTATTCAACAACGTCTCCACCGGCTATATTACACAGTAACCGTCCACGATCGTCTTCCCTACGCAATGACCGCAATACACCGTTACGTCGTAATTGCAATAATTTCAATAATATCAATCCCTGAACACCGACAAGCCACCAGCCACCATCATCGAGATCGGCAAGCGGAGCATTTGGTTGGCGTGGGTTGGCGTGCCCGTTGAGCGAATCAGGCCAGCCATGTCATCATAACTTCGGCCACACTCTCCACTCTTCAATTCCATCGTTTCCTTTTTCGGCCCAAATCTGCCAACGCCTGTTCTCGGCCCTGAGAGGAACTCCCCCATGTTGCTCAACATCGAGATCTTCCATTTCCTAGCTGCAAAAAGAGGCTCTCTCATGTCATCCTGTCATCCGTGTCACACATTCCATTCTGCACTAAGTAAATCTATCCTTCCCCTAGCTAGCCATGGGGAAGCTATGGGAAGTCCCAGGCTTGACGTAGCGAGCCAAGGAAAAACCGTTTCATAGTTGAATCTCACTTCTTTCAACTTGACAACGTCTCCTACAATAGTCCTTGAGCCTTCCATTTGTGCTTCCCCCAGCTCATTCATTTTTTCCAACAACTCTCCTCATTCACCTTCATAGCCCTCATGCAGAATCCTCTTCGTCGCCCCGCGGGCAATGCTCCCCACCATGCCACCCACAATGCTTCCCACAGGAATTCCCACAGTGCTACCCGCAATACTTCCCACAGAAACCGAGACCTAGAGCGCAACAGACACGACAGGAATGATGATGGTTATCTCGCCAAGGATGTCCGCGGCCACTTGATTGCTATGTCTGGCGAGTTTGTGGGAACCTACATGTTTCTGTTCTTCGCCTTTGGTACGAGAAATCGCTTTATCTAGCTTACTTCGTGGCCCTGCTTCTTGAGTGTCTAATTGGAATCACAGCTGCCACCCAGATTGCCAACACCATCACTCCCTCAGATCAGCCAAACTTGAACCAACTCCTGTTCATTAGTCTTGCTTTCGGTTTTTCCTTGGCAGTAACAGCTTGGGTGTTCTACAGGATTAGTGGTGGCCTGTTCAATCCCGCCGTATGCTACAACATCTTTTTGAGGCTCGTGGAACCTTTCTGACAGTAGGAGCAGGTTACCCTGGGTATGGTCATCACTGGTACCCTGCCAGCACTCCGAGGTGTCTTGCTATTTCCTGCTCAGATGCTCGGTGGCATGTGCGCTGCCGCGGTAGTGTCGTGCTTGTTCCCTGGTACATTGGCCGTTGAGACAACTTTGACCAACGGGACGTCAATTGTCCAAGGCCTCTTCATAGAAATGTTTCTTACGGCAGAACTCATTTTCACCGTGCTCATGTTAGCTGCAGAGAAGAACAAGGCAACATTCATCGCTCCTGTTGGCATTGGTTTAGCATTATTCGTTTCAGAGCTTGCCGGTACGTGTCTATAGGCTTGTTCGTCTGATATCTAGCGCGGAATACTGATGGTTCTTTTAGGTGTGTACTTCACGGGAGGCTCTCTAAATCCCGCTCGCTCTTTCGGTCCTTGCGTGGCGAATCGGAATTTCCAAAGATACCATTGGATATACTGGGTTGGCCCCTTTCTAGGTGCTTTGATCTCAGGCGGTTACTACAAATTTGTCAAGTTCAACAACTACGAGGAGGCCAATCCGGGCCAAGACGACTCCCATCATCCGCAAGACACTGTTGACAAAGTCCGTTGAGTGGACAATGTTCTTCGGATATTTCGCCATCTGTTATGGCTAACATTGTTTCATGTTTTGACCATTCTTTCGCCATGTTTTGTCATTTACATGTACATGTGAGCCAGTTCTTGCATCTAACTGGCGTTTGTCATCTCTTGGGGGTCTGCAGGATAAATGCATGGGGGTAAACACTTGTATATCGAGCGCGGACGCATCGATAGTAGCGAAGCGTTGGAAAAGATTTTGACAATCATTGGTGGCGATGCCCTTTGTCTTGTGTGGACGGAGAAATGTTGTAATTGTTGAAATGATGGCGCTGGATCTGCGAAGTGTAGAACTGTAGATGTAAGACAAAACTGCACGACGCTTCAAATTTCAAACCGCGCTATGGCTTCTTACCAGTCCACGCCGTCTTTATGCTCAGAGTGGTGGCTACAAACGTAATGTTTTGAGAGGGTATCGTTAACTGCTTCATCACGTGCTCACGCGTCAAAGCAAAAACCGCGACGTTCATCATCACTTTAGTGTGACGCGACACCTCTCCTAAAGTCAACCAAGGTCATGACCAGGTTCACTGGACATGAACAAACCTTTTCGACCGCCTCTGCTGAGGAAGGTTGACAACCCCACGGTCTCAAACGGCACGTATGGCGAGGAGCCACAGACAAAGCGAAGGCGGATCAGCAGTGATCAGGAGGACGTGGACAAATCTGCTGGACCGCAATTGGTGTTCAAGAAGCCCGGGATCTCATCGCTTCCTAGGAAACCTCTCTTAGCGGTCAAAAACCCCTCGGTAGCAGCACAGGTCACTCAGCCTCCGAATGGCGGAGTGGAAGGCTATTATAATGTTCTTTGGTACGTACGCTCTTGACCGTTCATGATTTATGTGGTGATTTGACTCTGTGTAGGCGGAAATATACGAACAAGAAGCATAAGATATGGGATGGCGATGGAGTGCTTCACGTCAGTGGCGGGTATGCTTATCTACAAGATGTTTCGGGGCGTGAGATGGGAAGGACCGCCTGCAATGAACCTCTCCTGCCAGGTTCTCCCTTATCTATGGGTGGAAAAGAGGTGGAGGTTGACTCTGTGATATCCAAAGAAGACTTCCTCTCCGGTCGACCGTTCCTCAAATCCAGCAGTGTGAAGCCTGCGCCGGAATTCAAACAAGTTTCCGTATCTAAGCAGCAGCCGAGACCAGAGATAAAGGAGAAGCTCCTGCCGAAGAAAGCAGAGGTGAAGAAGATGATCAATGTACAAGCTCCAAGAAGTGTTGCCTCCCAGACCCCATTCAGAGACCCGGTGCTTGCGAGCACCGTCCTCCCCAAAACTGAGACCAAAGAGCCAACACCGAGACATGACCCTTCTACACCCGGTGCTCTCGTCATGACACGGCCGAGATTTGTGCCGAAGGGGAAACAGATGGTGGACGTTGTGGTCGATCCTATACTCACGAAACACCTACGAGAACACCAGCGTGAAGGGGTTAAGTTTATGTATGAGTGTGTTATGGGCATGCGTGACTTTGATGGTCAAGGTGCGATTCTAGCTGATGAGATGGGCTTGGGCAAGACATTACAAACGATTGCCCTCTTGTGGACTTTGTTGAAGCAAAATCCTGTCACAGAGGGTCCACTTGATCCGCCGCCTGTTATAAAGAAAGCCCTCATTGTCTGTCCCGTTACTCTAATCAACAATTGGCGAAAAGAGTTTCGCAAATGGCTTGGTGGCGACCGTATTGGTGTCTACGTTTTCGACGATAACCAGAAACGCATTACGGATTTTACAAAAGGAAAAGCTTACAATGTCATGATCATTGGTTATGAGAAGCTACGATCCGTCGCGGAAGATCTTAAGAAGGGACACGGGGTTGACATTGTCATTGCTGATGAGGGTCATCGCCTCAAGACTGCCAAAAACAAGAGCGCACAGGCCATCAAGTCCTTGAACACTTCAAGGAGAGTGATTCTCTCAGGCACGCCCATTCAAAATGACTTGAGTGAATTCTTCATGATGGTGGACTTTGTTAACCCTGATCTACTGGGCACATTCAAGACTTTTACAAAAGAATTCGAAGTACCAATCGTGAAGAGTAGACAACCGGGCGCTCTGGACAAAGATATCGAGAAGGGGGAGGCAAGAAGCGAAGAGCTGGCTTCACTTACGAGCAAATTCATACTCCGCCGAACCGCCGATATACTTTCGAAGTATCTGCCCCCAAAGACAGAGTATGTAATTCTCTGTAGGCCAACCGCGGCTCAAGCATCAACTTATAAATATGTTCTTGCGTGCCCTGCGTTTCAAGCGGCTTTCGGCAGCACCGAAGCGTCCCTTCAACTTATTACAATCCTCAAGAAGGTCTGCAACAGCCCTTCACTGCTCAACAGCAAAACACTGTCAGATCCTTCGGCGCCAGTAAATCCAACAACAGCATCTCTATTGGCCAGCATACCGCCCCAGCTCCTTCGAACTAGCGCCGGAAGCACCAAGTTACGCGCTCTCGATCAGCTCCTGCATTATATCCGAACAACGACTTCAGAAAAGGTTGTCCTTGTATCGAATTATACAGCTACGCTCGACCTTCTGCAAACCCTCCTGGCCTCGCTCGCCTACCCTTATCTCCGCCTCGATGGCTCCACCCCCTCCGCCAAACGCCAGGAACTCGTTGATTCTTTCAACCGCTCTCCTGCTTCCACTTGTTTCGCTTTCCTCTTGTCCGCCAAATCTGGCGGCGTGGGTCTCAATCTCATCGGTGCCTCCCGTCTCGTGCTCTTTGATGTGGACTGGAATCCGGCTACAGACTTGCAAGCTATGGCGCGTATTCATCGCGATGGGCAGAAAAGGCCGTGTATCATTTATAGATTCCTCATGGCTGGAGGTATAGATGAGAAGATTTGGCAGAGGCAAGTTACGAAGTTGGGACTGGCAAGTAACATTATGGATCAGCAGAAAGAAGGCAAGAATAATTTCTCAAGAGAAGAGCTCAAAGATCTTTTTAGACTGGATGAAGGTCTCTCTTGCCAGACGCACGATCTCCTTGGTTGTGCGTGTGATGGGGGAGGATTGCCGGACTCGGCGATCGAGGTTCCAACTCCGAAAGAAGTCGTTGATAGCGGAGACGAAGCTAGTGAAGAAGAAGAAAATGAGCTTCCGGCTCTTGCTAAACTTGTCCCGGCAAATAAACTTGATATGGAAAAACAGGAACGGGAAATTAGAGAACGGATCCGTGGTACGTCGTCTAAGAAGGGAGAGGTGAATAAGATTGAAAGTCTTATGGCGTATTCGCATATTGATACTTCGAGATTCGCCCACGAGGATGATGAGGATATGGAGGCTATGGTGAGGGATGAGGTGTTGTTGAGGGTGCTGAAGGATGAAGGTAATATGGTTTCTTTTGTTTTTGCTAAGACGATGGGTTAGAGTGAGGAGGGTGTTAAGGCTCTGTGTTGCATTGCATTGGTGGCGCTAAGGATGAGGGAGAGATAGATGGCATGTTGCTGCCATAAACTAGAGCTATCTGCTGCATTTGTAGGGAAATGTCATAGAAAGGACACGCTAGAAGTTGGATGGGTATGAAATTGCTGTTGATCCAGGGATATACTATAGACTCACACCAAAACCACTTAAGACTACTCATATACCCCCGACCTCATTAGTCCATCACCCTATCATCCCCCTCCCCCTCCCCCCTCCTCTCCAACAAAAACTCCTCAATCCCCACATGCACCCTAACCCCCCTCTCCTCCATCATCTCATGCACCCCCCTCAACTCCTCCTCCCCCATCCCCCCCTCCCGCAAATACTCAAACGCCAACAACCACAACTCCTTCACCCACGGACACCCCCTCACAGCCCTCCAATACACACTCTTCGCCCTCTCTCCCCCCACATCCCCATCCCCGCCTCTGAAATACTCAAATAGGAAATACAATTTCCATATACCAGCGCAGTTTGCGCCTTCGCTTTCGACTGCGCGCTCGAATGCGCTGCGGATTGTGTGGGTGGTGCTGCCGAGGGTGAGGGAGCGGTGGAGTTCGGTGTAGATGGTGAAGAGGTGGGTTGTGATGGGTTTTTTTGAGGAGGGGGGGAGATGGTGGGTGGTAGTGGAATTTACGATGGAGCGGACGCGGTCGTTTAGGGTTTCGTGGTTGTTGTGGAGGGAGAGGAAGATGGTGTTGGTGGGGAAGGCGGAGATGCTTTCTGAGAGGGTGGAGCGGAGGAGGGAGGGTTGGTAGGGGTGGTGAGTGGTGGTGTGGTGGTGGAGGAGGCGGGCGAAGTTTTGGTGGAGGTGTTCGAGAGAGGGGTGGGGGGGTGGGGGGAGGAGGGGGAGGGAGATTTTGTAGACGGTGTGGGCGGAGGGGAGGGAGAGGGATGTGGTGAGGTAGCGGAGGAGGATGAGGAGGGAGATGGAGAGGACGGCGGGGGTGGGGTGGTTGTGGGAGAGGAGGTGGTCGAGGGTGGTGGTGAGGGCCTGGGGGGTGGGAGGGTTAGTCTTTGTATAGGTATACGTGCTGGCTGAGGGGAGGTGACTGGCGTACCTTTTCTGCGCGAAGTAAGAGTGCCGGTTTTGCGCTCTGGTCTTCTCTCTCTGATGGATTCAATTGAACTTCATCATTGCCGTACTGGAGCAAGCGTTTCAGAGCGTCTTGCGGCCTCCCTGCACTCAGCAGTTCCCAAATCCAGGTATGCCACAGCAACAGGGTGCCCGAAAGTTCGTTGGATATCTTGCCCATATTTATGGAGGATACGATCACGGTCTCCGCTTTACCCGGATTGCCCAGACGGTATTCCACCAGTGCATATGCGTTGTAAAGTCGAATATTAGATGATTGTCTCTTGAGGAGAGTCTTTGATGTCTTTCTAACAGTGTCTGGGGAGAGGCGCAATTCGAGGGCTAGAAGCAATTCCGCAAGATTGTCCCCACCTACACCAGCAAGAACAAGGGTTTTGACGACTTGAAAGACCCAGCTCTTCTCCAAAGGACCCTGGTCTTCTGAATACTCGGTTTCCCAAGCATCGAAAGGTGAGAACCAAGATCCCTTCAATGAAAATAATGAGTCTGATGAGAGTTGATAGACTGACGCGGGAAAGTTCAGGGCGTTAGTCCTCGAACTGGTGTCGAGGGAAGGGTCTTGGTCATCGACATCATCTGAGGTAAGTAATTGCGGCTTTGGGTTTTGTATTCTCCAGATTGGTAGCAGGCTACCTGGCGAGTAGAGAGACTCGTTGCGCAGAAATCTATCTTCCCGCCAAAGCCTTGACTTCATAGCAGAGCCTTCTATTTCAAGCGTTGGGAGATAGCAGAAGGCAAGGAAGGCGTCTAAAAGAGCCTTCTGACTTATCTGTGAAGGGCAGTCGATGAGAAAAGGTTGGATGTCAGAGAAAAGGATCACCCTGTAGGGGTCGTTCTCTTCTACATCATCAATAGTTCGGGCGGGCTTTCGAGCCAGCAGACCCTGTCTACGCTCCGCGAGAAGCCACGATTGCCAAAGATTCTTAACAATTCCGATCGGACGGGATTCTCCTGTTTTGGGCTGAGGGGCATCGCCTTGTTTGTGAAAATAAGTTGCCCACCCTTCAGAATTATTCTCGCCAATGCGAGGTACTTCGCTGTCCCAGAATTCTTCAAACACTGATAACGTAGTCTGATGGAGCGAGCCACCTCTTTTGTGTTCTTTACTATACAAGTGGGCAGGCTTGAAGAATACATATTCTAGCACTGCCTGCCATGCCGCCACCGCCAATTCCGAGAAACCAGACTCTCGCAAGAACAGGGTCATACGAAGCAATATATATAACTGAATCTCGTATATTTGCTCTTTTTCGGCAATTGACTTCACGTCATCCTGCTGAACACGACTGAGGAATTCCAAGCATTCGAAATACACGGTTTGTACTTCTTCATACTTGAATGCAGTAGAGTTGGTTTGCTTGAGATCCAGATACTTGGTCCATAGCCTCAGAAATCCCGGATTATCCTGTAGTAGACTTTTCGATTGAGATGACAGCTTCTCGCTCGTCCATACCTGAGCTGCCTGGTCTATCATTCCAAGTACCAGGTTCTCTCGTCCCTCTAAATCAGTGACCTTTTCTAGAGCCTTTTGATACATGGATAATTTAATGTCAGCGTTGGCTCGTCTCTCAGCATTCGTGAGCCCTCTTCTTTTCGAAGTCCGAGATACCTTGAGTATATCGTCTTGATTATTGATTAGTTCAAGCCAAGCGCGATAGTTGCCCGGGTCTGCTTCTGTTCGCCTGGATAACTCGACTCTTCTATCCTGGGCCGATTCATCTATAGATACACTTCTCTCGACTTGATCATCCGCAGACGACGCATCATCGTTGAACATTAGGTCATGATCGGCAGGCTTATAATGCGACTTGGCCTTACCTTCGATCGATCTATAATGGTCACTGTCTTCGAGCGAAGACGACTCCGAGTTCAGGCTTGATCCGTCATTGCCTCGTCTTCTCTTAGTTCTTCGAGCGGCACTTAACGACACAAAATCCACCGTAGCATCAACATCTGGTAAAGGATTGGCTTGTGGTCGGATCTTCAGCTCTCTTATGGAACCTCCGCTTGGATTCTCTAACGAAGGCCGTTTTCCTCTTACAGATAAGCCATGTTCTCTATAGGAGAGTATCAACCCTTTCTCATTACTGAGTGACCGATCAATCCTCTGCTCTTGCGAGGAGCCCAAAACATTGCCAGCACCCAAGCGGAAATAAGACGGTGTCGCATAGCGGTGAAGCGCACCGAACGTGAGATTATCCGGGTCACCCACTCTGTCGACTGCGAATAACTTGGCTTTATCCTTTCCGTCATCAGGATCCTCTACGAGCAAGTGTGGGGTGGCATGCTGGTTCTTCTCCTTCCTCTCCCGACGGTCCTCGCAATCTCGGTGGACATGTTTATCTGAATCTGCCGGGTCATTGCGAATACCGGAGACTATCAGCGATACATGCTGATGCCCTGAAGCAGAACGGGCTATTGGAGAGTCTTCATGGGAAGGTGCTTGATATTTCGGAGCGCCTTTGGGTCGAAAACTGGCGAATGTGGGAACGGGTCTCTTTCCCTTGTTACCATTGGCATCCGGGGCACCTAATGGGGATTCTGATGGCATACTGACGTACAGCGTGAAGGTCTAAAGCCTTATCAAGTCTACTGACTTACTATGACAACAGCTAGAAGGGTTCACCTGAAAACCCCTATAGGGCTGATGCCTAGAGGCCCCTAAAGCTGATCCCTTAGGAAATATGATTTAGGCGAAAGATACATAGCTTTGGGGACCAAGCCTATCACCTAGGAATAGGGTATCTCTTGGGGGTTTTTTTCCCTTGGCAACGGCGGCTCGGCATACCTTCCCCGCCTCCTTGAGCTAAATATTTTCTTTAAAAAGAAACAGGTTCAACCATCTTGAGCTGCTGGTGCTATGCCAGCAATTTTGCTTCCTCTAGACATAGACAATCTGTACAGCTATGACGACCGTGCTCGCTGCGCAGTTGGCTCAGATTCGTGCTCAGTCTACGAATCCTCTTAATCTCAAAGCCCAGAAGAAAGCGCACTCACAGTCCCTTCTTTTCGAACCACCCGTCGCCGCAACACAAGATTTTGATACAATATATCAAATATGTTATGAGGGTTTCCAGGAGCTCTGCCGTCTAGATTCATGCTTCAATGGCTTCGCTGGGAATATATTCGGTGAACAGAGCAAACAGGAAGACCGGACGCAAATGACAGCAGCCCAAAACCAACGGCTTGATATGGCCATTGAAGAGTTCCTTGGTTTAGTCAGTAGCAGGTTACTTCTCAAGCCAGCGCTTAAAGCTGTGGAGTGGCTGGTAAGGAGGTTTAGGTCAGTACACCCTTGGCATCTCCAGGCTCACACTTTATTGTGCTAATCTATATATCCTTACAGGATCCATGAGCATAACACATTATGTCTAGTACTTTCCTTCCTCCCGTTTCATACACGACCAATTTTCGCAATTTTGCTCTCAATCCTACCTCAGAAGCTGCCGCCCACGCTCAAGTTCCTACATCCATACATCCAGTCACTCGCAAACCCTCCACGGCATACGATTGTGTATTCTGCTTCGAGCAGTCGCGCTTTTTTTGCCGCCTTCAGCGCGTATGTCTTCAAGTCGGAGCGCTTGGGTTACCACCATCCAGCCCTGATATCGTTCTGGGCGTCAATTGCTACTGAAGCCGTAGCATCGATGCTTGACCAGGCCCGCTCAGCCAGACTGGAATCTCAGAAGCAAAACCAAGAAGACGTGGTCCTATTCCTTCTGCCAATCCTTAATGAAGGACTCTCGACGGAGAAATCGCCTGACCTTCGCGTTGGGTGTTACATGATTTTGACTGTATTAGCTTCTAAAGCGGATCTTGACGATGGTGTATTAGCTGTCCTGATGGAAGCTGTCACTTCTGAGTGGACGCAAACTTCTCATGCAGGCATCATCTGCCTCTCCGTTTTGGCACAGCAGAGACAAGTTTCCGACCTACCTAAAAGCGTCTTCAAGTCTGTCATCGTGCTCGAGAACCTAGTGGACGATCTACTTACTCTTCGGGAGCAATATACAGTAGAAAGACTTACTCTGAGTATAATATTAGGAATTATAAAGGGTCTCAAAAGGACCCGAGACGAGAGCAGGCTCCGCCTCCTCCGGACTTTGATCGAATCCAACCTCATGGATGAGGCATCTACTGCCATTGCCATCGAGTCTGTTCTTTCGGTAGCTCAGACGTTGCCCCCAGAGGCAAAACCCGATCTTGACGTCCAAGGCTCATTGACGGATCTGGTCCTTCGTCTTGCCGATTCCACAGTAATAGGAGATCTGGTGCAGACTGCCATAAAGGCTTCCGGCCTTGATATAGTTCAAGTGCGAAAAAGGCTTGGCCGAGCTTCTGACTCCGATGAAACGACCCCGGATCCGACTAATGAGGATGTCGACATGGAGAATCTAGACGAGCGAGCACGGACAGAAGACTTCGAGGTTCTCGCAAGTCGGATTCCAACTAGGACGGCCTATGAGATATCATTTCTATCACATTCCGATTCTTACGTCTTTGACAGTCTTGCGCATGCCTTTATAGCTGTTTCCGCCTCATCTATAGATCTCGAAAGGTTCTCGAACCTACCAGTGCTTCGGAAACCTTTGGCAATGAGCGAACCGCTTTTCTTCTCGTTTTTTATCCGAATATGGTGCGGCAACGTCTCGGCCATCGCTCGCGCGGCAGCAATTCAGTTAGTGGCAAAGACCATTGCGGTGATGCCTCTCACAGCTGACCTCCAGATTCTACTACCATACTTTGTCTTTGCTTTAGCTGATCAATCTACAAAAGTTCGTCGAGCAGCGGCAGAACTTGTCTTGCTTTTGGCCTCTGCCTATGCGAAAGCAAACGGGACGGATAAGGATCTTGCAGACTTACCAATACTGGGTCAGAAGGAGATTTACGGCCAAGGCAAGGAGAGCAAGAGTTTGTCGTGGCTCTCCGTAAAGGAGACCCACAAATTCCTGGCGGATCTATTGGTTCCCGGGTTAGAGGAGTGCTTGCTTGACGCTACACACATCCGTCAGCTTCTCTCTGATAACTTCAATGGTGTAAAGCATAGTTCGGCTGACAATACCATACGTAAAGAATTGAAGACCTCAGTGCGCCTGGCTATCTTTGGCTCCCTCTGCAGCCATGTAATTAACACACCTTTGTACCTTGTCAAGTTCAGGCTACTTAAGATACTGAACACGGTTCCGAAGGTAGGCAGTACCTCGAGAACCAAGCTTTTATTGCCTCTATTGTCGGATGTGGCAAATCAAAAGCCAGAGGAGCAGGAACAACTTTGCCGGGGTGGGGCGCTTGATCCATCGCAACTCATGGAACAGATAGTCAGCATCGTCGTTGCTACAGATCGAGAGGGTATGCAAACCTTAAAAGCGATACTCGAGGTTGAAGTCCAGTCGCGATTCCTAAAACTTAGAGCGGCAGCTTTGCGCCACCTCCAGTCGATATGGTCATCAATGAAACCGGATCTGCAGGCCTCTTTTGCTAGATTACTATTAGAGCAGGCTATCGGAACCCCAGAACACGTGACAGGCGTAGATACAGGTATTGAGGCTATGGGGATATTACGAGCAGTTCCACTCTCTGCTCCAATCTTGCAGTCCTTTGTCGAGGGACTACCAAGCATATCGTCCAATCTTCAGGACAAACCTTCTGCATCAAAGCGTCGGCGAACTAGTCACGGACAGGCCGAGCAGGTTGTGAATCTTGATGCGGAGGACTTGGCTCCCATTGTCAGAAAAATCACTTTGGTTCTCGAATTGTTAGAAGAGGCTAAAGCAGGAAAGGATCCTGAACTTCTCAAAGGACTATTCCAACTTTTCTCTGATCTACACCACTGCTCTAGCCATTCATCCACAGCAACGGGCTATCTCCAAATTTCAGCTATGGATAGCATGCTTGCAATTGTCAAGACCACAGAGAATGCTTCAAACTTGCCCGGTGATAGATCAGCTATCCGAGCTGATGTCCTTGTTGATTGTATTAGGACTACGAAAAGCCCCCAGGTGAGAAACACCGCTCTACTGCTTGTATCGGCTTTGGCAACAGCTGCACCAGAACTAGTTTTACACAGTGTTATGCCAGTATTCACGTTCATGGGTGCGAATGTGCTCCACCAGGATGATGATTTCTCGGCATATGTGATGTCAAGGACTATGGAGTCAGTCGTTCCGCGTCTAGTCCAGTCATTACACAAACGGAAAGAGGGTCCATTCGCTGGAGTGGCCGAGTTACTCCTGAGCTTTGCTGCTGCTTTTGAGCATATACCCTCTCAGCGACGTCTCGATTTGTTCCATTCGCTAGCCGACAAAGTTGGCCCCGCTGACTATCTTTTCGCCCTGCTAACGATCTTGATCGACAAATATCCAAATGATTACAGCGTTATACAGTTTGCCGCTGATCTTGCAGGCCGATATAACATCATAATACGTCTCCAAACCATAGCAAAATATCTGCAGGTCATACTGGACGTCCGGAGGCCAAAGCCAACGATTTCTGCACCACTCCTTATCATCGACGGACATAATACGGCGGAGAACGCGGTTGCCAATCTGCTGCCTCTTATTTGTGTGATTCTTAGTGATACTGGTCTAGTTTCCATAGCATCTTCACGGTTTTCACAAGACGATGACTATACTGTGATCATGCAAAAGACCTATGAACAGATTCTAGAACAAGTATTCACGCTGACAGAGCAATACAAGACTCATGCAGAATTGGCTACGCTATGCCTTCAACTACTGAATGCTTCTCTTGGTTTACTCCCCTTATCAAAGCTTGTTGGAACTCTCGAAGCTCTGCTCAGCCGTACAGATGATACTATCCGTCGGCAAGTTCTTCGATCATTTGAGGCACAACTCAATGATAAGAAAAAGGACCAAAGAGCCTCGCAGACAGCTTGCTTGGGCTTTCTTTCCAGACTTGTTTCTATCATTGAAGAAACCTTGGATGTACCGTTGCGCCATACCACCATCGCCTGTGTGGATCGGATCGTACAAATGTTTGGGAAGAAGGAACCTTCTGCCGTTGTTCTTGCAGCTCAGACAATCTGCGGTAATGGTTGCCTAGGAGCAGCGGAAAGCAGCCTACGAGTCATCTCACTACTTTGCTTGACTACAATGATTGAGGCTGCCGGCGATGGATTTGTTTCAATTATACCCAGATCGTTTCCACTGGCTATCCGGTATTTGGCTACCAGCATAGGAGAAGATACAGAAGACAAGACTTTACATAATGCAGTCTACTCATTCTTAGGAGCCCTCATGATGTACCTACCCTGGGCGGTTACTGGTGCTGATCTAGACCGGCTTTTAAGTGTATCACATGAGTCCGCGAACGCAGACATGGGGAAACTTTGTGATCAAAGGCGCACCGAGGCTCTGGAGTTAGTGCCGAACCAGGTAGGAGTGAAAGATTGTCTCGCGGCACTGGACAGGACTTGGTCGAACGCGATGAGAGAGGGCCCTCTGGTAAGCTTGCTGATGTGGGCTCGTAATAAGATCTGTTAACGATTAGATAGGCTATCAAAGATCACCTCCGAATTCTTCGCCAAGCCATAAATCGCCAGCCGAAGTCGATGATTATTAAGTATTCAGAGACATTGGGCTGGTTGTTCCTCAAGATGTTTGACTTGCGCCATATACAGCTCTCACCTCCTACGGAGGATAGTTATACTGCAAAGGAGATAGAAGAGGTTGAAGCCGAAGTTAACGAAGCTGCGATCGCTATGATATACAAGCTTAATGATGCAACTTTCAGGCCTCTGTTCATGCGTATCTCGGATTGGACTAATGCAACAATGTCAAAGAAAGAAGGGGAAAGCAGGTTACACAGACAGACAACTTGGTACGGATTTCTAATGCAATTTTTTCAAACTCTAAAGGTAAGTCAAGAGATCTGTCTTCTTTAGGTCAGTGCTAATCGAATCATTACAGTCCATTGTCACGAGCTATGTCGGTCTAATTATTGACGATTCTGTCAAGATACTGAAAACAATCTCAACAACGGACGATACGTCTACGGAGCTATGGCGCCGAGTTGTCCTGACCCTCACCAAGACTTTCGAGCACGATCAGGACGGTAGGATCTGTCTAATTTAAAGTCATTGCTTTTGTCATGCTGACAATCATCCAGACTTCTACCAAGCTCCTGCGCATTTCACTCCCGTCTGTAATGCTCTTTTAAATCAGCTTGCGTACGCCGCACAACTCCCGCTTCTCCCTGAACTCATTCCAGCCATTGCCGAGCTCGCAGTTGCAGCGGACTCGTCGGTACACCACAAGGAGATGAATTCCACAATACTAAAGTACATGCGCTCTGAAAGTACTGCGGTACGATTGGCTGCGGTGCAGTGTGAGAGTACGTTGACTGAGAGGCTGGGAGAGGAATGGTTGGCACTCTTACCGGAGATGCTGCCTTTCATCAGCGAGGCACTCGAAGATGATGATGAACTCGTGGAGCATGAGGTGCAGAAATGGGTTGTGAGGATCGAGAGTATATTGGGCGAAAGCCTCGTTCCAATGTTGCAGTGAGCTTTTCATAGCTTCGATACACCCATACAGGTTGCAATATCACATGGTCGAGCCAGGATTCATATGGGCTCAGCTAGTTCCACACCATTGCCTAAGCATTACGGCAAACTGTAACATCATAATATCCAAAATCGGTTTCTTTTCCACTTCAATTTGCCGAAACGTAGGTTTATGGATGCTACTACTGGCTTTCGTGATTGAATATCGAAACTATAGGAAGAGGAGGCGTAAAAATGCATAGCACGACAGGCATTCCTATGTACGTATTATGGCATGTGCCGGGGTAGGCAAAGGCCTCATTGCAATCGAATATATCTTCAGGGGCATATGGATTCTTTCTGAAGAGCCCATCATTACAGTACCTTATAATGAACATGCGTGCACAGCTACAGGTCTTTTTCTGCCAGCAAAGCGATGTTCTTAGCGAACACCAGCGGCGAGCCGTCCTCTTTATGCCCAATATCCACGCACACAGGAATGCTACCGAGAAGTATCTCGGGATCATTGGAACCAACGGCCTCCCTTTTGCAACCAACGAAAGTGAAGGGGGTTTAGAGGGAAAAGTATGATTCGCCTAGAGCAGCTGTCTCGGTCAGTAGTATTTGTCTGCCAAGTCCGTATAGCAATCTTGCTATCCTTATTCTACCTCGTTGATGGTCTATATAAGATTCATGAAATCGGTCAGGGTCGTACGAGTTACTTCAAATAACAGGACATAGCGAAGTATTATCTGACTATCCATCTCTTTTTGTAGACCGCGAGTTCAAGCGAATACAATACTTTTCCACAGCCTTCTTAAGATAAAAAGAAACCATTCAGTACTTTCGTCATGTCAAATAGAAAGCTCGGTCTATATGTTATCTGTTATCGAAGCAAAAAAGGAAGAGTGCTCGTGCCCTCACTTCCTGACTTCCTCCATCTTCTGACAAATGTTCCCAGCATTGAGAACCACCAACCCCCAGCAACCCCACTCCACCAAGGTCCCCGTCCACAAAATTTTGAACCCCTTTCCTCATACCCATACGAGTCGCTCCTCTCAGGCACAGTGTCCGTGCCCGCAGTATTCAAACCACATTCAGCCGTAATCCTCGAGAAAGCATCCACCGCCTCCGAAGCATAGCACTGATTAGACCCACTAGCGAAGTTACAATAGTAACCGACTCTATGTCCAACAACGGAGTAAAGTCAATCCACGACCAACGAAATCGCCATTACCGCATTGTGCTTCGAGTTCTCCGGCTACTTGGCCGTTGTTACTATTAGCGAGTGCGTAGCCACCAGATCCAATATTATTCGTGCCGAAATTGTCGCGTTTGAACTGGAATTTGAAATACTCTTTAAAGCATTCTTTGGGGCTACTCTATCCTCGTTAGGGGCTGTTGGAGATAGAGGGCTACTGATTAAGCGAAATTTAATTAGTACTGTTAAATATAGAGGGCTGCTAACTAAGCGAGATTTAATTAGTAGAGTAAAGTAGAAGAATATAATAAATATATTAATAAGTTAATATTATTAGAATTTAGCTTTAACTAAATAGTTCTTATTCTAAAATAAGTATTATATATTATATAATTACTATATATACGTATAATCTTCTATTACTCTTATTTACTTCTTTTTTAAGAATTAGATTATCTAATTTTTTAAATAAATTTCTTAATAATTATTAGTAATATAAAATTTAAACTTTATAACTATTAGATTAATAATTTAAATATAATAATTCTAATTTTAATATTCTTAATATAATATAGTAATTTTAGTACTTAGTATTAAATATAAATAGCTATTAACTAAGTAGAATCTAATTAATAGAGTAAAATATAAAGATATAATAAATATACTAATAAGCTTTTATTATTTTTACTTAAATATGTAAAAGAAGAAGAAATTTATTAATTATATAAAAATAACTAAAAAAAAATTTCTAAACCTCTAAATTCTTTTACTAAGGTTAAATAAAATTAGTATTTTCTAAATACTTAAGAATAGAATATTAAATTAGAAATATAATTTATTAAGTATAAGAATTATTATACTATATTAAGAATATTAAAATTAATATTATTATATTAAGATTACTAATTTAATAATTATAAAGTTTAGATTTATACTACTAATAGTTATTTAGAAATCTACTAAAAAATTAGATAGTATAATTTCTAAAAAAGAGATAAATAGAGGTAATAGGAGATTATATATATATATAGTAAGGTAATTATATAATATATAGCGCTTATATACTACGCTTATTCTAGAATAGAGGCTATTTAGCTAAAGGTTAAAATTTAATAATATTACCTGATTTTTTAGTAGATTTCTAAGTAATTACTAGTAGTATAAATCTAGACTCTATAGTTATTAGATTAATAATCTTAATATAATAATATTAATTTTAGTATTCTTAATATAGTATAATAATTTTAATATTTAATAAATTATATTTCTAATTAACTATTCTATTCCTATTTAAGAGATACTAATTAATTTTACTTTAATAAGAAAATTTAAAGATTTAGAGGAAAAAAGCTTAGCTACTTCTATATAATTGATAAATTTCTCCTTCTTTTATATAATAATATAAAAATAGTAATAGTTTATTAATATATCTAATATAAATTTTTTTATTAATTAGATTCCGCTTAATTAGTAGTTATCTATATTTATCTATATTATCTACTTTTTTAGAATTTACTAATTTATTTTTTCTAAAAAAATAAGTTATTATATAATTTAGAATTAAAATATTAAAAAGTTAAAATTTTATATAATAAAATATAAGTAGTAAAAATAGTAGTATTTTATTTACTTAACGTCTAGACTAGTCTAATTTAGTATAATTATTCTTTATTGATACTAAGTAATACTAGTAGTCTATAGTAAGAAGTAATATATTATACTTATAAATTTTAATAATACTTTATATCTATTCTAATTTCTACTCTTATATAAATATAGATATAGACTCTTATTTTTTTATTAATTAAATAATCTATTTAATAAGAAGATTATTTATTATATTAGTAATTACTAATAACTAGATTTAAAAGAATAATAAAATTTAGTAAATAGTAGAGTTATTTTTAGTAGTATTACTACTAATTCTTTATTATACTTATAGAGTTAGTCTATACTAGTATTAAGTTACTATTTTTTTTATTCTATCAAAATCTAACTGTAAGGCTGAGCTTAGTTAGCTTTACTAACTAAGCGATAGCTTAGCAGCTAGATATTAAATAGTAACTCTTATAACTCTAATTCTTCTACTTATAACTAATTAATTAAGGATAATTTAATCTTATTTTAATAGATTATAAGTCTAGATTTATAGATATTATAAATAAGTAATTAAATAAATATTTTAATTATTCTACTTATTTATTTTATTCTCCTTTAGATATTAATATAGTCTATAGAGTTATTAATCTCTTAATTCTAAATATACTTACTAATTAAATAATTAATTTAATAGATAGCTATAATTATTAAATATCTACTATAATATATAGTTATAATAATAAGAGATACTTAATTATTTAAATATTAAAAATTATCTAATACTTAAATTAATATTACTTACTATACTACTATCTTTAATATAAAGTAGATATCTAAATCTTCTACTATTAAATATTTTTATTTATATAATATTATTTTCTAATATAAATAAATAGAGATTTTTTATATCTAAATAGGTTATATTACTTACTTAAATATCTACTTAAACTATTTAAATTACCCTTTATTAAGATTAAGACTATTAAGACTACTTTTATTTAAATAAATACTAAAAACTTTATAAAATTTTTATAAAAATATTTATAATTTATTAAATATTATCTATATTTATTATATTCTTAGTTGGCTATTATTTAATTAAATAATTAAGGAGAGTTAAAGACTAGCTACTATTTTTTTCTATCTATTAATTAGTAGTAATACCTTATTAAATAGAATTAAGATTATTTAAATATATTAAATTTCCTTTTAGTAACTAGCCATTATATTTTACTCCTATTACTAAATAAGAGTAGTATAAGCTCTAAGTATAAAGAGATTATTAAGTTTTTAAATAGAAGCTTATTTAAATAATTATCTACTTATTACTAAAATCTATAATTATTATTAAGAATTAATACCCTTTTTTAATAAAACCTAAACCTTATTATTAAATATTATTATATTAAATAATAGTACTTTCCTTATCTTATTAAAAAAGCTAAATGTTAAAGAGATAAAAAAAAGATTATAAGTCTTTTTAAAAAAAATATTAAAGGTAATAACTATTAGTCCTTATTTTATTTACTTTTATTTTATAATATAGGCTCTAAAGCCAGTGAGTTTACTCTTTTAGAGGTAAGTAGTACTACTATCTTTAGTTTTACTATTAAATAACGGCCCCTAAATATATCTATTACCTTAGATTAAAAATATTATTAAATTAATTTTTTTTATTCTTATTTATAAATACTTCTATTTTATTATCTAGTTTAGCTATTATCTAAAATAATTAAAATAGCTAATAATATAAATAGTTTTTAAAGAGGATTATTCCCCCTCTATATAATAAAAAAGCTTAAAGGGAAATATAATTATATTAAATAAACTTAGAAAATAGAGAACTAGCTTATAATTAATATCCTTAAACTATTTACTTTAGTAAATTAATTTAGAGTAATAATTATAATAAAGAATTATCTAAGCTTAAAAACTTATTATTTAATAAAATATAAAATTAATAATTAAAAGATTTTAGATATTATTATAAAGAAGTTTAAGCTTAAAAAAATAGATATTTTTACTACTTTAATTTATTAATTATATAGTATAATATTAGAAAGCTCTAAAATATTACTAAATATATTTAAAAATTCTAGAAGATTACTAATAACTTAATTAATCTATATAATAGCTATAGTCTATTAGAATCTTATTTTTATTATTTATTTTTTAAAAGTCTATATAAGATTTATTATATTTTTATTAATATTTACTCCTAATTATATAATTTATTTAGTTATAAGGCCGTCTTCCTCTCTAATATTTTAAATATTATAAATAATAAAGAAGTAAGATTATAAAGTTTTTAAAACCTTTTTAAAATTATTATAATAGTAAGAAGAGATAATACTAGTTAGAGCTTTAACTAAGACTATAATAATAATTAAATTAATAAGTCTAGTTAAAAAAAGAAAAAGGGCTCTTACTTATATTATAAAAATAAAAACTTATTTTTAAAATATAATAGTATTATTTATTAGTAGCTATACCCCTAGCTAAAGCTAATAAAGTTTAAATTAAAAGAGAAATATAAGAAATATTTAATAACTAATCCTTTAATAATAATATCTAAATTAAATAATAAGCTAGTCTTTACTAATTTAATAATTAATAACTTATTTTATAATTATAATAATACTTCTATATACTCTTTTATTTTCTCTTTTTATAAAGACTTAGCTAATTTAATTATTATTAACTTAATTTATAACTAATATATATTTAGTAATTATAATATTTTTATTAATTTTTAATTAATATCTATAATATATAACCCTATTACTAGAATTAGTAGTAAATTAGTTTAGTTTATAGATATAGGAACTATTTAAATCTTATTTTTAAATAAAAAAGTATAGCTCTAGAAGGATATATTTATATTTAAAATAAATATAAAGTTTTTATTAATATCTTAATTAATAGATATTAGGGTTAAGGTAGACTTTATAATTAATAATCATTTTCTAATTTATAGTTCTCTTAATATAATTAAAGTTAAATAATATTATAGAATCTTTATTTTTAAATTAAAAATAACTATTTTAAGATTAAATATATATAGTATATTAAATAACCTTATTTAATAATTTTAATATACTTTAATAGAGTATTTAGGTTAATTAAATATTATTTAACTATCTTAAATAGCTATTAAAGTTAATTTCTTTAAAAAAAATTAAGAATAAGCTTATTTATAAATATTATATATAAAGTTATTAAAAGTTAGCTTTATATAAAGATATAATTATACCTAGTTAATATTTTATAGAGTTTATTTATAGTAATATTTATAGCTCTATTAAACTAATAAACTTTAATAGAAATTATTATTTTATTATTTTTAAATATAACTATACTAATTTTTCTAAAGTTTTTTATATTAAGAATAAAGGTATAGTTTTTCTTACTTTTTAATATTTTAAGGGCTATTATAAATAAGAAGGCTACTATATTTAATACTTCTAAACTAATAATAATAATAAATATATAGAATATAACTTTAAATTATTTCTTATAAATAAAGGTATTATTTATAAGCTAATAATATCTAAAAATTTTAAATAAAATAGTGAATTTAAATATTTAGGTTTAACTTTAATATTAAAAATATATTCTATATTATTAAGTTTAGAACTTAATAAAGACTTATAACTTAAATTTTTAAATATAATTAATTAGATTATAATCTATAGCCCTATTACTAAGATAGGTAATAAGTTATTTTATAAAGTTTAAAAAGGTATCTTTTTTTTAATTATTTATAAATACTAAGCTTTTTTATATAAATTAGAAATTATCTTTAAAAAAAACTAGTTAATAAAAGTAAATAATATCTTTTTATTAATTATAAAGATAATTATATCTACTACCTATACTATTCTTAAATAAGTAAGATTCTTTAGGTATTTAATATCTATATTAAGAAATAAAAACTCGCCTTTATTAATCATATTATTTTATTTAATAATATCTATTATATCTAATTTAACTATATCTTAGATAATTATTTATATCTTATAATCTTAAATTTTAATAATAAGGACTTATTAAGTTTTAATTACTCCTTAATTACTATATTTTTTTATATAAATTTAGTTAAATTATTTAAGCTAAAAATCTATAATAAGGCTATATTAAAGAGTATATAATAAATATAATAAGAATTAGTAATAGATAATAAATATAAATTATTAATAAATAATAAAATATAATCCCTAATAATATTATCTAAGGAAAGAATTATTCTTAAAGGTAAATAAATCTATATATTAAAATAGAGTTTTAATAAAAAGGTTATTTATTATAAAGTATACTAAATAATTTAAGAATTTAAATAATATAAAAATCTTAATTATAATAAATCTTTTATTTTAATAATTAAATTTATAAGCTATAAGATTATTCTTACTATTATAGTTACTATAGATTAGGATATTAAATAAATAAATATTAAAATAACCTTTTTTTATAAATAAGTAGAGGAGAAAATCTATATTAAGTAGTTTAAAAACTATAATAAAGATAATAAAAATAAGATCTATTATTTTAATAAAGTTTTATATAGACTTAAGTAATTATCTTAAATTTAATATAATATTTTTACTAATTTTATTAAGACTTTAAGCTTTAATACCTTAAATATTAACTTAAATATCTTTATTATATCCTTAAATATAATAATTACTTTATATATAAATAACTTATTAATTATAAGTCCTAATAAGTAGGATATTTATAAAGTTAAGAAAGCTCTTAATTTTTATTTTTATACAAATAATCTTAAACTATATTTTTACTAGCTAAGTATATTAATTATATAAAACTATTAATAATATATTTTTTACCTTAAATAAAAAGTATATCTTAAGAAAGTTATTAAGAACTTTAAATAATAAAAGTATAAAATAACTACTACCTTAATAGAAGTAAGCTCTAAGTTAGAAAAGATCTTAAAAAATTATTAAGCTAATATTTATAATAAGTAATAATATTAATAAGTTATTAAATCTTTTATATATACTATATTAAGTACTTATCCTAATATTATATTCTTTATTTTAGTAATTAACTATTATACTTTAAATTCTATTTAAGCTTATTAAGATATTATTAAATAAATCTTTTAATATCTATAAAATACTCTTAACTACTAATTTATATTAAGATATTATTAAATTTTTTATAAGCTATATTAACTTTAACTAGGCTAGTAATTATAATATATATTAATTAATCTTTAGCTTTATCTTTTATATTAATAATAATATTATTAATTAATAATCTAAATAATAACTAATTATTACTCTCTTTATATATAAGGCTAAATATATTAGATAAATATAAATAGTTAAAAAAGCTATATAACTTAGAAATCTTTTATATAAATTTAAGTCCTAAGATAAAAAATTAGTTATTAAAACTATTATTATTTTTAATAATAATTAAGATATTATTACTTTTATAAAGAATTTAAAATTCTATATCTATAGTAGGTATATTATTATATATTATTACTTTATTTATAAAAAAATCTTAAAAGATATAATAAATTTATAATATATCCTAACTAAATATTAGATAGCTAATAGGTTAACTAAGTCCTTATTAAAAAATAAATTTATTAAGTTTTAAAATACTCTAGGCTTTAAGTATATATTATTAAAAAGCTAATATAATTATAGTTTAAAATATATAGAAATAGAGCCTTAAGGAAGGTATTTAGAAGTAAAGTTTTTATAAAAGCTATTTAAATATCTTTATTTTATTTAGACTTTATTATTACTATTTAAGTTTTTTTAAATAGTACTATTTAGACTCTATATAATAATTATATTTTATATATATAATAATACTATTTTATAAGCTATTTAAATACCTTTTAGAGAAAAAATAATATATATAAATTAAATATTAAATATATTTTTTAAATAATAGTAAAATATTAAAAAATCGAATTTTAAATATAGACATTTTAGACAACGATTTAATATAGTTATTTTAGAATTTTAAAATTTAGATAATAATTTAATATAGTTATTTTAAATAAATAGATTATCTATTATATATCTTAAAACCTTATATAAACTAATTATTATATATCTTAAGACTTTATATAGGTTAAATATTACTATTTTAGAACTCTATATAAACTATATCTTATATATAAGATAGATAGAGCTTATAAAGCTAATAGTTTAAATAAGAGTATTAAAATCTAGTTATAAGGCTAAGCTTATTTAGCTTTACTAACTAAATAATAGCTTAATAACTAGATATTAAATAGTAGCTCTTATAACTCTAACTCTTCTACTTATAACTAATTAATTAAGAATTATTTTATTTTATTTTAATATATTCTTTATTTAATTAATATTAATTACTATTTACTTTTAGTAGTATTTTATTCTTAATACTAGAGATTTATCTATTCTTCTTTAAGTATTAACTTATATAGTTTATAAACTACTTAATATAATACTTTTTTTTAAATTTTAATCTCTAATATCTATTTTATTTATCTTATTATAAGAATATCTAGATATTAGAATTTATTAAAAAAATATAAATATATAACTTCTATAGTTATATATAAAGAAAGAATAATTATTAATATATTAAAAACTAAGATAAATATTATAATAATAAGATTTTAATATAATTAAATTAATAGCTATAAGAGAGAAAGCTATCTAGAAGTATCACTAGTTATATATACTTAATTAGAAGTTACTAGACTTAATAGAGACTTATAGCTTAGCTAGAGTAGAAAAAAGTTCTAATAGAGTAGAAAATTAAATTTAGTTAGTATTTAGTTAGCTAGCGCTAAGCCTATCTTAAGGTCTTACCTTATTACTAGACTAACTTCTTTAAGTTTTAAAGCTAATACTTCTAAGCTCTAAGGCTAATATCTCTAAGCTCTAAAACTAATACCTTTAAGAATTAATATCTTTAAAGGACTTAGAACTTATTATTAATAAGTTCTAGGATAAATATTCTTAGAAAACCTATATATACTTAGTATATACTTAAGTTCTAGAGTTAATACTCCTAAGTTCTAGAGTCTATTCTTTTAAAGGATAATATATACTTAGTATATACTTAGCTTATACTAAAAATATACTAAGTATATATAATCCTCTAGAGGAATAGGCCCTAGAACTTAAAAGTATTAGTTTTAAAACTTAAGGGTATTAGTCCTAGAACTTAGAGATAGTATTATTAAATAGACTTAGCGCTAGTTAAGTAGAGTTAGAATTTTTTTAATTTTCTATTTTACTAGAACTTTTTTCTACTCTAGTCGAGCTATAACCCGACTTAATAGAACTAGTATTAAACTATAATACTTAATAAAATTATACTCTTCTTTTATATTTATACTACTTATTATAAGCTTCTACTATTCTTTTAACTTCTTTTATTTTTTTTTATAAATTTATTAATTATATTCTAGTAACTAATCCTTCTACTATACTTTATAAAAATATTAACTCTTTATTTTAATTTTATTTAAAATCTTTTTTATCTTATATTCTAAACTATTATCTATAAGTTTTAGAGATATATATTTTAAAATAAAGCTATTATTTTCTCTATATTTATATAGCTCTAATAAAAATATATAGAAAATAAAATAAATCTTATAAATAATAGGTAATATAAAGTAATAGACTTAACTTCTTATTAAAATCTCTACTTTAAAAGATTTAATATACTTATAATAGTTTTTAATTCCTTTAGCGCTTAGAAGTTAGTAGATAGAATTTTTTTTAAATTTATAAAATAAATTAATTCATAATAATATACTATTTAGTATTATATAGAGTTTTTATAAAGTAGTAATTAAATATCCTAATTAAGCTCTATCTAAGTATATAAATTATATATATAGAATAGCGCTGTATAGCTACTATTATAATTAATATTAATATTTATTAATATCCGCGCTAGTATTATACTATAGAATTAAATTTTTTATATCTATATATAATATTATATATAATACTAACTAGTATTATATAGAATATCTACTAAGTTAGAATTAAATCATCTAGATAAGCTCTATTTAAGTATATAAATTATATATATAAAATAGTATTATATAGCTATTAATAATATAATTAAAAATTTTAATTTAAAGAATCTTAGCCCTAGCGCTATAGCGTAGATTTAAGATTTTTATCTTATTATATAATATTAACTAGCGCTATATAGACTATCTACTAAGTTAGAATTAAATTATTTAAGTAAGCTCTATTTAAGTATCTAAATTATATATATATAGAATAGTTATAATTAATATTATATATAGAGATAAAGATTTTAATTTATATTATAGTAGTAGGGCTAATTATCTCTAAGTATATCTTATAGTAGATTTTTAATTATAATATTAATAGTTAAGTAATACTATTCTATATATATAATTTATATACTTAAATAGAGCTTACTTAGATAATTTAATTCTAACTTAATAGATATTCTATATAGCGCTAGTTAATATTATATATAGGAGTAAAAATTTCTATTCTATAATATAGTACTAGCGCTAGAATATTACTTCTAGAATAGAATATTTTTATCTTATTATTAATAGCTATATAACGCTATTTTATATATATAATTTATATACTTAAATAAAGCTTATTTAGATAATTTAATTATAGCTTAGTAGATATTCTATATAGTATTATCTAATATTATATAGTAGGGTAAAAATTTTAACTTTATATTATAATAGTAGAGCTGATATCTCTAAGTATACTTTTTAAGTAGAAATTTTTACTCTATTATTAATAGCTACATAACGTTATTTCTTATATATAATTTATATACTTAGATAAAGCTTATTTAGGTAATTTAATTCTATCTTAGTAGATATTCTATATAACGCTAGTTAGTATTATATAGTAGAGTAAATATTTATTATTTTAAAAAAATTTACTATCTACTAACTCTTAAGCGTTAAAGAAATTATAAACTACTGTATATAAAAACTTCTAATTTAAATATTTTTACTTAAAGTTTTTTATTAATAATATTACTAACTTATCTTTATTAAAGCTAATTAGTTTATATACTTTATTATAATATTTTATAAATAATTTTATTATATTTTACTATTATTTTACTAAATTCTTATAAAGTTTATATAATTTCTTAATTCTTTTTTTATAGTAAATATTCTCTTTCTAATAATATTACTCTTAATATTTATTAAGATCTTAAAATTATAATTATATATTATTCTAAAAGAGTTATAGTTTATTATAACTTATTTTATTTAATAATATATAAATTTAACTAAGGGTAGGAGTCCTACTTAACTACTTTACTACTTACCTTATTATAATAGATTTATAAGTATTAATTTAATAACTAGTTTTATCTTCTATTTATTTATTTATTTAAGGATAAAAAACTATACTTAGTTTATATTTTATATATAAATTATAATATATCTTAGACTAGAAAATATTTATAAAGATACTTTTTTTTATTAATAATATTATTATTATAATTTATTAAAAGAAAGTTATCTTTATATTTTTATCTTAATAATTAATAGATCTTTCTTCTTTTAAGAAAAATATACTTAGAATATTTTATAGTAGAAGAAGAAGATATCTTTTATCTTCTATAAAAATTCTAGTATTTTAGTAGTAATAGCTTATTACTAGCTTAACAGCTTTATTAAGTATTATAGTTATCTTTATATAACTACTAGATAGTAATTACTCTATTAAAACTACTATATTATTTATTATAATTAAAGATACTTTTACTATATTATACTTTATACTCTATAATAAATCTAATTACTATTTTTTAATAATTAGCGACTTATAAAATCTTATTAAAAAACTATTATAAAGCTATAGTATATTAAGAGTTAGAATTATATTTTTATATTTATTTACTATATAAGCTAGTTAGAGTCTATAAGGCTTTAATATTATCTTATTTAATAAGAATAGAAGGAGTAATTTTTAAGTAACTAAAACTAAGGAAATAACTATAGAAGTATTATAAACTTATTATATATTTAATAGTTAATATTAAGATATAGAGCTAGAGTATATCTAGCGCTTATACTCTATTAAATAATTATAATTCTATATATAATAGAACTATATCTTCTATTATATTAACTAAATACTACTACTTATTAATAACACCTTATATATTTTATTACTACTAGTAGATATATATCTTATTATATAATAATATAGTAGTAATAGTATAATAATCTAGAAATTAGGAGCTAAATCTTTCTAGTTCTTTATTTATTTATCTACTAATACCTTTAGCGCAGGCCCTTAAATCTTACTATTAAATATTTAATATTAATATCTAGATAATCCTTTTACTAGGTATATTATCTTATATTTAACTTATTATAATATTCTTATCTAAATAAGAATCTACTCTTAATATTATATAAGATAAAATTATAACTAATATTAATACTATATTTAATATAAGAATTAATAGAATAATTTATTTATTTAAAGAATTATAAAGCTAGCTTTTTTTAAGCTTATTATAAGCTCTAGTTAAAGCTTTACTAATAGCTTAGAAGCTATCAGCTCTACTACTATCTACTCTACTACTACTACTACTAGAGCTTTCTCTACAGCTGATATTTATATCTATATCTATTCCTACTTAATCCTACTCTCTATCGCCGAGCGTTAAAACTATAGAAGAGATAGTATAAAAATAGATCTATAAGCTACTATAGAATATTAAGTAGATAAGATAAAAATATAATACTTTAAGAAGAAGAAGGATATAAAGAATCTATAATACTAAGTTTTTTAAGAACTATATTATATAGTTACCTAAATTTAGTAGCATCTATATACGTTTCTTATATAATAAGGAACTAGATATATAGTATACTACTATATTATAAGTAAGAGCTTATAATAAGAGCTTTACTATATATAGTCTAGTTCTATATAGATAGATATTATTAATTTTTACTTTATTAACTTCTTATAATTTTATATACTTAAAATCTTATATAGTTTTTTTAACTTTTTAATTCTTTTTAATTTTTTAATATTCCTTTCTTTTATTATTATTCTTTTATCTAATCTTTACTAGCTACTATTTACTATAAGATATATCTTATCTAATATATTAAAGTATCTATTTATAAGTATCTTTATAATTATTATTATATATATCGCTGTTATCTAATTCTAACTTTTAAAGAAGAAATCTTAGTAATCCTAGAACTCTGTATTAATAATAGTTCTTTAACTATTAACTATTAACTATTAACTATTAACTATTAACTATTAACTATTAACTATTAACTATTAACTATTAACTATTAACTATTAACTATTAACTATTAACTATTAACTATTAACTATTAACTATTAACTATTAACTATTAACTATTAACTATTAACTACTACGAGCTATAGAGCTTTCTATTAGTTAATAGAATAGATATAGAATATACGTAATATAATAGATTATATATTAATAATAAAGGCGTCGCTTTTTTTTATAGAATAATTATTATAAACTTATTATATATTTAGTAGTTAATATTAAAATATAGAGCTAGAGTATACCTAGCGCTTATACTCTACTAAATAATTATAATTTTATATACTATAGAATTATATCTTCTATTATATTAATTAAATAACTACTACTTTCTAGTAATATTTTATTTATTCTACTACTACTAGTAGATATATATCTTATTATATAATAAGAAGAGGAAGTATCTCCTATTAAAAAATATTTACTCTTTTATTAAAAAGTATCTTCTATTAAAAGATACTTTTCTATCTTATTCTCTTTTTTATTATAATACTACTATTATTCTTATTCTTATTATAAAATATTTATTAAATCTATATAATTATTCTAATATATTAGAGTAGTATTATTAATTAGTTCTTATTATTTATTTAAAAATAAAGTTATATTTTAATAAATATAAATTATTAACTTTATTCTAGTATCTTTAAGTAGTTTTAATAATAAAATCTTATTAGTTAAATTAAATAATATATTAATTATTCCTAAGCTATCCTTTTATTATATTCTTCTAAAATATTAAATTAAATATTTTAATAAAACTAAGTTATTTATTAAATAATATATTTTAAAGCTCTAACTTTAATAATAAGTATTATAGTTTTTTATATTTAATTAAAAGATTATTACTCTTCTACTCCTTCTAAAAGCCTAGGCTACTAAAATTAGACTTATAATATTATATTAACTAGTATAAATTACTCTACTAGCTAGATTATTAATTACTTACTTCTTATTATAATAGTTAAATAATTTATTAAAGAAGTAAAGCTACTAAAGAAAAATATAATTTATTAATAATAATTAGAAAAAAACTGGATAGAAATATTATAGAAACGTCTACTCTTTAAAATTATTATTAATATAAATAGTTAATTCTAGAAAAATCTCTAAATAATAATATACTAAGCCTTTATTAATTTTATAAATTTATAAAATTAGTTTCTTAAAAATTATTAAAGATATCTAGTACTTAGCTAGTTAATTATAATAATAAGAATAATATTCTCTTTAATATATACTAGCTTAAGACTATACATAATATTTTTAAAATAATTTTAGAAGAAAATAGTTTATTAATCTATATAAAAAATATAGTTTATATTTATAAAAGAAGATATATTATATAAGAAGATATATTATAAGATTATTTTTAGTTTAGAAGAAGTATATATTATAAAATTACTTCTATATACTTTCTATTTAAAGAAAGTATAGATATAAATTATACTATTATAGATAAAAGATAGTAATAAATTATTATAATTTATTAGAAGAAAGCTATCTCTATATTACTATCTTAATAGTTAATAAATCTTTCTTCTTTTAAAAGATATATACTTAGAATATTTTATAGTAAAAGAAGAAGATATCTTTTATCTTCTATAGAAATCCTAGTAAATACTATATAGCTTACTATATTTTAAGATAATTTTAATATAAAATAAATTTATTAATTCTATAATATTAATCTTCTTAATTATAAAAATATATTAAAGTATTTTTATATACTTATTAACTACTATTAATACTATATTATAAATATAGTTTTTATATTACTAGAGAGAAGATTAATTATAAAATTTATATTAATCTTTCTCTATAGTTCGCTAGATATAGATAATATTTATAATTTATTATAAGAATAATAACGCTTTATCTTTATTTTATAGTAAATATTATAAAAACCTATATACTCTTTAATATTCTAATTTATAATAGATTAGTAGAATTTTCTATTTATTAATTCTATTATCTTATTAATACTAAAATAGTTTATTAATAAATTATTATAATAATATTTAAATAATTTTTATATAATTATTTTTTAAGTAAAGATATAAATTCTTTAACTATATCTTAATAGATTATATTTATTAAAATACTACTTACTAACTTTAACTATATATTTATTAAGAGTTTTATTTTTCTTAATTTTCTCTATAATCTTATTATAAGATTATAAAGTTTTAATTAACTTAGTAATTAAGCCACTATAATTTCTATAGTTTATTTTATTTAAAACTATTATACTAACTATAGAATATAGAATAAAGTATTTATAATTAATAATTTTAATAATAAAATTAAGTTACTTCTTAACTATATTATAATAATATTAAGTTAATATTTATTTATACTTTCTACTCTTATAATATAAGGTTTTTTAAGTTTTATAGAATTAACTATTTTTATAAAGATATTATAAAGCCATTAAAATATATACTCTTTATATTTTTTTTATTCTAAAAGTTTACTTTTTTCTCTTTATATACTTTTTTATAGTAATTTAGTTAGAGATATAGCTAGATATAAGTAGTATTAAATAAATATTATAGACCTATTATATATTTAGTAGTTATTATTAAGATACAGAGCTAGAGTATATCTAGCGTTTATACTCTACTAGATAATTATAATTCTATATACTATAAAACTATATCTTCTATATTATTAACTAAATACTACTACTTATTAGTAATATTTTATTTATTCTACTACTACTAGTAGATATATATCTTATTATATAATAATAAATCTCTAAAAAAATTAATAAATCCTAGAAATACTTTAGTCTAGGCTAATTTTAGATAATAATTATTCTATTTTTATTTATTACTATATCTTTAATAAATATAGTAAACTCTAAAAATTTAACTTTTATTATTAAGAATTAATATTTCTTTAGATTTATATAAAGTTTAAATTATCTTAAATATTATAAAACTTATTTTATATAATCTATATACTTCTCTTCTAAATCTAAGAAGATAAGGATATTATTTAAATAAATAATATAAAATATATCTAATAAATCTATTAAAGTCTTATTAATATATACTTAGAGTATTACTAAGATATTAGTTAACTTAAATAATATTATTAAATACTTAAAATATTTATATTATATATAAAATACAGTTTTCTACTTATCTCTCTTTTTTATTTAAATATAGTAGTAGATATTTTTAAAATCTAATTTAATAAAAATCTTAGTATTATTAAAGTGATTTAAAGTTCTATTAATTAAAGATAAAGAGTAATAGTTCTTTATTATAATCTTATTTAAAATAAATAGAATAGAGATATTTATAGAGTTAATAAAATATTAAATCTATCTCTTTACTAATATATTATTAAGATAGACTTATAAAACTTTTAGTTTTCTTATTAATATATTATAAAAAAGACTATAGAGTAAATTAATAATTATTTTAATTATATAATTATTATCCTTATAAAATACAGTAATAAATAATTTACTTTCTTTATTAAGAAGATATTCTAATATTCTTTTAATCTTTAAATAAGATTATTAGATTTATAATAAATATTAAGTTAAACTATAATTCTACTACTTAAACTATAGAATTAGATAGTAGGAGCTAAGAAATATATTAATAACTATTAATATATATACCTCTAGTTATTTTTATAAGAATTTAATAAATTTATAAGCCTTAACTAAGTTTAAAGTATACTTTTTAATTTTAAAATACTTTATTAAGTTTTTACTATATTATTAATAATAATTTCTTTTTATACTAGATTTAATATTTCTAGTAATAAAAATAAGCTCTTTTTATTAATTATATAGAAAATAATCTTTATAATTTTTATATAATTCTAACTATTATAAAGATATAACTTAATATAATAGATATTATAGTAATATATAGAGTTATTATTTATTTAAATTAAATAAAGTAGTTTTATATTCTTAATAAGTTTTAGATATTTTTTAATAATAAAGTACTAGTTAATTATATTAACTTTAAGTTTATAATCTAATTAAATTTCTATCTTTATTTTATATAATTCTTCTTTTAATAATATTATTTTAAGATATTTTAATTCTAAGACTATATTAACTTCTATTTCTTCTCTTATTTCTTAAAAAATATTTTAAATAATAGTTTATTTTTTTAGTTCTTTAACTATATATTATCTAAGATTATCTATTAATATTTTATTAGAATTTATATCTTTTTCTTAGATATAAATAATTAAATAATCTCTTTTTTTATAAGTATAATATTTAATATTCTTAAAATTATATTTTAAATATATTAAATCTTTATTTTTTTATTTTTTAATAATATATTTTTAGAGTTATTCTTAGATTTATTCTTTTAATTCTTAGTATAGTTTTTATTTTCTTTTACTATAATCTTATTTTTAATTTTATATATAGTTATAATAACCTTCTATTAATTACTTTCTAAATAAGATATAAATATTATAAGTTTACTCTATATAATAGAAACTTATTATATATTTATAATTACTAAATATAGATTAGAGTATAGCTTTATAAAGAAATTTACCTTATATATTAATATTCTTTATTATAGAGAGATAATTAGACTTTATAATTATTTAAATAAGTATTAAATTATCTAATTATTTAATACTATCTTTATTTTATATTAACTATTAATTAAATTATATTTAATATATAATTTACTAGATTCTTAATAAAATTTAAGAAAAATATCTTAAATTTCTCTTATATAGGATAAGTATATTAAGAGGTATATTACTTTAAAATTATACTAAAACTTCTTTATATTCTCTTTTAAGTATTATATTATATATAAGATCTTTAAATTATTAATTTTAAAATTCTAAAATATTAGATAAAAATATATTTTAATATTTTAAAGTTAATTTTAATATTCTTTTAATATCTTTCTATTATATTTTTTAAGAATTAATAGTTTTATAGTTTTTCTATATAAAATCTTATTACTTTTATTATTTATAGAGTATTTTTTATCTATAATATTAATAGCTAGTAATTAATAAAGTATAGTTTTCTTTAATAATTTATATCTAATCTCTATATAAATAGATTCTTAACTAGTAAAGTATTAATTAATATTATTTTTATTATATTTTATATACTTTAATATATTTTTTATAATTATTATTATTATATCTTATCTAAGATTAATAATTCTATATTTAAGTTAATTAAATTATTTTTATTTTAATAGATTCTTTTTAATCTAGTAAATATATTATAAATATTTATTAAATATTAAAATTATAAATTAACTTAGTTTATTAATAAAATTTTATATTATAAAATCCTATTTCTTTTCTTAAGTATTTAAATTTTTCTATAATATTAATCTACTTTACTTATTATTAATAAGTATATAGTTTAATAATATAATAACTACTAAAGTATAAATTATTTATTATAAATATATTAATTATAAAATAATATTTCTTTATAGATGAAAGAATTAGAAATATTATAAATATTTATATTAATATAAAATTAAGTATATATTATAAATTATAAAATATAACTAATTTTTAAGAAAAAAGAAAGAGAATTCTATTTTAAAAAAGTATTATACTAAGTAAGTAGATATATAAATACTTCTATATAAGTAATAATAATATATTTATATATAATAAGTATATAAATTAGTTAATACTTAGTATTAGTATTATTATATAATAATTATTAGTCCTTAACTTTAATTTTATAATAAGTACTTTAGATAAAAAGCCTCTATATTATAAATATATAGAATTTTAGAAGTCTTCTATTAGTATTTTAAAAGTAGATATTATTTAAGTAACTCTTTAAAAATAAAGCTTATAGAGTTAATATCTTAGTACGCTAAGATTATTAGTATAAATTAAGACTTATTAAAGGTCTACGTTATTTAAAGTTATCTTAAACTACTTAAAAAGTAGTATGTATTAGTAGTCTTAACGCGATAATATACGACTTTTTATAAAGAATAAAATACTTAAAGTTATTTACTAAGTTATCTACTTATTTATATAATAAAATCTAAAGAATTTTAATTTCTTAAAAAAACTATAAATAATTTAATATATAATTAGTAATAATTTTTTAAAAATCTTAAATTATATCTAGTATTAATAATATTATTATTAAAAAGAAAATCTTCTTAAATTATTAACTTACTAATAAAATATTACTAAAATATTAATAATATAAAAAAAATCTTTAGCTCTATACTTTATATAAAGTAATTTTTTAGAAAATTTTAAAATTTTCTAAAAATATTAAAAATATTACTTTATACGAAGTAGAAAATAAAAGATTCTTAATTTTTTTTAGAGATTTTTTAAAAAATAACTTTATACGAAGTAGAAAATAAAAGATTCTTAATTTTTTTTTAGAGATTTTTTAAAAAATAACTTTATATAAAGTATAGAGCTAAGTATTTTTAATTATATAAAGAATAAAGTTATAACTCTAGTAATATTAATAATTAAAAAAATATTAAGACTTAGATAATATATATTTAAAACTTAATAATAATATTATATAAAGTAGGCTTATAACTTAATTAAAATAAAAAAAGTTTTAATAAAATAACTAGTTAACTAGTATTAAGTCTGTTTAGAGATATTATCCTTTAAGCTCTAGGATTAATATCTTTAAGTTTTAAAATTAATATCTTTAAGTTTTAGAGTCTATACTCTTAAGTTTTAAAATTAATACTTTTAAATTTTAAATTTTATATATTCTTAAATTCTAGAGTTTAGCTTTAAAGTTATTATTTTTAAAATCTATAACTAATATTTTTAAAGAATTTATATATAATAAAAATAAGTTTTAAGACTAACTCCCTTAAAGTACTTATATATACTTAGTATATACTTAGATTTTAGAGTTAATACTTCTAAGTTCTAAGACTTATACTCTTAAAGAATTATATATATTTAGTATAAACTAAGTATATACTAAGTATATATAGGTTCTCTAAGAAAATAAGTTTTAGAACTTAGAGGTATTAGTTTTAGAGCTTAGAGGGTGATACCTCTAAATAGGCTCAGCGCTAGTTGACTAGCTACCCTACCGGAACTTTTTTCTACCCTAGCCGAGCTGCAACCCGGCGGGGAGCACCCCCTGATAAGGACTACTTATCTTGTCACTCTCTGTAGGGTTTGAGTATTTGAGGCCACCGCTGTTGGCCTCATCACTCTTCGCGATACTTTGCTGCTGGCCATCTAACGCAAAAATGCCTCCCCTTGCCTTCCTCTCAGAAGCGGCCTACTCTCCGATCATGGAGCCTTCAAGAACTCCATCTATTGAGCTTGCTTCTCTGCCTAGCAAAGCTGAAGCGCTTGCGCTCGGGAAGCCTTGCAAAAAAGCTGCCGTGGACAAGATTGATACTGTAGCTGTAATGGTTTCTCTGACATGCTTGATTATCTCGGTCTGCGTGGTTACGCCGAGACTCAGTCTTGCGTGGCGTCTCGGTTTTGAGGATCAGATTGTTATTATCGGGTTCTTGCTGAGTATCATGAACCTTTGCCTAAGAAGGGGTATTTCCTTATGGTTCCTGATATTCGAAGAACGTTGGGGCGGCTCGACTCTACAGAACTACGACGCTATCCTACGAAACACGGCTTTACTTTCCCATACCAGCTTTCTCTGGCGTGGGACTATCCTCGCCCTAATCATTCTGCCTTTGGCCTTGAGCGTGGCATACAAGAGATTCACAGGAGGAGAAAGCAGTACGAATGTCTATAGCGATTTCCCGGGAAGTTACGGCATCGCTTCCGCTCCCTTGGCCGCCAATAATGTTCTGAACAATTCTATCTACCAAATGATGACCGCTACTGCGCCGTTCATGATTGCCTCGGCAAGTGATTTAGTCTCACCAGCAGAATTTCCAATAGCATACGGGTATAACGCACTGCTTCTTGACCACTCTTCGGCAGCTATGCTCGATATGCCTATGCCCAATTATGTATCTTCGATCCAGCAGAACCTAACCAAAGATGAATTCTGGAGTCTATCTGCCCCTGTCAACGGAACTTTAGCCAGATATAATTCTTCAACGGAAATGTACAGGAACAATAGTGCCTTTTGGCAAACTCTCTTCGACATCGATCAACCGGCCGGGCTTGCAACCTTTGAGCTGTATGAGAGTGCATCGTACAACAAAGTTGGTCTTCTTACCGGTCTTTCAACCCAGTCTAGCGGAACATACTGCTTACTAGGGACTTTCCCGACCTCAAGAAACAATTCGGACGGTGTTGAATTTTTCTACGACGTCACAGATCCTGAGAGCATCGCCTTCCGAGACGCTGCTCTGATGTTCAACGTTCAACGAGTGCAATGCTCGGGGGTTTGGCAAGTCAATCGCACCTCCATTCAACTGGTTAGTGGTAATTGCACGGGTGAATTGACAGACCAATCCGTTATGATGGGTGGAGTCTGTACTCCTTTCTTCTTGGATTCTTTGCCGGTCCTTCATTATAATCTCGAGACTTATGTTAAGCTGCGCGTAAATTCCACCTGGCAACTTCCCACCTACGCCATATCCGTTGCTAGCATGTACTGGGCTCGCCTCACCTTTCTCGCCCAAACGCCCCTATCATGGGGATACTGTACGAATGCGGTGAATGTCAGCTACTCCGTTGATTCCGAGACAGTCACTTCGACGAGGACAACGCTTGATGCCAGATGGCTTCTCTACATCGTGCTCGCGCTCCAACCATTGCTAACCTGCATTACATTCCTCCTGAAAACGCTATATTATTGCAGCCCGATCGACAAGGGCTTTGGCATGATAGCAGTCTTGCCAGGTGTCAATAAGAATAGTCTGGATTTGGTGCGAGGTGCAGCGCTGTCGGGTGAGCTTAGCAAGTCGGTCAAGCTAGGCATCGAAGTTGACGGTGTTGACGATACGTCAATAAATCGAGGAGACATCGCGTTGAGGAACCACGGATCGATAGGGCGCATTGCGTACACTCTCGGTGAGCAGTCACGAAAGACGCGGTCGCTGGAGCGGGGCAAGAAGTATATGTAGGAGGGTTTCAGTGGAAGTCTGTGCTTTGCTGGCAATGGATGAATGTGATCTATAAGGGGTTCTCAAGGAAGCGGTGATGCTCTTGATTGCTTCTGCTTAGTCTTTGATTGCATCAAAGGGCCGTCCTGCAGCTGATAGAGGTCCTATCATCAAGGGTTCTTAAAGCATTGGAGGGCGTCAAAGCTAGATATTATCTGTCCACCTGGTGATATCCATCTGATAAAGAACCCTATCACCGGCCGCGTTGGAATATAATAAAATCAATAATGTCAAGGATGATATCTACTTCCATGTGCACGGAGAGACGCCATTTGGAGATGTGGCATTCAATTGTTATCATCTAAAATGGGAGGTTTACAACCCGCGAGGGACGCAGGCTTGACAGGACGAGCGTGCCGGACAGATACTTAAAAGGGGATGGTTTGGGTGGCGCAACTATAAAGGAGTTGCAGACTTATTTCACGGTGCCCAATCATGGAGATACTAGTTGTTGGCAAGTGGACCATCACGAAGCAACGATGCCAACTAAGATATATCTTCTTCCTAATAGTCGGTTTCCTTGCATCAATTATATACTAGCTAGGCATAAACTCTATAGAGCTAGACGGTTGGGTGTTTTACATAGTTGATAGGCAAGCCCTTCTAGATTAAGTAGGTAGCCCTAGCTCAGGGACTGCCGACTTTTACTTATAAAAATTTACACTGCGTATTACGTATTAAGATAGATTCTACAGACTCTATAAGTAAGTTATAAGATATAAAAACCTCTTAGAATTAAGAATAGTCTTATAGGATTATTTAGTTAATACTAGATATTAATTAAAGTATTTATAAAATACTTTATAACTAAGGTATTTAATAGTCTTAATTCTAAAAAAAAAAATTTATATTAAATACCTAGCTTAATATCTTTAAATTTAAAATAATTATATAATATTTTATAATTTTACTATTATATATTCTTTTATATAATATAGTTAAGTTATTTATATAAGATTTAAATAATTATATAAGATTTAAATAGTTTATATAAAAGCTTTACTTTTTAGATATTTTATCTTAAAACTTTAGTTTTATAAGTTAGTTCTCTAAGAATATATATTTAAAACTTAAAGTATTTTAAAGCTTAATAAATATATTCTTTAGTAAAGACTTTATTAATCTATTACCTATTTAATATTTACTTAAACTATATTATAAATCTATTATATTTATATCTTTTCTATATATAAAGTAATAGTATCTTATATAATAATATACTTATTATAAATCTACCTTAGAATTTTACGTTTTATTATAAGAGTAATAATATCTTAATAATTATTAAAAAAATTATATTTTAAAGCTTAACTTTATATAATAAGTTTTTTAATTATATAATTTTTTAAATAGCTTATATTTATTTTATATACTTAACTTTATATATAAATTAAGTAATAATTAGTTTTTATTTATCTTACTATCTCGTTTATTAATAATCTATTAATAGATACTTAATAGGGACTAGAAAGCTAATACTTAGCTTATTAATAGATATTTAAGCCCCCCTCTAATAATATATAAATCTTCTTTTACTATTAACGTACTATTTCTAGATAGTAGATTACTTATAAGATAAAATATTAATTAATTATTTATTATATATAATAATTATTTATTTAATTAAATTTAATATATATCTATTATTAGAGAATATTCTATTTAATAATAATATATTAATAGTAAGAAATTAAATAAGAAATTAATAAAGAGCTTAACTATTTGTTAAAATATTATTTATATTTAAAATATTTAATTACTTTATTTAATAAAATATTAATATATAAATTAATTATTAATAAGTAAGCTTTTTTTAATAAAATAAGATACCTAATAGAAACTTCAATAATATCTTTAAATATAAGTTAGTACTATATAGGAAGTAGGCTATCTAGTAATAGCTTATTAATAATTTATTAATAATAAATTATATTAAGCGTACGCTACGTAATAGTTTAAATTAGATTAGGATTTTTTTAATCTAACTTAAAATCTAACCTAAATCTAATCTAATATATTAGATTTAGGTTAGATTAAGTTTTTTTAATAAATTTTTAGATTAAACTTAACTAACCTAACTAATATACTAAGCTTTATAATAGGGTTTTTAGATAATATAATAATTAATATAATAATCGAAAGAAAAGAGATTTAATTAGAATTTTATTTAAAAAATTATTAATACTAAGCTACTATTTATTACTTATAGTCTAAGGGTTAAAGCCCTTTAAAAAAGCCTAGTATATATATTAGTTTTATTATTTAATAAGATTTAAATCTTTCTTACTTTAATCTATAAATATTTTATATAGACTTTTTATTAATTATATATCTTTCTATTATATAGTTATATATTTTATATAAATAGTTAATATATTAATTACTATTAATCTATTAGTTATTTAAAAGCTTTATATAAATAGAGAGGTATAATATATTTAAATTCTCTAATTAGAAAAGTTTTAGAGGTTTCTTAAAATACTCCTATTACTAGTCTTTACTAGCGATATTAAATACTATTATTTAAATAATAAACTTTATAAACTAAATATTAAAAAACGGTCTTTAGAATTAAGAAATTAATAATTTTCTAATAATACTTAATCTCTATTAATACGCGCGTTATATATTAATGTAATTATTATATTAATTATTAATTTAATAATTATATTAATTATTATAGTAATTATTAATTTAATTAGTATATTAATTATTATATTAGAATCTTAGATATTTATTATTAAGTTTAAATTTATATATTTTTCTATCCTTTTCTCTAATTTCTTACCTAGATTATATTACCTTTATTTTTATAACTACTTTATATAATTATAATACAAGCGCCTTATATAATAATTTAATTATAACTAAATCTTTTTTCTTTTATATATAATCTTTAATCCCCTCTATCTAAAGTATATATAGGAATCTAGGATTAGTCTTTAAACCCTAATTTCTACCTTTATAAATATAATTACTTCTTATCTAAGGGTCTTAATTATTAAATAAAGTATTATTATTATTAAAGTTAATATTACTAACTAATACTATATTTCTATTTATAAGGCTAGATTACTGTTTAAGAACCCTATAAATAGTTAGTAGAATATATAAATATAGAAATTAAAATATTTTAACTTATTATTATTACTACTACTATTATTCTTAGAACTAGAGGAGCTACTCTCTAAAATAATCTCTTAAATTATATTAATAGGCAAAGCTATAGAAGTAGTTAAAGTTTTAAAAATAATAGAAATTTTAAGAGTAGTAGAAGTTCTAGAAGTAATTAAATTTTTAAATAAAAACTAAAAAGTCTATTTATAAAGGTTAAGAGAAGTTCTTAGAAACTCTAATATATCTTTAATATTATATATACTATTATAACCGTTATCTATTAACCTATAATTAATATTAAAAGGACTCTTATCTATGTATTTAAAGTAAAGCTATTATCTCTAAAATTATTAAAATTATAGATTTCTTTCTTAATTAATTCTCCAACATTAAAAAATATAATTAAGGTATTAAATTAATTATTAGATTAATTACTAGATTAACTTATTTAAGACGTAGAATAAGTATTACTAGAGCTAATATAATCCTCCTCTAAATAAGTTAAATTATATTATTTTCGCTTAGTCTTAATAATATATAATTAATTATAATAGATTATAATTATTAAGGGTTAAAAATAAATATATTATATTAAGATATTTAATCCTAGTAGATAATTATCTCTTAAATTATAAAAATAGTTATACTCCTTTCTCTTATAACTATAAATATACTATAAATATACTTTAAATACTATACTATATAAGAAATATACTAATATATAGCTGAAGTACTACTTATATTATCTAGATTTATAATTAGATTATCTAAATTTATAACTAAATTATTTAAATTTATAATTAGATAGTTATTTATATCTTCTAATATAGAATCTAAATTATTATTAATAATTGGTTTTATTTTTCTATATAATTAATTAGTATTTAAAAATAAACCTTTAATTAAAGCTAAAAAAACTAGTTAGAGTATAGAAAAAGGGAATATAATAATTAATATAATAATTATAATTTATATACTAAAAAATAAAAGAAATAATTTAAGAAATTATAAAACTATAATTATATTAATCTTACCTCAAGACTTTATAGTTAAGGTAGTATTTATATATATATCAGCAATTCGGGAACCGTAGCTCTAGAAGCCCTAGAAGCCTCTGAGGCCTGTATAAAGACCTCTATACCCCTAGATTATCATGCTAGCCCCTAAATAAAGATATATAAAAATTATATAATATTTCTAGAATATAGATCTAAGTACTAAGAAATCAAAGTTTTAAGCTAAAAAGAACTAAAACTCGCTTAGTTATTAGTATTTAAAGATAGAGAAAAAAAGTAGAAAAAATAGAGGGCTATCTTTAGAAATTAATAACTAAGTAAGTTTTAGTCTATTTTAGCTTAAAACTTTAATTCCTTAGTACTAATATATATGTTATTAGAATATTACGTAATATTATATATTTCTATATAGGGGCTAGTATAATAATCTAGGGGCATAAAGATCTTCGTATAGGCTTCTAGAGCTTCTAGGACTAATTCCTAGAATTATTAATTTAATTATTAATTTACTAATCTATTATAGTCACTAGTTATAAGTATAATAAATAGAAGAAGTTTAATAAGATTATATATAATATAATTATAAATAGTATAACTTTAATAGTCGCTTTATTAGAGTACTTACCTTACACTTAAAACTCTTAGGAGTTATTATAGAGATAGTAGAAAATTAAAGAAAAAATTTATCTAAGCTATCTAATAATAAATATATTAAGAGAGTTAAAACTCAGATTAAGGCTTTATAAAGTAATAAGAAATAGTTATATTTAGTTAAAGTAGCCAACGCGACTACTATAAACTAAGTAAAAAAAGCTACTAGAATTAAAAGCCTATTAAAAAGCAGCTAATCTTAAAAAGACGAAGATAGATTAATAAAATATTATAAATAAGTATTACCTATTTAATTAATATAATAATTAATATAATAATTAATATAATAATTAATATAATAATTAATATAATAATTAATATAATAATTAATATAATAATTAATATAATAATTAATATAATAATTAATATAATAATTAATATAATAATTAATATAATAATCTAGCAGAATATTTATAGAGTATTATATAAATATAATAATACTTATCTTATCTATAACTAGTAATAATTCCTTAATTATTAAAATAGGTCTAGATTAGAATAATCTACTTAATTTCTTTATATACTAAATAAACCTTAATAAGGAAGAGCTTTAAAAAGGATCTAATTTACTAGACCTATTAAGCTTTTTTAGATAAGAAGGAATTTTAATTTATTAAACTAGTTACTTTACCTATAGAAGATAACTTAGTAAAAAAATTTAAAAAATGAAAAGTTAATCTTAAGCTAGTAATATTCTTATAGGTTAGAAGATATTAGTAATTAGTAATTATCTTACTACTATAGTATAACTTGAAAACTTATAAGTATCCTAAATTGTTAATAATATAGATAGCTTTAAAGATTAATTATAAGATAAATTACTTTTATACCTAAGCTATAGGGTTAATTAGATAAACTAATTAATTAATTATAATAATTCTATTTATAATAAGATAATAACTTAATCTAATAATTAATCTAATAATTAAAGTTTTCTACTAGTATATAATTAGATAAGATTTTATTATATAAAGATAGTTTTACTATATATATACTTTACTATAAGAGATATTAAAATATAAGGGCTAAGGTATTATTAAGTAAGCAGAGTAAGCTAAGCGAGTATTAGCGCCTAGATAAGATTCTTACTTATAAAACTTCTTTTCTTACTTAATTAATTAATTTACTACTATACTTTTATTAGGTTATAAGCCTAGCTTATATTATAAACGCTTAGTACCTTATATTATTTATTATTTATATACTATTCTCTAGTACCTTAAATAGCTTATTAAATAAGCTATTTAAAGTATAGATAAGTATATAATTATAATATAAAAAAATTAGTAGCTAGGAGTCTACTAAGACTACTCCTATTCTATTAAATTAAATTAATATAGCGTCTTACTAGTATTATTTTAGTTATTTAATAGATAAATATCTATACCTAAGACCTAGAGATTATTATTCCTCTAAATAATTAAAAATAGAGTAATTAACCCCTTATTAGTTATTATTAAATATATTAATTACTTACTACTAGTAAATTACTACTAGCTATTTAAATACTAGTTATTATATACTACTAGCTACTAAGTATTACTAGCTATTAAATTTTTTAGTTATTAACTATCTTTAAATACTTCTAGCTACCTATAATTAATATATCTAAAGATATAATACCCTCTATTAAAGACTTTATTAAATATTAAAAAAAAATTAAAATAATTTACTCTCTATTACTCTATATCTAGCTTATAGACTTATTTAATTTACTCTAAAATAAACTAAGTTTGATAGAAATTAATTAAATAAATCTTTACCTAGGTATATAATACTATTAAGAAAATTACTAAAAGATACTATACAGATTTTATTTATAGGTAGAGTACTTAATCTAAAAAGCTACTACTAAAAGATAAAATATTAAATAATTATTATTATTACTTTACTTATCTATAATTAGTAAGCTATTACTATTATTATAAGTTTTAATATTAAATATAGCTAGCTTAGCTAATATCTATAAATTATAAGTATAATCTATTTACTCTATATCTATCTTATCTAGCTCCTTATTACTATTAGAATATTACTCTACTAAGTTAAATATTTTATTATATTTAATAAGCTCTTATTAATCTTTAAAGATATTATAGAGCTTAAAGATTATAATAAATACCTTAAGTAGGCTTAAAGTATTAAGAATAAACTAAAATAATATACTTTATAAGGGTATATTAATAAGAAGAATATATTAAATAAAAATTTAATTAATAATAATACTAACTTAATAAGTTAGCTTAAAAAGAATAAGATAATTATTAAGTTTATTTATAAATATATTTCTTTATCCCTTTTAAATATATATAAAAATATTAATACTACTATAATACTATAGAAGAAGCTTAAGATAAAGCTTACTTCTAAAAAAGTTAGCTTTATTTATAATATCTTTTTAAGATTTAAAACCCTTAGCTTTACTTAATATAGTAATTTAGATAACTACTATTAATAATTTACTAAGATTTATAATAAGATTAAATATTTTAATATTAAATTTAACTTAAATAAGTTATAATTAATTATTTATTTTTATAATAAACTAGGCCTCTTATATAACTTCTATATTATTTAGTTTAATAAGCTTTATTAAGAGATACTAAAAGAAGATAAAATAATAAAGAAAAAGTTTAATAAATATACCCTTAGCTATATTATATTATATTTAAAGAACTTAAAGATAATATTAGCTTATAGCTTTAAAATAATCTTTAATATATAGTTAATAATAAATTACTATTTATTTATTTACTCTATTGATTTAAGGGCCCCCTAGTATATTTAAGCGTAGTATAACTATAAATTAGGATATACTATTAAGGTTTTTAAATTAATAAGATATTATAATAAGCCTAACTATTATTAATTAATTAGCTATAATTATATTAATTATATTAATAACTATAAATCTTATAATAATAAATACTTTAATAATAATAATAGTAGTAATTTAAATAAGAAGTCTAAATTAAATAAAGATAAAAATAATAAAGATACTAAATTTAAAAATAAGATATATATTATTAGTAATAATAATAACTTTAATAATATTAATACTAATATTATTATTACTAAGCTTAATATAATAGTTTATTTTATAAACTTATTATTTAGTTTTAAGTTCTAGATACTTAATATTAGAACTAGTTAATATATTATTAATAATTTATTAGTATTTATATCTATATAAAATCTATTTACTCTAATATTAATTATAGGTATAACTAGTAATAATAGAGCTATAATTATAAATATTATTAAGTTATTATATAGAATACTAGAGAACTCTATAAATCCTATTATTAATAATATTCTCTATTTACTAAGTATTAATATTAATTTTATTTTTATTTCTAAGCTTTAATAAATACGCTACCCCCTTAAATTTATTAATAAAAAAAATTCTATTAATTAGAATAATATACTTATAGAGCTATAATAATAATTTTTATTATATTAATATAAGCGCTAAGGCTATAATACTCTATATTTAAATAGTTACTATAATAGCTATAATAACCTATAACTAAAATATTATTAACTATTAGTACTAACTTATAGATTATTTAGGTAAGTAAAATATATTATAAAATTACTTTAAATTATTAATAATATTAATCTTAATTATCTACCTAATAATAATAACTATTATTATATAATTTATATTAAAATTTAAATAAAAAATCTACTTTATTAAGGCTATATTAAGCTTAGTTACTATAAAAATAAGCTTATCTATACTAATATCTTTAGCCTAATTAGTAATACCTCTCTAGATACCTAATATCTATATCTACTAATAGAAAATATTATTAAGGTATATATAAGCTATCTTATATTTAATAAATTAGTATTATTAATACTTTTAAGCTTTAACTTATATTATAAGATAATTAAATAGCTTAACTAATCTATTCATTATTAATATATAAATAAAGATAGTATTTATAAATTAAATAAATTTAATAATTACTACTATAAGTATAATATTATTTAGAAGCCCTTTATATCTATAAATCTATAGATAAATAGGATAGTTAAATATTAAAATTAAATAGTTATAGTTATAATCTATTCCTTACTATAAGAAAATAGGCTATTTTATAAGCTTATTTTAAATATAATTTATATAGCTATCTAGCTTAAAAAGTATATAATTAAAGCTAAAGATAATAAAATATTTTATAAATTTATAAGTAGAGATTAGTCTAATTTAAGCTTTCTAAAATAACTTAGCTATTATAATATATATTAGAAATATAATCCTTTAGGCTAGAACTAGTCTAACTTCTAATCTTATTCTAAAAAGGGCTATCTTATTAATTTTAAATATAACTACTTCTATTAAATATTAATATTATTAAGTAATATTCTATAATTTAAAATATATTAATTAGCTATCTAAATAATTATTTAAGTAATTTATCTTATTTACTTTATTATCTATAAACTAATTAGTACCTTATATAAGGGGAGAGTTAAGATATAATATATTAAAATATACCTAAGCTATTTATATATATATAGATATTAATTACCTATTTAACTTTATTTCTTATTTTAAATTAAAATTAATACTATTTACTAGGCCTTAATTAGGTAATTCTAACTTAGAGAATAACTCTAAATCCTTTAAAATAATAAGAAAGAATACTCTAAGCTTAAAATTAAATAATATTTTTAAAAATAATTTAATAGACTTATAAAATATCTTATACTAATACTTCTAATTAAGTTACTAGGTAGACTCTATTATACTAGCTATTACTAAAGCTATTAAGAATAAAAATAAGAATAATAAGAACTTTATTTAAGCTATAACTAACCTATTAATAAGGAATCTAACTAACTATAATAAATCCTATATATATAAAGAAGTAATAGCTAATAAATGTTATAAGATAAACTAGTAACTAAATATATAAAATAAAATTAACTCCTTACTAAAAAATAATATATAGATATTTATTACACCTCTAAATAAAGCTAATATCTTAAATAATAAATAGGTATATAAGTATAAGTAAGAGTCTAATAATATAGTAGTCTAATATAAAGGAATTAATTTCTATAAGATCTTTACTATAGTAGTTAAATTAATAAGTTATAAGACTCTCTTTACTATTAGCTTTTTTTTATAATGATATTAATACTAATATCTATATCTATTAATCTACTAATTTTAATAATAATTCTAGATAGATATATAAGCTTAATAAAGTATTATATAACTTAAAATAATTATTTTATATTTAATATTACTATCTACTTAATTATCTTACTACTCTAAGCTACTAGCTACTTATTAAAAATTATAGTATCTTTTTATATCCTAATCTAAATATAATTATTACTATCTATATAGATGACTTACTAATTATTAAGCTTAATTCTAATAATATTACTTAGCTTAAAAGCTAGTTATTTAATAAATTTTAAATATCTAATCTAAGGCCTTACTAATACTATCTAGATATAGTTATTATTAAAGACTAATTAAATTATATTTTATATTTAAACTAGGAAGGCTATATCTATAATATTCTTAATAACTATAATATATTAGAGTATAATACTAAGGATAGAGATAATAACTTATTTATATATATTTTAATAAAAACTACTTATTTATAATTATTATTAAAGGACTTTATTATTCTAAAATAATTATATAAGTACTATTAATCTACTATTAGATTATTAATATATACTATAATAAATACTTAACCTAATATTATTTATATTATTTTAGTTATTAGCTACTATATATCTAATCTAGATAATAACTACTAAATAATAATAAAATAGATCTTTTATTACCTTTAAAGTATATTATAGTTTAAACTTATTTATAGAGGACTACTATAGCTGGTTATATACTTTAATTATATAAATAATCTAGCTATATAATAATCTATCTTTAAATATATCTTTAATTTAAAAAGTATTATTATTAGCTAGTCCTTTAAATATTAGCCTATTATAGCTTTATTAATATATAAAGCTATATATATAGGGTAGATAAATATTATTAAGGAAGCTATTTAGCTTAAATAACTTTTAAAGAAGTTAATTTAAATTATTTTTAATCTAATTAAGTATTACCCTTTATATTAATCCTAATAATATCTTATAAAACTATATAATTATAATAGCTTAGATAATTAGTATTAATATTATCTATATTATTACTCTTACTACTATTATTTTATATAATAATTAAGAGGCTATTATATTAGCTAAGGACCCTATTAATTATAGTAAGACTAAATATATATATATTAAATATATATTTTTTTAAGAGTATATTAATAGTTAATAAATAAAGCTTAAATACTATCTTATAGAGAATATAATTATTAATAGACTTATTAAACCTCTTCTTTATAATATTTTTAAGTATTTTTAGTAGTATTTAGGACTATAATAAGCTAGCCTTATTATTATAAAGAGGAATATAATAGTTTAATATTAATAAGAGCTCTATTTATACTATCTATCTAGTATTAGATAAACTAATATACTATTTCTAATAAAGGATTATTTTAGTAGGAGCTTATTATAATAGAAGTTTATTTAATAGAAGCTTCTATCTATCTATTTTATAATATATACTAGATTAGTTATTAGTAGTAGTAATAGCTCTATAACTTAAGTAGGAGTATTAAAATATAGGGGCTAAGATATTATTAAGTAAGTAGAGTAAGCTAAGAGAGCCTTAGTATCTATATAAGATTTTTATTTATAAAGCTTCCCTCCTTACTTAATTAATCAACTTACTACTATACTTTTAATAGTAGTCTATTAAATACTATAAATAATAGTATTCTAATTAGGTCTATAGGCTCTATAAGGTCTTATATAGCCTTAAATAATTATTTTAAGTATAGTATATTATATTTACTAGATTTTTAGAATAGTTATTATTTTAAATATAGATAATATTTAGATTACTAGTCTAAGTAAAAAGGCTATTTAAATAGTTAAAAATTCTTTTTAGAAGGAGTTTTAGATAATTAATTTAGTATACCTTCTATCTAGATATAATTATTATTTAGGATTATTTAAATTAAATACTTTAACTAGACTAAGCTAATTATATTAAAAAAGTATTATATATAGCTAGTATATAGGAATTTAAATTAGTTACTAAGTACTTCTATAAAGATCTTGAGCTAATTATAGCTTATTAAAAAAGATTATATTATTTTATATAAGCTCCTTAAGACCTATTAGTTAGCTATTAAATTACTTATATATACTATATTAAATATATATCCTAATCTAGTATATTTAGTTTTAGTTTTTAGTTAGTATATATTAAATTCTACTACTACCTATTAAGGAGTAATTAAATAAATATTTTATTACCTTTAAACTATAGTTAATATATAATTAATTTTTTAAAGATAAATTAAACCTCTTAATAACTTTATTAATTCTAATTAAATAGAAAATAATACTTAAAGATTAACTTCAAACTATATTTTTAGTATTAGTAGTAGTATAATTAACTAGTTATTAAAATAATAAGTTATTATTATTTTATCTATCTATAAAGTTAAATATATTAGAATAATAAAGGCTTCTAAGGAAGCTATCTAATTATAGTATCTTTTTATTTAATTACTACTAGCTAATAAAGAATCTTAAGTAGTAATTAAGTATTTATAAAGATAAATAAGAGGCTATTACTCTTATAAAGAATCTTAAATTCTATATTTATACTAAGTATATTAATATTTACTAATATTATATTTATAAGTATATTAAAACTAGTAATATAGAATTATAATATATTCTAATTAATATGTAGATAGCTAATAGCCTTATAAGAATTTTATATAAAAAATTTATTACTTTCTATAAGGCTTTAAGCTTAGAACTTTTCTTATAATAGTTATAAGTAATCTAATATTCTACTTATAAAAATTTAATATCTTATATTTCTATGAGTTAAATCTAGTTCTAATATTATTTAATTATAGTTTATTAACTATTTTAAAAGGCTTATAAGCTATATATCTTATTAAATATTATTAGATAATAATATTAATTATATAGAATAAAATCTACTAGTTTTTAATATTATTAAGCTTATTTTAAATACTCCTATAAAGCCTTAATTTTAATAGAGTTATATTATATAAGCTTTAATAAAATATCTTCTATCTATTAATTAATAACTATTTATATAATATCTATTATTTAAACTATATAAGGTTGCTTTATAGTTTTATAGATATATTTAATAGCCTTTATAACTAAATATAATAGTTAGTTTTCTATTAAAACTAACTTATATAGCTTATTATATTTAAGTCTTTTATAATATATAATTATTTATAACTATAGACCTATTCTATTAGACTATATACCTTTAGAGTTGCCTTATAATATATAATATTACTATTAAGATTTATAGTTATAATTTTAGAAGTATTTTACTATAAAAACGCTTTCTCTATATATATTATACTTATCTATTAATCTAAAAATAGCGTATATAGATTATTTATTAAATTCATATTTTATTTTATATATAAAACGCGTAAAAATAGAATTTTATTATTATAATAAGTAAATAATAAAGAATCTACTATAAAGTAGTAAAATAGTCTTAGTATTTAACTAAAGTACTTATTTTAACTATTTATATTTATCAGCTATATAATAAAGTTCTATATATATATTTTTTACTATTTCTTCTATATATAAATATATATAGATTACTTTTTTATCTACTTTAAATTCTATTTAAGAGGTAGTATTAAATAAAGACTATAAAGTAGCTAGAATAAAAGATAATTAATCTTTTAATTAGCGCTTAGTTATTACTAATTAAATAGATTAAATATCTTATAGTAATTTAACTTAAACATAGTAATTTAATAAATACTTCTATAATTTTTTAATAATCTATACTAATATCTTTGATCTAATTATTAATACCTCTCTATATATCTAGTATTTATATTTATTAATAGAAGATACTACTAAGATATATATAAACTATCTTATACTTAATAAATTAGTACTATTAGTACTTTTAAGCTTTAACTTATATTATAGAGTAATTAAGTAGTTAAACTAGCTTATTAGTTATTTATATATAGATAAAGATAGTATTTATAGATAAAGATAATACTTTATCTAAAAATTTAATAAGTTTAAAAACTACTACTATAAGCGCGATATTATTTAAGAGCCCTCTATACTTATAAATCTATAGATAAATAGAGTAGTTAAATATTAAAGCTAAATAATTATAGCTATAGTCTATTCTCTACTATAAAAAAATAATCTATTTTATAAACTTATTCTAAAAATAATTTATATAATAAGTAAATAAATAAAAATACTAGCTTATTATTTACTAATAAGAATAATCTTAAACTATATAGACTTATAATAATATTTAAAGCTTTTGTTACGGGTACTCCTAATATATAATATATACTAAGCTAAGGGTCCTTAGTGATAGGATATCTTTAGAGTAAAATAGAAAGTAATTAAAATAATTAAAGTATTAATTACTATAATTAGATTTTAATTAGAGTAATTAGGATATTAATTATTATAATTATACTAGTACTTAATATAGTTTTTAATAAATATATAAGAAATAGCCTTTCTACTATTAAAGTTTTCTTTTTTATATTTAACTTATATAATAGAGAGAAATCTATAGTTAATAGATACTTAACTTATTTAATCTTACTTATATCTAATTATATCTTAAAGAAGTTAAACCCCTTTATTATACTTTAAATACTATACTTTATTCTATTTAAAATAAATACTTTTAGTTCTATAATAAAAGATTACTAACGTCTCTCTATAAAAATTATAAAAATAGTATAATAGGATAACTTGAGTATCTAAGTAGTTTTTAATAGAGAACTTAAAATCCCTACCCTTACTAAATTCTCTAATAAAAGGTGAACCCTTAATAGTTATATATAATAAATAGAATTATCTATAGTATTCTACTCCTTATTATTTACTAAATTAGAGGAATAGAACTTATTCTATCTTTTCTATTTAAAAAGAGATATAGTATTAGCTTCTTTTTTTTAATTTAATAAATATAATCCTTAATATATAATAAATAATATTAATAAGTTCTCTAATAAGTATAATTATATTAAAGATATTTTTAAAGTCTTATTTAAAGATAATATTAAAGAATAAAAAATAGAGAGGAAAATATTCTATCTTTATTAAAAAAAGTTTATAATTAAGTATATAACTAAATTCTAGACTTTATTAGTAAAGATTTAATAAAATATTATTATAAAAATAATAACTTATTATACTAAACTAAATAAGGAGATTAAGGATAAATTAATAAAAATATAATTATTCTAAATTATAACTATACTTATCTAAATAATCTATATTATTAATAATAAATTATATAAAAAAAAGATAGAATAAAAGATTTCTAATTTAAAAAGTAAGCTTAATAGGCGGGAGAATGTTTTAATAGTAGATTAGAAACTACTCTATAAAACTAAAAAAAAAAGACTAAGGACTTATTATAAATAAAATATTATAATTATTATAAAAAGGGATATTATAAAAATAAGTACTTATAATAAGAATAAGTAGCTACTATAGGGAATAAAAACTTTAATTATTAAAAAGATAGGGCTTTTTATTAGATAAATATCTTTAAACTAATTATAATAGACTCTAGACTAGGAGATATATTTAAGTAGATTAGAAAAAAAATAAAATATAATAATTTATTTTAAATTATATATTATAATAACTAGTACTAAAATTATTAAAGTAAAAAGAAGGGAAGTAGTTATTCTTTTAAAAAACTAAAATAATATTTAGAAGATAAGTTCTAGATATTAATAATAAATAAAAAAGTTTATAACTCCCTAAATTAGAAATAAACTAAGGAACTATTAAATAATAAAGATCTATTTATATATTTAAATAACTTATATTATTCTATAGTAGAAATATATAAGAAAATTATTAAATAATAGAAATAATACTACTATCTTTAATAAAAGGAGTTAGTAATATTAACTTATTATTATAAAAAAATAGAAGCCTTTATAATAAAAGTATTAATAAAATAATTAATAAACGTATTAATAAAATTATTTAATAAATATAAGATAACTTTACTAGTTAATAATACCTAGAAGCTAGTAGTTATTATTACTAAATTAGTAGCTAATAAAGTCTAGAAGATATTATAAGGGGATAGATATATAAATCTATTAAATATACTTTATATATATATATTCTTAAGGGATTTAAGTTTTTAAAAAATAGAAAATTATTAATTTTTAATAGGAGGTTAATCCTATAGAAAATAAGAAATAAAGTTAGGAAATTAGTATAACTAATTACTAATATTCCTCTATATAAAGGAGCTATTCTACTTTTTAAATTTAAGAATTTAAATATTCTAAAGTTAGAAGCTTAAAAAAATTAAATTAAAAAACTAAAAAATCTTCTAATAAGTAGGCTAGTTAGTAGGACTTATTTAAAGACTAAATAGATTACTATAATTAAATTATAAAAAAATATCTAATTTAAGTTTTAAGTAAAGATTATAGGATATTAAATTTAAATAATTATTAATAATAAATTAAGTAAAGATTTAATTAATTTTAATTTTATATTAAAATATAAAATCCTAACTATATAATATATATTATATATATTAATAAACTTTAACTACTTTATAATTAAGAAAGTAAATTAAATTACTAAGCTTATTAATTTATAGATAAGAAAATAATATAAGAAATATAACTTCTACTTAATATTAAAAAGAAGAGTAAATAATATTACTTTTAAAATTCTTTAATTATAAAAAGTTAATCTATTAATAGAATAAAGTTCTAGTATATTAATATTTAAGGATAATATCATAATACTTTAAACTAAGTTTTTTAAATATAGAAATACTTATATCTTAGTTTTATTATATAAATAATAAAAAAATAAGAGATAATTTCTAAAAAGAAAATATAATAGTATTATAAAATTAAGTTATTATTATTAATAGTACTACTTATATAAAATTACTTAATAAATATATAAAATATAGAAACTTATTTTAAGAAGAAAGTCTTAATAAGATATTTCTTAAATATTAATTATAGGACTATAAGATTAAGTTAATTCTAAGTAAAAAATCTATAAAGAAGTTAATATATCTATTATTAAGAAATAAGATAATTATTCTTATAAAATATATTAAAAAAAATAAAATAAAAGGTTTTATTTAAAGATCCTAATTATTAGTAGAAGATTTTATCCTATTTATACTAAAGGCGGACGGAGGATTAAGATTATATATAAATTATAAAATACTTAATAATATAATAATTAAAAATAGCTATCCTCTACCCTTAATTAAAGAGCTTTAAGATAAGTTTTAAGAAAAAAAGTAATTTATTAAATTTAATATCCTAAAAATATTTAACTAAATAAGAATAAAAAAAGAGATAAATAGAAAATAATATTTTATATAAGATAAGGCTTATATAAATATCTTATTATATTATTTAGTCTAACTTATACCTCTATTATATTTTAAGTATATATTAATAATATCTTAAAAATATATCTAGATAAGTTTATATTAGTTTATATAAATAATATCCTTATTTACTTAAATACTTTTAAAGAATATATTAAGTATATATAATAAGTACTATAAAAACTTAAAGGAGTTAGTTTATAACTTAAAATATTAAAATATAAATTCTATTAGAAAAAGATAAAATTTTTAGGATTTATTATTTTTAATAAGAAAATTAAAATAGATTTTAATAAAATTAAAAATATAATTAAATAGCTTATATTAATTAATAAAAAAAAGATTTAGATTTTTCTTAAATTTATAAACTTCTATTAAAAATTTATTAAAGATTATAATAAAACTATAATATCTCTAATAAGCTTAATATAAAATAAAGTATTATTTATATAAGGAAAGAAAATAGAAGCTTTTTTTTAAATTTTTAAAAAATAATTTACTTTAAGTCCTATACTCTATTAATTTGACTTAGAACTTTTTATTAAAGTTTATACTAATACCTTAGATAGTATACTAGGAGTAGTAATAAATTAGCTTATATAAATTAATATTAATATTATTAAAAGAGAGAGAGAATATTAATACTCTATTATATTTTATAATAGAAAGTTATAAAATACTAAGTTTAGATATTTAATATATAATAAAAAATTACTTATTATAATAAATATATTTTATATATAAAAGGTTTTATTTAAAAGAAATTAAATACTAGATTTAAATCTTTTTAAATTATAAAAACTTAATATACTTTTTATTAATAAAGGAGCTAAATAAATATCTAGCTTATTAGTATAAGAAATTAATAATATTTAATTTTAAAATTAAATATATTAAGGGTAGTAAGAATAATATTATAAATATACTTAATAAAAGAGTTAATTATATAGAAAATATCTAGTAGAGTTTTAAAGCTATATTAATATAAGATAAAAATAAATTATTATAATTAAATAAAGTAAAGCTTTATATTATAATAACTATAATAATAAAAACTAAAAAATTTATTTAATAAGTATTAATAGATCTATAGAAAAATAAAGTAGTAATTAAAATCCTTAAAAATATTAATAGCTATAATAAATTTAATAAAATAAATTTAAGATTCTTTTTATTTTTAAAAAGAATCTATATTTTAATATTTATATATATAAAGATTTTTAAAATTTACTATAAAATAGAAACCTTAGGAGGTTATTAAAAAATTAAGAAAATTTTTAAAAAATTATTATAAAACTTCTACTTTCTAAGAATAAGAAAATATATTAAAAATAAAGTTACTTAATATAATATATATATTAAAATAAAGTATATTTAATATAAACTATATAAAAAAATAAAATTAGCTAGCTTTCTAAAATAAGTCTAAAAAAGTATTATATAAGATTTTATTATTAAACTTCTAAAGTTAAAAGAATAACTAACTAAAATAAAATATAATATAATATTAGTAATTAATAACTAATTAATTAAATTAATATATTTTCTACTATATAGGGAAGCTTTAAATATAGAAGATTTAGTTTATATATTTCTTAGAATAGTAGTAGTTAATTATAAACTTCTAAATAAGATTATCTTAAATAGGGATAAGCTCTTTATCTCTAAATTTTAAAAATTATTAATAAATATAATAAGGATTAAGATAAATATAAATATAATATTCTATTTATAAATAAATAGTTAAATAAAATAAATTAATTAAATACTTAAATAATATCTTTAATATTATATAAATTATTAATAAAATAATTAAGTTTAGTATCTACTTAATATATAAATAATATATATATTATAGAAAAATAGATTAGGTCTCTAGGGTATGCCCTAGGGCTCCCTAAGACCCTCTATAGCCTAGAATATAGGGCTAAATAGAGGATCTTTAGGTAATAGCCTTAAAGATTAACCCAGAGCTTTTACCCTAGGGGGGTATTTATTATAATAGTTAAGCGGCCTGATTCTATTTATAATAATTATCTTTAGGGCTTTCTTAGGGGCCTAGCTTCCCTAAAAGATAGCTAAGAAATTAAAAATTATAGGGTCTAATATTTGAAACTAAGGATACTAGCTATAAAAAAACTAAATATTTTACGTGCTTAAATATCTTAAAGGGGCCCTAAAGTGATCTAATTAGAGGGATTTTGGCCTAATAGGCCCTAAAACTTAGCTAGATAACCCTATAGATAGGCCCTAAGTAATCTAATTAGGCCCTAAAGTAGGCCCTGAAGTGAACTAATAGTAGGATTCCAGCCTAAAATAGGGTCTAATAAAGTAATCTAATAGGGTTAGCCTCTAAGATAGACCTTAAAGTGATCTAATAATATAGGATTTCTACGCGCGGGGGCTAGAATTAGCTTGTTATAGTAGCGCACCCCTATTATATATACCTTATAGGGGCTAGGCGATCTATCTATACTTAAAAATAAGCCTCTAAGGTAACTATTCTAGGTTGAGATAATCTTAGAGTACCCCTATTATATATGCCCTATAGGGGCCTCTGAGATAATTTACCCATGCTTAAAAATAGGCCTTTAAGGTATAGAAAAAAGCTCTATAAGTAAGATATCTAGATAGTATAGATTACTCTAAGGCAGATTAGCCCTAAAAGTGTGCTATTTTATCTTAATAGCCCCTATAACAGCCTAAGGACATACTACTTAGGAGGGGGTATAATTATTATAGAAAAATAGATTAGGCCCTTAGAGTATACTCTAGGGCCCTCTAAGGCCCTCTATAGCCTAAAATATAGGGCTAAATAGAGGATCTTTAAGTAATAGCCTTAAAGATTAACCCAAAGCTTTTACCCTAAGGGGGTGTTTATTATAGTAGTTAAGCGACCTAATTCTATTTATAATAATATAATAAATCTTTATTAGACTTTATTAAAATAATACTATATTAAGCTAATTATAGATTTAAATTTTATATAATATTATTATTTAAAGATTATAAATTTAAAGTATAATAAATTATTATAATAATCTAAGAAATAAGCTATCTTTATTAGAAATTATAAAAAGACTTATAATTCCTAAGTAGTTATTTAGTAATATATTATAATTAAAAAAATTTAAAAGGTTTAAATATTTTTAAAGGGAGTAGAGTATATCTTCTTTATAAAAATTTAAAACTAATAGGCTTAATAATAAGCTTAATTATATAAAACTTAGTCCTTTTCTAATTAAAAGATATAAAGAGAATATAAATTATATATTAAATTTATTAGAACTAATAAAGAAATATAATATATTTATTATAGTATAATTATTTTACTAAGATAATAGTATAAGCCTACTAGAACGCTATCTTAGTAGATATATAATTTAGTTCTTTTAAATAAAAGTAGTAGATTATTAATATAATACTATACTAAATAATATTATAATATTATAAAATAGTAGTAATAGTATAGGTTTTAAGCTATAAGTAGTACTATTAATTATAGTTATAATAAGATTCTAGTACTAGCCTTATAATACTAGCTATATCTAGTAATATACTAGTTATCTTACTAATCCTCTACTAAGCTCTTTAAGCTCGTTAAGCCCTTTAAGCTCTTTAATAACTTAATTCCGTAACTATTATACTGTCTATACTCCTACTCTATTATATCTACTACGTCTACGCTGAAGCTATAGTATAGTTATTCTCTATAAATATCTTCTTATTACCTTATAATAATCTACGGCCCCGTACTTATAGAGCCTCTTATCTTAAGATATAGTAAGGCTATAGAAGTATAAAAGTAAGAGCTAGGATCTATAAATACTACTATACTATACTATTTAAAATCTATATCTATACTAAATAAACCTTTAAGGCCTTATTATTAACTTATATAAATACTCTTCTAAATAGAAATAAAAGATATAATTAGGAAGTACCTAATTTAAAGAATATCTCTAAAAAGAAATAACCTCCTATTAAAATTCTATTAGGAATTTTTTTATCTTATCTTATTTTATTTTATCTTATAATTATTTTTAGTATTTATTCTCTCTTCTTTATTATTATTATAATAGTAATTATTTTTAATTTATTAAAAAAGAAGTTAATAAGCTAGCTTCTTTATTATCTTTATTATTATTTCTTTAAATTCTAGATCTTAATTAAAGTATAGTCCTTATTATATACTAACTTAAATCTTTTTTTAAGAGTAGTTATAGTTATAGTAGTATAATTTTAAAGAGCCTTTATATTATTATTACCTATATTACTTCTAGCTATACTAAGTTATTAAATATATTACTTTAAGTCTCTATTATAAGAACTATTTATATAGGATTAGTAGTAGCTTCTTAAAAGAATTTATATTAGAAAATACACTGCTAATAGCCTAGGAGACTAGATAGATTATTAATAAAACTTTACTTTATATAGATATTAAGGCTTTTAAGGAGTATATATACTACTTTATAATTACTCTATCTATTAACTCTTATTAAGACTTTACTATAATTAAAAAAATTACTTAAAGTACCCCTCTAATAGGGATATCTTAAAAACTATATACTAGTAATACTAGTATATAATAACTCTAATAGAGTTAATTAAACCTTAATAATAACTTTAATAATACTAGCTTTAATAAATAATAATAGAGATCTTTATAATTCTTATTTTATAATAGTTTAAATAACTATTCTTTAAATAATAATAATAATACTCTTATATCTTATTTCTAGAATATTAAAGTATAGTCTAAATATCTCTTATTATTATATTCTAATAATATTAGCTTCTTTAATTCTAGAGTAAAAAAAGATAGTTTAATAATTAGAGAGAAGTATATAACCTTCTAAGATATATTTATTTTTATTAATAGACTTAAGAAAATAAAGAAATAATTTAATAAAAAATGTCTTAAAGGTTATTTCTAACTATCTAAAAAATACTATTATAATATAATATATAGCTAAACTATTAGAATTTAAATATATTATACTAGAAATAATAAATCTTAAATAATAGATAAAACTCTTAATTTAATAGTTTAAAGAAGATACTAGTAAAGTAATAAAACTAATATATTTAGAAAAATTTATAATAAGTAATACCCTAAATAATACTAACTCTAGAAAATTTATTTAATCTATTTTCTATTATATATAAGTAGTAAATCTAGAAAATATCTAACTTATAATAGCTTAAAATAATCTTATTCTAAACTTCTAAAATATAATCCTCTAGCCTATAATAAATATCTTAATATATTTATTTCTAAAATAGCTTAATACTTATTAGGGATTAAATAATAAAGCTTAATAAATAATCTATCTAGTATAAATAAAATCTAATTATATTAAGTTCTATAAAGCGCGTAAAGCTATATATATATAACTGTATAGTAGTGGCTACTAGGCCTAATATAGCTAGTATAGAGCTAGTACTATAATATTACCTCTCTCTTTTCTATATAAGCTTCTATAAGTATCATTCTATCCTTTTATCCTATTTTATAAAATCTCTTTTTTAAAATAATCATAATATAATATATAAGCTATTTCTTAGCTAATATTTACCCTATATATTTAGGATCTTTATAGTAACTATAAATATACTTATCTATACTTAGTTAACTTTCTTAGTTAACTAGTAGTAATTTATTAATTAAAGAGTACTATCTTAATTTAGTATTTTTAGTATAAAGTTAGGATCTATTAGCTCTACTTTAAATATCTTATAATAATATAGCTAATAGTAGCTCCTAGCTCTCTAGTATTTTAAATAACTTATAGAGTCCTACCTTATTAGGATATTATTAATAGTAATTAACTACTAATACTAAATATTTTATTATATTCTAGTATAGTTCCTATTCTAGTCTCTTATTCTTATATCTAGTATATTTAATCTTATATAATAAGTAATCTTTTTTTTATTAATAAGTCCTTTATCTTCTTATTAATTTTTAAATTTAATATTTTCTAAATACTCTAATATTCCTCCCCTTCCTTATTAATTATTATAGGAGATAGAGACGCTATTCTCTATCCTTAAAGTAGTAAGCTATTATTTAGATATAATAGCTAGGGGTAGAATACTAAAAATATACCCTTTATAATTAGGGATAACTTTAGCTTATATACTAAATTATTAATAACTCTTACTACCTTAAATAGCCTAAGGTTTTTATAATTTAATAACTTATTAAGATAAGTAGTCTTTATATTCTTTATATTAAATATAACTATATTACCTACCTTAAAATTTAGTATAGAGTATTTCTTTCTATTAGCTTATTCTACTTAAAGTATTTATATTTATATTAACTATTTCCTTAGGAATTTTTTTAGTTTTTTAATTTTTATAATAAAGTTATTTATAGCTTTAAACTTAGTCTTTATTCTTTAAGTTATTATACTATCTTATAATATTAATAGCTTAATTCTAGATTTAGAGATATAATCTTTTATTATTAAGAATAGTAATAAGCTAGTTATATTCTAATCTATATTTACTTTAAATTCTATAATTAGTAGAAGGCTAACCTAGTTAGTTTAATTATAATTAATAAATATATATAGATACTATTTTAGGGCTGTATTAATATTTTTAATCTAATTATTTATTTCTAAATAAAATATTATTAATAGTTTTAGCTTAGTCCCTAGTTATTTATATAGCTAAGATTAAAAGTAAGTAATAAATTAAGTATCTCTATTTAATATTATTATCTTTAGGTATCCCTTTTTATTTTAAATTTACTTAATAAATATCTATATAACTATCTCTACTTCTAATAAATCTAGTGTAATAAATTACTTCTTTTTTAATAATTTATTAATAATAACTATAATATACTAAAAGCTCTTACTAAATTATTTATAGATTAGTAATAGGGTAATAAAGTTTATTAAAATATCTATCTAGTACTTATCTAGAATTTATAGGAGCTTTAATAAACTATACTTACTTATTCTATAACTTTTTAAATACTTATATATATAATAGCTCTTAATATATCTAGAGATTAAATCTACTATCTTTAACTAGAAATAGTAAGAACTTATCTTTATATATATACTTATATATCCTATATACCCTATTAAGGATGTGTTATATATTATATAAAGAACTTTTACCTTAATATTATTAGTATTAAATATATATAGCTTTCTATTAATAAATAGTATATCTTTATAGATTTTATAATTCCCTATCTTAATCCTTATTTTTTATTTTATTATATCTATTAGTAGTTTCCTATTACTAGCTCTCTTATATATTATAATTCTTTAAATAATTTTATCTTTAGGGTATGCTTATTTTATATACTCTATAATTTTTTCTATAGATAGTAGGCTTACTAAATTTTTTATTAACTTTTTAATAAATCTATTTATAACTAAATCTTAAGTAAGTTTACTATTAGTTAATTTCTCTATTAACTCCTTAGCTAATAGCTTCTTTAAGAAATTAAATAATAATTCCTCTATTAACTCCTTATTATTTAATAGCCCTTATTTATTTAGGTTATAAGCTATTATATATATTATCTATATCTTTAGTTTAAACTTATTTAATAATATAATAGTAAGACCTATAGCTCTCTTTATATTTTTAGCTAAATATTTTTTTTTTAGAATTATCTAATTCTAAAACTTATATTTAGGATTATAATCTCTTTTTAATAAATTTTCTAAGTATCTTATAAAATTATTTAGCTTTATTCTTTATTTTCCTAGTTTATACTTAATTTTAAAATTAAATTCTAATAAGAATTCTGCTTATCTAGTTTGGTATTAATTAAGCTATTTAGTAGTTATAAAGTACTTTAAATTTTTATAATTAGTTAATATCCTTACTAAATTATTTATAAAGGTCTTTACTAGCTCTAGATATTATTTCTTAAATACTTAAATTATTATTAATAACTTTTTATTATATATCTTATAGTTATATTCCTATAGTATTATTTTATAAGATATAAAGATAATTAGTTTTAATATACTATTTCTATTCTTCTATAATAGTATGCCCGCTATAATATAATCTAATATATTAGTTTCTATCTATATCTCTTAATTAGGATTAAAATAAGCTAGTATTAATACTATAGTAAATACTTCCTTAAGTATTTTAAATACTTTTATCTTAGATTTATTTAATATTAGTAGGAATAATACTACTAGCTTTATTTTAGTAGATTTTAAATTATTAATCTTAGTTAGATTTATTAATAGGGCTATAATTTTTAAGTAGCTTTTAATAAACCTTTTATAGAAATTTATAAATCCTAGAAATAACTAGATATCTTTTATATAATATAGTATTTTCTATTTTTTAATTATTTTAATTTTTTTTAACTCTATCTTTAATTTATTTATAGTTATAATTAAACCTAGGTACTTTACTTCCCTTATATAAAAATTATATTTATTAATATTAAGGAATAGGCTTATTTTAAGTAACTTATTTAAGACTTTCTATATATAGCTAATATACTTTATTATAGAATTACTATAAACTAAAATATTATTTAGATATATTATATAGAATATATTTAAGTACTCCTATAAAATATTATTTATAAATACTTAAAATATTACTAAAGTATTATAAAGACTAAAAGGTATAATAATATATTTAAATAATCTATATTAGGTAAGAAAGGCTATTTTTATCTAATAGCTTTTTTTTACTTAAATCTTATTAAAAGCTATTATTATATTAAACTTATTATATACCTTAGTTATATATAGCTTTATAAGTATATTCTTAATAAATAAAGATATATTCCTATTCTTTATAATAAGGGTATTTAGGGTTTTATAGTTAATATAAATTTATATTCCTCTATTTAACTTCTTAACTATTAGTACTAGAATTATATATAATAATATACTTAACTTAATATAGCCTTTTCCTAGTATCTTATTAATATACTCTTTTATTATTAGTACTTATTAGTATAATATCCTATATACTCTTTTTACTAGTAGTATACTTCTAAGTATTAAATTAATAATATAGTTAATAGTATACTCTAGTAGTAACTTATTTATCTTAGTAGGGTTCTAAACTTTAAGCTATTTATAATAATACTTAGAAACTTTTTACTTTAGCTACTTTTTAGTAATAGACCTTTTCTTTATCTTTATAAAGAACTTTTTATAATTTTTTAAATTAATAGCTATAATATTTAATATAAACTTATATACTTTTTCTTTATCTTTATTAGATAACTATTTAAAATCCTTTAACTATATTACTATTATTTTATTATCTACTTACTTAATTATTCTAGTAAATATATATACTAAGATTTCTACTATATTACTTAATAGCTTTAGTATTACCTATTTATATTCTTTACTATAGTAATTATATACTATAACTAGTCTATTATCTTTTAAATAGTTTAATATATAATAATTTAAATTAAATATTATTTTTCTAGACCCTAGTAAGATATCTAGATTATATTATTTAAACTAGGATATTTTAAGAGCTATATTAAATTTCCCTAATAATATTACTAAGTATTAGATCTTATTAATATAGCTTTTTAACTTAAATCTAATTTATACCCTATAAGTAATATTTAGAATATGTTTATAATTTACTAATTTTAATATTATAGATTTTAATAGCTTAATTATAAATATTTTATATCTTTTAATAAATCTTAAGTCTATAAATTCTAGGGCTAATACTTTTATATCTATAAAATATATAGTCTTTACTAGTCTCTTATTAGTATATATATAATCTATAAAATTAAACTATCTATCTTACTTTAGCTCTTTCTAGTATAAGGATATTATAATTATAATAAGGAATTAATTTAAATTACTTTCTAATTCTACTATCCTATTATATAGTCTATTTAGGGTATCCCTAGTAGTAACTTTACTAGGGATTATTAGTTTTCTAAATTAATATTTATTATATAGCCTTTACTATTATCTTTAACTTTATAATTTATATTAATAGATACTAATTTTATTTTTACTTCTTTATTTATAAGCTATCTATTACCTCTATATAGTATATTACTATCTTTAGTAAAATAATTTAACTTTAGGTATTTAATATAAAGTTTCTTCTTCTATATTTATATTAATATATATAGTAGCTATATTTATTAATCTAATTTTAGTATATTATTAAAGTCTCTTCTACCTCTACCTCTACCCTTTTTATAGGAATTATTATTTTAATTATCTCTATCTCTATTCCTATAGATTAATTATATTGCCTTAGTTTATATATTAAATATAAAGTTCTATTTTATTTCTAAATTATAGGTATAAAGCTAAGTAATATATTCTCTATATAATTCTACTTTTAAGCTATTAATTATCTTATTCTTTAACTTTAATATAATATATCTTTTTAAGTTCTTTATCTTATAGTTATCTAAATACTTAAAAGGTATATAGTAGTAGTAAATTATAAATAAAAAGTATTAAAGAACTTATTCCTATCCTTAGATCTTATAGGGAATATAGGTAATTATATATCTACTTCTACTTATACTAGCTTATTATAAATATTAAAATTCTTCTTTAAGTTAGCTAGTACTTACTTATAATTTTTATAAGGATATTTAGCTTTAGGTAAGATATATAGCTAAATAACTATAAATATTTATATTATATATTTATTATAAATATAATCTATTTTAGATTATTTTAATTTAAACTAGTAGGTACTCTATCTAAATTTAGATTTAATATAAAGCTTTTATTATTCCTACTTAGCCTAGTCCCTATTAAATATAAGTATATTAGAGTAATTTTTATTATATCTAGATATAATAATATCTTATATATTAATATATAGGGTATATATTAAACCTTAGATATATATTAGTATTATTATATTATTATTAGAATTATATAAATCTTTTTACTATATATATATTACTTTTCTTAATTTTAATATTAAGGTCTTATTCTTTTCCTCTAAAGCTTTTATATTTTTATAGTATTTATCTCTAAGCTAATATAGCCTAGCTATATTATATTTAATAGTAACTTAGTTTATTTTAGCTTTCTAAATTTTAGTCTTTTATAAGATATACTTTTCCTTTAATATATTATAAATTAAATTAACTCTATAATTCTTTTTAATTAATATCTTTATTTAACTTTCTAAGTTATATTTTTTAATATAAGAATGCCTAATTATGTCCTAAAGTCTTTTAAACTATATATTAGTATTATTATTAATTATCTTAATAAATAATTTCTTTCTTATAGCCTTAACTATATAATTATCTCTATTAGCTTCCTTTAAATAGTATAGGATTATATATTCCTTATTATTAAACTTAATAATAAATTTCTATTTATTAGCTAGTATCTTACTATTATTTTTAGCTTTAATACTTTTCTTATTCTCTCTCTAAAGTATATTAGCCTTATTATATAAGGTTATTATAACTTTATTATTTAAATTTATAATATTATCTTTATAGATTATCTATATCTAGGTCTCTTCCTATATTTAATTTATTAAATATTTATTATTTAGTAAGGATTTTAGTTTAATTCCTAATTTTATTCCTAATCTATAGAATAGTCTAGCTTATAAGGATATATTATTATTAAATTAAGCTAGTTTTAATCTATCCTTTCTTTAAATTATAGTTAATAGGGTTTAATATTAAATACTTTCTAGAGATTTTAGTATTAAATAAGGTAGCTATTAACTATAGCTACTTCTTTCTAGAATCTTTAACTTATTTCTTTAGAAAATTTTTTTTAAGTAATAAGAAGGATAGTTAGATTATATTAGGAATTAGATAATAAAGCTTAATAAATAATCTACTTAGTATAAATAGAATCTAATTATATTAAGTTCTATAGAACATGTAAAGCTATATATATACAGCTACGCGGTAGTAACTACTAGGCTTAATATAACTAGTATAGGACTAGTACTATAATAATACTAAATAATATATCTAGTATAAACTTATAATAAAGGAGGATAAAATAACTTAAAGAGTTATAAATAAAATTATTAATAAAGGTAGATAATCTAGTTAGTATACTACTAATTAGTTAGAAGGATTTTCTAAGCCTTTATACTCTCTAATTTTATTCTAATATAGTAATAAGTAGTAGTCTTTTTAAGACTATTTTAATAACTATAATAATAATAACTATAGAAATTTAAATTATTAAGCTAATAAATAACTATAATATTTATTTTAAAATTAATACTCTTTAAAAAAAAGTCTATCTACTCTATAATAGTCTTTATAGATAACTAGAGAATAAGTAAGTAAGTTAAATTTATTAAGATTATAATACTAATTGAAGTCCTTCTAAAGTAGAAAACTCTATATTTATACTAAAAAACTCTATTAAAATAACTTTAATAATAAGAGTTAAAATAATTTCTAATAAAGGTTTATTAGAGTATACTATAAAGATAAAAATAATAATAAGTAAGATAGCTATAGTTCTACTAAAGAGTTTAAAAAGCCTTAAGATTTTAAGTATTATAATAAGAAGCTCTCTAAAGAGTAGTTTAAAATAAAAGAAGAATTTTATAGCTTTTTTATTAGCCCTATAGATAAAACCTATTAAAGATATAAGAAAATCTTTATATTAAGAAATAAACTCTACTAATATCTAAGAGATATATACTATAATTTAGGTTAAGGAAAACTAGAAACTAATATATCTTTTATTTATAAAGATTATAAAACTAAAATATCTTTTATTTATAAAATCTACTATACTATTTTAGAGGAATTAAATTCTAAATCTTATATTATTTAATTAAAGATTAATTATACTAAGCGTATTATTAAAGTTAACTTTTAAAATTAATATTATATTATAGCTAAGATCTAATACTTATTTAAAAATATATCTTAAGAAATATATCTAAATACTAATTATCCTATTACTTTAAATAATAGGTATTTTCTAAAAATATATATTCTCTATACTAAAGTTAAGATAATAAAGAGTCCCTTTATAGTTAAAGATATTAATAAGATTTAATACTTTATTATAAAATATATATAAATATCTCTTCTAATATTTAGAAAGTCTAATATTAATAAGCTTATACTTATAGAAATTACTATTAATATATATCTTATAAATAATTTAAGAGCTAATATATTAATTAGGATAAATATAATAGGGCTTAAAGAAATTAATATTATTATAATAAAATAATACGTCTATATTATAAGTTATAATATATAAATTCTTATTAAAATTAATTTCTAAGGTTCTAGAATTTAAAAAACAATAAAAATAAAAAATAATATAGTAGTTAAACTTAGAGAGTAAATAATAATTTTAGTAAATTATTATATATAGCTCCTAAACCATAATCTCCTTTTTAAGCTTAATAAATTTAAACTTACTCTCTATATTTATATAATAGACTCTTTAATTAATTCTATTTTAATAAAGAATAAGTTTTTAATACTTATATTAATCTTAAAGAAGACTTATCTTAAATATATTATTAAAATATCTTATAATAATTACTACTTTATTATTTTAAAGGTAATAGAGTTAGTAGTAAGATCTTTAAAAAAAAACTTAATAATAGGAATAGACTTAATAAGTATTAAAAGCTATTACTATATACCTAGTATTAGTAAGTATAAGTACTTTAATTAAAATAAAGATTATATTATTAAAGATTACTTTAATTAGTATAAGGCTTTTAAAATCTAACTATATAATAGTATTATTATATATAGTTTCTTTTATAATCCTATTATAGTAAAGTTAATATAGATTATTATATTATACCCTAAGCTTTAAAAAGACTTTAGATTTATTAATATTTTTTAAAACTAGTAGATAAGAATCCTACTTAAATTAGGATAAGAAGATAAGATTAATAACTTTATTAAAACCTACCCTCTTAATAAGAAGGATAGATAGATTATTAATAAAATCTTTAATAAGCTATATAACTAAGATAAACTTAAGTAGACTATTAAATTAATATTATTTAACTACCTTATCTTTATAATCTAGTATACTTTATTTAATAGTAAGTATAAGGATTATATAGTTATAGATATTAAAAAACTTAATAAAATTATTTAACTTAATATCTACCTCTTATTATTATAGAGTAATATTATTATAACTATATCTAGCTATTAATAGATTATAGTTATTAACTATACTTTTTTCTTTTATTAATAGTATATATAGCTAGAGTATAGACACTATCTAATAATTATTATATATTAAGGATAAGAGACTTTTTAAGTTTTTATTATAGACTATAAAGGCTCTATAGTCTATATTTAATAGGAAATTAATAGAGTATTTTATCTTTATTATAACTTTACTAAAGCCTATATTAATAATATTATAATTATATTAAAAATTCTTAATAAGTATATAGAGTACCTCTATAAGGTTTTTATCTTATATTAGAAAAAAAGAATTTCTATTAAGCTAATAAAATCTTATATTAAGTACTCCTTAGTAAAGCTTTTTAAGTAGTATATAGACTCCCTTAAATTATCTATAACTAAGAAGAAATTAAAGGTAATTTTAAAGTTAAAATTTCTATTAATACTTAGTATCCTTAAGATATACTTTAAATTAATAGGGTACTTAAGAAATTATATTTCTTATTATATCTAAATTTATTAACTTTTATAAAATTAAAAGATATTATTATTAAAGAAGTCTTTGTTAGAAAAAGGAAATTCTTAGAAAGCTTATATATACTATATTTAACTTAAGCTGCTCTTAGGTATAGAGTAATAGATTTTTAATATTTTATAAGAGTTACTATCTAGGCTTATTATTCTAGTATATTTTAATAGTAAGAGATATCTCTATATTAATATAGATATATTAAAAGAGTTTAGGTTTAATACTTATATATATTATTTTATTAATAATAAGATAAAGTCTATACTATTTTTTAATAGGCTATTTATTAAAGTAGAAAAATCTTATTAACTAATAGAGCTAGAAGTAGCTAGACTTATTTAGATTTTAAAGAAAATCTAGTATATAGTAGAGTTTATAAGGATATATATCCTAATAAACTACTTAATTATAGTAGAAATTATAACTTAAAAAACCTTAAATATAATAATAGTATAGAAGATAAACTTAAGACTAGTTTATATATCTAAATTTTTCTAATAATTTAATTTAGATATTAAGTATAAATTAAAGAAAAAGAATATAGTCCTAAATACTCTATCTTATTTAGTAAGCTTTAATAAATTAAATTATACCTTTTTTAAGTCTAAACTTAACGCGTTATACTATACCTCTTATAATATAGTATTTATCTACTAGTATACTACTACCCTAGTTAAGATAAGTAAAGACTTTAAAAAAAAAATCTTAAAGGGGTATAAGAAGGATTTAAGTTAATAGTAAATTAAAGAATAAATTTATATAAATAAGAGACTTAATAAGAATATAGCTAAATTATACTTTAAGAGAGAGATATTTATTATATTATTAGAATTCTTAATCTACTATATTAATAAGGCTACTAGTTATAAATATTTTTATATTTCTTCTTTAATAGTCTCTAAGGTCCTTAAGATTAGATATAGAGATAGTTATTCTAGCTTTACCTAATATTATAAATATATTTTATTATCTTAGTATATCTATAAATTATCTAAACTTCTTTAAGAATATCTTTAATATTATTTATAATATTAAGTCTTTTAAATATATTAATACTTTTCTTATAAAAATATAGAAATTATTAAGTTATCTTTAATACCCTTTTATATATTAGCTATAGATTTTATTCTTAGATTACCTTTTAATAAGGCTAGAAAAGACTATATTATAATTATTATATATAAGTTTAGTAAACTTATTACCCTCCTTACTAATAAGATAATATTTTTTACTAAGGATTAAATATATTTTCTATTTTAATAATTACTCCTAATTAACTAAAGGGTTCTAAAGGCTATTATTTTAAATAAGAACTCTAAGTTTCTCTTAAACTTCTAATAAAAATTATTTAAATAGCTTTATATTAAGCTATTTTATTCTATAATATACTATCTCTAAACTAATAAGATAAGTAAGAGGATAAATTAAACTATTAAAATTATATTATAATATTATATTTATATCTTAAAAGACTTTATCTTTTAGTTAGAGATATTATCTAAATTATAAGCTAGACTTAATAGATTATTATTAACTATTATAAAATAAACTTCTTATAATATTATTTATAACTTTAAGCCTAATTAGGCTCTAGATCTAATTAAGATTAATTATAAAAAGAGTAATTTTAATATAAAAGTAGTTATTAGAAAGAAAGTAGTAAATATAATCTCTTTTATTATAATAATATAAAAATACTATTATAATAGAAAATACTGATTGTTATTTCTTGAGCCTAGTAATAAAGTATTTTTATATCTTTATAAGGGATATAATATTTCTACTATTACTATTATTAGAAAAAAATATAGTTAATAGTATATTAGCCCTTTTAAGGTTCTTAATAGAGTAGATTATCTAGCTTATTACTTAAATATTTCTAAGTATTAGAGGATTTATAATATCTTTACTATAACTTAGCTAAAACTTATATTTACTAGTAAAATAAACTTATTTAAAAGAAAATATCCTACTTACTCTTCTTCTATCTTTATTAAAAGTAATATTAATAAGTAGAAATCCTATTATATTAAAAAGCTTCTAAATAAGTATATAGTATATAAAGGTAGAAAAATAGTAGTATAATACTTAGTATAGTAGAAAGGATTTAAGGCTTAATATAATAAGTAGAGAATTATAATAAAGCTCTCTAATACTACTATTTTAATTAAGGAATATAAAGTAAGTATATAAGATCTATATTAGACTGAAGTTGCTATACTAGTAGTTATTAACTCTAAAGCTTCTTAAGTTCGCCGCTTTAGAAGACCTTATAAGAAAGAGAGTCCTAAATAAGGCCGTGGGTATCCTAGGAAGAAAGGGTCTAAAAAGTAGTTATATATACTTATATAGACTAATAGGCATATTTTAGAATTTAAGCTTATAGATTAAAGATCTTAGAGACTAGTTAGTTTTATACTTTAGTTCTAGCGCTTAAAAGTAGTCTAGCGCTTAGAAGATCTTAAGGGTCTAGTATATCTTATATTTCTATTTCTATACTAGCTCTTAAAAAATCTTAAAGGTCTAGTATATCTTCTACTTTTACTTATATATTATTATTACTTAGAAGATAAGAGCGTCTTTCTTTTACTTCTAATAGGGAGTAGATTATTATAGTATAATTATTCTACTAAGACAATAATATAGGCCTATTAGAATACTATCTTAGTAGATATATAATTCAGTTCTTCTAAATAGAAATAGTAGATTATTAATATAATACTATACTAAATAATACTATAACGTTATAATATTCTATATATTATTACTAAAAAAAGTAGATTTCTAGATACTATTATAAATAATATCTCTCCTCTTAAATAAAAATAATAAGGAGTATAATATTAAGAAGATCTTAGATTACTAAAAGATTAATAAAAAATAAAGATATTTAATTAAGTAATTAAATTATAATAATTTAAAGAATATATAGAAACTATCTTTAATACTTAACTACTTAAAGAAGTTATAGAAATTTTAAATTTAAAATTCTATATTAGTTAACTTTAGTCTAATATTAGATTAAGATCTTTAAATATATTAAATAAAAAAATAAAAACTTAAAATATAACCTTCTTCTTCTTCTTCTTTAAAAATTTAATATTCTTTATTTTTTTTTAGACTATCTTTACTTAATTTATCTTAATCTTTTATATTTATTTATAAAGATAAGATAGCTTTTTAAAGATTATCTCTTTTTTTTTTATAATTATTTATATTACTCCTCTAAATATTTTTACTTTAGAATATTAAGAAAAGATAAATTATAATTATTATTAATATAAATATATTTAATATATTAATATAATATTTTATTAAAATAATAGAGATATCTTATTTTTATATATTAGATATAATCTTATTTAGATAAAAAGATTATCTTAAATTTTAAAACTAATTAATAATAATATATTATTAAGCTTTATAGTTTCTTTATCTATAATATAAATAAAATCTATATATTAAGAAAGTTAGATTTCTTTAAGATAAAGATTTTTTAATAAGAAAATAGTATTATAAATACTCTTAATATATAATATATACTAAGTTAAGAGTCCTTAGTTATAGAATATCTTTAAAGTAGAATAGAAAATAATTAAAGTAATTAAAATATTAATTATTATAATTAGATTCTAATTAAAGTAATTAGAATATTAATTATTATAATTATATTAATACTTAATATAATTTTTAATAAATATATAAGGGATAGTCTTCCTACTATTAAAGGTTTCTTTTTTATATTTAATTTATATAATAGAGAGGAGTTTATAGTTAATAAATACTTAACTTATTTAATTTTACTTATATTTAATTATATCTTAAAGAAGTTAAATCTCTCTATTATAACTTTCTTATAATACTTTAAAATACTTTTATAATATATAAATTATTTATATTTATTAATAAAGATAGAGTTAAAGATATAGGAATTTTAAGATATATTATATATAAAATTATATATAAATATAAATACTATATATTTATTTATATAATATTTTATTATTTTACTTTTAAATTTATTATCTACTATATTAATATTATTATTTTATAATTTATAAATATTCTATCTATAAAAGTTAAACTTAAATTTTATTAAAGTTATAACTTAAAGACTTTTAATTTTAAAATTATATTATAATTTAAGAAGTTATAAGTTAACTAGTTATAATCTTTTTAACTTAGAATTTATTTATAAAAGATATAAGAATTTTATATATATTTTAAATAAAAATTAATTAGTCTTAAATTTAAAGTATTTCTACTATACTTAATAAAAGTATTTTTTTAATAAATATAATAATAATAATAATAATAATAATAATAATAATAATAATAATAATAATAATAATAATAATAATAATAATAATAATAATAATAATAATAATAATAATAATAATAATAATAATAATAATAATAATAATAATAATAATAATAATAATAATAATAATAATAATAATAATAATAATAATAATAATAATAATAATAAAATTTATTTAAATTATTTATAAAATTTAAAGTCTTAGTATTTTTCTTACTTAAATTTATTATATAATTTTTTTTATTTTAATTTAAATTCTTCTTTAAGAAATAAATTTACTTTAAAGACTAGAGTATTTAATAGAGATCTTTAGTAATATTAGAAAGATAATTTATGTAGTAAGATTTAAGTATTTAAGACTATAGCCTATGTAATTTACTAAATATAATAAGATAACTATATTAATCTTTATCTAATAAGGCGCTATATTTCCTATAATTTAAAATAGTAATATTTTATATCTTATATTTTATATTTATAACCCTTAGATTTAATAATAGAGTTATTTACTTCTATGCCCTAGCTAAATAAATAATTTACTTAGATACTTAAGGCGTTGCTAAGACGGTCCGGATTACACAAAATAATAAATACCTATAATACTATAATAATTACTTAGTAAATTAGGTATTTTACAATTCCACTTTTACGCAAGCCTTCTTTAGGGCCTTCTTAAGGAACATACTTAGTGCCCAGAAACATACTTAGGGTGTATGCTTACAGGGCCTACTTAGGGGCCTACAGCCATACTTAGGGCCATGTTTAGGGCTATGCTTAGAGATCTACTTAGAGGCCTATTTAGGAGGGCTACTTAGGGGCATGCTCGGGGGCATGTTCGAGGGTATAGTTAGGGGGTATATTCGGGAGCATATACGGGTGCATGCTTCGGGGGGCTATTCTAGGGGCCATTCCGGGAGGCGTACTTCAGGGGCTATTCCAGGGGCACATTACAAAATACTTAATTTACTAAGTAATTATTATAGTGTCGTAGGTATTTATTATTTGTGCAATCCGGGCCGTCTTAGCGGCGCCTTGAGCACCCGAGTAAATTGTTTGTTTAGCCGGGGCATAGAAGTAAATAACCCTTAACAATATCTGCAGGGAGGCATAGCATCTGCCACCCTCAACTCCTGCGCATCCCAGAGCCATGCAGCTGGTAGCAGCTTTCCCCTGTAACAGAAGCCACCGTCTAGAGCAACAAGAGAGACCGCATCCAAGTTGTCTATCAGAATGCGATGAGCCATCACATTGATCTCATTCTGCTGATTTGCCTCCCAAGTACGCACGCCCTTCTCACACGTGAGCGAAAAGAAATTCATAGCCAGCCATAACCGCCGCCCATCCCACCCCATCCGCATCGCGATATAGGTCAAACAAATGCCGACGCCCATCTGGTACCGCAATCCCCGCCCGCACCCCCTTCCCCAGCAGCTCGTCACAGAACTCGCGACTCTGCCGCCATGGTATCAAATCGTCCGCTGTTCCGTGGACAAGAAACGTTGGGGTACGATAATTCCCGCGGAGAACTTGGGCGTACGGGCTCACAGCGACGATCTTCTCGAGGGGTGGCATGGGCAGGCATTTCCAGTCCGTTCCGTCGCTTTTGCTGTTCGCTTGGGCCACGCTCGGGAGACCGTTGAGGAGGACGGGGAGAGCTTGCCCTTTCCAATTCATGTGCAGCGCGATGCGGGAACGAGGGTCGCTGGGAGACATCCAGCCTCCTACCGCGTGCTTCGTTGGGGGTACGTTGTATGCGGTAATCTGGAAAGAATAGCACCGGTCAGTGATATGTCAAGGTCTGGGAAGAAGGAGATGGAAGACGTACCGGTTCGTCGTTGACGGCTTCCAAGAGATCGTAGTCTTGCTGTGCGGTCGATGCTGTGTTTTCAGGGAAATTGCTCTGCTTCCAGCCTATGTGGGAGCTGGTCAGCTATCGGGCCAAAGGACGATTGGAGTGGTCGAACATACAGCTATCTTCATAATTCGTAGGACAATAGAACGCAAGTATCGCTTGGGGGGGTTGCACGTTCTGCAAGCGAGAAGTCCAGGCCAGTGTCATTGCGAGGTGGCCGCCCGTGGACCATCCAACTGCAACAACCTTACCACCGTCGATCTGTAGCTCTGGACGCCCCAGGTCCAGTGACGGAAGTTCACTTCTCGCCCAGCTCAGAGCATCGCAGACGTCTGTCATCGGACCTTCGAGGAGAGTGGTTTCCGGGCACAGCCTGTAATCGATGCTGACGGGCAAGAATCCGTTGTCCAAGAGCAGTTGGGTTTGCTTCGGACGGACATCTTTTCGCGAGAGCATGATGTGACCACCGCCATGGATCATCAGAGCTGTGCTAATTAGCCATAGATCAATCACGGAGCTGAGACGAGCGTACCGACTGGTCGCTTGGATGGGATCATCCCAGAAGGAAAATATATGTCTGCACACAGAGAGGATTGACCTACTTGTTTGTAGATCACCGTTTCCATCGATGGTATTTCTAACGCTTTTTGAGGTCTCAGCGTAGGGCTTTCTGCATCGGCTGCAAAGGCCGTGATGACGCGCAAGCCTCGAGCTTCGTCCGACGACCCATCGGACCATGAAACATGCTTGAAGCCAGCAGATCTCAAATTGGAATCCCAGAGCCACTCGTTGGCCAGAGCGTGCTTTCGTCCGTCATCAAAGAGCCACCAGCCCTCGAGCAGACCGAACACCAGGTCGAACCAGGGTATATTTCGAGTCAGCTCGACGAGAGCAAGGAAGCCGTCAGGGCGCAGCATCTGGCGGATATTCTTCCCAGTCGCAACAAGATTCTTGGTCGCATGTATACAATTGCTTGAGATGATCGTATGGAAGTGGCCGATGAAGCTGTCAGGCGGAGATTTCTCTATATCAAGAGTCTGAAATTCCATGTAGTCGCGATCTGCAAAGGTCTTCCTCGCAGTCTTGACTAGTGAGCCGGAAATATCGGTGAATGTGAATGTGAAAGGGATGTTCAACCGCACCAAATAATCGACGATATATTTGGTAGTACCTCCAGTACCACCGCCAAGTTCCAGTATGTTGTATGTCACTCCTCTGGGGGCATGCGCAAGGGCAACCCCAAGAAATTTCCCAAGGAGTCTGGTGATGGCGTCAAACATTGGCGCATTAGTGTAGACGTCCGTAAGCAAATCCCTGCTTTGCTTGCTTCCAAACATGATCTGTATGGGGTCAGCGGCACCAGTAAGACAATCGGCTAGCATTGAGCCGGTGGAGTGAAGCAGCTTGTGTTCTGAAGTATGCTGTGGATACCTTCGAAGAATGTCCTGGAAAAGCGCCGAAGCGGTTGTGCTGTCAATGGGCTTCTCAGACCTAACGAGTTCTGTCCCACGAGAAAGGATGATACCCTCGGACTCCAGGATGCCGTGGTATTGACCCATAACTTTGGAGTGTTTCGGCAGGTACTGGAATACGGGCAGCCTCTGGTTTGGTTTCAGGGTGGCCAATGGGCATCGTAGGGCAGTAAACGCCTCGACGACATAAGCCAAGACAAGTTTCGATTGCATCGTGTATGCCTGTTTCCAGAAGTTTGCAAATCTCGTTTGCTGAGCGAAAAAGTCGAAATCAAATCTGATCTGCTCAAACGCTTGCTGAGCACCTGACAGGGACATGGAATCGGCTGAAGCTAGGAAATCAGAATGCCCCGAAAATGGCTTACTCGCCTCTTTTGCGATTGCGAAGTCTGTTGATTCAGATCTCTGTGGGATTACCATGTCAGCAAGCTCACCGAATGTGGTTGTCTCGCTAACAAGGCTCATATCAACATCGACGCCGAAGGTTTTCTTAATTTCGCTTGCAAGGTCAATGCTCGACAGAGAATCCAACCCTAGATCTGCGAGGTTTGTCTCGCGAGACAGCGTCGTCATGGTCTCCAGATGGTTGGCAACCAGACTTGCTAATTCCATGATGCCGATGTTTGAGGGCGGGTCATCTGCGACTGACGACCCGGGGGTGTTATTAGAATTACAAGACTCCAACATGGAATTGGGAGTAGAATCTCCGCTAGCGCCACAGCCGTTTGAGCGGAGACAGTTGGATAGAGATCTAACGTCAGGCAGGCTCTGAAATTCCTCCGGAGATATCTCGACGTCAAAAGTCTTTCGCAACTCTGCTATGACTTCCGTCACCATCAAAGAGTCAATGCCGAGGTCTTCGATGGTGGACTCGTTCGTCAGAGAGCTAAGCGGAACGTCCGTAACTCTGTGAAGAAGGTCGCGCAGGTCGCGACCAAAATCGATAGTTTGTGTCGCAGGGGGGATATGATCGACTCTTGTTTGAATGATGGGGGTCAAAGACACTTCCTTCTCGGACACGACATGAATAGGCATTTTTGACGCCTTTGAATTAGGTGCAGTAGTACCAGCAGTTGGACCCGATGAATTCACTCGGGACAGAGACTTGGCCAGTGAGGTCATAGACACTTTTGTAAATCTAGCGCCTAATATTATCACAACCAGGCTCTTGCTGGCGCGATCAAACACGAAGATGTCGTTCGTTACTTCTTTGCTACTGAGAGGATGAAAGTTCGAGTAAATCATCCACGAGTCCACGTCGAAAGCATCGTGACCAGTTGCTTTCGAGGCCCTGGAATGTGGACTTAGCTGAATTCGGTCGAGCTTGGTACAGACATAAACCTCGCTGTCGTTCATCTCATTGAGGCAGTTGACGTGTAAGCCAGAGACCTGTATAAAGTTATCAAGAGCCAGAGGATCGGTGATGGTTTTACGGGTAGCATCTGTGCTTTGAGAGGGAAGGGCGACAATGCCGGCGACCTCACTGCCTTTGCCATGGATGCTTTGAACTCCCCTGTAGTAATCTTTGTACGACACCACTCGGCTGAAGACTTTGTAGATGAGGGAACCCTGCAATGCCTCGGCTCTAGGATTGGATATGAGGCCGGTGCAACGATCATAATCGATCAGCCTTTCATAACGCATAAAATCGGTACTCAAATCTGTGTCGTCACTTCCAACGCTCAGTCGGCCGGTGGCATGCTCTTGTGAGCCCTTCGAGTTGACCACTTCGCTGTCTCGAGGCTTACTTGACAATGTGAACGTCCACGAGGATTTCTGCCTCTCGGTTCTCTTCATTGAGAGAGCGATGGTACGATCATTGAGACCGAGAGGCGATTTGATGAGCAGGGCCTTGACGCAGGGAGTCATCGAAGTCGATATGGAGCCTCCCATTAAGGTAGTGGCCGCTTGGACTACGAGCTCAACATAAAGTGATGCCGGGCATAAAGCCTCTGCAAGAACCGCATGGCCTTTGACGTAGAACTTCCACGCTTCACTTCGCGGCTCGACTGCAAATTCTGCCTGGCTTTGACTCTTATCCGTGTACCCAAGAAAGGAGAGAATTTCGGGCTCAGTGTCGACCTTGGCTGCTGGTGGCACAGATATAACTTCCTTTACGTTGTCAATCCATTTCAACCAGTGGCGGGCTTTATCGAATTGGTACGTAGGCAACATCCACGAGCTGTACAAACGGCTCTGCACACGATGAAACATCCAAAATTGGACCATATGACCAGCTTTCCAAAGATCCACTGTGGTGTCTGCAAGAGATGCCGACTGCAGTGATACAGATCGAAACAAGTCGGATTCACCGGAGACGCCTACCGTTTTGCGGATCATGTTTGTGATCGAGGAATCCGAGCCCGCTTCAAGCCAAGTGCATGGGCCTAGGCGACTAGAGATTCTACCTATGGCTTTATCAAAATGTACCGGAGTACGTGTATGCTCTGCCAAAAGCCGTGGCTTAGGTTTCGCCCAGCTTGCATGTTCCGTACACGTCTCTAGTGGAATAACAGGGTCCTTGAATTCGAGTTCTTCTGCCAGCTCAGCAAGGGCTGGTAAGAGAGGTTCTACAAGCTCCGAGTGAAAACCATGGGTGACGTTTAGTTTTTTGAATTTGACAATCCCGTTGATCAAATGGTCTTCCACGGCCTTGATGGAAGCTTCGGACCCAACAAGGACATGGCTGGAGGGACCATTGTAGCATGCAACCTCGACCTTGTAGTCCGCTCCCAGTCTCTCGACCGCATAGACAATCTTCAGCACAGTCTCAAGATCCGATTGTATGCTGATCATCGCGCCGCGTTCCGGGCCCCAGTACTTTTGCATCAAAGATGCTCGCCCTGAGACTAATTTCAAGCCATCTTCTAGAGAGAGACAACCAGAAACGCAAAGAGCAGTCAGCTGCCCAAAACTATGCCCCACAAGAGCATCGATCTTCAATCCAGAATCAATCCAGGATCGAGCGCAAGCATACTGCAGGGAGAACAACTGACAGTGAAGGCTGACCACATCATCCATAAGGTTAGACTCGAATATCTTCGGGTAGAGTCCTTTGAGCCCGGCGGTCCGGAGAAGAGAGTCGCAGTGGTCCAAATTCATTGCAAATACCACCGATGTCTCATAGAATTCTTTGCTAAGCCCAACACAATCCCGGACTTGACCGCCAAATGCAAGGACAACAGGCCTTACCTTCTTTGGAGCTTCCGTTAGACGTGCATTGGATCCTGATATCTCTGTGCTTAGGACATCTCTAAGCCCAGTCAGACTAGAAACTGTTGTTGCCAGACGGAGTGGAAGACTATGGTTCTGTTTTGTGGCGAGATTGAAAGCTATGTTTGATAGTGCTGTTTCAGAATCGACGGCGGAGAACTGCTCAACGTATCGGTTGAGGGCTACGCAGTAAGCTAAGAAGCTCGTAGAGGATTTGGCAGATATAAAGATTGGATACTTCATGATTTTGGATTGATTCGATGACGAAGACCTCTGGTCTGGCGGCTGACATACGATTAATGCGGCGTTGTTTCCAGAAGCACCATAATTGTTGATGCATCCGATCCGACAGTTATTATTCCAATCGTTTGTTGATGTCGGAATAATCATTCGGTCAGGCTCCAATGCGGAGATTTTGGGAGATAAAGTTGAAAAATTGGCATTTCGAGGGATCTTCTTCTTTTGAATCATGAGAACGGTCTTGATCAGTGCAGCTACACCGGAAGCACCTTCAAGATGACCGATGTTCCCCTTCACAGAAGCCACATGAACTGCTTCGGACCGCTGCGCTCCCCCGTACACCTTGCGGATGCTCTCAAACTCAATCGGGTCCCCAACAGGAGTCCCTGTGCCATGGGCTTCCACATGAGAGACTTGTGAAGGACTGATGCCTGCGCGAATGTTGACTTTTTGATACAGCTTGATCTGTGACTCCGAATGTGGGACGGTGATGGCTGTCGAATTGTGGCTTTGGTTGACGGCAGACCCCAGGATTACTCCCATAACATTGTCTCCTTGAGCAACGGCGTCAGATAATTTCTTCAAAACCACTAAGCCAATCCCTTCTCCCCGGCAATAGCCGTCCGCCTTGGCGTCAAATGGCTTTGTAGCTCCTGTGGGACTCAAGAAAGAGGCGGCTGCGAGATTCTCGAAGAAAAATGGGCTTGTGAAAAGACTCGCGCCTCCGGCCAGAGCTCGAGAACATTCGCCGCTCTCTATAGCTTTGCATGCTGAGTGGATAGCGACAGCAGAAGAAGAACATGCCGTGTCGAACGTCATCGAAGGTCCAGTCCACCCAAAAAAGTGACTGAGCTTGCCCGCTAGGAATGCCCGTAGAGTTCCCAATGCCGAGTAAGCCGTTGGAGGATGCGATGCGACGTTGTCATTGTAATCCGTGGCTCCTACACCCAAGTAACATCCGATGTCTTCTGGTGGAGGCGTAGAGCCGACGAATTCTCCAAAATAGCCGGATGATTCCATCGCCTCATAAGCCACCTGGAGCAGAAGACGCTGCTGAGGATCCATGGAAGCAGATTCTCGGGAACTCTTTCTAAAGAATACATTATCAAAGGCATCAGCGTCGCGAAGATAGTTTCCCCAGAAAGGAACTTTGTTCTCAGAGGATCGTCGAAGGCTTTCCGTAGAAAATCGTTCTGGCGGAAGCTGTGCGAGCATCGAGGTCCCCGCACTAAGAAGGTCCCAGAACTCGGATGGCGAGTCTGCACCAGGAAACTTACAAGCCATACCAACGATGGCAATAGCGTGTTCTGGGTAACGACTTTCTTCAGGAGCCGAAAGTGCAGGTGTTATAAGACCAGGAACCACTTGTGAGCTAAACAATGATTGGGCATCAGTGAGGGGCTTCGAGGTTGCCAGTTTGATAACCTTGAGGCCTGAGTCCCGAGCGATCGAGACCGGTATGCACTCAACGATACCAACGTGCAGAATGGACGCGTGGGGGGTTTGCATCAGCGGAGAGATAGCGGCAGACATGACAAGATGCCAGTTGCTAAGATCGAGTAACATTGCCTGAACGGCAAATTGGTGAAATCTGCCATCTTGAACGATTTGCGCATCAAGGTTGGAACGAACAGGAAGTTGTATGTGATCGGGAAATTGTAGGGCAGGATTGGACTCGCATAGCTCAGCCACTTTCTTTGTCACGTCACGATAGGCCAGGGAGTGGAATCGGCCTTCGAGTCTGATGGATTTGACGGTCAAATGATGGAAAGACAGCTCATGGGACAACGAAGACGCTGAAGCCTTGGATGATGTAATTGTCACACTGTTGGAGTCGGTCACGGCAGAGATATAAGCCTTTCAACCAAAATTGGCCAAGAGTTAGCGACTCTTCCGAACAAAGAGCCAGAATCAGGGTCAGGGTCAGGATTATCAAATCACCTCAGGATATGCTTTCAGAATCTCCAACACCCTGTCTCTCCCCATCTCCGCTCTCCATCGAACAACAATGCAGCACGATTCATTTGCAGGTTTTGCGTACGCCCCATCGAGGTCAACGTACGCACCAACGACCAGGGCGAGTCTCAAAGCAACGCCGCCAAGCCTGGCGACATCTTCTTCATCCTTCGAACATGCTACAGCAAATGCCGTCAACAGACCCGTGCAAAACCCCTGCACGCCGCCTAGTTTGGCACTTTCCAGGATTTGAGAATGAGATGGATTTTTGGCGTCGCCAACGTAATGCATATACTGAACAACGTGGATTATGATCGTCAAAGGAGTACACAAGACGTTCGGCAGGGATCCTGGTTGGGCGGGGAAGTCACCCTGATCTAACCAATTTTTGAGTCTGGTCAAGGACTCCGTACCAGGAACAGCCTCCAATGAAGGATCGAATTGTACGAGACTCTCCCAAACATCAGGTAGGGTTCTGATTGCGGTGAGGAAGCCGTGTAAGGAGGGCTCTAGTAGCAACGTCTCTCTTAGTTGAGAAAAGTATTGAGGCGACGGCCACACGGTTTGAGAGCCAAAAACTACAAGAGAAGGGCTGGCCATGGTTTCACAGCTCTTGGGTGTTGAAGGGCGTCCTCAAATGGATGAATTCTGGAAGTAGCTAGGTTGGGCCTTTAAGGATGATTTCGTTCAGATGTTGAATTCGGCCATGCTCGTAAAGCAGCTCAGCAACAGATACACATATGTGGAGCGTCACAGGTATCGTCTTACACGCTTCCAGTCTAGCGGTGAGACCTTTCGTAAGATTCGTTCGGGTCTTATCGTTTGGGACCCGAGTTCTCTGCCCTCAATTGACCAACAAAGCGAGCAATGGGGAGACCTTGTAGACTATGCGTTTGCTCCTACATAGTGATTGAACAGGTAATGGAGAATTACGTATAGCGAGAATCATACATAAATATTATAGACCTAGCTATAGGATTACCAATCATAGGTTAAAGATATACCAAGAGTGCTATTCAAGCTTAGGAATACAAAATAGAGAGTAGTGAGGGGAACTAGAGCATATTTAAGATAAAGCACTAATTAATGAATTGCGTAGCCTTTGTATCTCCTTCACAGTCAGCCAATATGTGGGCACCGATGTTTGCCCCCTCCAACCTAGATATGTACTACAGATGAAGCAGGCATTATATTGGAGGTAAAAAACGATCTTTGAAACTAGTATCAGTGAATGAAACCTATACTTCTCCAATATCGACAGTAGGCTGCAATCGATTCGGTATCAATTTCTTCGAGCCTTTGTAGTGTTGGAGATGCTGCTCTTGCGCGGTCGGTTGCCAGTATCACCTTGCCGGTTGACATACGCTCGAACTCTGCCCTGAAGAAATCGGCCAAGGTCTTGGCTGGATTATCACCCGGCGTGGTTTCGCTAGCAACACTTACTTGATCAAGCCATTCATCAAAAGAGAGTGAGCGTGTTACAGAAAGATTAATTTGCGGGCCCAGCACGGCAAGTGCATCGTGCCATGACTGACGGACCGGATTCTCCAAATGCAACACCATCCCAATAGGCCTACGGGTCAGTAGGATCTCAGACAATACTTGGGCAGCATCATCTACCGGTATCCAAGAGAAAGTCTGTCCAAGCATCAACGATTGGGGATTCGATCTAGAGATGAGGCAGGGACACTTACACCGTCCAGTCGTGGGAGTCTTCCAATCCGTTGCGACGACTTGATCAATGCCGGGAGGTGTTCACCTGAGTTCCAAAACCCAGTCTTCCTGGACCCAGACATCTGGCCAATTCTGACGTAGGATGCCTCGATCTCATTGCCAAAGTCTCTTACAGCGTTGCCGATTAGCCGTTCGCATACTAGTTTTGCTGCGCCATATCCAATTGGCGCTGTGTGCTTTACATCGTCTATTGGTATTTCTGGGACAACACGTCCTCCATGATCAAGCCCATATTGGCCAACAACAGCTATCGAGGACAGTAGAAGTATTTTGGGCCTGTTCGTTGGCTTAGTAGCATGCGTTGTTCGTGCGAAGCTGATCAAATTTTGTACTGTCTGGAATTGGCTCTTAAAGGATGGAAGTTTACGATTGAAGTCCATCGGCCAAGCGTTGTGTATGATGTGTGTGGTGTGGGCGCAGAGCTCTTCATAAACAGGCCTAGCCAGTCCAAGAAGCGGCTTGGAGGATTCAGTTTGGATTAATTGAATTTTAGGCCACAAATGGTCGGGAATTTGCAGCCTTTTCTCCTTCATGGTGCGTAGTTGTTGCTGTTGAGGGTCTTTCTTCGAAGCTTTGTCGATACGGTTGAGGCAGATAACACGGCCAACACTGGGAAGATTCACCAAGTGCATCAAAAGGTGAGAGCCTAAACTACCGGTGCTACCCGTTAATAGCACAACAGAACCACTCGGTCTCTCGTGATCAGAGTTTAAATCTCTCAGGGTGTACAGATTCACAAACTCCTCAATTTGACCTTGCTGGCTTACTGGGACACCCATTAGACCTTGGGGGTCTTTCAGGGCCTCTGCAATTTGACGGATAGACGGATGTCGATAAACAAAGTCACGGGGCATTGATTCCGATAGCGACATGTCACGGGAGTCGGGGATACAAGCGATCAGATATCGACGAAGCCGTATCGCCTGAAGAGAATCCATTCCCATTTCGAAGAAGTCGTCATCGTAGGTCCATTCCTCGGCGGGGATTTTCCAATCCAGGTGGGACTGGACGAGATCTTTTAGATCTTGCTCCGGATGCCGTAGATTAAGAACGGGAAGAGAGTCGTCTGAAATACTGTTTTCCAAGTCGTGATAGGCCTTGGCGATTTCGGGGGCAAATTTTTGGTACACCTCTTTCCTTGCAATAGAGCCCTTGTCTGTTCTAGGCATCTGCATCCCTGCTGTAAGGATGATGATAGCAGATTTGGATGAGAGGCGTGCGTGAGCATCCATCTGCTTGCCTGCTTTGAGAATGATTGGCCACAAAGAGGACTTGAACAGCTGTTGTTGGCTTTGAGAAATGGACTCAGCTGGCTCAACAATGACACCAATCTCGACTTGACCCTCTCCAAACGCAACAGCACTCTTGACGATATCGCTCTCAGTGAGCATATTTTCGAGTATGGCTGGAGCAACCTTTTCTCCTGTCGCCAGGACAAGCAAGTCATCATTCCTTCCGACTGTAGTGTAATCAAGCTGAGAAGATCCGGGGTTGCGAATCAGGAGATCCTGTAGTTCAAAGTACTCGTTCTTTTCACTCAAGTATACACTCAGCTTGAATTTTTGAACTTCGCCGCTGATACAAGGATGTTGCTCTATTCGTAGATCAAGGTCTCTCCTTAGTCTGAAGTAGCGCCAATCGTATTCGATATTGGGAACGAACATTGGAGATAACGGCCCAGTTTCAGTTGTGCCAAAAGTGTTGACCAATTTGACGCCAGCTGCTACAAGCTTTTCGCCGACGGACTGTTTCAAGAGTCCGCCGCCAAAGCCTACAAACTGGAGGTGTGTCAGATGTTGAATATTCCCGGTATTGCAAATATCGTCCAAGATTGACGGAACCGTCATCAAAGAACAGGCACGGGATGCCTGTATGGCCTCTATTGTTGAAGCACCGGTTGGGACCGAGGACGAGGCAGGAAGGCATAAAGTTTTGCCAACGCTTAGGGAAAGTATAGGAGCGACCAATCCAAATCCCTAAAATGCCATCTTGGTCAATGGCGATAATCAAAGATTGGGGATCCATACATGATACAGTGGTAGCGTGGACGCATTCCAGCTCTCTGACTCCGGGCCAATTTGGAATTCATGGCAGCCTGCGTACCTCATCAGATATTCATGTGCATGATACATAGGTTTTGGCAGGCCGGTTGTTCCCGATGAATGCAAAACAACAACGTTACAATCTTTCTCGTTTATATAGTGATTATTACTGCAAATTCCGTCTTTGAGCGCGACATCCAAGCCTTCCTGCAATGGTTCTAGAAACTGCAAATAAGATCCGACTTCACACAATGTAGGTAAAGATGGCAGCGGTAGATCCGATAATGAGAGAGCTTCTTTAGCTGTTCTAGCTAGCTTTGGAGATGTCAAGATAGAAGAAGCGTTTGAGTCGCTTAGGAGTCGACTGACTGCGGGAGGGCTCAACCGAGCAGACAGCAGCAGCACCTACATCATTGTTAGATCCACCATCATTATTTGTGTCAAGTCCGACTTTGATAGCATGAGTACTAACCGGCACCCCAGCTGCCATCAACGACAGAAAGAAAACAAAAATGCCAACATCACTCTCCATGAAGAGCGCAATTGGTGCAGCTCTCAAGACTTTCCCATCATCACGCATTTCTGGTTCTCGAAAGCCTGACACATGATCCCTTAGCCACGACGAGCACCGAAGAATAGCATGTTTTAGTTGTAGGTGAGTAATCGATGTCGGTTCTCCGATCTTGTTAGCTTGCAGACAAAAGAGGTGTTTCGGATTATTTTCCGCATTGAACTCCACAAGCTCAGGCAGAGTGCGAATTGAGCCCCGTTGATCCCCATGCCCTTCGATCGCGAACCTGGCACGGCGAAACGACGGTGTAGACGGTATAGACGGCATTGTGGCACGCAAGTCCCTTTGGCAGGCAGTGGTTACAGGCTTTCAGCTTCGCGATGAAGCAATGCGGGCCTGAGGATACCATGAGTACTGAAGCTGGGAGCCAAGGATTACAGATGAGCACCAACGGTGTAGTAAGCGTCATCCAACCGAATTACTCTGTATGCATGAGTGTCTTAGTCAATGAAGATTGGGGCGGACTCGGGTCTAGTGGGTCCGCGATTTTCTCGGAACGCTACTTATCATGCCTACTACGTGGAGACTCTATCAACATTCGCCTGTGTGTCATGTAGGTATCAAGCGTAGATGGAGTTTGTCCTGTGGACCCGAGTGGGCTTTGATGCTGCAACCCGAGGAAGTGCTAAAGTGTACCAAATGAATGAAAGCATCAGTCGTCCGGCCTCCTTGGACGTGGGCCATGCGTAGCAACTGCGGAAAATGGAATTCAACCCATACACGACATATCTTCAATGGCTTGCGCCCATGGGGGAGAGAAAGGTGGCGCCGGGATGGTGGTTCCCGGGGTACTTGGGAATATGCATCCTGTCGTGCCTCCCTCCCCCGCGGATGAAGCTGGTGCGGATTGGGCTTTTTGGGCCCGTCCTACTGACTTGGCTGCTATACACACCCAACTATACCGTGGGCGATTCTGGCGGGGATTTTGCGGCGGGCGTCTTCATGGCAGCGGTCAGCGTCAAGTGGGTTGACTTTGTTGTCTGCAGAGTACCGGAAAAAGAGTTTTGGCGGGTCCCCGAAGGCACTGATAACCCTAGCCCTAAGTCGGGCTCATCATCAGCCTTGGCGCGTGTTCCCCCTACCCCCAACGGCTCCTTGTGGGAGAAAGTGAGATGGAGTATCAGCCTGTGGTGCACTGATCGTGGCATCGGCTGGAATTGGAAGGTCAAAAACTTGCAAGATGGTGTCCCTGCTGGTTACTCTAGGATGTGAGTGTTTGAGTGTATGAGTGTATCTGCTGCCCATGCCATACTGATCCATCTGCCTGAACCATAGCCAATTTGTCAAACACTGTATCCGTCGAACCTTGGTGGCCTACTTGGCTATCGACACCACTCTTTCCATCCTCAAAGCTACCCCCTACGCCAATGTTGCAGCCTTCACAAACCCCAAGATCCCAACCCCCGATATCTACAAAGAAGAACTGGTGACACGCACCATTGTGGTATGGCTCGTTGCTATCGAGTCCTATCACTCTCTTCACATGCCATATTATGCGTTGGCCGCCATAACTACGGCTTTGGGTATTTGCAGACCGGAGCAATGGCCGCCTCTTTTTGGCTCCTATCGAAGGGACGCTTGGAGTGTCAGGAATATGTGGGGGTATGCTAAAGCCATCTTAATCGGCCCTTCACCATGAGTCTCTGCTCAGATTACTGACCCGAACGTCTAAATAGCAAGGTTTGGCATCAGGAGATCCGCAAAACAATTTCCGCACCTACTGACTACGTTGTCCGATTACTCCACATTCCCCGTGGAACCCTCTGGTCGCGCTACTCGCAACTGCTTTTTGGCTTTTTCTTTTCATCTATCTGCCATCACGGTGGCGCATTTCTTGTTCATAGGAATTCCGCCGGCATGTACACAATGTGGATGAGTCAAGCGTGCATCATCATGCTAGAGGACCTTGTTATCTATTTGGGCAAGAAGCTTGGAATTCGGAAGAACGGTCAGTCAACCAAGGGTTTCCTTTTCAATCCATCCATGCATGTCACTAATGGCAACAGGCTATACCCAAGCTCTTGGGACCCTGTGGAGCTTCGCGTGGTTCAGCCTGCCATGGTCGTGCGTCACGGCCGCCAACCTTGTCCTATCTGTGGGCCACGCTGCATTCGATGAAGCTCCAGCGGGCTCTATAGTATCGGCTTTTCGTCTCTGCGATGGCTGTGATACTTTGTGGCAAGTCTTGCTTGACCGCAGTGTCGTTTTTTTCGTACTCGTACGCGCCCTCAATGTTCTAGAAGTAAAGGATTGGAGCGAGCTGGTTGCCAGTGGTCCAAGCATCGCTGGCGCTCTGGCATTATATGCATCAAGTATGAAGCGCGATAATCGGTGGGACGTTGGGGCAAAGTACGCGGGAGCGATGTTGTCACTGCTCGATGTCTCGTTGAGAGGCATGTAGGTCGCCGAATACTTGGACTATGGTGTGCCTCTAGTGGGTGCTCCCCCGCCGCCGCGGATGATATTTGATCACATATGTGTAAGCATTTTAGTGCGGAAATTGAAAATGGAGAATGTTGCTTCTTTGTTTCTTCAAGCTGTCTAGAGACACGAGTGGAGATTACCAATATATATAAATCTATTTTTGAACCCCACTTTGAGATAACTTGAGGAAAATACGCTCTAGAAGATAGATGCTGGGAGAGCGTGGAGCAGAAGGCTTTGACGGATACTGACAGTATACAGCAGTCTCAAAACATGAGGAGACTTATTCGTACCTTCGTCAGGAACACGAAGTATACTCACTATATTATCTCAGATCTTGAGCAATCACAGTCTGTTGAATCCAGGAACAGTACTCGGTAAACCCTCTCGGAACTACTCTAGTCTAATTTATCTCCTCAACGCAGCCACAGCCTCGGTTCCAGATCCCTTACCGCTGCCTACTATTTCGCATCCACCAGCTTAGTGAGCGTCATGCCCGATGCGAAGAGCTCCGTGTACGGCACATCCACCTTGAAAGTCTGATAGAACCACGTCCGGAAATCCGTCGCGACCATGCTGTCCATCCCATATTCAGCCAGAGGCGCCATGGGATCGATCTTTTTCACTGGGACCAGAGTCAAACTAGAAAGTTTTGCGCGCGCAAGATCGACAATGGTGGACGGGGCTGAGGGGTCGCGAGGTTTGGAAACAACCTGTTCTACTTCGGCGGGCGAATCGGATGACACGGTGGCAGAGGAGAGTGGGATGTCGCTGTCTTCGGCTTGGTCCTCGTCAAGAGATGCGGCCAGGAGGGCGGCGCGCGGATCGGCGAAGGCGGGCGGGGAAACGTCGAAACCCTGTTTACGGAGATCCTTGACGGCGAATGTTTCGAGACCAGTCAGAATGTGGCTTGATTGTAAAGGATCCCAGCTGCTTTGGCCCACCGATGGATCCTTCGATTCGCTGAGTGCAATGTCGATGATTTGGAGAAACTCGTTCTCTGGGAGGGTCTGCACGCCTTTGCGGAGAAGTCTGGCTTCCGTTTCGGGGTCCTCGTGCATGAAGCCTATTTCGGATATCATGCCAAGGCCGACAGCAATTGCCGGCTTGCCGATACTGCGGCGGTAACGGGCAAAGGCGTCGAGGAAGGAGTTTGAGGCACAATAGTTTGCCTCGGATGCGAAACCAATGCTACCTGAGACGGAGGATGTCATCAGGAAAAAGTCAAGCTCGGCGTCGTTTCCTTCCAAGGCGTCATGTAGGTTGTAGCTGCCTTTGAATTTTGGCTGTATTCCGTTGTGCCATGCTTCGTGTGTCATATTCATAAACAGCGCATCCTGTGAAAGTAGCGCAAGTTAGAATATGATCAGTGATGCTAGACGGGGGAGGGACTCACATCGAGTCCCATTGCTGCTTGGACAACACCTCCGATGGGCGTCTTGCAAGCTTGAATCGATGCACGGACGTGTTTTGGACTCATGACGTCCCCGCGGACGACCTGTACATCTGCCCCTACAGCGGCCATATCGGTGACTAAGTTTTGTGCGTCTTGTTTGTCACACCCTGATCGACCGAGAAACACAAATCGTCTAGCTCCTTGCTTCAACATATACCTACTCAAGCTGCGTCCTAGCCCTCCTAAGCAGCCCACCAGCAGATATGTTTTCGAGGAGCTCAACCTCGTCCTATGTTGGGCAGGGATGACTTGAGTTGGTGCATCCAGGTCTTGAAGGGAAAGGATTACTTTTCCGAGTGGCTTGCCCGCGGATAGCCGCAGGCTCTCAGCTAACGCGCTTGCTTCGATAACTCGTGGCTGCTCCATAGGGACAATCTTACCTTCCCGAAATCGTTCCATAACACCGTGAAGGAGCTCGCTCCATGTACTCTGGAATCTGGGATTGTAAAAGAGGCTCTCGAGATCGAATGCAGTGAACGTCACGCTGTTCTTGAAATGTCTCATGTCGAGCTTTCCTGCATCAATAATATCTCTTTCGCCCAGCTCCACGAAGGTGCAGAAGGGAGCACATAATTTCCATGTATCGTGGAGATGCTCTCCTGTCAAAGAATTGAGAATCACGTCAACTCCCCGTCGGTCTGTTCGGACCATGATGTCTTGCACAAAGCTAGACTCGTGGAGGCTAAAGATACGATCTGCCGAGATGGAGAATCGGCTCTCCAAGCAATGGCCTTCTTCTGCAGTATTCACAGTTGTGAAGATATCTGCTCCAATAGCTCGCGCGATCTGTATGGCTGCCATGCCGATATCGCTGCAGCCCAAATGAATCAGGACACTTTGCCCCTTCAGGAGGTTCGCCTTCTTCTCGAGCGTATATATAGCGGTCGTAAAGCTGATAGGTAGCGACGCAGTGACCTCAAATGTTTCCCGTGCAGTCAGTTTCACACAAGCCCATCGCGGACACCGCTCAACTGTCTGAAGTTTCCCGGGTGCCATGACCACTACGCGGTCACCGGGCCCAAGATCTGTAATAGCAGTGCCGATCGATCGAACGACTCCACCATACTCCATCAAATAAGATGCGTCTAAATTGTTGCTTCGAACAGCGACAGTGTCTATCTCTTCAGATTCGATACCCACAGTTTTGACATCTATCTCAACGTAGTCGGCAGGCAACGGCGTGGAGTCAAGATTAATTTGTTCAAATTTGGTCGGGATTGCGCCTCCATCAATTCCAATTTTTATTTGGGCGGGTAGACTGTCCTTCAGCGGTGCATTCACAGCTGTTCGACCCATAGCATTTCTGAATCGCTCATTCAAACAATCGTCGGGTACAATGCGGCTAACATGCAGCAAACCATCATGCTGATAAAACTCGAAATCATCTGGAAACGCCTCGGTGTCGTTCCCAACCAGAAGGGAGAGTGTGTGTTTCGCTGTCACGTCCAAGTTAGATACGACGTCGCCCGCAGCAAATGTGCAAAATCGAAGAGCTGGGTGCTCGAGCATTATGGCTCTGGAGAGGCCCGACACTAAGCCCAACTCTGGTCGAGTGCCAGCAATTGGGTTTGCTCCTGTCAACCACACGATTGTTCTGGACCTCTTCACAATGATCTGAAGTTGGATCATCTCCTCTTCGTTCATCTTAGAGAGAAATGAGTTTTGAAGCTCTAAAGCAACCACGACGCTCGCTCCATCAGGAATCGTGGAGGCAGTGACGGCAGCAAGAGTGATCCAAACAGTCTGTGTGAGCTCCATGATTGCGCGACCGAATGGAGACGGTTCTGCCGTTTGTTCGATAAGCACGACGGACACTTTCTTCTTCGACACGGTAGAAGTGGGTCTGAATAAGTAGATTGGGGCTGTCTTAGACAACGGCATACTTGCTTCTAAACTTGGCAGGGTCTGGACGGTCTTCTGCGACGAGTGGAACAGAAGAGCGCCACCCTCCAGAAGATTGAACTGAAGAAGGCTTAATTTTTCTTGCAACAGACGGTCTGCTATCAATTTCTACAGCAGTGTGGGATCGTATCAGCTAATGGACTCTGCTTCTGAATGGGATTAACATACCTCGGGTATCAAAATCAGATCGAAAAGAGGCTCTGAGGGAGACTTTTTCGACCTGGACCCCTTCATCTCCACTGGATCTTTTATCACGGTATACGAGATTGTGTCGTCGCTTTTGATCTCACCGATGGCGTAGGATTTGTACATCTGAACTGAACACCTGGACTTCAATGTTTGCAGGAAAATCCGGGACTTGAAAGTACATCCAACGCCGAGCTCCAGTACACGCATGCGAGAGTTTTTGTGAGCAAGGAGTTCCAAAGCTCCGCATAGAGCTCGGAAGCTCGGTGCTTCGCATTCCTCTACTGTCGATGCCTGGAATTTGCCAAAGAAGTCACCAAATGATGCATCGTTCATGCGTGTGAAATCTGGCAGACAGGAGATTCGGAGACAGGGCTGACGCATTAGACCAAGGTCTTCTGCCTTTTTAACTTTAATATCAATTAGTGAGACTCCAGAAATGTCCAAGATAACATTGCTGTCCTCAGTCATGATGCTCATGGCAGATTCTATGGATCTTGCACCAGTAGATCGAGAGACGGCCTCAACATAGGCTGGTTCACCGACATTTTCGACCCTTGGTATTGTGATTGAACACTGCTCAATATATACAGGCACTTTAGCTCCAAGTTGGCGCAAATCATGAGAAGATCCAGCTATCATCGCAAGTTGAATTACTGCATCGAAGGTTGTAGGATGTATGAAATAGCGAGATTCTGGATATCTGCCAGAGTCGAGTTTTTGTAGCACCGGTACTGTCGCAGAAGCATGGTCTTTCTCATACGTCTTGATGGAGGCAAGTGGTGTGAAGGATGGACCATAGTTCAGACCCAGGTGCCGGAGCGCAGTGTACCAAGCTTTAGGATGTTTTGGTGTCACTGCTGCAGTTCGGATGGCGCGCGTAGGATTCCTTGCAGGACCTCTCTGTCGTTGCAAACAAATCTTCCCAAAGCAGTGGATTCGAGATATACTCTTATTGTATGACGTAATTTCAAATTCGTACCACCTTTCAGACGCGCTGAATGCGGAGATCCGCTCGCGCCTGAGCTTCAGGAACACCTCGCAGATCTCATCCGCATATGGCATAATCAATGGAGTTTGCATACTGACGTTTCTTAGAGTGAAACCGTCCTTCCCTGGGACTACTTTGGTACTATGTACCTGAGAGATTGCCTCCATGGCCATGGCAGCATACCCCCCGGTTGGGAAGACCACCGAATCGCCAACTTTGTGATCCAAGAGCCACGGAACACTTGTGGTGGTAAGAATATTGCGCCAAACGAGCTCGATACCGTCGAATCCTGGAAGCATGGTTCCAAGAAGATCATGATTGGCATATTTTCGATTTCGGATCTCTTGGCTGGTACGACTCTCAGAGACAAATTTGCTGCCGAAGGACCATGGATAGGGACGCAGATTGGTTAGTAAATTTCCTTGAATGTTTTTGGTAGGCCTTTTGGAATCTTCGGTGAGGTTGATCATTTCAAACCTGATTGTCTGTCCGTAAAGGAAAAGATTTCCCACCAACATCAGTAAGCACACGGACGAGTCTTTTCCACGAATCATTGCTGAGTGATAAATACTCTGAGTACCGGATTTACCAGATCCTTTGAGGATAGCCTTGATTGGCTGCTCTAGAGCTGAATGTGGACCTATTTCCACAAAATGGTAATCATCTGTAGAAATTAGATGCTCCATTGCCTGGCAAAATCGAACAGTAGATTCCATGTTCTGCCGCCAATAAGAGGGTGTTGGTCGGCCTTGCAGAACTTTTTCATTTACGGAAGAGATCATGATGACTTCCTCATTATTTCCTGGACTAGAGAATCTTTGCACGGCTTGCGTAAGTAAGCCTTCTAGATCTTTCCCAATTGAGACCATGTGCTGAGAGTGATATGCTTTTCCGCCGGTCATCAACTTGCGTGCAAATGTGCCTTTCGCATTACAGTATGCCAACAGCTCATCAATTTTGTCTTCGTCACCGCTCAGGGTTACACTCTGTGGGGAGTTGACGCAAGCTACTACGACCGAACCTTGTGAGTGAGTGGCATTGATGTAAGACGCTGCGTCGGTCTCCCCAAGCCCAACTGCCATCATGCACCCGATACGTCTGCACTGGCTAATTGCATAACCACGATAATAGGCAACGACGATGGCTTCTGCAGCGGTCATCAAATTAGCAGCATAGGCAGCCGCAATTTCGCCAGAGGAGTGGCCTATCACCACCTTTGGTCTGATAGAGCCGCGCTCAAGAATTCTCAGTAGTCCGATTTGTACAGCAGTACATACAGGCTGTGACCGAGTGACATCGTGGATCTTGCTGGTTTCTTTTGGTGCGAGTATCAAGTCTTGACAAATACATTAGCGCGATCGCATTAAGTACAGTAGAAAGAGTTCACCTTCCAATGTCCAATCTGGGGGATGCAGCGTCTGCTGAAGCACGAAATCGAGTTCACGAATCGTTCTCAGAAACAGGGGGAAATCTGCCATCAACTCTTTGCCCATCTGTGGCCATTGTGCTCCTTGGCCTATGTATAACTTAGCCAATTTATCAAACATTCAGGGGAATACAAACCGGTGAAGACAAAGGCCAGAGGCTTGGGTGACCTTCTCCGGTCTGTCCACGTCAGATCCTGTTCACGAAGCTCCTGCATATCTCTGGCAACTAAAAATCCTCTTGTATGGAGATGCGACCTCTTTGTACCGAAAGTGAAAGCGAGGTCGATCATGCTATGATTATCTCCTGATTTAATTGAGTCAAATCTTGCGCGCATTGCTGGTTCGCTGGTAGCTGATATTGGGATTAAGAATGGTCTTTTTGGTGCCGTCTGAAGAAAACGAGTCCTCATGTCCACTTCTTTGTGATAGCCAGGAATGACCGATTCAATATCTTCCAATATGATATGTGCATTTGCTCCACCATACCCGAATGAGTTGACTCCCGCTCTCTTACATACACGTGGCCAGTTCCTACCTGATGCCCTAACCACATCGATGCCCATGGCATCAAATGGGATCTTGGAATTCAACCTCTCGACGCCAAAACTTGGTGCGAGTGAATTTTTCTCGAATGCCATAATAACCTTTATGATTGCCGAGATTCCGCTTACAGCCTCACCATGGCCAATGTTAGTTTTTACGGACCCAACCAAAAGTGGATCCGCCCTGTCTCGACCTGGGGAGAAGACTTTGGATAGAGCCTGCAGCTCTACAGGGTCACCCGCCTGTGTTCCGGTGCCATGACACTCGACAAAGGAGGTATTACAAGGATTCAAGTCCCCAGCTTGGGCGTATGCTTTTCGGATGACTGCCTCTTGTGCCGCGGCGCTCGGCTGAGAAATGCCATTCGTCTTGCCATTCCTGTCACAACGGATGTTAGTACCTGGTCTTGTCTCCAATGATCCAGCCCTTACGAATTCACCGCAGTTCCACGAACGACCGCTCGCACGGGATCACCATCACGAAGGGCATTCGATAGCTTTTTCAAGTATAGAGCCCCAACGCCCTCCCCCCTACCATAGCCATCTGCACTTTCATCAAAGGTATGGCATTGCGACGTAGGCGAGAGCACTCCAGCTTTCATCAACAGGAGTTGCTGATCCGGAGATTGTATAAGATTTGCAGCTGCGACAACTGCACCATCGCATTCCCCGTTGATAAGTGCCGAGCATGCAACATGAAGGGAGTACAAAGAAGATGAGCAGGCTGTATCAAGGACCATACTACATATGAATTAGAGTAGATTCACATACCACGCAAGTAGAATAAGCTTGCCTGGGTCCTCGGAGGTCAAAGACGTGACTGATCCTGTTACTCAAAATTGTAGTACCTAGACCTGTAGCTGAATATCGGTGCAAGCACTCTGTATCACGCGTCTGCATGGCCAAGTAATCCAGGGAGAAGCTTCCAACGTAGCATCCAATATTAGCACCGGCACAGGCTTCCAACGTTAGACCGGAACTTTCAAAACAATCGTACGTAACTTCAAGCAACTTCCGCTGCTGCGGGTCCATGGAGGCTGCCTCCCTGTTGTTGATGCCAAAGAATCCATTTTCAAACTGCCTAATATCCTCGTTCAAAAAGTAACCCCCTTCGGTATTCAAGCTACCGGAACGGCTGGGGTCTGGATGATACCATCCTTCGATATTGAACCGCGAAGATGGTACCTTGCAATACCCAGACCTACCTTCTTCTAGCAGTCGCCATAGACCTGTTGGGCTATCCACGTTGCCAGGTAATCGGCACGCTTTTGAAAAGAGTTTTCAGCTACTTTAATTGAACGAAGAGAGAGACTTACTTACCCATGCCGATGATGGCAATATCCGTATCTCTAATATTTGACATTGTCGCTGAAGCGTGCACCCCGTTGGGGACCCGTTCGCTAGGTGTATAGTGAAAATCGCCATTGGTATGGGGAGTATAGGAATCGCTCGCACCGTTGGTTATGCCTGGCATGATGCAAGTTTTGAACGTGGGTTTGCAACCGAATCCTCTTGTTCCGTCTTATCAAAAAGAAGATGATCTTACGAAGACGACAGCTAAACATTCGATTATGTGTCTTACTTGAAAGCTACATACTCTCCCAGAGATGAACGCTCTGTTGCTGCCCAGTGTTAGTATTAGTGTATGTGGCGATCCGAGGACCGAAAGAGCTCATCTAGAAAATTAAGTCGATGACATGACTTTGACCCAAGCAAAATCTAATTGGTTCGGCTTTCGCCATTCACGTACTGCAGTCTGTGTATGCCGGGAGCCCGAGCCTGAGTGACAAAAGAAAGCCGGGTCCATAAGGTCCCGAGCTCCTACTTATTCAGGGCCGCTTACATAATCATTGGAAGCGTTTATATCGATATTGGAACTTCGTTTCGGCATGTGATACTTGAACGATTCGAACAACGACGCCTGGCAACATGCAGAAAGAAGGCCTCGAAAAGTTTGACAGCTTTGAAATACACTCTACAGCATACAAGTCGATCAACGAGCAAGATATTGGTGTCGATGTGCTCATTCCCAAGGAAAAGAGGTCTGGGAAGCTACCTGTGATAGTGAGATTCCATGGAGGTTTCCTGGTAACTGTTGCAGCCTTCCTCGCGAGTGCGAGGACTAACCCGGCATGTGAAGGTCACTGGTGCTTCCTTATTTCCATTCTTTTTCGTGCCTTGGCTTCTCGAATATGCGACCTTGCACTGCGCTCTCATAGTGTCGGCAGATTATCGTTTCCTCCCGGAATCATCTGCCGATGACATTTTGCAAGATCTCGCAGGATTTTGGAGCTGGTTTCACAAGGATCTGGAGTCGTATCTTAACAAGGAAAGCCCAGCCTGCAAAGCGGATCTCGATCGGATCCTAGTTGTGGGCGACAGTGCTGGGGGGTACCTCGCGACGCAATCAAATTTGCAGCAACCTGCAGGAATCATCAAGGCTATGATCTTGATGTATCCCATGATAGACTTGAAGAGCGATTTCTATGAGAAGAAGTATGACAAGCCGATCCTTGGTCATGGGCCCGTCTCCAATGCCGTGGTCGATGAGCACATGAAATCTGTCCAGCCCGGGAGCATAGTCTCGAGTGCGAATCCTCCTGCAAGGCTGGAGCTGGCAATTGCTATTGTGCAAAATGGGCGCTTCCTCGAATTCTTTGGTAGAGAGCCACATTTATTCCCCCTTGAAAGATTGAGTCAAGCCAAAAGTATGCCTCCAACTTTCATCTTTCATGGAAGCGAGGACTCTGCAGTGCCCGTGGAAGGTAGCAAAAAGTTCGTTGAGGCGCTGAGCAAAATTCATCCGGAGACGGAAGTGATACTGAAGACCCCGCCTGGAGACCACGGTGTCGACGTTGGAGTGACAGTGGAGACTGAATGGATGAAGGAAGGGCTCGCGCTCATCACACAACGATGGCTGGGATGAGAAATGATAATGGATGCGACCTTCCATGAACACAATGTCCCGCGTGCTATCAGAATGGTGAATTATGTGTCAGGTTAAACTCGTGATAGTACTAGTATTACCCTGCACTCAATGCTGATATAGACGAAGACATGGCCTCAATAGGATGACGATGTCATGCTTGGTTTGAAATGCCAGCTGCGTAGAGACAGGCTATGTAAAGAAGGTCCGAAGGCAGCTATGTAGTGATGGTGTGAACCCACCGTGGAAGTGAAGTACAGTATGTTGTACCTAGGTATTTTATCTACTCGTGGTAAGCCTGCATAATCTTAGTGTAAGCAACTCGACACGAGTTGCCTTCTGAGATTACAAAAAGCGGAAGCCTACCGTAAGTACATACATTGGTCCCCCACTCTAAGAAGGTATGCTCAATGTACATCCTCAATCTTTTCCTCCCCCGCACTCCCCGCAGTCGCACTTTCATCGCGTCCTTACCATTGTGCACATTATTCAACCATCTCTAGATCGGCGTAATGATAGGGACAGCGACTTCAGTACAGATTGCTGTATGAGAGAAGATTCAAGGCTCATATTTCGCCTTACTATTCCCTCCCTCCTGACACCAAATGGCGACCTGCTAAGAGATCCGAAGAAGATAAAGAAAGTGTCAGGTGCTACGAGCTCTGTCATATTGAAAATGCTTTCTCTTATACCTTATGGGCCCATGGGCTCGTGGTCCGCATCTTCTACATTTGTTCATGCTCTTCATGTCATCTTGGTGATGTCTCGCCTGTGGAACTGCACGCAGAAGTTCCTTTGCACCGCGAACCATCTTGCCTCCACAAAATACTTTTCTGGTTGGGAAAGCTTAATCTGCGCGAATAGTCTGTCAGCGCCGTCGAGAACGAGACTACAATGGTGCCTTCTTACGTCGTATCTCTGGAATAGACTCGGGATCAGTTTATAGATCTCCATGTAGGAGACATGCTTTCCGAGGCACACTCTGTGACCGGCCCCAAACTGCGAAAATAAGTCAGTTGGTCTTTCCAAACGGAATAGAAGCCAAGATTCACCGTCAGCAGAGATTGCTCCATGATCTTTCTCTGGGCCTCATCGCAAAGCCATCTCTCCGGTCGCCAGTGATCAGCATCTTCGCCGAATGTTCCCTTATCCCGATGCGCTGCCCAAGCGTGGATTCCGATTGCCGTTCCTCCCTTGAATTCCTTCCCGCAGATTATTGCTCCCTCGGGAGGCACGACTCGCTCCAAAGGTAGTCCGAAGGGAGGATGGATACGTCCACCTTCTTTAATGCACGCATCCAGATATGGCAAATCTCGTGCCTCCTTCCACGTAACAGGGTTTGATACTCGGCCTTCCTTGGACGCCATCTTCAATTCATCTAGCAATCGAGCAAGAGTCTTGGGATGCTGGAAGAGGTTATACAAGATCGACCGCATAACGATAGCGGTTGTGTCACTGCCTGCCGTAATATTGGATGTTGTCCAAGCCATGAGAGCCCTTTATGGTCAGCTTTGGTCATGGATCTAGGTCCGAAGACACTTACCAGTCGGGGATAGAGGGATCTTTCATCTTGGCATCCAGGAATCGAGAGTAGAAATCCCTATCGTTCATTTCAGCGCTTGTCTCGCCTTTTTCCCTCATCTTCTTGCGTTCGGCAGCGTTTGCCATAGCAAATGTGACGACTGGATTGAGTTTGGCCTTTTTAAACCTCCAAGTGATCGGGTTCTTTTTGCCAAAATAGTCAAGCCACGGGATCTGGCCAACCTGCGATAGTCGTCAACATCAGCGTCCAAAAGACCAAATCTAACGTGAACACTATCCTACCACCGATGCATACTCGAAATGATTCCAGATAGCTTGCATGATCCCATCAACATCCTCGTCGCGCTCTAAGAACCCCAATCGTTTAGAGAAAGTGAGTTCACCCATGACATCGAATGCAAATCGTTGCAGCCAAACCCCAAAGTCACAAATCCCACCTGTTTCCACGAAAAGCTTGTCGATCTGATGGAAGAAGACCTCAAGGGTATTATCGACTAGGTGCTCGAACTTGGCAATATTACCCATAGAATAGATGTTGGCAACTGGGCGCTTCAACATCCGATGTTGGTCCTCATCTTGCGTTGTAAACATCATGGGTGTGATTTTGCCTTTGTTGAGGGGCATGAAGGTCCAATAGAAATCCGACTTGTCACGTCAAACGTCAGTGATATCCGCCAGAGCGATTGAGCGAAGAGATCGGGCCGTCATACCTTGATCCATTTTCCATTGAATCCGTAGATGGTCGGAATCTCCGCTGGATCCCCACAGGAAACCGAATTAGGCCCAAGACGCACCAATTTCCCATATTTTCTGTGGAGATCGAGGTGGATCAGGTGTGAAGAGCGAGTCCACACCCAGTACATCCGCGGCAGATTCGACCATGCTGCAAGGAAGGGGCCGGGTATGTGACTCAACCTAGCATAGCTGTGAATCGAGTAGCCAGCATATAGCAGAAGGCATAGGGTGATAGATATCACCAGCGTCGCCGGTGCGTATACCGGGATCAGTGGGAGAATGGCCATAAGGGCGTGAAGGAGATCAAGTCCAGGTATGAGAGATGGTGTAACAACGATATCGTATTCTTCTTCATCTTCTTACTGCACGCATATACACAAGTCTTGAGGACCCGAGTTGACTTGTGGAACGGGGTACCCGCATCTCTCAACATTTCCAAAGGATATTGGTCCCTGAGTTGGTCCGAGGAATACAAAGTCCTTCTGATACGGGACCTGAGTCTGTTTGCAGATCATCTTGCAACATGTTTATACCTGTACTTATCGTGCCTGCAGATAAGATATCTTACCTAGCAACTCAATTATCCCGTCGCTTCCACCTCGGCCGAATTAGATACCGAAATGCTCGTTGTTCGCTATGATACCTAAAGTCCGATGGCTGACTGCTGATGTAAAAGACCGCTAATGCACATCCTGAATCCTACTATGGAAGTAGTATTAAATAATGGGACGCCTGGGACGCCCAAAAACGAACTTGTACGCTAGGATTTGCGGGACCGCGTCCCATTGTTTAATACTATACCAATAGTAGATTCTCACCGCTCTCTCCCCGCGTCTCAGCTTAGACCTCCTTTCTGCACGAAGGCTTAGGCTAAAGTTGCCCGCTGAAGATCTCCCCCATTTTAGGATTTAGCGTTGCAATGCCGACACAGTCAGATTCAGATTTTACCCACCGAACAAGGCCACTCGACTCTGCCACAGACCGACCCACTGGGGCCGCTATCACAACTACTACCTCTACTAGTACTGTCGCCACACCAACGTATGCTGGCCTCGTCATCACCCACCCCCACCCTTATGTCGCGCTAGTAACCCTTGATCGTCCCTCAGCCCTCAACGTCCTTTCCGATGCTCTGATCCAAAGCCTGAACGAATGTCTCAACAATCTCCTTTCGAAGCCCGACATCCACGCCATCGTCCTCACCGGCTCTCCGCGTGTCTTCAGCGCCGGCGCCGACGTTCGAGAACTCCGCGTCCTTTCGCCGTCCAACGCCATCCGCTCTGACTTTCCTTCCCACTGGTCTTCCGTCCTCGTTGCCCGTCGCCGCCGCTGTCCTGTCATCGCCGCCGTCAACGGCATCGCTTTCGGCGGTGGTTGCGAGCTGGCGCTGATGGCTGACTTGATTTACTGCAGCGTAGGGGCGCGGTTCGCGATGCCGGAGGTCAAGCTGGGGTTGGTACCGGGCGCGGGGGGCAGTCAACGGCTGGCGCGTGCGATCGGGAAAGCGAGAGCGATGGAGATGGTGCTGACGGGCTGCGAGGTTACTGGGCGGGTGGCCGCCGAGTGGGGTATTGCCGCAAGGGTGTTTGAGGCGGAGGAGGAGTGCGTGCAGGCTGCTGTTGATACGGCGGGGGCCGTGGCGGGGTTCTCGCCGCTGGCAGTCAGGGCGGCGCGGGAGGTGGTGGATTTCAGTCAGGAGGTCGGGCTTAGGGAGGGTTGCGAGAATGAGAGAAGCGTTTTCCAGGGGCTGTTGGCGGGGGAGGATGCGCGGATTGGTATCAAGGCTTTTATGGAAAAGAAGGAGGCCAGGTGGGTGAGTGAGTGAGTGAGTGTGTGAGTGAATGAGTGCGGAGGGAAGTGGATCAGATGAAGCATTGAAAAGTCTACAAAAATCCAGAGAGCAATCATAGGACCTGTGACGATTCTGATGCGATCAGAGCGCACGATTGTAAAGTGGATCTAGATATACGCGAATAAGTAATAGATGAATTGATCACTAGAAAGACTGAGTCTTAAAAAATGTAGAAAAGAAAATATAAAGTAAAATAACAGTTAGGGTTAGGGTTATCCTACTTTTACCTCTTGCCGCCTCCATACGACTCCGTCATGCGCTTGATCATGTGACCCTCCACCGTCAAGACCTGATCATCATCAACCTGTGACCCGTCCAACGGACGTAGCGGGCAATCTAAATTGCCATCGAAGAAGAAGACTACGGAATAGCGGTCCTTGGGATTCTCGTTCAAGACCCGATGCACGCTACTCTTGTACAAGCCCCCGGTCCACAGAGAAAGCATATCGCCAATATTAACAACGTACCCCTCCGGATCCGGCGCAATCGGCACCCACGTCTCCGTCGCGGCGTCCAGCACCTGCAGCCCCGACGTCCCGTCCTGCAGCAGGAGCGTCAAGGCCCCAAAGTCCGTGTGCGCGCTGGCCCCGAGCTGGCGCTGCTCGGTCCGGCGCATGGGTGGGTAGTGCAGCAGGCGTAGGGGCGTGGCGGGCTCGTGCGAAACGAAGTCGTCGAAGATCTGGGGCCCGTAGGGTAAGGTCCGGGCGAGCATGTTGAGCACTTGGATCGAGAGCGCGTGGATGGCGGCAAAATACGCTTCGACCGGCTTGCGGAAGGTGCCGGGCGGGAGCGAGGGCGGCCAGACGTTAGTACCCATAAAGAATCTCCCCGCCCGAACCCGTGGGTCGGAGGTTGGGACGTCTTGGCCGATGAAGTATCCCTGCCATTGGAGACGTTTTGTCAGTTCGCATGGAATGCTGAGAGTTGTAAGAAGTACGTGCCTCTTTCAGATCAGGAAGCACGTCTGCTTCGTAGGACTGCGAGGCAAGGACATCGTAGCCTCTATGGCCCACGTTAGTCTTTGCATCGAGCGCCTTTTTCTCCTCAAAGGGAAGGGCAAAGAACTTGGCGGCGGCTTCGAAGACGGAATTTTGAAGGGAGGTGGGGATGCCGTGGTTTTTGATTACGAAAAATCCGGTGCTCAAGCAGGCGGCGCGGATTTGCTTGATGATGGCATCGCATTCAGGAGAGGAAGGATCGGAGAGGAAGGGTCCGATATCCACGGTCGGGACATAGAATGCGGGTGTACTTTCAATAGTCATCCGGAGGGCGGTCAATTGTCACGGTTCAATTGAGATGATGAGCTGACGTTACAGCAGCAGCCAAGAGATCGACTGACATGCGTAAATCGGACAGGTAGCAATTAAAAGGTGACTTTATAAGGATCCGCTCAGCCAAAGCTATTCAAGCCCTTAACAGCAGTGACAATCCCCAATGACTGCTGCGAGGCAACAGCGATGATAAGGTGCGCTCCTCAAAGGGGTAAAGAGGTTAAACTTTTTCTTTTCTTTCAGGCCATGGGAAGCCATCTGTCAGACTGCAGGCAAATACTACGACGCTGACTCTGAGACCCGAGTACACTCGAGTCCATCATCCCCAGCCAGCCGAGGCTGTGAGGCTGAAGTGATGGAAAAGGATACAAGGGAAAGTCTAAATTGCGGTCTTAAAACGCGAGGGATGAGTCGTGGAGGAGGAGGAGAAGGGCCGACGGTAGAACTGTAAAACTAGCGCTGACCTGCCACTTTAAGGTACCTCCACCTATGGCAAGGTTCTAGCCCCGGACTTAGCATTTAGGTTGCTATCTTAGGTAGTAATCATACACGTCAGCGCTCCCGGAGCTTATGATACAGAGATTGACACGAAAAGTCCTGCTTTGCGCTAAATAATTTAGTAGAAGCTTGGACCCTAGCTCCGGAGATATGAGACCCCTGGAGCATCCCTATGTTTCAGGGCGCTGTAGGGTCTAGACTTCGGCGCGTTTTAGGCGAGGAGGCCTTAATTAGGGGCGGTTAAGGATCTTAGAAGCCCCCTATCAGGGGCCCCCACGCGGGTGTTGTCCAGGCACCCCCTTTAGGGACCCGCTCATAGGGCTGAATCTTGGCATGCTAATATCGTTACGTGTCAATCTCTGTACTTGTTGCATTCCACTCGTGGATCCCTACCATCCATGGATAGTGTCACTATTAGTGGTAAAAAAGGCGCCGACGAGATGTATGGTAGGATTCACGAGTGGAATGCAACATACTTGTTGTGGGATTTCCATCTTACTTTACATTGTTACATTGTTTCATTGCAGGAGGATGGGTGAGGCTACCATTACGGGCTCCATCATCATTTAGCGTTGGGATGAGCTCATCCGCATGAGATTGGGAGACCAAGCCAGTATACGAACATCGTCTCCAAGCATTCGCAACACTCAAGTAGTGCTTACTTCGCCTGCATAATACTAGCGTGAGGCTAAGGCATCCCAAATGCAAGCACTCTGCCCTCACGGCATGTAACGCTATCGTTAAGAACACCTCGGTCATTGCCGAATCCTTCCACTTTTAGCCTTTCCCCTCCGATAGCTGAAATGGATCATATCTCAGACGCGGAAATCCCTGTTGTCAGTGGCCATCTACCTTTCCCATGCCCCGTTCCATAACATTCAATCTAAAATGAGCTCTACTGCACGAATGCGAAGAAGATGGACTGAAGAAGAAGACCAAGCCTTGAAGGTTGAAGCGTACTTCCAAGGTAGGGTCGATCTTTTCTTGCAACAAGTACATGTCGCGGCACCTTCATAACGTGAGCCATGTAGTGTAAAGTAGGTGCCAGAGTTAATGTCGACTGACCCATACGCAACACAGTCAATCAGGGCTCACTGAATGATTGGAATCGCATAGCTGCTAAATTGCCGGGCAGGACTAATAAGGATTGCCGCAAGAGGTGGAGCAAATTAAGCGAGTCCATCAAGAAAGGTGTGTGGGATACGACCGAAGACCAACGGCTGGAGACGGCCATAGAAAAGTACGGTTTTCGGTGAGTCCTCGAATAGCCGGAACAAAAGGTGATACGGTTTGACGGAAATACAGCTGGACGCAAGTTGCCCAAGTAGTAGGCACGCGGCATGCAGATCGTGAGTCCTAGACTTGACATGAACAGATCAATGTTGACCATCATAGAATGTGCAAAACGATGGAAGCATTTTTTGGATCCGAGCTTGGATCATAGTGAATGGAGTACGGTGGAGGACGAGCGACTCTTGGTCGCTGTCGAACAATGCGGACGAGATTGGAAGACCATTACAACGAAGATTTTTCCTGGACGTTCTCCGACCAATGTTAAAAATCGGTAGGCTCATTTGTGCTAGGTGTTCCGGACGGTGGCCTTTGTCTGTGCTGATCGTGCTACAGGTACACCGTCATAGATCGACGAAGGCAAGAACGGAAGAGCAAGAAGGTCAGCGGTGATCGCGAAGACAGCTCGGAAGATTCGACCTCGGACGAAGAAGGATCCTCTGGAGAGCAATCTCCATCGACCAGCATGGGCACCGGCAGCTTCTCCGGGGATGATCCATTGCTCAAGATGTCGTCCAACGCCGGGAGCTCTAGCGCCCTGTACGTAGGCGAAGCAAGCGCAACCGTGGCTACCAGTTCAGGATTCGACTTCTCCCACAGCATGCCCTCGCAGATGCCGACGCTCGAATTTGACGGCTTTGATAACATACTCACACCCAATCCGCTGTCGACTTCTTCCTGGCAGGATGGAGCCAAGGCTTTTGAAAGGCAATGGCCCTCGAGCGCGGATCCCCTCGAGCAGATCCAATTCGACTCGATCGACTGGACCAAAGAGCACTGGACGACACCGGAAAAAGCACCCACGCTGAGGACGGTGGTTTTGACGCTGGACAATGTTCCGCAGAACACGCTAACCCAGGTTCTCGAGTTGCTGCTCAAGTCAGACACCAAAGTGGGGATGGAGACACAGGGGCGAGGGAGCAAAAATGTTCCGGGATACGGCGAATCAAAGTAAAGGAGGGGGTGAAAATGTAGAAAGGGTGCGAATCCGGAAACGGCCATAGATGCAGTTCGAAAGATAGGCCGTTAGAACGCTGGTCTAAACCGCAACTTGTTGATGAAAGGGACTGAAACGAGATATGATTTTCCGCTTTAGAATACATAGCACTTATCGCTTCAGCTTGACTGAGGGCTAGTGAGGATGAGAATGGCGAGTCAGGCAAACACGTTTTGAAGCTATTCAGATGTGCGCTTTTAGTGTAGGTATGCATGGATATGACTACCTAATCAGAAGGTATAAACGAGACAGCATTAGTCAACAATCAAGCCACCTTTCCAACGAGACCAGAGCCGTATGTGCCACTGCTACCTCATCCTCATCCTCTTCCTCATCCAAGCCTACCTTCTCACTTATTGATATTTTCAGCCTATTCGCTGCCCCTTTTCATTTATCGTTTACAAGTTACACCACACCTTACCTACCGTTGTGGCCCAGGTCTGTCATCATTTCCTTGCTTGGGTTCGTCTACAGCAAAGATTCGTTTAATGCTAAGTCTACTCCATTTAGGCCTCCTCAATGAGCCCTGATGTGGCCACGTAGCTCAAAGGAGATTACGCCGCTATAAATCCTTGCCAATCCTGCCGTGTCGCACGTGCTACGTGTCGCTCTCAAGATCTCTCACTCTCACTCTCACTGTCCTCGTGTCCATGTGGCGACCATGTGGAGATGTACTATAGAATTAGTATTCAATAGTGGTCCGAGCGCCCCCAAATCTCTACGCCAAGACTCGTGGGCTCCCGGACCACTATTGAATACTAATTCTATAGTATAGGAACGTCCTCGGCAGTTTCTTTTTTCAGCACTCAAATAGGGCATACGATTCACGCCACCAACATATCACTAGTACTATTCTTCACCCACGCGGCAGGAAAGGGCTACCATATCCCGCGTTCATGTGGACCCGCGTAAGTGTCTGTACCATCGTGCTTCCTTTCATGCTCTTCAACCACGCCACTTCCTTCGCGGTCGAACAGCTAATTTCTCATCCATGGAGCGTTGTATGACTCAGATCCATGCTCACCGGAGTAGAGGGCGTGCTCGTTTCACGTGGCGCCATGGATTCTATGCCCTTCCGAGATTTTGCTCATCACAATGAGATACCGAAGGCTGGCCGGATGTAAGCTATAATATTAGCTTGACAAGGAGTGGCGGATCAACGCCTCGAAATGAACGATTCTGATGCAGAAATGGGATAAAGGGAGGACCACTCCCCGATCAACCCAACATGCTCTTATTATATTTCCCCTGAAGCTTTTTTTCACCCACCTTCGGTCTTCTGCAAGATTGACATCTACGTCTTGCTGCATACTGAATCAATCACTCTTTGAACTTGCTTTATTCTGCGTTTCTATTAGTCACTCTTTCGTACTTCCAAACATGGTTGCCTCTCCCCTTCAAACAGTAACGTTCCTTCTGGCTCTCACAGGAATTGTCAACGCCCTTCCACAGCAGCCTCAAGGCGACAGCTCGTCTACGAACCAAGGAAGGAGCTCTAAATTCGGAGCACTCCTGGGCTCCTCGTTTGGCATACCCGGTGCCAACCAGAACTTCGATTATGTGATCATCGGTGGAGGGTCAGCCGGCTTACTCGTGGCTAGTAGGCTGGCCGAGGATCCGTCAAAACTGGTCGCCGTGATCGAAGCGGGTGGTTTCTATGAGCAGGACAACGGAAACCATAGTCAGATTGCAGCATATGACATAGGATCTGCGTCGTTGAACGTGTCAACCATCAATCCGCTGATTGACTGGGGTTTTGTGACGACACCACAAGCTGTAAGGCAAATTATCGATTGACTCTATTCCATATGCTAATTCCAAAAGGGTCGAGATAACACCCAAGTCCACTATGCTCGGGGAAAGACGTTGGGAGGCACGAGTGCGCGAAACTTTCTCGGGTTCCATCGTGCTACCATAGGATCCTTCCAACAATGGGCCGATGATGTTGGTGACCAGAGCTATACTTGGGACAACATCCTCGCGTACCACGAAAAGTCGTTGAATTTCTCGCCACCGGATATGACATTGAGGGCCGCCAATTCGACGCCACATTTTGATCCTTCTGTCGTCAAAGGAGCGGGCCCGGTGCAGGTGACATGGCCTGCGTATGGTCAGCCGCTAAGTTCATGGGCGGAGCCGGCCTTGAAAGCCATTGGTGTGGCACCTCAAAATGGTTTTTTGAGTGGCATTCTGAACGGCACTTCATACGCTATTGGAACAATCCGAGCGACAGAACAGATTCGAGAAAGCTCTGAGACGGCCTTCCTTCAGCCCGCACTGAATGGGAAAAGTCCTGCGCCCAATCTGATCGTGTTTCACAACAGTATGGCCAAGAAGATCACTTTTGACAATACAAAGAAGGCTACGGGGGTGCAGGTATCTACTGATGGGCTGACATACAATCTTCTGGCCAAATCAGAAGTCATTCTCTCGGCTGGCGCTTTTCAGTCACCTCAGATGTTGATGGTCTCCGGAATTGGGCCTGCGGCGACCTTGAACAGTCTCAATATTCCAGTGATAGCCGATCGTCCCGGTGTGGGGCAAAATCTATGGGTAAGTTAAACTTTCTTCAAGGCACTTTTCCGCTCTCTTTCTAGCCCATAATCTTTTCCTTGCGTCCGCATCCGCTAAGTTGAAGGAAAACCGCAGGATCACTGCCTTTTCGGCCCTAGCTATCGTGTGAAACTCGCTACCTCTCAGCTTAGCTATCCAGGTCCCCTTCAAGCTGCCATAGTTGAGTACAATGCAAATCGTGCCGGGCCCCTAACGAGTCCAGGTGGTGATTTCCTCGGTATGATACCACCGCTGAGAAGCAGTTGCGAAGCTAATATGTGCACTGATATCAGGCTGGGAAAAAATCCCCTCCGATCTACGCTCCAATTTCACCGCCGCCGCGAAGAAAGATCTCGCCACATTCTCCACCGACTGGCCCGAAATCGAATATCTGGTCACCCCGGGCATACCCGGCGGAGCGCCCCTGGATGGAACCAACTTCGCAACCATGTCCGTCGGTCTCAACGCCCCTCTTTCTCGCGGCAACATCTCCATCTCCTCTGCCGACTCGTCCGTCGCACCGCTCATCAACCCAGCCTGGATCACCAGTGACACGGACGCCCAGGTCGCCGTTGCGGGTTTCAAACGTGCCCGCCAGGTCTTTGCCAATATGAAGGAGATCCTCGATGGCGAGGAGCTCCTTCCCGGTGCCAACGTCACGAGCGATGCGGATATCCTGGCCTACATTCGTAAGACCATCACGCCGATTTACCATGTCTCGGCTTCCAACAAGATGGGCAAAACGACCGATCCGCTGGCTGTTGTTGATAGCAAGGCGAATGTTATTGGGGTCACTGGGCTCAGGGTTGTGGATTCCTCGGCGTTTCCTTTCTTGACCCCGGGACATCCTTTGGCAACTATATGTAAGCATGCTCTCACTTTGTCCTCCCTACCACTCCTTTTTGCTATCTTGGCCTCTCCGAGCGACACTTGAGAAAGGTGAAGACAGCACTGACTTTGACAACAGATATGCTAGCCGAAAAGATCTCCGACGAGATCAAGAAGAGTGTTTGAAATTTGTCTTCGGTAATTCAAGATCTGTATTCGTTTCTGGCTGAGGATTTTGTATAGCGGAGTTTGCTTAATATCTTATAACTAGTTGTATTTTTAAGTTAGTATTTCAAGTATTATAATTTAACATAAGTATATTAATAAAATAAATATATACTAAGACGTAAGTTATTTAATAAAAATAAAAAAGATTAGAGTATTTTATAACTTATCTATTTTTAAATAAAAACTCTTTAAATCTACCCCGCTTGGGCTAGGAAGGCCCTAGAGCACCCAAGAATCGTCCCGTCACGGAAGTTCCGGGGGTGGGTCCCCCGGAGCTCCAGCTCTGATCAAGCTGGGAGCAACTGTCTTAGGGGGGTGCCCCCGAAGGATGCCCCGAAGGGGCCCCCCAGCAGACCCTGTGCATGCCTTATAGAAGGCCCCTACGCTAAAAGCTTTTACCTTTAGGCAGCTCAGGGGCGAGCTGCTTAGGAGGGGAGATAATTATAATAGTCGCCAGCGCATAGCGGGGCCCTATCACAGCACTAGCAGGCCATAGCCTCTATCTATACAGGGCCAAATAAAGGATCTTCGGGCTGAAGCCCCGAAGATCCGACCTAGAGCTTTTACCCTAAGGGAGTGTTTATCACAATGGTAGGGTAGCCCACCGGGCCCTAGCCGGCCCTTACAACTAGACTTTAATTAATATCCTACCTCAAGCTTCTAACTAACTAAGTGTACCCCGAAGGAGTTAAACCCCCCTGTTACAGACCTCTCTCTACAGACTAGTCGGTTAGAACTACCATCTTAGCTTCCGCAGTACCCTTATCCATCACACGATGTGCCTCAACGATCTGTTCGAGATGAAATGTCTTGATGGGAATATGAATGCTTCCATCCTTGATCAACCGCGCGATCTCGTCGAGCGGTGTCTCTGAAAAGGGGTTGCCAAAGCTCGAATATGTTGTCAGATAAACGCCACTAGGAATGACTGCGTTCGGCGTGAACTGTTCCATCGTCCACTTTCCCCCCACGATTCCAGCCGTGCAGAGGACGCCGTTCTTTCGCACCAACTTCAAGGAATCCTCAAGAGTGGTGATGCCTACCAGCTCCAGGACCTTATCTACACCCTTCGGATATCGTTTTCGTGTTTTCTCCGCAATCGCTCCGTCGTCAATAATCACGTCTTGCACCCCGCTGTCCTTTAGCAGTTGCTCTCTATCCTTATTTCTCGTCGTCCCTATTACAAATGCACCGTGATGTCTCGCTAATGCGGCCGCAGCCAGCCCGACGGAGCTGGATCCGCCTCGCACCAACAATGTCTCTCCGGGCTGCAAACAGAGCGATGTGAACAGCGCCCCCCAGGCCGTATGCATCATCTCCGGCAACGCCCCGAGCATTTCCCAGCTCAAACCCTCCTCCTTGATCTCCTTGACCTGGCCCGCTGGAACCATGGTGTATTCGGCGTACCCGCCATCGTAGTTGCGACCCATGCCACCCACGACCGTTGCCACCACAGCCCCTGATTTGAACTCACCTCCCGGTGCTGAGACTACGGTGCCGGTGGCCTCGATCCCGAGGACGCGAGGGAACTTGATCCCGGGCGAGTCGCCCATCCGGGTCCACATTTCTGATCGATTGAGGCCGAAGGCTCGGATCCGGATCAGGACTTGCCCGCTGGTCGGGACAGGGACGGGCAGGTCCTGGAGAATGAGAGCTTCCGGACCGCCGGGCTTGTGCACGACGGCGGCTCGCATCGTGGTTGGCAAAGGTTCGGCCATGGGTAGTGCGAGGGAGTAGAGAGACTTGATGTTCGATTGGGGATTTGGACACTGGTGGTTGGAGATAGCGGACGATAGGCGAGAATATGATAATGTGTAGAAAAGAAGACGAAGACGCATACGGATTCCTAACTTGAAGTGTGGCGGGTGAGCTTGGTGTTGGCGATGACGGTGAGAAGGAGAAGGCGCTAGATATGATGCCTGAGGGCACTCATACGGAGATAAGCGCCGACTCGGATATACGATTCGGATATAATTCCAAGGCTGTCATTGGGGCTGTTCTCGGGGCCGTACTCGGGTCTGTACTCGGGTCTCCACCTAACCTGACATTTGAGACAGTCTTGACACATTCTTCACCTCACTATTCATCGTGAGACTCCTCTTACTGTAATTAGGGCAAGGACGGGCCACGATACAGTGTCCGACTTGACGATATTTATGCAAAAGTGACATAGGTACAGAGTGGTAAAAACCAATGCAAGAATGAAACACTGTCAATGAACGCTAAGTTCGTTTCAGTGCTAGTGCACTCTCGTTACCTTAAGGTGTCTCGGACCAAGAATTTCTAGTCAACCGTTGATATAGCACTTTCCCCTTTTCGAAGCTTAGCTTTTTCTATAATCTCGAATCTTGAGGCGGCAGTCTGCGCGATAACATGGCTTTGATGAATACTGCCTCGAATGCCTCATCTATTCATGAGAAGGATGACTCTTCAATACCTCATTCAGACCCTCCGACCGAGAGCCACAATCATACATCGAAGCTTCCTTCAGATACATCCACCACCATCACCGGCGATATCGAGAAGGTGCAGAATTCCAAGCCACCTGTCGTAGCAGGTCCAGGTGACCCCCCCGACGGCGGTCTCGAGGCCTGGCTTGTCGTTCTAGGAGCCTGGTGCTGCAACTTCTGCAGTCTGGGTTTTGTCAACAGCATAGGCGTTTTTCAAACGTATTATGAGCAAGGACCGTTGCACAACTACTCGCCTAGTGCCGTGGCTTGGATACCATCGGTCCAGACTTTCGTCATGTTTGGGGGAGCCCCCTTCCTCGGCAAGGCTTTCGATAGCTATGGCCCCCGCTACTTGCTGCTCGTTGGCTCGCTTTTCAACGTCTTTGGCCTCATGATGAATTCCCTGGCCACAAAGTACTATCAGTTCATCCTTGCGCAATCGATCTGCAGCGGGATTGCCGCCAGCGCCGTTTACTACTCGTCCACCAATTCCGTTGCCACATGGTTCAAGCGGAACCGGGCTCTTGCACTCGGCTGCGCGTCCTCTGGGTCTGCGTTGGGTGGCGTAGTCTATCCGTAAGGGTCTTCGCACGGCAGCAGAGAAAAAAAGGACATTTGCTTACTGCGGTGTAGCATCATGATCAGCCAACTGATCCCAAGGATTGGGTTTCCCTGGACCATGCGAGCAGTGGCTTTCATGATCCTAGGCATGCTCACTATCGCCAACCTGTTCCTGAAATCGCGTCTCAAGCACGTCCCCAAGCCATTCCGGGTCATGGAATTCGTCTCGAATTTCAAGGAGATTCGCTTCGCATTCGTCTCGATGGCGAGCTTCTTCTTTTTTCTCGGAATTTTCCTTCCGACCAACTTCATCATCCTCCAAGGGCAGGCCAACGGTGTCTCGAGAACACTGTCGCCATATCTCCTGCCCATCCTCAACGCCGCAAGGTACGCTCTCCCTCCATCTTGACACCCTTGTCCCAATGCATCGCTACTATTTTCCCCGGCTATGGCACTAACTCTCCCATCACATAGCATTTTCGGCCGCATCATATCCGGCCGTTTCGCCGACGTCTTCGGCCGCTTCAACGTCATGCTAGCCACCACCCTCGTAACCGCCATCCTCGTCCTCGCCCTCTGGCTCCCGGCCTCGGGCCCCGCGGCCCTCATCGTCTTCGCGATCCTCTTTGGTTACACTTCCGGCACGTACGTCGCGAACACACCGGCCGTCGTCGCGCAAATCTCCGACATCCGCGCCATCGGCGTCCGCAATGGCACCAACTTCTTCTTCGTCTCGTTCGCGGCGCTGATTGGGAATCCGATTGCCGGTGCCCTTATTGCGAGAGATCGCGGTGGGTATAGGTATATGCAGGCTTTTTGCGGAGCTACGATGATGCTTGGGTTTACGTTGTTCGTTGCGGCAAGGAGTGTGCAGGTGGGTTTCAAGTGGACGAAGGTTTGAGCATTAAGGGTGTGGCGGAAGAGAGTGCTTGAAAGGACGGCTTAGATCTTGACGAACGATTCCAGACTAAGTGACTTCGAGTCGTATGACGCTGCGCCATGATGCTGAACTTTTCCAATAGAATCACATCTGTCGTGCCAAGTTCAAATTACCACACAGAACGTAACATGAAGAGCCCCTGCCACTGCTTACTAAAAGTTTTCAGGCACTTCGCACCGCCTCCAATCGCTACTGGTGTTATCGGCGCCTCTCCTGTTCTATCACCAGCTGCATTCGCAGAGCTGTTCCGGTACTTCCCATTACACTATCGGCGGATCTGGTAAGGATGTGTTTTTGTGAAGTCTTATATTTCGTCAAAGAAGGAAGGCAAGAAGAAAGAACTATTCAAAATATGCGTTTTTTCAATTCTTAAAAACTTATAAAGGATAAACTAAGTATTAAAGGTAGAGTAGAAATCTTTTAATATTAATCAAATTATAAAGTAATAATAAAAACTAATATTAAATAAGAGATAAGAGTAAAAAGATATTTAAATATATAAGTTTAATTCTATTTAATTTAAGATCTTATAAATAATCAGTAATTAAGCTTTAAGAAAAAGCTTGTTGTTTTTAAATACTTTAACCCCTGCCCAGCAAATGCATAGAAGTACCTACTGTTGTCGTTTCTCAATGAGCTATTGACGGGTAGACACGCGCAGTAGCTCGCGTTGAGCAAGGATTCAATAGTTATAGGCGCTCTATAGGCGCTCTGAAGCCGACGTCATGTACTTGCGTTCCTACAGCCGCTCGCTATCTTTAGACCGCAGCATCTCTCATATATTGGTCTAGTCTAGACCGCGTCAAATCATTTTCAAACCTGTTCAGATCGGCTCATCGTCGTCATGAGGTTCTCGGCCAATGTCCTCCTGGTTTGGCTATGCCTGAATACTCTTACAGTTAAGACTGCCAAGTCATTGACTCTGCTCTTCAATACGCCTCCTGTAGGCCCGAGCCATACGTTGGCCAGCAATTCCACAAGCAATTCAAGTGCAATTTCGAAGTACGTTATGTGAACTGTGCTTGCATATATACGGCTTTCAATTCGATTGACTGCTGTATAGTAATCTCTGGCCACCCGAACCTTACATGTACAGGATACGATTACCTCACAGCCAGCTTACTCTAGACTGCATGTACTACGGCCATGCCCTGAACAGTCCCGGCATCATCAATCTCTTAAGAACCGCTTACGCGGAAGCTTCGTTCGAAAAATCTATCGTAGGACCCTTGGCGTTCATTGGCGAAGATGCTTATGTCTTTACAAACAACCATCTCGGATTGGCATTTACTATACAAGCGAGGAATAACCATATGTGCTGGGCTCACTTTCTAGAAGTTACCGTCGGGTTTCAGCAGCTCGTGAGTCGTTTTGGAGCCATAGTTTTGGAGTTTGAGTTGATTCACGATGACTATGGAGAAATCGCCGAGGGGACCTTTCAAGGTATCCGAGGTATAGAATAGAACTCCTTGGGTTATAGGGCTCGAAATTGTTGGAGGCATAGCCCTGCCCCGCTATCAGCTTGCCACCATTAGGTGTTATCGTGTTATTCCATCATGTATATTAGCAGTGACTTCCATAGCTTCTAGCACCTCAGGCGAGGCATCCATCTTGCAGCTCAACACCTGCAACAGAACTTCTCGGCCAGGCCAATTTACAAGTATAAAGATGCCAAAAGCTCTTGAAATTAACAATGGTTTTATGGAATTATATTGGATATTGCCGGCCAGGCTACATTACCCAGCGATCCCCTAGCTACTTGCTTGGCACCTTTACAGCTTTGTAAGCCCTCCTCAATCAATTGCGACAACCAACATACCTTCAGTTTCTTGCCTTCTTCTCTCCCTTTCGCCTTGGCCTTTTTCTGCTTGAGTGGCTGTCTCTGAAACCATGCTGGGGTAAGCTCAGGATATAGTTGCCAGCAGCGGTCCTCCCCATGACCGAACTTCCCACACGCACCGCAACGCGGCATCCTTGGATCTGCCAACTTGTTTCCCTGGCCTTGCGTAGCGGACTGCTCGGTGGCTACGTTCGGACCTTTTTTCACCGTAGCATGCTTGCGGTCCTCCTCTAACAGAATATTCCTCATCTCGTTGGGAGTGAGATTGGGTGTAAGGCTTAACGTGTGTGTTACTTTTCGAAACCTTTCTTCCGAAAGAGCCATGATTAGGGTATGAAGATTCCGAGGATCCGGATCGGGAACCTCATCGGCAGCTTCATTTTCCGTGTTTTGGGCGATGAGATGCTTGTGGTGGCGCCCTAGGATTGGGCAGCTTGGTTCAGCCATTTTAGTAATGTGAAGGTGTAGGATGGGTGTAGGATGAAGGTTGTTGGGTAGGAAGTAGTTCAACAGAATAATCACGGGAGATTAAGGCGGTGTTAACGTAAATTCACGGGAGACCACGGCGGTGTTAACGCGATATCTGATTGGGTCTCATCTTAAGATTATTCCCAATAAAGAGTTCATATTAAAAATAAATATAAAGAAATATATCACTGTAATATTACAAATATATAATATTATTAGTAATATCTTAATAAATAATTGGGTAAAGAGTAAATAATTAAAATCTTTAATTAAAATAAAATATTAGGTTAGTCGTGTTTATCATAGCTCAACATACCAGCAATGACTTCATTCCGCCCCGACTCGCAGGTTTGGGACAGCGCCAGATCCTCTTTTTTCTGCTCTGACATATAGTACCACTAATGATAAAGACCCATGTTTCCTGTGATATGCCTTCTGAATCTTGTCCGAGGGGACCTTTACCACATCGATAACGTCATCCCACAAAACAGAGTGATGAACAGATAAAACGAGCGAGGCATTTGCTACGGTCTTGAAAGGTCTCCAAGCGCTGGTCATTCTCATTCAGACCTTGGAGTAACTGTGTTACATTAAGCTCGCTCACTTCACGATCTTTGCCTGCCATTTGGCCGTTTCCACACCTTAGAGCTCGTCTACTAATATACCCATTTCGAGTCTCTCCCTTTCTCTTTCCTGGGAAAAATCTATGCAGATTTAGCACGTGATCAACTCGAAGGTACCAAAAGCTACATACCGCAATAATGGTAAGCCCGGTGGTAGAGTTCGATACCGCACTTCCGATACTACTTGCGGCGGTAGAAGTGTTTGTGATGGTGAAGAGCCCCCCCTGCACTGCCATTGGCACAGCACTTCTAATTGTGCCGAAAGTCCCGCCCGCCAGTCGAAGCAAACCAACATATCTTCATGGCACACAACTCGCACTTGACCAGATCCATGGTTTCCTCTAAGTAATTGGCCACTTGCTCATTATCCAGATCCATGCACGCAGATTTAGAGTCATCTCGGCTCACGAAGCAAAGAGAGGCATGTTTCAAGAATGTGAAGCCTGTCATATCTCACCCGTGCTAGACGGTCACTCTCCTGGCATCTTGAATGGGAAAGTTGTCGCCAAGACCGTATCCACAACTTGTAATATTCCTTGAATCTATATTCGGATCGTCAAATAGCTTGAAAGGCTGCTTGACTGCAAGCAATGGGATATCCGATAGATATCTGAGTTTTGTGAGCATCCTGAAACCCTGATTGCGTAGAGCTTTGAAAATAGAATGGTGACGTTTCTCAGGTCTATACCATCACGAATTGTTTGGAATGGAGAAAATTACAGAGTCACATCACCACGATGAGCTCTCACCGTGTACTGGGTAATGTCGAACTGACGTTATCAAAGCGCTAGTCCATGCACCTCTACTGTATGTGGGTGGCCTGCGTCATTCCCCGCTCATCCTGAACCAATGAAGTACCCAGGTCTAGGGCGCGTTTCGCATCCTACGTGATGAGTATCTCAATCAGCAATGAAAGCTGCCCTGCAAATCGCAGTGGGCTACTATCCCAAAAAGGGTCTCAAACTAGGTCATTGATCTTCAACCAAAAACAAAGTCGCCTGTGAGATACCCCGGTCTAATGAAGCTTGATGAAGCATGCCATCAGCATTGTAAAGCCAAAGACACACTGTAATACTTAACATTGCTCTAGTTATTAAGGAACTGGGATACGCACTGAAGATACAAGGAACATTGCACCGTTCGGTTCCTGGTCGGAATTTCTTGCTACTGAATGTAATTTTGCCAATAGAGGGCCACTAATGAGTCTTCCTGTAGTATCAAGAAGGGTCACGGTCGTGAAAAGCCTTGCAATCTGCGCTGGCTCAACGAATGAAGAAGCGAGACCTTGCAAGGCAGGTGTGGCACCTTCCCCAAGACCACAAAGGAATATTGCTAGATTTGTGCAGTTAGAATAAACTTAATGACATGATGTCCATAGGAATGAGCTTACCCGCGCCAAAAACGGTAGGATTAGATGCTCTCCAGGCAGAAAAGTAACCAGCCGTGAGGACGGAGAGACTGAAGTAGATCACGGTAAGATCGATTCTCCTTGGTGGCACCCTTTGACGTTGGAGCTGAGCGGTGATCAGAGGAAGGGCCAACCCTAGCACTAGAGATGAACCAAAGGATTCTATCCAACGAAACCATGGTGTCTTCTGCAGCATCAAATGGAATCGTTCGGACGCATACTGTGGGAAGAAGATGTTGCTGGTGAATCCGATGCGTTTAGCAAAGAAACAGAACAATACAATTGATAAATTGGCAGTCATTAATAGCTTGAAAGTCTCTTTCCACGGATTATGAGAGTTAATGACCTCGTCTACCTCTGGTCTCTGAAGCCCTTGTTCCTCAGAAGTAGTCTCAGGAGTTGTAGAGAGTAATGGTTCCGTATCCTCAGGAGTTGTCGGGAGTAATGGTTCCACACTATCCTGGGATTTTGGTGATGCTGAAGTACTGGTACAGCTTTCGCCAGTCTCTTGGACGGTGCACATCAAGAGCCCCATGACAAGGTACAGCGCAAGAGCTAGAGCGAAAGGGAGCCACATACTCCGCGCCATTGTCCAAGCTTCGACAGGAGGGGCCGTGAGCGCACTAATTGAATCTATGAGACCCAAGAAATAGAAAAGTCTTGTTCTATTGGTGGGTCAGCATGAAAAGCATCACATGAATTGGTAAGCATTGACCTTTGCGAATATTGGGTCACATCTGCGATCATAGTCAAAATCAAGGCTGCAAACATGCGCTGCCCGCCTCCGACGAGCAGAAATATTGAGGATGTCCACACCAAACGTGCAGGTAGCCACCGCTCAAGATAGCCTCAATTTCGGTATCAGCAAATGGGTCCTCCGAGGGGTACTTCGACCAGTCTTACCCGGGAGGTAGGAGATAGTAAGAAAACATACAGACTAGAACACTCCATATCAAAGCGAGAAGCTCTCCAAAACAAACCAGTAATAGCGCAGGCTTCCGGCCTCTCTGATCCGCCAGTTCCCCGTAAAAAGTAACTGTAAGAACACTTGGTATAGCATCAAGAGACATCCGCCAGCCTGTGATCAGAGCTACTTCGGCCTGTATAGGCACAAGTTTGCACCGACGCTCAGGCACATTGTACTCGGCTCCAACCTCCGCCAGCGGGTGCGAATGATAATATCTTTGGCATACTGCATGCTCGATGAGTCGTACTTTTGGGATATCGACCAAGTTTACGGCAAAACAGAATAGATAGAGAAGCGCGTATAGAGAGATGACCGGGATGATCGGGTAAAGCTTAGATCCCATCGATCCCTTCAAGCTTTCGAACATACGGGCCGCCCACGAACTGACTCTATTCCAAAGCAGAGATCGGATACCACTCCAGCAGTCTTTAAGAGATCAATAGTCTTGTACTAGTGAACTAGTCGTGTCAATGCAACCTTTGCGTCTGGCAGGAAGCATGGGAATTTGACAGGAGGGTCCTTTGCTGCCTAAGGTCATTGACCCAGGAGCTCCCCCGGCGCAATGTTACGATCATGACGGTCGGTCTTTATTGTTATGACCTTACTCCGGAGCGGATGCCCCCAAGCAAATCGCTAGGGGCCCCTAACGGGCCCTAACGGGCCTTAATTCCCCTGCAGCAGCCTAAATATTGGGGGTGGTTTATCGAAGCCTACCTTAATCCGCGCAACGGGCCTTCCAGCGGCTACGCATATCCGTAGCTCTTTAGCTTCTTTATCTCAAGAAAGGAAAATTTTCGATCGGCCGCCACCACGAACGAGCTACACAGGTCGAATGCACATAGGTCAATACGCCCATCAAGTTCCTAAGTCAACCAAACCGTTTCTAGAACCATTGGGCTACTGCAGCCTCATGGCGAACGGGACGGAAAATTCTCCCACCTGGGATTTCAGGACTCATGTCACCGCTGAATTGTGCAGACACATAGGGGACACTCTAGGCACATAACCTTGACAATCGAGGAGGGCAAGACTCTGACAAAGACCAAAAGTATCAAGATATTCAAGGGCATTGCCAACATGGTCGCCCAGGCTAGGGAGCCGTCAAAGATCAACGAGATGATACAGAGCACAGACGACAACAGGGAGGAGGTCATGAGAGGAAACAAAGGACCGATGAACGGCTTGTTACCGTCAAGGAACATCGGGCAGGCCTCTTTCGAGGGGTGAAAGGCATTTCAGACACCCCAGCTTCAATGTGTACACAGCAGCCTTCAACGAAGGGATATGTAGAGATAGTCGTGAAGATGAGCGACGTGGAATAAGAGAGGAACAAATATATGGGATGTGGAAGGCTAGCGGAAAAGTTAACCAGTGGGTAGCCACAGCAAAAGCAGGGCCTCCAGCACTGTCTCTCCGCATATCGAATATTGAGGACGTTGCCCCCGCCCCAAATAGCGAGGAGATGGTGCAGCAGCTTACGAAGGAGGACAAGTGGCTCTAAGATTTCGGCGAGCGAAAATTGCAGTTCATTCCTACTGGGTAATGATCCACGGGGTCAATACAGGGTCCCTGCCGTCGAGAGATGAGGCCCTCAACGAAGATCAGGCTGTTCGATGGATCAAACAACGAGATGACGTGTACCACCAGCCAGATGGCCTCGAGGCCTCGAGGCCACGGTGGCTATATGTTGCAGTAAGCCAAAAAGGCCAAAAGGCTGCCTCTCTCATCCTACAGCTCCCTACTCCATAAAAGGCGAACAGGATCAAAGATCAGAACCTCACAAGCGGTTAATTGATGTCGATATGCAAGACCTACAATCTGGAATGCAGATCCTCCCAGTGCTATAGGTGCTGGAAGTACGGTCACAAACACACCAATTGCCCCATCACGCTTGCCCGCCCAATATGTGCCAGCCCACGCGAGCAAAAGGGCTGTCCACAACGCGGTCAGTACATATGCAACGCATGTGGAGGATGTCATGCAGCATTCAGCAAGGAATTCAAGCTAAGCAAGGAAGACGACAAGAGGATCAAAGAGAAGCTGTTGGCAACTCCATGGAGACTGCAGGCCCCAGCACGGACTTCATTGAGGGTTCCGAAGGCAAATCCTGAGACGGTGGCACTGGGGGAGCAAGATCCTGATACAAGAACTCAGCAAAGCACCAGAGTACACAGAAGAGGAGGAAGAAGACAAGAACAGGTGAGAATGAGAACACAGGCGAAGTGATGCTCGAAAGAGGCGCCCAATCAGAAGTAGAAGAAGAACGGGAAACAGGAATTCCCGAACACTTACGATGCTGCAGTATAATATACAGAAGTCACTCGAGATGAGCAGGAGATTCTCAATGTCGACGTTATAGCTATCCAGGAACCTCCGAGGAGACAGATGGACCCCGAAAGGAACCTTAATCTTGATGGATATTACTTCAATCATATAACGAGCCTGTTTGTTAACAAAAGGATAGCCGTATCGTCATGGCAAGCAAATATCTGCAAGGGGGATCTGACTACACTGCACTAAACGCCTCAGCGTGGCAGGAAGGTACAAATTCGGAATATCTACAATCCTAGTCATGAGAAGGGAGAAAGCAGCACCCCACAGCTACTTAAGGCTCTTGGAAAGAGACCGTACGAGGGAGACATTGCCCTAGGGGACTTCAATCTCCACCATCCAAGCGGGTTGGGCCCGACAAGGCAAATACCGATGCAGGGGCGGAGGTACTGATATCAGGCCTAGCAACATACTGCATGGAACAGCTTCTTGAGGAGGGAACAGTGACATGGTGCGAACCGGCACGATGTCTACCCCATCGACCTCATCTTTGCTACGCCAGTACCGGCAAATACCAGCACCACCTGCGGGGAATCATCAGAACTGAATTCATATTCCGCACACACCCCGATCGTCAGCACCTTTGAGCTGGAAGCGATAGAAGAACCCCAGATGCCCAAGTGGAAATGGCAGAAGATGAGTGAGAAAGATCTCAGAGAGGAGCTAGGACGACAGCTACAGGAATCAGAGCTACTGCAGGGGCCGCAAAGTAATGAGTGAGCATAATCTCTTGCGACCAAATTTCAGAAGAGTCCCGAGAGCTGATTTCTCTTCAGAGCACTTAATTGCGCAACATATCTCCTGTTGCCCTCGAAATGATGTCTGCTTAAGACCCAAGACGATATTTTGACTGGCGGCAAAGCCGTGTTATAGTAGGAGGACTTAGGACAGTGGACCGCGGAGCGACCGGGGAGCAACAGAACGCAAATGCTTTCCCGAAGAGCATATCCACGCTAGCACATGCGCAGTCTTGAAGTCATGTCGTGTCATACAGATGCTTTGTCTCTGTGAAAGTGTGTTAACAAGCTTCCCGCCTAAAAGGTGAACCTACCGTATTTTCGGAGAAGTTGTTTTGGTGTACTATATCACTGCTACTGGCAGCCCTGTATGGTCACTTTGCGATCTTCTTCCAAATTAATGACTGAAAGTGAAAGAAGCCGCTCGATAGCTTGCTATAATTTTCTCTCATCTGAGAGAAGCTCTTGGAGATGTGCATCGAGGACAACATGTTTCATTGTCGTTTCCATGTTCCACGCCAATTCTGTCACACCGGTATTGAGGAGAAACTGCCGGCTCGAGTATGACTTTTGGAAAATAATCGCCTAGGGCGTGGAGTAGAGGTAGTACTGACGTTCCCAGTGATTCGCTTTTGTAACCGCTCACCCGAGTATTCGGACGGAGCGGGTGCACATCAGCCTGATCGTGGAATTAGGATTGGATGCTACGGCAGAACTACAGCTATGTTCTCAATTTGGCTCGGTTAATCTTGATCTCACCGGAAGCTAAAGGCGCATCGTTGCTTCGGGACTCGAAGTCGAGAGTTATGGAAGTGCTCTTACGAGCAGCCTAGATAGCTTGCATAAGAGTAAGTGCGTATCTTTGCATTCGAACGTGGGGGATAGCGTGTGTTCATCGGTAAGGGGATGTATCACCTAGCTTGGGTACAGCACCATTCTTACTCACCGGGGGGCAGATACGGAGGAACATATTAAGCAGTGGGTTAACCCACGCAAACCACCATCCGCAAAACGGATATCGATAACCATCAACAACATTAGATTCCTACTACCACCACCACCATCACCGTTTTGCAGGCTATGCAAGCTCTAGAGCATGCTATTACGCATGCCCGATGCGCAAGAAAAGGCAAGAAGTAAAACAATTGATGTAGACCATGCATAGAAGAGTTCACCCTCTTGGTACTCCGTACATAAAACCCCTTACTATACAGCCCGGCTTGCATCTAAAGTTGGGATACACGGGGGATTTCAAAAATCATAAAAAGGTAGATATTAGTAAGACTCTAAGCTAAGCCTAATAGAGTAAAGCGGTGCGGGCCGCAGGTACCCGTAAACAAGTAAATATAGATAGTTAACTTCCACCCCATCGCCACATTAACATATAGCTTAGCTACATACTCTAACGTAGTTATAATTAATAGAGCTTATCTAATATATTAATTTAGTACCTAAATTATATATCATAGGTACTATATCTACTTCTAATTAAAAAAAAGAAATCTTATCCTTTAAGATTATTATATAACTTATAGAAATCCTTACTAAAGAATTTAAAAAAAATAAATTTATTATTATATATAAAGAGATTATAAAGGCCCTTAGAATAATTATTAAGATAGCTTAAATATAGTAGTTTATTATTATTATTATAAATATATTTAACTATCTAAAGTTATTACTCTTAAGTATTATATAGTTATAGAAGTAATAATTTATTAATATTAATAAATATCTTAATAAGTTTAAAAGTATTAAGTTCTAAATATAAATTACTATTAAAGAAGTTCTCTTTCTATTCCTTATAAAAACTTTAAAGATCTTATTATTATTAGTTAGTATAATACTAACTAGCCCCCCTAATATATAATATATTAATAGGGATTTAATAATAAATTAAAATAAAAATAAAAATATATTTAATTAATTAAATATACTACCCCTAATATATACTAAAATATAAAAGGAGGAAAAGAAGATATTAAAATATTTAAATTAAGTTTTTTAAAACTTTAAAAATAGTATCTTAAATAATAACTAGGTAGATATAGTAAAAAAGTTACCCTTTAATAATTAAAAATTAATAATAATAACTATCTATAAAATAAAAATAATAAAAAGATACACCTAAGACTAGATTAAGATATTTAAAATAAATATATTACTAACTTCCTCTATATATAGAGTAATAATAAATAATATAAAGATTAATATAGTAGACCTTAATTATTTAAAAGGTATAATTAAAAAGTTTTAGAAATAAAACTATTATATCTTTCTTAAATATAAAATTAAGTAACTCTACTAACTATAAAAGTTATAAAAGGGTAAGTAATATATATCTTTAATAATAAAATTTACCTCTTTTATAAATACTAATATAGTTATTAATATTAATAAGCTCTTTTAGTAGAATAAAATATAAAAAGTTTATAAAGTTATCTAAAGTACTATTATTAACTAATATTTTAAATATAATTAATATAGTTATTAATCTATATAGTATAGAAACCCTAAAATATATAGCTTTTATTTAAAATAATATATTATAATTATTTACCCTAGTTATAATAATTCTATAAAGGTATCCTATACTAACTATAAAAAAAAATATCTAGCTTAGAACTTAAATTATAATATATAAAAAAAGAAAAAGATAAAGATCTATAAATAAATCTTATATATAAAAAAATATTAGAGAGAGCTTATATTAATAGTAAATATTTTACTAAAGTCCTTTTTAACTCTTATTAATAATAGTACTAGTACTATAGCTAAGACCCTAAAATTAACTATTATAAATTAAAAGAAACTACTAATTAAAAGAATAAATAATAAAGTAAACTTAATCCCTAAAAAGAAGCTTATTAGAATAGGAATAATATTAAGAAAGATTATTAAACTAAAACTATATAAAGCTACTATAGTACTAATAGAATTAATAGAGGAGGATAAAAATATAGAGAAAGAAAGCTCTAAACTTTCTAAATTAAATAGCTACTTTATAACTACTTAAAAATAATAATAACCCTCTAGATTAAAGGCTTTTAAGATATATTAAAACCTCTAATAATACTAAACACCTAATACTTCTATATATTATAGTATAATATATAGAAATTATATAATATAGTAGTAATAACCCTACGCGACGAGAATATCCTAGTATATAATATAATTATAATATAAGAGCCTTAAAACAACCCTTTTTAGGCTATATTATATAATTTATAAAAATAAGAGTATAATTTAATCTAGCTATTAAATAAGATCCTAGAAAAAATAAGCTAAAAATTAATATAGGTATATATATATATCTATAAAAAAATTTATTTTAGGGCTATTTAAATTACTAATTATAGTCTAACCTTCTAAATAATCTAGATCTATTTTAAATAAATAAAAAAATACTAGAAGATAATAATCTATAATATTTATATTACTTTATTTATAGTAGTAGAAGAAGTTTATTTAGGAAAGATAATCTTAACCCTAATTAATAAAGTATTAGAAGAAAACGCGAATTATAAATAAATCCTACTAAAAGACTTTAACGCCTAGTACTTTAATTAATTTAAAAGAAATATTAAAATAAGAGGCCTTATAAGATAATTAAAAGAGAATATAATTAAAAAAGAGCTTAGTTTAATTTTAAAGCTAGGAATAATTATAAGACCCTTAAATATTAATACTCTAAATAATTAAGAGGGATTAATAATAAACTTAGTATAAAGTATTTAATAGATTATAGAGTAAATAATCTACTATAATATTACTCTAAAGCTTTAGAATAGTTTTAATTATTATTTAATTTATTTCTTTTTTATATTCTAGCTAGAACCTATTAAGATAAGGGAGGAATAGAACTATAAAAAAGCTAATTAAAAAAAATTTAGAGCTACCTTAGAAAAGTAAATACTATAAATTAATAAAATTTATATATAGGCCTAAATTAATTTTTTTATTAAAGATATTATCTAAGCTATTTAGTAAATATTAAATTAGATAATATTAAAATTATAAAAGTCTCCTAAAATATAACCTAGCTAAAATAAGAAGTACTTAGAAATAATATATAATATAAGGAAGATAAAAAAAAAATATAGAAATAGTAAAGACCTCTAGGACTTTAAAAAATATAAGATTTTAAAAAATCTAAAAAAGTAGACTCTATATTAAGCTCTTAACAATAACTATAAAGAAAAGGTATTAAAAATTAAAATAATTAAAAACCTTTAGAAGCTTAATAAATAGGTATTTAATAAGGGAGCTATCTAAACAGCCTTTATACCTAATATCTAAAATAAAGAAGATATTCTTTAGAAAGAGGATAAAAAAAAGATTAGAGCTTTATAATAGAAGCTATTCCTAAAACTAACCTCTATAGATCTTTTAAATATATTAGAATAGTTATCTATATTCCCCCTATTATTATTATTCCTAGATATTACTAAATATAAAGTATAAAAAGCCTTTAGAAGCTCTTATAGTAATAAGGCCCTAAAAAATAATAATATTTAATTTAAAATCCTTAAAATAATAAGCCTAATAATTAAGCTATTTTTAACTTAAATTTATGATATAAGCCTAAAGCTTTATTACTAACTAGTATACTAAAAGGAGGCTAGAGTAATTATTATAAAAAAATTAAATAAAAAGGATTATTATAATTTAAAATTTTATAAGCTAATCTTATTATTAAATATACTAAGTAAGAATATAGAGTTTATTCTAATAAAGAGGATATTAATAATAATAAAGCTCTACTATCTACTCTTAATTACTTACTATAAGGGATAAAAATCCTTTTCTATAAAATATATAATCTACCTCCTACTAAAATAGATCTATATAGGGTAGAGGAATAATTAAATATTAAACTTCTTACTTCTAAATATATTAGGGGTATTTAATAATATTAATTACTAACAGCTCCTCTAAAATATTTAAGAAATTAGATTTAATAAGAATCTAGTAGAATAGATAGCTAGCTTTCTTATTAAAAGGACTAAAAAAATATATTTTAATAAAGAACTAATATAGCTATTTAATATAAAGGCTAGAATTCTTTAAGGATTATTTTTCTTACTAATCCTATAGCTTCTATATAACTATAAGGCTCTCTAAATCACTAGGGATAAAGCTCTAATAATAGGGTATATTAATAATATTTATATCCTTATTATAGGGCTAATAGTCTAAGAAAATAGTATAAAGCTTAGCTAAGTTTATAAGAAAATAGTAGATTAGGCTTTAAAGTATAGAGTAGTTTTTATTTTTTAAAAGTATAAACTCCTTTACTTTTTCTAGAAGCTAAAGATAGCTCTAAAAAAAGAATATAATACTATAATATAAATTTAAATAGAAAACCTAACCTAAAAAGTCTACCTATTACTATTAACTAAATATTTTAAGGTATAGCTTAATTTTAAGCTTATAGAAGAAGCCTATTTAGAATAGATAATTATAAAGGCTAATTAATAAAAAGAGGTATTTTAATCTATTACTAAGCTAGCCTAGAGTATTCTAATTTTAAAAATAATAAAGTTATATAAGATAATAATTCTTTTATACCTACTTTATAGCTACTCTATATAGGTATAGATTTATTAAGGTTAGAGTTATAAAATAGTTTTAAAAAGGATAATAATAGTACTATAGTAATATTAGAGAATAAGCTTAATAACCCTTTTAAGGGCGTTTTATATAATAGTAGGGGCTACTTTAAACGTTAAGCTCTATATAAAGCTAATTATAAACTAACTAGTAAAAGCTATTTATATAGTAATAATTAGGATTTAGAGCTTACTAGTTTATAAGAAGATCTAATAGCTCTAAATAGTAAAAATTATTATAAAATTTAATAAAAAAGCTTAGAAATAAACTAGCCCCTTAGAAAGATATAAAGAAGTAATATAAAACCTTTTAAAGTATTTAAACAGCTTAGAATTAAAGTTTAAAATAAAATAGAATACCCTCTTTTTAATCTACCTCTAGTAGTAATCACTATAGATAGTAATAGTAGCTATTAAAAAAGAAATAATTAACCTTTATTATTAATAACAGAATAAGATTAAGAGTTATTTATTAGATTAGATAATTATTTATAATAATAAAAATAAAAAAAATAGTTATATAAGTATAGTAGTAAAGATAATATACTTAAAATAAGAATATATTAAATACTATATAGGAGATAGTACTATTAGCGTTATCTATAGGGTAAAACTCTATAGTATAGGGCTTATTTTATATCTTATAATATAATATAGCCCGCTTAGTTAGAAAATAGTTATTTTTATTAATAATTAAAATATAATTTAAGAGCTATAGAATCTAAATAATTATTTAGGCTAGTAATATATTAAGAATATTATCTAATATCTCTAAATACTTAGAGAGATAAAAAGGTAGGTATAAATTTAATAGATATTAAACTATAAAGATATTAAAAGAAATAAAATAATAAATAAATTAGTTAAAATAGCTATTTAGTTAGATTATCTAAAACCTTTAAATTTAGCCTAATTATAGATAAGTATTAAGAAAGGGATTAAAGCTAAATTTAAAAAAAGATAAAAAAAAGCTTAGAAGAAAGCTCTATTTAAAAAAAAGCTTTTTAAATTAGTAGAAACTTCTTATCTAAATATACTTAATCTATATAGGAATACGCCTTAGGCCTTTATAATAATAATTATTAAAGCTTATATATAAGTAATTAGGCTAAAAGGATACCTTAGAGCTATTAAAATAGCCCTTATAAGAGAATATAACTATAGGATAGGAATAGAGATAGTTAAATATTTAATCCTTTTTTATTCTAAATATTACTAATTTTAATAAAGTATCTAAATAGGCGATAGCCCTATTAATTTATATAAGAAATTAGATAATAAATAAAAAGTTATTAAAATAATAATCTTCTTACTTAGATCTAGGACCTTTAGGTAATAAGAGAGAACTAATAAAAATATAAAAAAGATACTCTACTAGTACTAAGATATTAAGAGGAGAAAATATAATAAATATCTTATATAATTAAGTTCTAATAAACCTAAAAAGAGTATATAGAGTATAATTAAGTATATATAATAAAAAGGATTAATATAGAGGAGTCTAACTCTATAAAGTTAAGAAGAAGATAGTAGTAATAAATCTTTTAAATAAAAATAAGAATAGGTAAGAGTTTTAAATAAAAATACTCCTTTAAATTTAAATTAAGGGTTAGGGTATTATTTTTATACTTAATCTTTAATATAGAATTAGAAGCCTGATTAGCTATATTAAATAGACTACTTAGATAGGCCTAATCGGCCCTGAATAAAGTATGATTTAAAAAAAAAAAAAAACATAGATAGTCGAGGTTGATTTCAATGCTCCTCTGTATCTAATTATTGATAGTACCTTATTCCAAGGCATCAATACATCCACTCTAGGGCAGATACCCTATTCCAGAGCCTTATGGTCGGGGGCAGTTTTCAACAACTCCAGTATACTATAACATGCGATTCCTTTATCCAGTACTATTAACCTCGACAACAGCTCCCCCATTCTATACCCTAGCTTCTTCGCCACATTCTCGCAAACCTCCCCGCAGTCCTTCAAAGCCGGCATGCTTCATGACACTTCTCCAAATCAGACCGCCGCATCGATCTCCAGATGGGGTGATCCTCTGCCACATCTCCCCCAAGTCTCTACGGCGCGTCTGAATTTCCGTCTGCTGCGTTTGCTCGGCCGTTTATGCTTGATTGTTCAACCGGTGATGACGCTGGGCCAGGCTCATTGTTGGTGGTCGATAATGGCGGAGCACTCGGTACATTTGCAGAAAGTGCATCGCCGTCCCCAAAGGTCGTGTACTCCCGCAGTATTTGGTCGATAATTTCTGCATCACTCTGTTTCGTTTCGGAAATGCGTTCATCTCCCTTAATTTTCCTCCCAGCCGTTTCAAAAGGGATTCGAGATGAGCTTCTCCCAGCTTGCTCAAAGGTTCCTGGAGATGATCTTCTCCCAGCTCGTTCAAAAGTGAGTGGAGATGATCTTCTCCTATGTCTGTGGTCGTCGATAGAGAAAGGAGATTGACGCCGCGGATCCAGGTGTACTGCGCTCGTGCAAGATGAGCTATCATTGCTATCATGGGTCGGACGACAACAAAACATCGGCTCAGATCTTCGCGGTCTGTCAACCCCTGAGTCAGGGGAGGGAGGGGGAAGCGGTTGTCCGTATTCCCGTGTTGCCACTGGAACCCCTGCCCTTGCCACTGGAACCTTTGTTGCATGCGCTGGCATGTGTATACCTCCATGACCCATGTTCCGTTGCATGTGCATACCTTCCTGAGCAATGTGATCAGACTTTGCACAAAAGATCAGCAGGACTAAAGGCTCATTCTGGTCGTGTCCGGGCAAGTGCGCTCTCGACGGCCTCTGCGATAATTCGATGTGATATATGCTCCATCGAAAAAGACTATTTGAGGCGGCGTATTCGGTTGCGAAAGTGAAAACGGCAAATTTCCATGAAGACTTCATTTTAGCAACACAGTGCTGGAGGTCCTGGTCTCGCTTGGGGTTGCTCAACTTTCTGGCAAGCCACTCACTGGAAGACGAGTATACAAATTTCCCAAGGGTATTCAGGTCCATCATCCATGTCTCATATACAACGGTCCCATCCGTAAATAAATTGTGTTCTGAAAGCCATAGGTTGACAGACCGTTCTGAAGGCTTCTTAGCAACATTCCTTTTCGACCACCAGCTACAAAACTCGAATCAGCAAAAGTGCTAGGTACGAAATGTTGAGAGGATTGGAATATGTGTTTTGCATGGAGAACGTTTCGTGCTGCTTTAGTGATGTGATGAAGTGCAATCAAAAGTAGCGAGACTCAATGATAGCAGGGTGTAGGAAGAGGGTCTACGCACCCCTGAAGCGTGCACCAAGATCTACCATTGCTTTTCGATACGCTTACATCTCTTTCAGCCTCGCCAGCTGGACCGGGAGTGGCGCTTTCACCCAAGTGCTGCTGGGGAGGGAGGTGTGACGGCGTGCCGCGCACATCAGTAACTCCATTGAAATTAATATTGGGGCTCTCGAGGATCTTTTGAATCTGATCCTGGTGGACGCCGAATCTTGTCATCTCGTTTCGAAAGATCTCCTTTCTCTCCACCGTCGATGACCCGAGTTTTTCCTGCCCCTGTCTGGATGTTTCGACAGCGTCCTCGCGCCTAGTTGGGTTTGTTGATCGATTTGTTGATCCATCTTCTGCTCCTTTTGGAGCTCTGTCTTCTACCCTTGTCCCTGTCGTTGGAGGTATTGGGTTAATCCTGGGATATCGCCCAAATTTTCCTGTTTTTCGTTCTGTAGAACCATTAGTCATGAACTGGAGGGTAATCAAGTCATCATTATCACTACCATAACCATCATCATTATCATCCTCCTCCTTCCCCTCCCCTTCCCCCTCTTCCTTCCCCTCTTCCTTCCCCTCCTTCTCCTCATCCTCCTCATCTTCCTCCTCCTCGTTCTCAGCCTCCTCCTCATCTTCCTCCTCCGCGTCCTCGTCCTCTTCGTCCTCCTTCATGTACGGGCGTCTTCCACCAGGATCAAGGGAACGGCCTCGGGCCCTTCGCTTGGCCTCTTCCGACCTCTTAGCGGCCCAAGACCTGGTTCGCTTAAGTTTTGGCAGGCTTTGCTTATAGATCTCCTGTTCGGCTGTGGTAGAACTCGGAGGAGATCAGCAACTGACATTAGAATACAAATAGGCACTGTACTCACGCTGTGAAAACCATTGCTGCCGAAAATATCAGGAGAAGATCAATCTTGATCCTCTGCAGTTCCACTCGGGGGATCTCGAGCTTCCTCTTGAGCATAGGCCACATGAATCTTGAAAAGAGTGAGATATCGATCTCAACCTTCTCAGGGGCTTCCGACTTCTGCGGCCATTCGCTTTTGCACAATGTTTTTTTGACGTAGTCGATAATGTCTCGGCATTCAGACGAGCATCGTAAAGCGCTCGTGATGCTAGCCTGGCTTAATATAGGGTTCTGCCGGTTCTTCTCGACAAGCTGTCCGATATCCTTAAGCCGCCCACTTGTCGTTTGAATCTCATTTCCAATACTGTTTATGCGAGAATGGGCGCCTTTGACTTCTCCAATGTATGCGATCAAGGTGGTTGAAAGAACGAACCCGAGCTGGGCGACGGCGAGGATAGCACTGGCTTCTCCGATGCCAGCCATAGCACTTGGGACGCTCAGAATAAGAGCAACTGGGGTCAGTGTTTAGATCTTTGAGCTTGTATGCATTCATGTCACCCAGCGGCGACAAAAGATGGGACGTGGCCATTAAAGGCTGTAGTCGTGAGGCTGAAGGATGACAAGGGTAATTCCCAAAATACCCCACGCCTACCCTGAATAAGAGCACCAATAAGAAAAGGACTGACAAAGTAACCTCCATCAATAGACCGAACAATGGCAACTCGTAACACGGTGCTCTGGGCGTAGATTCAACATATCACGACTTGTCTTATCTAACGTCTAAGAATGGTAGGCAATTTGATACCGCGGTAGGATCGGCGGACGAGCTTCTTCGCGATTATCTACATCACCGATCTGAAAAGGCCTGTAAAGACGGACGTGCCTCGTCATGGGAAGACGAATGCACTGAGGCGGGTCCAGGGGTTGCAGCTTGTGTATGGTACTCCCTTAGTTCTATGGTAGCAATTAAGCCGAAGTCCTGCCGGTGAAATCCTCCTTTAGGGGCCAACCCCCCAAAATTGGAGTATATCTCTAGCCTGTTTAGGGACCTCACCCCTAAATACCAAGCGAACCGTAGAGTCCCACCTCCAATGGACTTCCCATCTTTATTATAGGCGGAACTCGAGGCAGTGGCCCAGTGCCTAAACTTGTATGATTGTTTCTCAGACAACCGCCCGAGGCTTGGCTTTACAGGTTGCCGCCTCCAGATGATATAATCCTATGCGTCAAAATATGTCCTTTCTAGAGCCTATTAAGAGTACTAGAAATTCCATTCCTCTAGCACATAAAATGGCAGGGAAAACATATCCTGCCTTCAGATTCACCGCCCATCCTTCAACCTCGCCATTTACCGTTTCTCACCAAGAATACTTGTCCCAACATCCTGATGAGAGATTCCAACATATAGCGACTGCGGCGCTTGTCTTTGACACAAAAAATGGCATCGATCACCGTGTTCTCCTTCTGCAACGCTCAGCGCAGGACAGCATGCCAAATAAATGGGAAGTCCCCGGAGGTGGGTGCGATGACGAAGACGAGAGCATCCTGCACGGCTTGGCGCGCGAACTGTGGGAAGAAGCAGGACTCAAGGCAACCCATATTGAGGCATCGTTGGGAGAGCCGCACTTTTTCACAAGCAGGTCGGGGAAGCGAATTTGCAAATTTGTGTTCGTGGTGCAAGTGGAAAAGGGTGCTGATGGGCATTTGGACGTGAAATTGGATCCGGAAGAGCATCAGCGATTTGTGTGGGCGAGCCTGGATGAGGTCAAGGCGAAGAAGGTAGGGGATGTGGAACTAGAGTTTACAACTCAGGACTTGGAGAACACTTTGCTTCACTCCTTTGGCTACGTTAAGGAGAGGTCGGTACAGTAATATGAGCTACACACATTAAAAACCTAAGATCCCTATCCACCAACTCCGGTGCTTATCGTACCCAAATCTACGCATTACGACTAAGTACCTCAGATTGCCCAAGGGAAGACTACGTCAGACAATTTCAAAGACTTCTTCAGCTAGCTCTTGACGATCCATCATTTCCATGGCCTCTCCATTCATCAATCCATGCACGTAACACTCGCCAACGAGTAGATATCGATCTCCCAAAGGGCGCAGACAGAAAGGGAGCTTGCCACCGAAGAGGACACACACAACGTCACCCGGCTTTGTGACCTTTGGGCCTAGAACATAGTAGCTTTTCTCAGTCTTCGCAAAGATGCGATTCTTTGATGCCCCATTAGCTGAACGACTCCACTGCTCTTCTATGTGTTTGGACTCCGCCTCCTCCGCCAATTGACGCAGATCCGGCGCCACAACCTCTGACTGATCCAAAGCCTTTACCAAGTACATAGCTTCTTGTTCAAGCCATCTCGCTTTTGGAATATCATGATACGGCATCTTCTCGCGGGTGGCGATCTGCACGCAGCCGTTGCTCAGCGTCTGCATACAGGCAAATACGTGGCAGTCCTCGCCGTCGAGATACTGGTCACTGAGGTTGAATTGATCTCTCTCGCAGACATCGTGCAAGATGTATTCAATTGTAGATTCATTCTCTCCAGAAGATTCTTTCAAGTGAAACTCCTTCGTTGCTAAAGGACGGGAGCAGATTTTGATTTCGTCTATTCGTAGGCCATGGATTCGAAGTAGTCGATCATTCATGTCAAATGCCAGCTTCGACGATGATTTACCGTGAGCACGGTGTGGATTGACGGGCTCTGAGAGGATAAAACTTTGATAAGTTCTCCAGTCCGGGACCCAGGATGGCAACCGATTTCTGTCATCCGTTTGACCTTCAACATGGGTCTGCGCAGGTGCCTCGCTGGGTGACAAATTCATATGCTGCACAGCCGCAAGTGCGATCAAAGCAGAGCCATCGTCATTCCTCTCATCGCTCTCGACCTTCAGCGCCAACTTGGCCAAGTTGATATAGACCTCTGCTAGTGTCTTCTTGTAGTCGGCTTTCAACGTTTCCGCAAGCTCTTTGAAAGTCCAATACTTCGAGTAGTGGCCGAGCCAGGCGTAGACCCGGTCACGATGATCGGTGAATTTGAGGCCTCGTGCTCTGTGCAATTCGTATATGAAGCTCACACGGTTTGCGTGGTGGCTGCTCATGTCTGGGTGGACAAATCGTTCGAAGACATACTTGATCTCCGAAGTCTGGATATTGAATTGGCTACGGAGCAGATGGTAGTCGGTTAGGATCTCGCACACTCTGTGTAGGACCATCCAGTCGATATCCGCATCACCCCACAACAAGGTCGCTGGAGCTTTTGTTCCAATCTCCTGTACGATCCAGCCTCGTGTAAACTATGGAGAGCCGAGGATGTTCAGTAAGGCGTTTCATTTTGTGCAGGTGGTGGTCCTCCTACTTACCCACGGGCGCCCTGTCAAATGATCCAAAGTATTTCATGTATCCCTTGATTGTTCCTCCAGACCCTTTGTAGCCGCGGTGGAGAACTTTGCGCGCCTCATTTCGTCTTGGAATATATGGTGGAGATTATGGACCAGCTCGAAAGCAGGTTTCGCCAGGCCAGTATCGTCTGGACCGAGCCATACCAAAACACGGCTCGCATGCTTGTAGACTCGGTTCATGAATTGCACTTGCTGGCTGCGCTCAGCCACGTCGGACTGATTGATGCAAATCTGGTCAACCCAGAGCCGACGTGGTTTGTCTGGGAAACGGAGTTGCAGTAGAGTTTCCTTGAGGCTAGCAGTCAGGTCGACTGGCCACTCATTATCTCCATGCCGGATGGAGATGTTGTCCACCTGTTTGGATGTACCCCAAACGTAAGAGAGCGCCTCGTAGCTGCCAGCAGAGTCGATGGCCGCGGATTCAAGTCTCCCTTTTAAGGGGTCGGCTTTTTCTCCAGGTTCAAGTATCAGCATGCGAATGGATTGGCCATCCGGTAGCGCTGTGTATCGGTTTTCTTTCTTGTTGTCTGCTTGGCTTGACCCGACGAAGTCACCGACCGAGGATTTCAATGATGGGGCTAGGTCACCCATTGTCACTACGTTCGAGCTCCGACAAAGAATCGCAATTGTGTGCAGGTGGAAGACACTCGAGCGTTGTATCTAGAGTACCTGTACTCCAAAATCATTCGAAATCATAGTGATTGATGGCGCCTGCTGACGGAGGTCTTCATAAGTTCTCAGTCCTCTCAGCCTGATCCCACAAGCTTCCATGGCGGCTACCAACACCAATTGAGAAAAGCAACGTAGCCCGTTATGTTGCTCGCTAAGGTTGTCCCTGGCTAGACCGGTATTCGAACCTTGCCTGTTTAGAAGGCTCTAACCCTGTTGTTTTTCAGCTCGGTGAACTTGAGGTCGAGTTCGCCGAGCTGAAAATTGCGCCCCACCCCTCGCCTAGCGTTCATTGTCTGAACATGTGGGGCCGGGGCTATCTATATGGGCGAAAAACAAGATAGCGAGGATACCATAAGGTAGCCATCAGTTACGTTAACAGATCAGCGACAAAACATCGTACGGATAGGGTCTTTGGACTTCAGTCTCTTAGAGTCAGTAATCTTACATACACAGATCGAAGGCATGTAGATGGCTACAAAATGCGGAATCGTTCTACGAGTGCCAATTGCTTTTCCTTTTTCCAGATACGCTTGGTCATGACTCCGCTAAAGCTGTCCCTAATGCTGTCTGTCTCGATGTCGCGCTTCCTAATTAAATGCATAGTTTGGGGAGGTTCCGACTCAGCTTCTTGAAGTCACGAATCCTCGTGCTGTCAATCTCTGCTTTTCCCATTGGACACGTGGCACATAGCCTAGGGTTTCGGAATCACTTGCAAATTCGCTGATGCATCCGGAAGGCCCGACTTCGTATTTCTACGCTCTCGCAAGTTGTTTGTTGAATCCGTGGCCATCCATCTCGTAGCCAAGGAGATGAATAGAGATACCTTAATCCCAGGAGATGATGGCAGAAGGACGCCGCCAATGGAAAGGTATTAAAGGAGCGATCTTCCGGACCTTGCAGTGGCACGTCAATACGATTAAGACCGAATTCTTTGGAAAAGGTTGAATATAGGTATATGCTTGATTTGAAAGCGTAGTCTACCCAAACGCTCAGCTGTCTTTCAATACCACCAAGCGAAGCGGAAGATGTAAAGTGTCCTTGCCAGCGGACTGAAGTGAAGCGAATATGAACGAAATGAAGTGAAAATTGGCCAGACTATGTACAAGCACCAGCGCTTCCTGTACGGTTGTAATACATCTCTATCTTGGAGATCTTCATAACATTGTCCTGGACTGGTGGACCAGCGCTCCAGCCTTTATCTCCATTGCTATAAGAAGTCAGCCGAGATCAATTGTGTAAAGTTACAGAAGCCAGTAGATGTGAGAACTTACCTCCAGTTGTTCCAAAGCCAAGCCCCAGGAGTATCCGGCACGTTCTCAGAGATGGTTTGCTGTAACTCACCGTCAAGATAGAAGGCCGTAGAACCGTCATGCCAATCCAACCGATATTCATGCATAGTGGTTGTTGCGTCGCCAGGTAGGGGCTTAGTTGCCGTGCTGGATGGCCCACCAGCAGGATTGAGGTTCTGATTCGTATAGTGAGCACCCTGTGTAAGATCTACGGTAAGGATCTCGATGTCGGACTCTTGATTGTCGTTCTTGTAGAAAAACATCCCTAAAGAGCACGGATTATTTAGCTATAACGTATCAACATCATCAAAGAACGTACATACCGTGTGTTGTCCCAGAAACGCTGCTAATCTGAACAGTGGTCCTAACACTGCCATAAAGAATGTCTTTGTCCTCTGTTGCAAGCTCGGCTCCTAGGATGGGAGAAGCGGTCTGACCGCCTGGAACCTTCAGTTGCAGAGTTCCGCCAGTCACAGCTATGTTATCTACTGTGTAGAGTTGAGAGTACGGAGCAGAGCCAGCGGCAATTGTATCAGTGCTGATTGCCAGGCCACTTGGAAGACTTTTCACTTGGGAAAAATCAAAGATCTGCTGATGAGTAAAGCTTGCGGCGCCATCAACCACCCAGACACATCCGGATGTTACAGGCTGTGCAGAAGACCCTCCTGAAGCCGGTGGAGCGACGGCGTTCGAGGCTGGAGAAGGCGCAAGAGACGGTGCCGGGGCGACAGATGATGCCAGAGCGGAGGTGGGGAAGCCACAGGTTCCAAATGCCGACTGGCATTCAGTCCCACAGTATTCGGCCGTGTTTCCTAAGAGAAAAAATATTAGTGTAGCACTGGGGGAATCAAGTCTGAACACTTACCACAGTATCCATGGGCAGAGCAGCATGAACCTCCTTGAGGTAAAGCAGGATCACAGGTGTACCCGTTGCTGCCACCACAGGTATTATCCGGTGTTGACGTGCGTTTGTTGACTATTTGGTGATTCGCGTGGGGATGGTGTTGGTGGCCCGAGGCTAGAAACCCGCACAGCAGGAAAGAAAAAAGAACGTATGCATACATTGTAGAGACAGTGATTAGAAAGCGTGGGTATTTCCTTGGTGAGCTTGGTGTCGGGAAGGAAGCTTGAGTGATACATTGTTGTGGGACAAGGGATCTACGATGGGGAATATATATTCATGAAACAAAGAGGCAAAGCGGAGAGGGGCAGCGCCACCATTGTGGGTACAAAGGAGATTTGCAGCACAATGGCTGCGACAAAAGGCAAATATGGTAGAGTGACACGGCTGACATTTACAGTAACGTTTCTTCATGGCTGGTGAAACGGGCAGTGACTGGACATTTGAGGAGGGGAGGAATTTCAGGGCGCAGGGTTGTGGTGTTGTTGATTGGCACAAGGATGTTCTGCAAGCGCCGGGAGATTGATCTATGGCAGCTGCACACCCCCCACACACGGCCCAGCCTCTGAGGCCTAGATCCCCCCTAGGTAGGTAGATCCCTAAGGTAGATGCCTAGATCCCGCCGTCAGCCCAGAAGAAATATCCGACCGGCTACTACCATCTCTCCATTCTCTACCACTCTGGGTGTGATCTGTCTACAACGATCATCCTTGCCCATGATCATCGCAGAAGAGTCGATCCTTAACGCATAGCTTTCACGTTACCCGATTGTGCAGCCTTGTACCAATGATAAGCGGAACGCAGTCAGCTTACTCCTATTATACATACGTCGAGTGGCTCTTGCCTATTCACGTTCAGGAAGTGCTCATATCTGGCTTGGTATATCCATTATGGTCTCAGCATTTTCGATGGCATGACGTATACTCAACTAAGAGACCCAAAGCTCGGTACTGTTCAATCTGCTTCAATGCGTTCTATGTAGACAAACTGGAAATCACTTGACATTGTATAGGATCGCCCCCTTTCCGCCCTCAAAGACCGCATTCTACGGCAAAGTCAGGCACCTTGTTATCGGTGAAGAATCCTCAAACCAAAAGGTTGAGCGGGCGTCCATCTCCTGCTGATAGGGATATCTGTCTCTGGCTGGTTGATAAGGCACAGTTGCACTCCCATTCACCAATTCTCGCAAACGAAGAGTCTTGCACCCAGTCATCCATGCTCTCGGTATCAATGAAACCCGGTCCACGACCGAGCTGAGGTTCCTGCGAGAATGCGGTATACGAAGCGTGGTCTGGTGGAGCCTCAGTAATGGTATAGTCAGTGTCAGAGCCTATATCTATGAGCCGCGGCCCCATGTCGTATGCTTGCATTGAAACAACATGCGGCGTGCTGGAACATTCCCAAAAGCAAGGAGCTTCGGAACCATTTGCACCCTGCGCATACAGGAGCAGAGTACCCACTGATGTGCATTGCTCGCAAATCCCATCTGCATCAAGTAGGCTATGGCAGGCATTACAGCTGGCGGGGAGAGACGATTTTCTTGAGGACCCTGCATTATGTGGAGGAGGGTGCGAGGGAAGATCGAGCTGACTCATTTTGTCATCATGCTCGCAAGCTCCACCTGTTATCTGATACCGTTTGTAATAATCCAGCCGAGCCTCATAAGCTGTGATCATGGCCGGTAGGCTGTTGTTTGTCACGAATGTACAGGTACTCGGCCAGGACAACACATATGAAGATCGTCGGCGATGGTCATGGAGAATGCCTTTCGTGATATCCTGTTGAAGATATCCTGCAACTGGGTCGTTCCCCACAAAACCGTACAGCATCTCGTCTATGTGCCGGCCAAGGTCCTGGTCTAGTGGGAGGAAGGGGTTGAAGGTTTGATCAGACACGAACTCCATCGATCCTACAATATCATCTCTCTGGCTCTCTGGCTCGCATGTCTCTCTCCATCCGAACGCCGCCATTTGCTTCCACTGGTCATAAGCATCTTCAATAATAGCATTCTTTGATGATTGTGCACCAAGAAGGTGGAGGCTATCGGCAATCTCAATCATATAATAGGCAAGAATCCGAATCAACTGATGCTGTGCCGCTCCGAATGCGCGGGTCGAGAGTTGAGACAAGCCGGTCTAGCCCATTCGATCAGCAATCGAATATGTGGCAACCGACTACTAGACTTACAATACCTGAAAGGATCAATTGCCCCGAGTAGCCTACCGATATGATAGTCCCGAACAGGATTAGGAACAGCGCTTTAAGCTCGAAGAGAGAAGCACGGGAAAGTGCGTTCTTGTTCAGTACTTTTTCTAATCCCTTTAGCACCTTTTTACCTGCGAATGATCTTATTCGCCATAACTCGATTGGATTGTACCCTGCATAATCTTGTTGGATACCTCGGTTATACAGGACCGACGATGTTTCGACGAGAAGTCGACAATTCTGACTCATGTTGCCGGACAATAACGTGGAGAGCAGCCGAGTAAGCTTGAATGATGAGAGGATGCCCACACGGCTCCTCGACGCTGGCGTCAATTGCTGATTGGACATCCACTGTGCGAAGTCCCGAGTAATAGTATCAAGATTCCAGAATTCGGAAGGGAAATCGAGTTGCACATCATGTGTGATAAGGTAGTGGGAGGAACGTTCCATTATCGTGTTGTACATGGTCTCATCGCACGGCGAGTCTACGCTTCTTAGCACTTGGAGGGTGGAGTGACCGATTCCAGCTTACCTAGCTCATAGATATTGACATCTTTGAAAGAGAATGGCACGCATGGCATCCATCCACGTTTCGAAATGCGCCGCGGAGGGGCCTTGCTGCAAGACGCACATGGGTATTCACCAGAGCACTGCATATATTCGGATGAACGAGGCGATGATTTCAGGTCGGAGTCAGGGGTTGATACCTTAATTTTGCCCAGGTGACATTTGATACAGGCACCTTTCTTCCTGGTGTTCGCCACTTCCCCGCGACGGATAGGACTAAACTTCGAACGTTTCTTCTTGGGGGCTTGTGTGTCGGCAGGTGGGCCTGGGGCTTGATCGAAGGCTTCTGAAAAGCGTTCTTCCTCAGAAAGATACCTAGGACCGTTCCCTTCCATTCTCGCAGGACATGAAATTAATGGAAAGTCGCAGAGCTCCTTACCAGCGTGCCTTCATATACTTTTTTTGGGACAAGGCAGTAGACATTGCGGATTCGGAAAAGAACGAAACTCTGGAACGAGCGACATGCATGAACTGTAGGGTGGCATAGTAAAAAGCGTTAAATTCAGACAGGTGGGACTTATCAGACCAATCGGAATCTATTGCTGTACATAGACCTCACCGAGGTCAATGTAGAAGTCGCAAAAGAGATCAGTTGCATGTGGTAGTACACACACCTACTCTAAGACCTAATCATCGCACATATCAGAGACTCTCGGGCCGGGCGGAAGTGCTGTGTACAATATGCGGGGAACCGAATGGATTTCAGGCAACGCGGTGACATGGGGTATAAATCTGCCTCACGTCCTCCGAAAGTATGAAGGAGATTTTGTGGGTCTTTTGAGCATGAACGCCTGTACTTTTGACTTTGCAACGAAAAGGGAGCTGGTCATATTGATAAACGCGCAGTGATAAGAATGGCAGCAAGCATCGTTGGACACCGAATGCATTCAGACGGGGCGCCCGGGTCTGTGTAGAAACAGGTATGTTAAGAGCAGATGCTGAGAAACTGCCATTGCTTGCCCTCTATTCTGACTTGAACTGGAATACAATGATGTGGTGTTTCGCTCAAAGGCCCCAAATGATGATGTTACTGAAGTCGGAGTTCGTCTCCAGACGCTGAAATCTTTTCACAAGCACCTTCACCTATCACAGTAAATCCGCCCTTCAGTGAATAGCTTTAAAGTTCTGTGATATAATGATTCGGTGTGTGATCTGGCTAGCTACCTATGTTTTCGGACAATGGACGCTTTTGGTGTGTTTATTTCCAGGCTCTGTAAACCTAAGATGTCCGAAGACAGAAACCCGGCCTGAGTACGAACGAGTATAATTCAGTAGGATTGTCAAACATGGTGATCATGTCGAGTTGGATTGTGATCCTCTTTGACCTATCCAAGAGATTTCTGCTCCTTCGGCACCAAGCGTATGACCTGGCTTCGAAAATAGCCACGCCATCGGCTTCGACGGTACTATAGCCGGTATCCTTCAGCTGCTGCTGCGCCTTCGTATTGAGATGTGCTTGACCATAGTCTAGAAGACTTTCTTTGATTATGCATGCGGAGGAACAAAGTTTGGAATGCTCAATAGGCCTATGCGTCTTCCCAGCTCATGCCGTGCCTGCGGGACGCTAGGGTCACCATGCTGGCCCTGTCAGACCGGGAATAGATCATTGTGGGTGGTTATTGGATGGAGTTGGAGAGAAGAGATCAGGAAAGGGGATTGGAGGGCTGGAAACCGCCTTAATTTCAGTTGTAATTTCACGTACTAGAAGAGGGACGGAAGAGCGTGGGTTGCTCAGCGGTGACCTATGACGTTTTTCCCGCCTTGACACCAGCCACCTTGTTTTCCAGCCTCATTTCATCTATTTCGTAATTTCTGCCCACACCTTGTGGTTGCGACAAAGTATCGCTGCAAAACATCGTGACCTTTGAGGTGCCAACACCTGCCTGCGACACTGTAAGTGACTTGATAGCTATCCTTAGAGCTTTTCGCTTTTATCAACCCAAACAAATTGTTACACATGCATAGCACGCCCGGTGCTGCGATCGCATAGCTCTCACCTTGAATTCATAACACAAACTGACAGCTTTGACAGCCTCCGAATATGGTCCTGCCATCATTCACCTCCACGGGACCCTCAGTCCACTTTACACATCCTCCTACCTCTCTGCTCGTTTACAAGCCGTCTTCAAACCCCGAGGCGCTGAGTCCGCCCGTATCAGACTTCACACTCGCTCGACCCTTCAACATTGACCCAGAGCTCTATAACAACGCTCTCCATGTCGCTGTCCCCATAACGATCGCAGTGCTTTACGCGACCACGGTCACCTACGTAAATAACTACAACAAGAAGAGGGATTACAAACCATGGCCAATCAGCAAGTCGCTGCCTTTCTATATATTCGTGATAGTACACAATGTCTTTCTTGCGGTATACTCTGCTTGGATTTGCATTGGCATGTATAATGCTATCAAGAACTCGTGGCCAGGCTTAAATGGACCAAATGGGCTTGCTGGGGCAGCAGATTCCCTCTGCAAGATGCATGGTCCGCGCGGTCTCGGAAGCGCTGCCACTTATGATGCCAGCATAACCGGGTGGAGCGTCACCGATAGAGCCATCAAGCTTGCTGAAGGTCGGCCAGATGTGACAGATGTGGGCAGAATATGGAACGAAGGTCTAGCATTCTACGGATGGCTTTTCTACCTATCGAAGTTCTACGAAGTGATGGACACGGCGATCATTCTCGCAAAAGGAAAGAAATCCTCAACGCTACAGACATTCCATCATACTGGAGCAATGTTGTGCATGTGGGCTGGTATTCGTTATATGTCACCACCTATCTGGATGTTCGTGTTCATTAATTCTGGCTTGCATGCCTTGATGGTAAGCTCCGACTGTCTCAAGTATTGACCTGGCACTAACAGCGTGCAGTATACTTACTACACTCTTTCTGCGCTTACCATCAAAGTCCCGCGAGCCATGAAGCAGACTCTCACAACACTTCAAATCGCGCAGATCGTCTTTGGCGGTACGTACGCGTTTGCACACCTCTTCATCGCTTACGACATTCCAATCGAGAACCCATACCTTTATGTTCACAACCTTTCCACGGCTCTTCCAAGTACAGCGTCCACAATTTCTTCTGCGGTTAGCAGCGCTTTCGCAAGTGCTACAGCAACAGCCGGTCTTGGAAGCTGGCTTAAGAAAGTCGCTCTGCGCGCTGCTGGAGAGGAAGGCCTTGCCGAAAATGTGCGAAATTACCAAGGAGAAACCTTTGGGATCGACGCAGTTCACGCCGCTCAAATGGAGAAGGCACAAGAAGAGATCAGATACAAATGGGAAACTCAGACAATCCATTGCCTTGATACCTCGGGCGAAGCATTCGCTATTTTCTTGAACTTGGTCTATCTTGCTCCGCTTGCAGGATTATTCATCAGATACTTCACGCGCAGCTATCTGAATCGCGCCAAGTCCGAGCCGCCAAAACCATCTCCGCAAGAAAACATCATGGAATCCTCCAAGGATGCTGTTAAGGATGTGGAGAGAGAAATTCGAGAAGCTATGGCTGGTAAGCAAGGTGGGGATACAGAGCCCCCACCTGAGCTCAAGGAAAAATTGAATAAGGCCAAGAGCGATGCTAAACAGGGTGCCTCGGACATGAGCACCAAAGCCCAGAAGAACGCAAATATCGTGAGTGCCAAGACCAAACAAGGCGCCGGTGACCTGAGTGACAAAGCCCAAAACGTGGCAAAGGAATGGAGTACGATGGCTCAGGACTCCGCGCAGGACGCCAAGGCAGTTCTCAATGATGAACTAGCGGAACTGCGAGCGAAGATGAGGAAGATGGGTAGCGAGGGTACGAAAATGACCAAGTCTGTCTTCAACTATACGAGCGAAAGTACCACTACCACAAAGGAGGAGCGCAGTAATCATAGCTCAGAGAAGCAAGCTGACGAGCCAGAAGAGGGAGAAAACGAGGACGAAGCACCAAAGGAGGGAGAGGACGAGGACAAAGAACCAGAGGAGGGAGAAGACGAGGACAAAGACCCAAAGGAGGAAGAAGACGAGGACAAAGACTCAGAGGACAAGCCCGTAAAAGACGAGCCAGAAGAGGACAGCCCTGAGGAGGCATTCAACGGCAACGCCTCAGCCTATGAAGTCGTGCCTGACCAACCAAAGACCGAAGAGGAGGCAAAAGCTGAGGAGGAAATGCAGCCTCATGAGGGCTAAATAAGGCAGTGGATATAGCTATGGCGAAGGATTTCGAGAAACTATGGTGCATTATGCGGAGTCGGTTGTATAATTGCGGAAGATGGCGTTGATCGCGATTCCTCGATATCCGTCGAGCCAGCAGAAATATATTCCCCCAGATAGCAGATAGGTTTAGCCCGGAAGAATGGCTTGGTATAGGAAAGGTGTGAGATAATCATGATTCATTCCTCATTCCATCAGCAAGACATATATTCATCCCACATAGCAACCAGCCTATTGCATCCCAATTTATACACGCGAAACCTCCACGCCCCTACATCCTTTGATATCAATCTCCCAAACCCAAAATAAACGCCACAATATACAACCCCCCCCTTATCCCACACTCTCCACCAACCCATCCTGCCCCCATCACCTCATCTCACAACCGCCTCCCCCCTCCCCTCCTTCCTCTTCAGCCCCCAATTCGCAAACCCCCCCACCTTCATCCTCCTCCTCCTCTCCCCATTAATCCTCTCCACATCACCCTCCTGACTTGGCAAGCCCTCCCTTCTCCCCCCATTCGAATACGGAATCCCAGCCAAAAACCCATCTTCCTCCCCCCTCTGATACTGATATCCAATCTCCCCATACGGACGTTGTTGTTGTTGTTGCCGCTCATTCGAACCATGATTCCTCAGCGCCGAAGTAGAATCCCTATATTGTTCCTCCCTCATCGGCACAGCAGCACCAGCACCAACAACCCTCTCCTCATACTCCGGCGGCGGCACATCTCCACCTCCATCTTCCTCGCTCTTCCTCGCTAAAGCCAATCCACCATTCTCCCCCGCAGCAGGAACATAGCCATGTCTCTCGCAATCCCCGCCGCGCCAATCGCTAGTCTGGCAGAAACAGGTATGATTCTGCAAAGCGGTGATGCGGCGGGCGTTGTCGGCTTCGAGTTCGGAGAAGCGGGCGCTGTTGTGTTCTTTTTTTAAAGCGCGCTTGGCTTTTTGTTTTTTGATTTGGTCGTAGGAGAGGACGCCGACGGTGAGGAGGAGGGATGCCATTGTGATTGGGAGGGTTAGGGGGTTTGGGGGGATATTTGGGGGAGGGGATGGAGGGATGGAGTGTATAGGGGTTAAGGAAGTAGTTTTTGAGGTTGTTAAAAGGGTCTTTTTTACTATTAATGTTGATCTTCAGATTATCCTATATTATTCGTATTCGGATTGGCGATCACAGATGACCCAATCGATGATGCTGTGGCCCCTTCCGGGCTGAGCCATGCCGGGACTGCGCCTTGTTGACATATTGTTGACATATCTTCGCTTCCATGTTATTTGTTGGTTTGGCTCTGAGAAATGCCTCATGGAATTGCTGTATGGCAGAAATATCAGTCGGCAAGGTGTGAACAATCGAGGTGGCAACGGTGCATTGAATCGTGTGGCCATTCAAGAAGGCAGGTGTGCCGAGAACCAACAAAAAATATTGGCAGGCCTCAAAAGAATCTTGGCAGACCTCAAAATTAGCGGCGGCGTTCCCCAGAGAGAAACCCGAGAGTTATGCCTTAAAAAGTCAGACCTTACCTAAGCTCGCTGACAGTGGCTGTTAGGGATTCGGTTGGGGGCAGTCCTTTGGGGCAGTCCTCTAGTCTCGAAGTTGGCTTACGGTGAGCGTCAGATGCTCACTCTTGCACTTCGCCATTTCAATCCTGATAAATCCAAAGCGTAGACCTCCATCTTTATCCTCCTGAATGAGGATCTCATAGTCTCTGCTGTTGCATGCCTCTGCACTTGGACATCATACTCTGCATTGCTGGTCTAGTGTGCTTTATTCCGTTGTAAAAAAGAACACCTCTCTGGTGCTGCGCGGTGGCAGAATTGAGTTCTTTCAAGCCTTTTGCTCCTGTCTTTATTGGCATCGAACTTCTTATATCAAGTCGGGATGAGTCATTAAAAGTCCATATGGGTCAATGGTCTCTGTGGGCCGATACTTCTTCATGACAGGAATAGCTGGATATATCAAACATAAGCTTGCTGCAGTCTTCCCAATTAGTGTCTCAGAGACACACTCAACCGTGATGAGAAAGTAAGGGACTTGAAGTGTGTGAATCGCGGGAGATACTGGTGTGTCAGAGGCTTAAGATGTTTGAAAGGGATGGTAAGCGTGCAGAAAAGGGATGGGTGTTTCAAGAACCTGTAGCAGAGGCTTTGCATGTGCTAAACTCAAAGTAGTCCTGGGTATCTATATCATGCGCATTGCTCATAACGCCTCGTGCATCCTATCATTATGCTGTCATGTCCTCGGTTTACTCCCCAATGGCACAGGCGGTGGACTCGCGACACCTAGCCTCCTTCCAGCCGGTGGAGGCGGAGGCGTCCTCTTGAACGCCCCACTCGCTCCATCCACCATGCCGCCTAATCCGCCCTGGCTCGGCTCGTTAGCCCATGGGGATGGCTCATATGCTGATGAAGCCTGCTCCTGACCAGCCGCAGTTCCTCCGCCACTGAGTCCATTCACTCTGTTCGCAACGTCATATTTATTGTTCATCGCCCCTGCCCACCTTCCTCCTGCCACGACTTGGTCGCCATGTCGTTCACGGAAGTTGTTCGCAGTGGATGCGGCACCGCGAGCGTCCGAGAGGGATATAGAAGCGGGATCGTTTCGGAATGCAGCAGCTGTTCTTAGGGCGTCCTGTTTCTGTTGCATAGAGGTTCCTTGGCTAGGCGTGGGGCTTGAGGTGGGCGGTGGGGCTGCTGTAGATAATTTGGAGAAGTGGGAACCGAGATTTGAGAGCGATGGAGCTTGAGCGGTTGCTGTAGGCGATGTGGTGGAAGGTTGGTCCGGCGCAGGGTTAGGAGTCTGCGACGCTTCTGTCGGGGTTCGAGATCCTGGTCCTATGCCGAAACCAGGGACCGAAATACCTGCTCGTCCCAACCTCCCTAACGCGCCTTGGTTCAGACTGCCCTCATCCTGAGGAGAAGATACTTGCATGGCTGCTGTGTAAGTAGGTGGTGATTCAGGTGCAACTTCAGTGGGAGTCGAGTTTTGTCTTGGTGGCAGTCTTGGAGGAAGCGAGGGTTTCGGCTTTGTAGAGGGCGTCGGGCGCTGCTGGTCATTGTCATTGCCTATTCTCCGTACCGGTGGCTTTGGTAAATTGTTCGTATTTATTCCAGTTCTGTTGGCCCTATATGGAACCGGTGGCGGCGCAGGCTTCTGTCCCACCGGTTGCTGCCCCTGCTCTACCAATTCGTCTGTCCTTATGGGCGCTCCCAACCCTCTCCGATCAGGCGTTATAGCATTTGGCACAGCAGCCCCTCCATTGTAGTTGACATTCTTGGGTGGTGGACCGAATGAGTCGGGGTCTTTGAGAGAAGAGAGGGGGCGAGATGTATGCTCTTTTGCTTGGGTGGCGTGGGTGTCCTTCCCCTTGCCAAGCCAGCCTGCCTTCTCACTGTGAGCTTTTTTGCGAAGGCGATGCATAGGAATAATGAAGAGCAGAACCATGACGATGCTGTGTGATATGATGAGGGAATGGAATATGATACATACCACCTGATTGATTCCTGCCGTACTGACTTAGCTGGTGTACGACGAGTAAAAGGTCAGAATGATGGAAGGAGCAAGTCTACCTCTGTTATCCCCTCTCCAAGACTCCTTACCACCGTCCTTCCCTCTTGGGTGCCAGCCGGACTTCGCTATGTTCTTCGCCTTGTCCATCCCCGGCGGTTCGAAGCAATTGAACAAGTCGGAAGTGATGTCACACGGCTCAACCGAAAATACTTCTCTGTGGTGCCCTGTCTTTTCGAGAGAGGATTACAATGCAGTCTTCAGTAGATTGTGGCTGGAATACTACAGGGTGACGAGTCTTTCTTACGTTCCACAGCAGGTTAAATTTAGTCCCGCTTGGCAGCCTTCAGCCAAGACATGAAAGTCGGCTTTGTATGCATTTATTGTTTTTAACAAATTCTCTTTCATTAATCTTTATGTACCATAAATGACAAGTATCAAATATTCATGCCGTAGCAGTGGCTACCTTCATCGCCATCCCATGCTGCTATAAGAGGGTATCAAATTATCTGATGAGGATGCATCGTCGAGCTCTCGTCGCTGCTGACCGCAGAGACAACAGACGCCCTATACGATCCTCGTGGATGGTCTGTGGCCCACTGCGATACATCAAATGAGAGTCCTGATATATCTGATAATCGTTCGGGAAGGCCATAGGAGAATGGCCCATTATTATGTGCAGACATCCCTGAGCTCGATGTGGTCGAGGTTGACCGTGTTTGGACTCGGCCATATGCCTCGGGATTCTGTAATACCTCGCTCGAAACTCGTGGTGTATGCGATGGCTGAGGCCGGAGGCCGTTATTAGTGGGTATTGTAGCCGCTGGAGCACTATTACTAAGCTGTCTTGCTATGTGCGAGCGCCGTTCGGCCACGTTCCTTGTTCCTATGCGCTCTAGTGGCGCAAAAAGTGATGTTTGTGCTTGAGCGTCAGATGGACGGGGCGATGCGTATGGGGGTGGGGGGTCAAAGACGCTTGTTCTTGAGTCATGGTTCGCCGGCCCTCTTCTCGAAGATTGTTGTCGTTCCTGGCTCCGCCGTTGCGCTGATTCTCCTGATTGTCCTGATGTTCGATTATAAGATTGTACGACTGCAACATCGGATCTTCGCATCTCCAATGCTCGCGCTACGCTTAAGCGGAAATTTGGAGTGGCTGGTGCATTTGTGGGCGTTGGGGATGTCGGAGTGGAGAGCTCGAAGTTGAACAGTCCTAGTGAGTGCCGAGTTGGTTGTTGGGTAGGAGGCTGCTCGCTTTTTCTTTTTGGTGGTTTACTTCCTTCATCTAGCCTTTGCGGTTGACTGGGTGCCAAAGACTTATGTTGTTTCTCGGACATGTTCTCGCGCTCACGAGAACCCCGTTGGCTGGCACGAAGTGCGGCGTACTGTCGTTCCTCCTTCCTTCGCTTATGACCTAGGTATGAGAATACTATTATCGGGATGATTATGGCAAGAAATGCGATTGGGACGACTATGGCCGCCGTCAACTTGCCGGGGGTTAGTGCCTGAGCTGCGGCTGCTGTTGATGTTGCGGGTGATGAGGTCGTGCTGGTTGTTGAACTTGGGGTATAGGTGGCGGCGGAGAGAAAGGTAGTTGTAGGTGTAGGTGTTGGGGTGGGTGGTGGTCCAGCGAATGTGATAAGCCCCCCCCCAAAGGGAGCATCACTTGTCTGTGCTGCTGAAGGGTCTTCTTGAAGCCCAGGATTCGGTATATCGGGTGGTAGATCGGGGTTTGGTGGTGGTATATTCGTTATTGGAATATCTGAGGTTTGAGCTGCACGGTATTGGATCGCCATGATTATGTTTCCTGGAATTGGGACAGAGAAAAGGGCGGCGGTATTTGTGTGTGCATAGATGAGGTTATGTAACGATTGAACCAAAGCACACACAAACGACAAAAAAAGAATGTCAATGTAATTTAATGGTAGACAAGGATTCCTTTGATGCAAATATTGCAGATATCAATGAATGACAAGGCAGAAGCGCAGAAAGATGGTTGTTGAGGCTATGTACACATTACTTGAGTGGAAGAGCGTTGCGTGCGTAAAGAGAGGTGAAACTGGCAATGAACCAAGGCTTCAAACGCAGAAGCGTGATAAACTGTATCGACGACGACGGCGAGGGTACACATATGAATATTCCCGTCTTGTGGAACAGGCGATTAGTGGGTTTGCGCAAGGCGCAGCAACAACAATGGTTGGTTATTTAATATTCTATGGGAATCACCTGAGCCTCGACATCCCTAAGATCCCTTGGATCCCAAACGGCGGGCAAGACAAGGAGCAGACTCCTATGTAAGCCAGCCTACTGTCTTACGCTGTTACCAAGCTGAAACACGGCATTAAGGGGACGAGGCAACGAGGGTTAGAGAGAAGCTTCGCACACTTGGGGTGCATCATGCAGCAGAAGCCTTCGAGAAGGAAGACGCACGATGATCCAACATGCAACCGGTGCAATAGAATTGCAGGGGAAGGGAAAAGCTGTCAGGGATACCCTCGCCTAGAGCCCGTGGGGGGGGGAAGCCGATCTTCGATAGTACACCATAAGGAAGGTACCTTAGGTACCTACACCTATACTTTCGTAGCTTCCCAGGGGAGATCTCCAGGGGGCCTGCTTAGCGGCTGCGCCCCAACCGATCCAATTGAAGCCAACAATCCTCCAGGCCCGCAATCCTCCTCAGTTGGCATACGTCGCTCTGGCTGATCTATCTGCTCGGTTCTACATCAAGACAGAGCCTCAACAGTCATTACGGTCATTCTATGATTGGGATAGGATAATGAAAGATTGCGAGGGTCATTACCCAGCGAAGGATTGCATAAACGGATATCTTGGATGAGATGACGTTCTGCCACCCAGCTCCCTTCATCTAATCTTGTTATCAAACCTCCACGTCGACCTTTTTGGGGGCCGCAACCCTTAATTAGCTTCTTAGTACGCCTTAGAATTTGCGTCTTCGGTTCACAGGCCACCTGGACATGTGCAATGGCTCGGCTATCGGCGTGCTAATGGGTATGTTGGACTTCCGTTTAACAAAACTCCTATACTGAACTGCGGTGTAGCGGTCCACGACTGGGCCTCTGTTCGTTATAACTACACACATGTGACCTCTGCGCCTCAATCAATACTTCGCGAATAATCCTACACGAACAATTATGTACACTTTCCGTGGCTGCCTTAGGGAGCATGGGATTGGGAGCTTGACAGCAATACGCTTACTTAGTGATCTATTGGATACTCGCTGTTCATAGTCTGTCTGTCTGAGGATCCCATAATTTCCATTGAACGAGGAGAGCAAGCTTCCTGACTGGGGGAAGTGGCTAAAATATTTGTTGATCTTCTGGCCCGAACTTACCTCACCATACTCGAGGAGGTAGAGGAAGCACCAAACAAAACATGGAAAAGTCCGGTACGCGGCCCACCTATACTCCGTCAAGAAACCGGAGACACCGGTCAATCAAGTTGGAGTGTTTTCTGTTGGCAGACAGCTTCCTGTAGGCTACGCACTAAAGAGCGAATTGTTGGTCGCAAGTGCTCCGAAATTTCATCGCGAAGAGCAATGGATTCTCTTAGACCAACCAAAAGGGACTTCTGATCGACGAGATACGGATACATTCGTATGGAATGGTCGATTTATCAACGGTGGCCCCATTGCTAATGTTTAATATTGAATTCATAAACAGTGGGAGTGTATCTATCGACTATAACAATTGTCCATACATGACGATCACCACAAGCGAAAGAAGCACTCAAAGTTTAGCTGCCAACCCGGGGCTAACGGTACAGAGCATCTGGGGAATTTTCGCAGCCAATAGCGTTAATTATAATCAGACCCGCCTCAACACGATAGGATCCGCCACAGTGACCGCCGCTTCCTCTTGCCTGGCGAAGCGGTCCGGCCTTGTACATCATTCCTGTGTACATGCAGATGGTCCATCAACTCGTCCCTTAAGCCAAAGATACACATGCACGCAGCTACTGGGCATTTGTAAGAGGTTGTCCACGGTTCGACGCGTACCACGGCTTGCAACCTGGGAGACTGGGCTGTTGTGGGAAGCGAAGGCTTTTCCGTACTTATTCTGGAACCCCACGATGCTATGGATTGCTCTTCATAAGGCTCCATGTCCACAAAGAGTTGCATGAAGTTGAGGAAGTATTCAACATCTTTCATGCTACTCATCGCGCCCAGACTCACACGGATGATACCCGTTGGTTTACCATTGATCTCATCAAGGTCATTACCGCAACGTACTCCTTCATCGAAGTTCTCGCGCATGTTGACAGGCGAGACCCTCAGGTAGGTGGCGATGCCTCCTGGATTGCATACGCCTCCAGTGCGTATTTGGATATTGTTGACGATCGCGAGACTCTCGAAGTCAGACTTTCCTATCCACTCTCCTCTGCTGGTCAAAACGTTGAATGCGACTGTAGGACCTTGGCTATCGCTCTCACCATACACCGAAGACGTCCCTTTATAAATCTGGCAGACTGGCTGTCCATTCGCATGTGAAAGATTGGACATCCTTCTGTAGAGCACTTTACTGAGGATGCACGTGTGTTTGGAAACGTTCACCATTGATCCAAAAAGCCTCTGGTGAGTCTCTAAGGCAATGCGTAGTGCAGCGATACTGTGAAAGGGGGGTGTGCCATCTTCCAACATCTCATGCAACTGCGAGGCTTTCCTGGCGTGCCACATAGAATCTTGGTTCCCATTGATGACCATATCAACAGTTCCACCACCAAAGTATCGTCGCGCCTTCAGAACATGGCCGGATTTTTTGCGGACAATTAAAGCTCCGAGATCTGGAAAGCCGAAGATTTTGTAGAAACTCAAGGCTACGAAATCCGGTGCATTCTGCTCGTCGCTAAGATCTAACTGGCCTGTAGAGACAAAGGCCGCTGCGTCCAGAAGGGTATACACTTCACGGCTCGCGGAGTTGGTGGCCCTCCAGCGTCCAGGCCAATGAAGTGGCAACCTCCGTCCGTTCATGTTGCTTTGTGCTGGGTACGCAAATAGTCCCACTGGGCTGTCGTGGTTAAGTAAGTCGTGTTCGTATTGACTCGTCGATCTCCTTGAGCGACGAAGCCGTGCTTCGACATCCCCATCTGTATCGAAACATCTCACATTCAATCCGGCGACTTCTCTTACACCTACTAGCGACGTATGAGAGTCTCCATGATAGCCGAACCAAAAGCCTTTAGACTCTTTGCTCCGGCTATAGTCTGACATACAATCTGCGACAAGCTTGATGGCGGCAGTTGCATTTGCCACAAATATCAGGTCGAAGTGTTCTGGATCCGCTTTGAAGAACTCGAGCGCCTTGACTCTGGTCGATTCGATACGGTCTGTAGACAGCATTGACGACGGCGAGCGCGAGTGGGGATTGCCAAAGAGATGAGTGTTCATCTCTCTTTCGAAACATGCCATGGAGGATTTAGGGAATGGGGTTGTTCCCGCATGGTCGAGGTACGTTGTTTCTGAAGATTGTCTGCGTTAGTTTTTGCTTTGGTATGGATCGAGGGACACAGACCTTCAAGCAAAGGGTACTCGGTCTTCCGTATATTCTCAACCGGTGTTGGATACATGCTTGTGCCTTGGAAAACATCTATTGCTGGCTTTTCATGCCTGTTTTTTGCACATAGCAACCTCATGTTCGCAATCTGTTGCTCATGCGAAAGGAGAGGTCAAGAGAAAAGGAGATATGAGTGGCAAAACGAATCCTCCCAAGGCTCGTGCGCACGGGGCCTCGTGCTAAATAGCAAGGACTCTACTGCTGCTGGGCACGGGAGAATACTAGGCGAGCTGATCCATCGGGTTGACAAACGTTCACGCATTGAGAGTATGCACTGTCGTGTCTTTGTCATCTCCTTTTTCTTTTTCTATAAAAGGTGGGACTGGGCGTAAGCATCGCCTTCGCCACTTTCAGCTTCGTTTACTAACCATTGAACCGTCTCCACAAACTCGACGAAAGGTGTACCATGCCTGCTACCATCTTGTCTGCGATCTGACCATCGGCTAGTATCGACCTTATGTACGGCCTCTGCCGTCGCTCACCAATCGACCAGGCCGGGGAAGCCGGCTACGGCCCTTCGATCTGGAGGCCGGTCTTGAACGATCCAATGCTGGTCCTAAGCGTCATCAATCAGCTTTGAGGCGGGGAGGAACGGTTCATACAGTCAAACGCCTTTGCACTGCTCTTCACAAGGCCCAGATTCCGCCAAGCCGAAGATATACTTCAGCCCATTTGCACATGGACCACGCCATTCATGAATGGAACAAATCGCTCATAGAGGAAAAATACTCTAGTCGAGGGCCGTAAGCCATCAATCTTCAGATTCCACCCACTAGATCATTCACAAGTGGTAGGCTAGTAATAACCAGATTGTCTGTCATCCAATGGGCCATTAATCTTTGAATAATCGAAAGACTAGCTTAGACGGCATACTAGCGTCTGTATGAAATATTACACTATGATTAGATACCTCGTATGCGGAATGGTGGATGTCAGCAAAACAAGAAATAGCAGCGGGAAGATGGATGACGGCGGGATAATAGATAGCAGTGGTGGTAGTAGCTTGAGGTGACGTGTGATGATAAGGTTATTACCGAGCCTTTAAGTAAGCGGCAGCCATATTGTATAATCATGGTGGCAAGTATTTCAACCAATCAAAAGCATCATTCAAGTTTGTAAGTACTATGTGCACGAGGCTGGATTTCAATGGTCGGAATCTGGAAATTTGCCAGTGAATTCGTATCCTGAACACTTTGCTATGTTGCCTGCTGACGTCCTGCAGACTAATATGCGCTCAAATCAATGGGGTCTGTTCTGTTCATTCCTAGGAGCAACCCGTACGCTCGTGGTTTTTCACCCCTGAAATGCTACAAACATAATACAGTATTATTCTTTCTATGAAGAAAGAGACCAATAGCAGAACCAACGGTGTTGACACCGACTCTGTTGAAGAGGCTCATTCGACTGATGACACGATTCAGGGATCGCCGCGGGACGGATATGACGCTGATAGGCCACAAGTGGCCAGCGGAGTTGCTGGCAAAGTGCATTCTGGCAAGGTAAAATATATGTGCTGACGCCTGTAAAGTAGCCGCCAACTATAGATAATAACGCACTTGCTTGTCACGGAGGAAACACGGGCTCGCAATTGTATAAGCTGTTATACTTATCTCTTTGTCATAGGAGGATTACAGTATTCCATATATGGAGTCTCACTCACTTATTTGTGGTAGGGAAGATTAGTGCTTCATTGGCCTTGCAACCGAACCGGCGGTAAGACAACCCAGCTCAGCTGAAGATTCTTGCTTACTCGGGCACAAGTACGAACCTATCGCATAATCATGTCATAGCTTTGATCAAGGCGAGCCAGTGTGTGAGCCCACAGCTTTTCATGTTTGCCGAATGTCTGATAGGAGTACCGTGTTTCTTTCTTAGCCTGACTGTGGTCTGGTTCCGAGATTTTGCGCTTTCCAGATCTGTGGTGTGGCTGTTTCCTAATTTGCTTGCTAGCGAGCCGCACTTTGTACTATTTTCTTGTTACGGGTCCTAGTGGCTCGCTACCAGTGGTGGCGTTTGTGAATAGGTTGTGAACGAACGTCGGGAGGACCCTTGTTTTGCCCAGATTTTCTGAAAAAATCCCCGATTCATGATAGAGCGGATCCGAAGGCTGAGGCTGACAGCTTAGCGTAAGCACATGTACTGTGACTATGATTGTGAGTGGGCTGCCCTATGTACCACATTGTGCAGAGATCCTGATCTATGATCAACATGATTGACGTTTTAGATCGATCTGACAGTGAAATGGAGTATAGGGAAGTGATTCTGGATTTACCTGGTTCTGGTCTTGGGATATATGGTGCGAGGGGTTGTAAAGCAGTACCGAAGAACTTGACGAGGAGTAGGGACTTTAGCTGGCTCTGCGTATTCTCGTTCGACTCTTGGGATCTGTAACCCTTGGAAGCCTCCATCCGGGGCCTGGCTAACACCCCTCATGTAATTGATACTCTACGGGGTATCGGTAAAAGGGTGTTTTGAGAGGGTATGATCAGATGATTGATGTAGCGCTGGAAGGCAAAGCTAGACACTGGCTGGGCGTAGCACGGTAAAGACCCTTGAACAAGTGGCACATGATATATTTCATCACATAGCGTCCCTTCGGCAGGATGCTATGGATTTACTACTTCGTAGAACATATTAACTGATAATAATAGAACCAATGCACAATGTCGAAGTTGGTTTGGAATGATTTCGAAAGCAGTCTAAGGTTCGTAGGGCGGGCTTTAACTCCGTTAAGCCCGGTGACCGGTACACCAGCACGTCTGTCAGTAAATCTTATATATCAGTATATCTTGAATCAGTGTAGAGAAACCGATCTACAGGCTAGATGGGCTGACTCGAGATAATCTCCGAGCCTCCAGTTCGAGGTAAGGACAGCATAACTAGAAGCACTCCAGCTTCTTCTCGAAGCTAGATCACATCTTTTTCGACACGACCTAGAGACGAGGGAAATGGCTAATCGCCAGGACTCGCCCGCAATCATAAACGACGATGGTGATCCTAATACGCTACAAGAGATGGTAGATGCCGAATCCATGGGTGAGGTAGCTGAGGAAGACCCATTGACTCTCGATCCAAGTATGTTCTCTCCTTCGATAGCTCTCCTTGCCATGGTTACTTTCCCCTATGTTGACCTGGCTTGCAACTTTCAGCGCAAGATCCTAGCCTCCCATCAAATTTCCGGGAAATTTCTGCTCTTGCCAGCTGGACCGTCAGCACTTTTAAGCCCAACTGCGGTGTACACGCCCTGCGGTCACATTCCCCCCTCCACTACTGGCAGAGTGATGGGCCGCAGCCACATATATTGACGTGTCACTTTGTCAAGATGGTCAAGATAGTGATGATAAGGGTCTATCTGGACTTCTCACTTGATGAGAGTTACACGCCAACAAGGATCTCCTTTCATGGGTGCGTCTCGCGTAGATGGAGCATGCGTGGTACCATATACTGACCACTTGTACAATAGTGGCACAAGCTTACACGACCTACTGGAGTTCGGTGAATGGCGTGGAGAAGAGCCTAAAGGTTGGGTTGTAGTTGATCTGGATGGTGTTGGCGTAGGAGGAAAAGCCGAGCTACGGGCCTGGATCCTTCAAATTCGCATCCTCGAGAACCATCAGAATGGGAAAGATACGCATGTCAGAGGGGTGCAGATATTTGGAAAAGATGAGGAGGATTCTAGACAGAATTACGGATGGAACAGTGCTCTGGGAAAGAGGAACGAGGAGTTTGAGGGAGGGAATGAGGAGCATGAGGGTGCGGAGCCACCGGAAGAACCCGAGTGGATGAGTATGCCGGAAATTCGTTGAGCAGGGAAAGCTGAGACGGGTGACTAATATGTAACGTGCACGCGGATACATTTATTGGCTCCTTGAGACAGGTGGTGCTTCGTAATGAGTAAGATCCTGATTGACTATCCTTAAAGGAGGATACTTTTGCTAATTGGTATGTTCTAACAGAGCCCCCTTTTCGAATACAGGATTGCTTTAGCTACAATCAACATGATGAATCTGACGCAGGGTTCAGAACTAATTGAGTGCTAACGAGGGTTACATAACGAGCTCAGACGAACTAGTATGGCATGAACTATGACATGAGGTCTGCTAAGCAGGGGATGGGAACGTGATTGATGCCTTTGACATGGGTGAACGGGTCGAATTCAGAGTGTCTCTGCTTGGAGTCTGGCTTGAATGCCGCTTATGTGTGAGTCATGCAGCGAGTGTGCCAGTCATGAGGAATGAGCCCCTTTTTTGGACGCCACGGCTCTGCTAATCGGCGATTATAGACCGGGTCTTGTTCTCCCTTGAGAGATTCAAGGACCTCTAAAATTCTAACCGTTCACTGTTGGTCAAAAGGTCTACACAGCACGGACTAACGGTGGCCTATTTACTCCTTGTTTTGCCAAGGAAGCATCCTCCTTTTGAAAAAGACCCAGCGAGGTGCAGAGGATTTGATACAACAGCGCCTGCCTCACGTGCGATTACCCACTTAAGATTCACTATTGGCCTGTAGCCTATGTTCTTGGCCGACTAGCTCGCACAAAAGCACATATCGATCATTCAGCTATCGCACTTCTCACCTTATCTGTACCGTAGATTTTCGTAGAGCGGGTATGTGGAAAGAGATTGAGCCCATCTTGCCGCGTTATGGCGTACGACGGATGGTCTCACAGAGGGTCTCGTGGAATTCGATATGTTCATCCAAGATAATGAGTATGTAAGATCCCTATTTCAGTTGAACGTGATCTATTCATTGCGACATAGACTTGGACCTACAGTCCTCAAATTCTTACAGGGTCCGTGTTCTCAACAAGTATACCGGGCCTTCCACCAGAACCATTGATGGCGTGTTACTTTGAGACAAAGCAACAGGTTCGAGACGTCCCGATTGCGTTAGATGCATCTTACATCTAACTCACAACCTTAAACAGCTACAATAAAAGACAAGGCAATCAAAGATGCGGCTCGAATACCTGATCCTCTCATTGAGACCATTGCGAGAACCTTTGCCCGCCATCCTCACAACTTCCGTCCTTCTCGTTCCTGCCATCCCTGTTGATATAGCGCACACTAGAATCCTCCGCTTCACGATTATCTTCATCGCCGCAGCGCTATTCATAACCGCACTCACAGCCACCAGTGATGCTCTCATATCCGAAATTTCCCTGGCTGCAGCAGTACATGCCGCAGTGCTTATTGCAAGGGACGGGGCCGTCGGAGTAGATAGTAGTGGTAATGGTCTAGCAGAAGCCAACCGGCGCCCCAGTCTGGGATTGAAAGTGGTGTGTCAATCCGTCCAGGGCCGGTCGTGATTGGTAACGACATAAATGGCGGTTCGAAAAAGCTGAAAAGGCTGAAGAAGCTGAAAGGAAGGAATGACCTGGAGTCATTGATGAGATTGATGAGATCAGAGAGGGATGTGTGGTGGAACGATGGTTCCAGGAGGTCTCTGGAGCATTTTCAGTCGTATTATCAGCATAATCAGTTGTGTTGCAGGCATCACCGCCTATATTACGGGTGCCATCCCCGAATGCATAGCCGATGACAACAGAGTGTCAAATGTGATGAAGATCCAAAGCAATCGAGAGGCTTCGGAGGGCGAAGCGGATGCAAGTATAGCTGCGTTCTGCGAATTTTTGTCGCACGCTAGGTCCACTGCCTCAGGGATGATGCCGACGACGACGCCTACTGCGCTAGAGAAGAAGTCGTACATCAGAAGGATGCCGGTCATGATACGCGAGCTTGTGTAGGAACCAAATTCAACGCCTCGGGGCTCAGAATTCTGCAGAGCTAGGAGTGAGTAGACTATTTCGAGTCAGTACACTCCAAAGATGGAGTAGTCCGCAAAGTCGTGAACTCCACTCACTTTGTGCTTCTAGGGAGCTCAAGAAGTCTAGCAGTGCCACTGCCAACACTACGAGCGACGAGGCTGGGGTGCTGCGGAGTGAGACGAGCCATGGCCATGGTTGAACAGCCTTGTCGCCGACATGACTCGAAGATTGAGGAAACTAGGGCCCTTGCAATTGACCAAAGCGATCTTTGACGGAGCGGACCAGTCATAGGGGTATCATAAGGCACCATATACCGCATATACTCGGTGGGTGCTTCATACATCATTATAGATGGACGTCTTTGAGCCGGCAGATCAAACAGTGGCCCTTGGTGGCAAGTTTATGTGGAATATAAGCTAGCCTGTTTGAGGTTTTGTGAAGTTTACCCTTTGAACGTCGTGGACCATGTTCTAGATCTGGAAGGAACTATGGTACTGCATGTTCAGCTATAAGCTAGCCTGTTTGAGGTTTTCAGAAGTTTACCTCTTGAACGTCGTGGACCACGTTCTAGATCTAGAAGGAACGACTGTCACTACTTAGTTTGCCCCTGAATTGTTAGGTGTGGCAACCCAAACACAGGCCCCTGGTGGTAATTGCAGGCGGAACCTGGATAAGCTAACCTGTTTGAGGTTTTGAGGAGTTTACCTTCTGAACGTCGTGGACCATAATTTGGAATCTGGAAGGAACGGCTGTCACTACTAGCTTGCCCCTCCCAAACACAGGTCCCCTGCTGGCAACTACAGGTAAATAACAAGCTAAGCCTGTTTGAGGTTTTTTGAAGTTTACCTTCTGAACGTCGTGGACCATGATTTGGAATCTGGAAGGAACGACTGTGGATACTAGCGTGTCCCGGAGCCATCACGTGAATTCTGGCCCTACATTTTTATTTCAAATCGAAAACGCTACAAGTGAATGAACCAGAAAGGAGTAATGATCGACTTCGCCATCAATCAACCTCTCCACGTTCTAAAAGATCCAGAAGTTCGAATTTTAAGTTACTATTGGTGGAGGTGTTGCAGTGTTGGCACTGCAGGACGTATCAGAATGAGATTGCATAGTCTGATGAGCTAATACTATGGAAATGGCTTCTAATATACATAATGGAATGACACTGTTGCTGGCAATGGCTAGTGGTAGAATACCATGCAATAGTCTTACTGACAAAGGGATGTGACTGATAATGATGATGCTAGCATGCTGATTGGTCTACACATTCCAGCAGGAAGGCTCCATTCCGAACCCATGTAGGAATTCTCTCCCTGGAGCTACAACACATGCTTGGTCACATTATATCCCAGCCAGAGCTACTCTGACGTCCTTGCAGACTTCAGGCGTATCGACAGCCTGAAGCTCATTTCAAGCAAGGTACCCTACACGAACGATACCATACAATTCTTCCAGCATTCTCACCTTTTCCACCGGAACGGGCCTGGGCTTTTACGGAACAGCAGCGGAGTGGAAGATGACAACAGCGGCGTGGAGTGAACTTTACCCCTTGAAGCCAGTAGAATGAGTATCAATCAATGAAACAGCAAGCCATATAGAAAAGAGTCTCGTCAATACTTCATTGACAATTCGAAAAGTAGATTGCGCAGTCTATCTACTTGGTGAATAATCCGTAACACCGTGCAAGTTCTCGCCTGGTGCAGGATGACTCATTTGAGCAGTATCGTTCGGCCAAAGTTGCATTTCCACAATGCCATAATGAAATAATGTTCCGCTACTTAAACCCCTATTTCCTTCACATTGACTATGCCACCGCAGCGTAACAAAGACTGGAGAACGGAGATTCTTTTCGGTGGTGCGTTCTAGTGGGTAGAGATGAGGGATGTGCTCGGGTTTCCGCTATGAGTTACATAGGGATCTGGCGGTAAGCCGCTGGCGTGAGCCAGTTAAGACTTCATGGTTTCTGGGATAGCGAGAAGCTTTGCTTACTTCGAAATGATCAGAACGTCCTGTTGAGCATGTCTGATGCGTTTGCTAATTCGTCCGAGAAGTCCAGGCTTGATAGTACGATACATGGTCAAGGGACAAGGCAGACACATTAGGATCACAAATACTTGAGCAGAGGATGTAACGGACAATATTTTTTGTTTTGGAAATGCATCAATCAGATGACCAAGAATCCTGTTTGTGAGTAGACAAGACCATATGAACAGTTTCTCAAAAGCCGATTGACAGGCTCTTGCCTCTATCGATACATTGAAACAGTTCAAAATGATCCTCGCAAACGCGACTCCTACTTGCAATGTAAAGCCCATAAATGCATCATAGGCGCACATATAAGTCGTGCAATTCTGCCCTGTCATTTCTCCGAGGTTTCCGAACTATCTGGCATTGAATTACAGTCCAAGGTCGAGCTGACACCTGCATGCTACTTACTGCCGCAAGTAGCTATGACTGTGATTCTCAATTTTGTTTCCATGAGAGGGAAGATGAGGATGACTTGGGAGCAGAGCACTACCGGGGAAATACATTGGGAGGAAGAGCAACAGGTAATGCTGTGAACAGATGACGCATGAATCTGTGGACGTGATATCCAACAGTATTTCCTCTGCTCACTATGGACTGCCATGGGAGCTTTAACCAACATTTACGTCTCATCCTGATAGTATCTTGGAAAGCACCTGGGCCACATGATCGCCAACCTGCTTAGTCGTGGATTTGCCTCCAATATCTCCCGTAGTTATGCCATCATCTATCGTCCTTCTTACGGCCTCTTCAATAGCCTTTGCCTCCTCGGGTAGATTGAACGAGTATAGTAACATCATAGCCGTTGACAGAATGGCTGCTACCGGGTTGACCTTCTCCTGGCCTGCGATGTCTGGTGCGGAACCTATCACCTGAATTAGTCTGACTCCTGCACCGTCATTACCACTGATACGTACCATGGATAGGCTCATAAATTCCATTACATTTGCCCTTACCATCGGGAACACCACTCAAACTGGCGCTTGGCAGTAATCCAAGGCTTCCAGGAATAACACTAGCTTCATCACTGATAATATCTCCAAATAGGTTACTGGTAACCACCACCCCATTCAGTGCCCTTGGATCCTTTACCATCAACATAGCCGCGCTGTCGATCAGGTGGTGTCCTAGCTGCAATTGTGGGTATTCCTTGGCCATAACCTCACTCACAACCTTCCGCCAGAGCCTGCTCGTGGCAAGCACATTTGCTTTGTCTAAACTCCACACCTTCTGCGGTGGATCTGTTTTCAACGCCAAGTGCGCCGCTAACCTTGTTATTCTTTCAATCTCTGCGCGAGAGTAGGGCTCGGTATCCCATGCAATACCATCGTTATTCTCTTCCTCTTTTCGTTCGCCGAAATATATTCCCCCTGTTAACTCTCGGATTATGGTAAAGTCGACACCCCGGCATATGTGCTCTTTGAGAGGAGAGATTTTAACAAGGGACTCGGAGGCGAAGTTGCAGGGGCGTAGATTGCCGAATGTGCCGAGTTCTTTGCGGAGTTTAAGGAGGCCTTGTTCAGGGCGGACGGGCCCTGTGCCATATTTCTATGTTGTACGATTAGCGGAGGCCACAGTATCTGGTTCGAGGGAGGGTGAAAGCGTACGGGACCACCGATTGCGCCTAGAAGGACGGCATCTGCTGCTTTCGCCGCATTAAGTGCCTCATCTGTTAAGGGGGAGCCAGTAGCATCAATTGAAGCCTGTAAGCATGTTTAGCTACTTTGATTCTTTGTGGAAGGGTCATTGGAGCAATCGCGCACACCCCCTAGAAGATGGTCTTGGAAGTTAAATTTGATCTGTGGTCTTTCCTTCTCTACCACTCGCAAGATCTGAGGTACACTATAAGCTGATGCATTTTATGGAATGACTCCACGACCTGAAGAATGATACCTTCAGAGCTTCTGCTGTGACCTGGGGTAACAATCTTAGCGGGCTGTCTTCAATTCCAAGTCTCTCTGCACATAGAACTATACCTCCGGGCCAGCGTAGTCTCCAGCGAAGACAACAATGTTGTATGAGGGCATTGTGAGCGATTTTTAGCTTGTCTATACGTGATAATTACACATTCTAAGGTATTGCAGAAGGCAAGCGACCTTTTACACTCATTTAAATACACAAATGTTGAAGCCGTTATCGGAGCCAAGGTCGGTGAAACTCCGGATTAATCCCAGCTTGATCCCAGTACCGTAAGGGCCCCTAGGGAAAGCGGGGAGGGAGGGACCGCCCCTAAGTTAGCAGGCTTCTAAGCGAGCTGCTACCCCCGAAAGCAACTCTCGGTGGACCTTCTTGGGAAGGCTTTCTGGTTGTCATGGATCGTCCTGGCATTGTATTTTGATGAGCAAGCTTTACGGGCTAGAACGAGCCACATTCCATCGATATGGTACGAAAATGCATGTGTACCAGGTGGAATATCATTAGCCCCTGTCCCCTCTCTTTGACTTTGGGCCTCCACATTATGCCTCGCGAAACCGCATGAAGCTACCCCAGGATCCTCTCCTCGCCGAACCCTCCTCTTCGTCCCACCCAGTAACATCACCCACGAACCCTAAACATCTCGCCCTACCTATCCGTCACGGTCGCGAATGCGGCTCTGACAGTGTTCGGGATCGTTTGATCCATCCACCTTCTTCGCATCCTGGCAGCAGCCTGGCAGCATCCTGGCGGCTTGTCAATGCATTTGGATCGGACATAATCACATAGTATGACGAAGAGCTTCAGCCGCGGGACCTGTCTATAGCTAGGCTAGACCATCACGCTCTCGGCAAAAGTTGAATTGAGGGAGCCAGGCCGACAATTAGAACGCATTTTCTATGGATCAATACGAACAGTACACTACGACGATGGGTATGGTCTCGAGAGCCTGGGTTTGGACAGACCGACTTGGGATTCTCGAAAAGTTACGACAAACACTAAGAAAGCGGCCTGATCTTACTGAGGAAGCAACCTTCTATCGCTTCCTTTCAGCAATTATGTTCACTCTCCTACGGAAGATGAGTCTAGGTAGCTCTGATTACTGACAGAGACATGCGATGCTCTATTGAAACAATGCCTTGGACATTGATGAATTGGGACAAAACGTCTATACTCTGGTATATGGACAGGTATGTGGCTGCAACCATAACAGGATTGACATGGATTTCATGGCTTCGACGATCCACAAATCTGAAACAGAAGAAGCCAGCTCTAAACGATATTACTTCTACATTCGACATCTAATCGAGGTCACAGGAAAGTCGTTCCACTGGCTCAGTGCCTTGATATGTACCTACGTCAATGCCTCGTTTGAGTCTCCTTTCTTTCGAACCGTTCCAACATGCCGGGGGGCTTCGACGCTTATATCAACGAATCGGGCAATTCGCTCCTTCCTCGATGGCAATTCGTACAGCTGTGAGATTCACTATTGGAAGCCACGGGAGCCCCGCACCCCTCAGTGTTTGGAAATATACCAAAGCCAAATGGATCGACTTCTTGGTTTCCCCGAGCATGCTTTCTTCATCAATGAGATTGCGTAGGACGGTCCGTGCGAGCAGCCACATAGAACTCAGAACTCGTTCTCTTGCAGCTTTAGTGCTCTTCTGGTCAGGGTGGAAGCTAGCAAAGTGAGGCTATACAAAAGCTTCATTGGTTGGCCGAACTCAGCTCTAGGCCCCCTACCCCTCGCTGCCGTTGACCCATGCTGGCGCTGCTGCCAATGGCCGCGACAGGGAGCGGAGGCTCATCGCCGAAACCCCAAGCCCCCAAGCCCCCAAATGACGACGAAGTCGTCCCAGGTGAGCCGCGCTGGAGCAAGCATTGGGGTGGGGCTACCGCCCCTAGAGGTGGCGGTAGGCAGCCAAAGGATGTGCTGCGAATGAGTCTCAATGTAAAGCTTGTATGAATGCGGTAGAATGCTTTAGAGATGCTGAGCAGGTGCGGCAGGAGAAGATAGCAGAGATGAAAAGGAATGAGGAGCAGAAGTGGGTGAGGCCCCCTAGTAATATTGCTGCGGGGATCTCCATTCTCCCCAGCTCGCCGGCGGTGAGCCAGTGTCCGCTGGCGACGACGCCATCGAGCACTAACCCCCAATTGAATTAGAGCGATTTGGCTTTTAGAAAGCCAAATTTCCGTCTCGAGTCTGATCTTCAGTATCCTGTCGACCTTGCTGCAATGGTCAAAATGGGATACGGATTCTTAGATTCCTCTTGCCGATCGTTGAGATCTGGTCATCTTGTCCAGATCAACGGTGCTCTGTTCAAGGCGTAAAACTTGATGACTTGTAGATTGTACTTCCTTGATTTGCAAACGCCTAGCCCATTTATGAACAGGCTAATATCGTTCCTCTCAACTGCATGACAAGTTCTTATCTAATAAGGTGGTCTCCCATGCCATGACTAACAGTGAACGACAGTGACTTGACAGATGTGGCTGACAGCGAAGGTCATTAACATGGGGGAGCATGGTCTGTCAATGGGCGACAATGAGAGAGGAAATTATTCTGTGGATAACATTCATACATCTGAGCCAGTGGAATAGGCCAAAAATTAGGCTAAGTAGAATGGTTTGTAAACGGACTAAGTTCATCTATCAACTAGAACAATAGCAGCATCCAGTTTTCTCGAAAACCTGATACCGAGGAGCATTTTTGCATCGCGGCTACCTGCATGCATATGAGACATGGGTCTTCCCCGCCCTCAATGGAGCGCATCTCTATTGTCGAGCTTTTGCCCATTCCTCGAAGAAAATCTCGACGCCTGGTCAACTCGTGCCTTCCTTGCTGAGCAAGTGAGGGCGATTGGGATGCGCATAATGGGGATCTCCTGTTCTCCCATATCATTACTGCTCCGGCCAAAATTCTTTCCGAGCTCTAACGTTTCTGTTCTCCGCAATGGTATTGTCTATCATGGTTTTGTTGGGATTCGTAGCTTCAGTGCCTTTCCTCGCTCATGCATCGCCCTCCGGCTGCAAATGTGTATGTCGAGATTCCTTTCATGACTTTCTACAAAATTTTGTGGAAGCTGATAGATGAGCAGACTCCAGAGGAGAGCTGCTGGCCATCAACCTCTGCCTGGAATGCATTCAACGCTTCGATTGGTGGAAAACTCATCACGGATGTGCCTCCTGCCCTGCCGTGCTACCCGGGACCTGCATTTAACGCCACGGATTGTGCAGCAATTGATGTTGAACTGACAAATCAGACCTTTATCTCCAACAACCCCATCGCACTTTCCTACCCTACAGACTCGTGCCCAGCCATTAATTCGACATCTATCAATGCACCTTGTACCGTTGGGTATGAGCAACCAAACAACTGTTCCTCGCAAAATTCGACAGCAACACCGCGGGCGGCTCAGTGCTCTCTTGGAGATCAACCCGTATACACGGTCAATGCGACGGATACGGCGGATTTGGTCGCAGGTATCAATTTTGCTAGACAGAGAAACATTAGGTTGGTGGTGAGAAATACAGGCCACGATATTTTGCGGAGGTGAACCTATCTGTCGGGTCGAGGCTTCATGCAGGGTCTGACAAATCCCAGGTCGACAGGCTTTGGCAGTTTGCAGGTTTGGATTCGATATCTGAGAACTGGTATCGAGTTTCAGCAGAAATATCAACCGTCTGGGCAATGCACAGCGTCTAATTGGACTGGAAGCGCTTTCACTATTGGAGGCGGTTACACCTGGGAGGATGTCTATCCTGAAGCTGCAGCAAGAAACGTTGTCGTGGTCGGTGGTGGTACTCCAGTACGTAAACGATCTGCCATCCTGTCTGGTCTTCGGCAGCCTAACATACCTAGTCGGTTGGCTGTCTAGGTGGATGGATGCAAGGGGGTGGCCATAGCCCAGCTACACATGATTTTGGATTGGGAGCAGACCAGGTTCTCGAAGCACAAGTCGTCCTGGCCTCTGGGGAGATTGTCACAGCAAGCGCGTGTCAGAACCAAGATCTCTTCTTCGCTATTCGCGGCGGAGGACCCAGCACCTATGGCATCGTAGTGGAAACGGTCATCAAAGCTCATCCTACGAACAGCGTCGCCGCTCAAGTCTTTGGATTCTCACCACTAACGGCAGATGACCTGCCGGCTTTCATGGATGCGGTAGCCGTTATTTATGGAGCTTTTCCCAGCTTATCTGACAATGGCTTCTCAGGCTACGGCTCCTGGTCACTCTATTCGCCGAATCCGCTGGTTTCCAACTATTCAACAGGCTTCGTTCAGACAATCGCCGTTTTCGGTAAAAGCGTTGCAGAGGCAGAAGCGCTCTTTGCTCCTGTGAAAGCCCAGCTGAGCCAATACAACGGCACGAGCCTCTACATGGAATCGAATTACTTCTCCTTTCCCACATACAATGACTACTACTACACTCTCTCTGATGTCGCGTCGCCAGTGGGCCAAGCAGCTGCTCTTGGCTCTCGCTTCCTTGATCGTCAAGCCCTCATAGGAAATAGCACAGCCCTCAAAACCACCCTCGATACTATAGTTGGGACGCCTGAGGAAGCCACGTCGGTTAATATGGTTTTTGTAGGTGGGGGACAAGTCTTCGCCGATGGCAGAGACCCCTACTCCGGCGTCAATCCTGCCTGGCGCCAGACCTACGTTCACAACATTGTCGCCCGCGGCTGGGCTCCCGGTAGTTCTGACGCTACCATTCGTGCAGTCTACGAGGATATAACGTACAACAAGACGCAGGCTATGAAGGACTTGGCTCCTGATACGGGTTGCTACATGAACGAGGCTGATCGATTCGACTCGGACTACCAGCAGGATTTATACGGCACACATTTTGGGAGATTGAGCCTGATCAAGTTGCAGTATGATCCACAGAGTGTTTTCTATTGTCCTACTTGCGTTGGAAGTGAGATATGGACTGTGCAGAGTGATGGACAGCTTTGTTGGGGTGGAAAGGTTGGTGCTCCTGATGGTGGACCAGAGAAGGTCCAACCACCAGCGATTCTTCCAGGGGTCCCAGGTGGAGGTGATTAGGAATAGGCGATATTTCGCGGATTCAGGAGGGTCATGGGGACGGTGAGTTAGAAGTGAGGGCTGAGAGGGCAGACATTTGCAGGTGGATTTTGGTATAATGTTTGGGTAACAGGTGTTTGAAGCTGATTTGGAATTGTCTACTGCAATTGATTTTGTACCAGGATCCTGCAACGAGAACCGCTGTGGTGGTTGCATCCAAATAGCCTTCAGATGCAACATCCACGTTATCTGTCAGCTTCGGCTCGGTTGAGTGACAGCGGGGGGGACTGAACAACGCGATTCCCCGGCTCGCACGTAGCCAACTGATGGTTTGATCCTTCACTCGAACAATTACCAATTCTTGTGACGTCGAGGCTGCTTCTGGCTATACTTTCCGGTAGCCAAGGAGGAGCGATGCAGATCCCTCTTGAACCATGGCCTCTGGTTGGCTCGAACACCCTTCACTTCGAAAAAAGGAGGTTCCCACAGGTCGTACGAAATTTCACACCTTCTGATTCGCTGAAAACGTCCGCTTGGCGTACAGGTGGAGCGCGAGGGTATACATCCGGTCCTGCTTGCATGATGCACGTTGGGAGCTAGCTCAGCGGACAAGGCAGCGACGATGGGCTCAACCATCGGATCACCCCAGAGGGCTTGCAGGTGAGAGAAGTAGTTGTGATTCCGTTTATGTTATATTTACCTATCACTATCCGCACTTCCTACATCGTAGACTCTGCTTGCTTCTCGTCTGACAAATCCCAGCCTCAACCTTTATGTCTTGTTTTGGTTGTTGTACTAGCAACCGTCCTCGCCCATCAGTGACCTACTCAACCCATACACACACGCGTCACAACTCATCTGATCATTCTTCCTCCATATACTCTCATCCCATAGCCCTTGCACCACACTCACGATACTATCGAAGCGGATCAACTTACTATGGCCGGTCCCCACTTGGCCTCTCAACCCCAGTCTCAGGGCATATCGCAAAATCTCCCCATCGGCGCTCTTATCGCTATCGTCTGGTCCAGCGTCGCCCTCGCGGGCGCGTTCGTTATAGCTCGCACCCTCATACGCATTATCCGCGTAGAACGGCTTGGTTTTGAGGACCATTGGTTGTTCTTAGCATATCTTCTTCTTATCATCAATGCGGTGCTGCAGACCTTGCAGGCATGGCATCTTTACTATATTATCAAAGCTACTGCTGGATTGGAACCTCTCTCTGAGGCTGAATTGTTGTGGCACGGGAACGAGTATGTCAAGTACGAATACTGTATTATCGGACTGTTCTGGACAATCCTTTGGAGCGTAAAGGCGAGCTGGCTAGCTCTTTACTGGAGATTGTTCAAAGGGCTGCAAGTCTATCAGAGGTGGTGGAAGGGCGTTGCCGTGTTCATCTTTGCGAGCTATGCTGGCTGCTGGCTAGCTATCTTAGGATTATGCCATCCGGTCTCAGCATTCTTCCATTTTGGTGACTCTTCATGCTTCCTCAAAATCTAGAACGGTTTATTGACTTATTCGATAGGACAATGCGTAAAAGCCAACGATCTTAGGGGCTCTATTATCTCGAACGCTTATAGTACGGCGGTTGATACCTTCACTGACCTAATGCGTAAGAACACATAACCTCTTTAGTGGCTCAGGCTAATTGCTTGCTTTATACTCAGTTATGTGCATGCCTCTAAACATGCTTTACAAGGCCCGCTTTGGTATTAAGCAGAAACTTGGACTGGCAGCGGTGTTCTCTCTTGTCACAATTATCATCAGCGTCGCTATTGCTCGAGCTGCTGAGATCAGTAGGCCCCCACCTAACAATGGTGTTCTGATGGCTCTATGGAGCATTATTGAGTCTACCGTCTGTAAGTTAAAGACATCTATCTTCAATTTCTATTCCCTTCGCTCACCACTCCATACTTTCTAGCGGTAATTGTCGGATGCCTTCCGCCGTTCACAGCGCTCCTAAAAGATCGCAAGAGATTAACCAGACGAAACACACCTGCCTACGTTAATTATGACTCCCGTTCTACGTTTAGGGGTGGAGTTACGAGATCAAATAGCGAAGCAAATAGCACGAATCGCAGGTGGGCAAGCCTAGCTCGGCTAGTAAGGGAACAAAGCCAGCCCAAGCGAGCTCCTGATCATGTTAACTACCCTGAAGATTCGAGATCATATCTTGTGAGTAGGCTTCTGTTATTTTGATGGATTATATTGACAATGAGACGTGTAGAACATCAGCAGGCAGCCAAGTGACACCATTGGGCCCGCAGACATGGTCTAAAGGCTGGGAATTGCACCCAGATCAATCACCCAATGTTGCAAGTCTTTCATCCGACATCAGACGCCTCGTTGTTTCTCAGCCCCTGCTTGTAAGTACTCCCTACTTCGAGGCCTCAACCCCTCACTAATGGACCTGAGCCTAGAAGTGCTGCGGAGACCATAATTTCCTTCGGCCATAATTTCCTGTGGCCTCCATGTCGTCTAGCCTCCATCTCATTTGGCCTCCAGAGTAGTATGCTAGAAGCAGGGGTCGGTTATATGTCTAGGTCATATCGAAACCGAAAAGCTGTTCAAAGCTGCTACGGTGGCTGGAAATTTGAGCGGTTGGATCTGCGATAGACCTATGACATAGTTGAGGCGAGAACAAAAGCATTGTCCTTGAACATAGAAAGAAATGATAGCATTACAGTCATTTTTGCAAATCATGGTCTGTGAACTGTGCATGTGATGCATTCCATTGGTGGATTCTGCTATCCCTTAAGTGGCCAACACTGGCCCACCCCCTCAAACCAATCCACCATTAAAACTGTGGGTTGATACTTAAAGGCCCTTAAAGCTTGTCCCCTAGGGGACAAGATTAAGCCTAAAGATGTTTTCCTTAGGGCTGTCCCAACCCGACTTTAGGGTATCTTTAGGGGGCACGACCTATTAAAAGTGTGGGTTGATATTTAAAAGCCCTTAAAGCTTGTCCCCTAGGAAACAAGATTAAGCCCAAAAGTGCGTTCCTTGGGGCTAAGTCCTGACCCGACTTTAGGGTATCTCTAGAGGGGCACCCTTCTAAAAGCGGCATAATCCCGTAAGTTACCCCTGAAAGGTGGACCTTGGCCACTTAAGGGAGTTCATGGATGGCAGGATACACCAGTGGAATGCAACACATGTCAGACACTAATCAAGGTGTTTCATTCTCATATCCTACTGATTCAAGCTTAACGATGCAATCAATTCCCCTCAGCTCCAGCACTGCGAGCCTCCTCCTTCCCCACTACGTACTCACTGACCCAGCGATCTATATGCTCTAGCAAATCGCCACGCCATTCCAGGTACGCCCCCTCACTCCTGTCCCATCCCCCCGTTAGCACATGCTGCATGGACCACCTCACACACTCCCACTCGTTGATCGCCTCTATTAGCGCTGTTACAAACTGGTACACCTCATCGTCTTTGGTGTGCTCCTGATCGTCTTTGAGACTGGGGAGACGTTTCGCTCCCCTCACATCCTGAATTCTAGAGGATTTGTAAACCTCCCACGGAACGACAGGGTTATCGTAGCCGAATTGAGCTCCGGTGATGTCTATGGCGGAGCATTCGCTGTTTTTGAGAGCTATCTGCAGGATACTGTGCACTTGGAGGGCGTTGTCGGTCTGGGTACCATCGGGAGCGATCATAATGATGCGGCGGGGAGGGGGCTGCACAATGTAGTCGACGCGGGCAAGGCGGAGGAGGTCGTCTGGGGGGTATTAGGCATGGAAAGGGAATCTAGAGGGCTGGGGAGTGTGAGGGAAGAGGAGGATTGGGATGATACTGACCTGGAAGCATATGTTCTAGCAGGCCCCGTGCAAAGGGAATTGCAGTGCTTGAGGCGATGCATGCTATCGCGGCGGCTTTGTCGTCGTCGTTCTCGAAGAGGGTGGAGAGAGGTGGTAGAGATTGCATCTCGAGTTCACTGGCCTGGTGGACGTACATGTCTTTGCCGTTTCTTTCGAATCTCGCGATTGTAATCTTCGATAGGACTTCGTGACAGCATTGAAAGATTAATTCGCACGTGCGACCAGCTCGATATAACGTCCTACGAGCGTCTGCCGCTCGGCAGGCCACTATGTGGGCTCGTTGGTTTTCCATTTGGCAGTGTAGGCTGCAGAACCATGTGGTCGGTAATGGTTCTCCAGTGATATCAGGTGCATTGATGCACCGGTAGCATGGCTGTTGATCATCCACGTCCTTTCCGCAGTTGGCACATGAGTGTATCTCTTCAGTGGCGTCTGAGAGTGTTTCTTCTGGGTTATTAGAGGCCATATTTCGCGATGCATTTGTGTTTCTATACGGGTACGAAGAGAGTTGAAATGGCGAGAGCCCAAACAAACGATCGTTGATGTTCGCCATACGTGGCGAGCTTTACTCTCGCGATGGTACTATCAAGGCAGAAACGTGGACAGCTTGGAAATGAATGAACGGGGTAAATTACCGTATTACAAATACCGACTAGGATTTGACACCCCTTTGCAAGATGATGTAACGCATTATGGTCCTTAATGCATGGGGGATATCTAAGTGATTGGTCAAACCACGGTGGCAACGTGCGTAACAGCAAGCAAAGATTAAGTAAATTAGTCCGGCCTATATCCATCGTTGAGTATGGGCAGTTCATCTCCCAGTAGCCGCTTGAGCTGGGAATTCGCTATAAGTAATCAAAGTAGCAAAAGTGTACCCGAGTCATCTCAGAACTTGGTTTGTGTTATTATGATATCACTTGGTCTGCGTACTCCCAGAGCTTCTGCACCTTTTCTACGCTTCAAAGTGAGATGATGATGTAGCGTACAAGATACCGAGCCCTTGGAAGGCATTCTAGGAGGGTCGGCGGAATAATCTGAGCGTTTGACAGTCAAGCCTGCTCCGGCCGTATACTATCACCTCGCGGAAACAGTGGGTAAATCAAAATTCTCGTAACCGATCTCCTCATAACAGAAAGATCATCGATGATATGCTTAAGGCCAATAAGCACACGCAGCCTCATACAGTAGCTATGACGAAATAGGGTTTAATGATCGTTCGATTTAGTAGCGACTTGTCCACATGATTTGGGAGGTACCATCAGTGCGGTCCGGGGGGGGATTTTGCTTCCCCGATCCTAGTAAAGAACTAATCGATACTAATGAGACACTTGAGGTCGGGGCGTGCCTACTTAGCGCACCACATTGCGTGCTTGTGCTTGAAAATGCTGCAGGAGATGTGGTGAATCTCTCCGTGAAGCTTCACACTCAGGGGATGGCGCACAGGGCTTGGTTCCCGTTGCCGGACTCCCACACAGTCCCTGTAATAAGGTCACGCGATCTGTCGATGGTGCAGGATAGCAGCATAATTTGTGGGAATGCCCCATGGCCTGATTGGGGAGCTGAAAACGAAAGCCCTGTCTGATCGCCTAATTTGATAGTTGCCTGCGGAAGAGAGATGCCGCCTCAGCCATAAGCCACAGGCGCTAATTCTACAAAGGAAGCTAGACCTAACACTGTTAGCTTGTGGCTCAGCAAGGCTCCTTCTCCATCTCAATCCTTCAGCTTCATGCATTTCTCGAGAACAGTTGCCTGGTATCTGTTGCACCTTCCAGATACCCTCAACGTCAGGCACACGTTCTGAGAAGCTTGGGCTAATATTTTATCATGGCGCTATGCAGCTCAAGCAGAAATTTTGCGTAAACGTGCTCGCTCCAATTGCGCAGCAGGCAAAGCAGTGCGCAGATGCTTGCAAGACCGCAGCCCTCCTACCGCTTTGCTATTGGGAAAACTATGACGAGGCTGCCAATCATGGACCTGCCGGACGCGGCGAACGAGTCACACTCTACAAAATCGTTGGGCAGCAAGCCCCCATACTCAACGGTCTTTGGACGCAGCTATGCAAATTTTTCTTTCACGAACTCTCCGTACGCTTGATCATGATGCAAGCGGGATGAATAGGGTCATGTGGTCCTTCAATTGGCCTTTTTTGAGGCCTATGGTAATGATAGAAAACGAGCGCCTTTCTCCCGCTCAATTTACAATACAAATCCCCTCACCGAACATTGTGCACTGACAAGATTGCCCAACTATTTTCAATAACAGACCTCCAGTGCAGCTCTCTCCTTGACCGCTTGACTGCTAATCTTTGCTCCGCGCCCTGTTGCTATCGCCCTACCCGTGAACCCCTGACCGCCTTTCACGATCGACCCTAGAGAACACACTCCAATGTCTAAGATCACAAGCGCCTACAATCACATTCGTCGAGCTTCCCTCAAGAGAATAGGGCGTTTCCACCAACGTTATATCGATATACCTGTACATGGTAGTTGTCCCAGGTGCCATCACTTTCATATCAATTGCCTTGTTCCACACGATCTCACCGCGCACACCAGGATTAAATGTGAAAAATGTGGCCATCAAATGTTTGGGCTTGGAAGAAGCAACACGCAGTATACACTCGCTTCAGTAAATACGGGAACAATGATGACTCCACCCCAATGTGTCGAGGAACAGCCGCTTCAAGCAGGATCCCAGGGTGAGACCGTGGCCGTTGAAGACGCTCAGGACGCAAGCCTCCAATCTGCGAACCCCATTCAGCAACTCTCCTTCGCAGCAAATCAAGTGGCTGAGAGTCCTGAGCATTCGCAACAAGAACACATGCAAGAGCCGCGCAGAGACAATAAGCGGAACAGATTAAAGCAATGGTGTTTGAGCCCGAGGAGGTGGAACTTGCCAATACGAGCTGTGGTCCAGCGTCTGTCCAATGCGCCGCGGGGTCCACGCCCGCCTGCAGGACCTGCCCCTGGTACTGCCAACAACAAATTCGTCAGTACGTTTTCGCCTCCGTCAATCTCACAAAATCGTCCTGAGGATCCTGCGGGCGAAGTATCCGAATCAGTTACCAGGCCAGAGGCTCCTTCATCTAGTCATCAAATGAACCAGCCGGACGAGGCCACTGGGGAGCGGCTCCGCATATCGCGTCAAGAGAAAACAAAGCAGAGGGAAAGAGAGCTAAGGTTTCAATGCCGATGCGGTCAGAAATGCTTCTGTAGAAGCGAGGGCAGCGGCACTTCGAATGTGGCTTATGTTGGAGGTGATTCTCAATCCCGATCTCATACGCATACAGAGGAGTCTCGGTCACCACCCCTAGAGACTAACGGCAGCTCATCTTCTCAGGGTATTTCTCGAGAGACGACACTATCGGGTATCGGCCACCAATTTGACGAGCGTGGGCCGTCAAGTCTTGACACGTTGGCCTTGACCGCTGAGAACCCCCAAAGACGAAGCATGTTAAGCCAGACGCCAACGGTCGACCCTAACGAAAGCTCTATCACCTTATCATGCAGGATGCCAGGTTCCACTATTCGAAACGTTCGTCACCGTTCGCCCGCAAATTCCTACAACGAGACTTCGCGTCAGATCCCGGCTGAAAGGGGAATGGCAGGAGTTTCTGAGTCAAATCGTCATGGGCTCGCTTCTGCTGAATTTACGGTCGGTGCCATTCCAATTTTGGAGCCGGACTCAACTTCACACTCTCGAGCAAGCTTTGGAAGCAGCCCTCGTCATGATAGCCATGTTGACTATGGGTACACTCCTGAAGGAACATCGTTACAAGTCGACGGGATTGCCTCCGAGTATACAGCGGAAGAAGCAAGCGAGGAAGACACTCCCCCTGGGTAGAGGCATGAGAAGATGCATACGATCGCCTCACCTTCCCACCACCCAGAGACTTTTAAACGTTACAAAGCTTGCAAGAGGGCTTCCTATCCAAGGGCAACAACTGCCGCCATAGCGTACACGTCGACCACGAGCAACCCAGACTGTCAGAGAGCCGTAGAACCGCAGTATCGCATCACCTTTGAATCATACAGATCCCAGAGTGCCGGAGTGGCAGAGCCTCACAGGATTACAGCACTTTCTCACAAGGTCGGATAATCCAATCCCAGAATACGGAAAGCTCGATAGGGACCACAGTACCGAGTCAAATATCATACCAGCTTTCGATGTCTTACGTTTGTTGCTTGGACATCCATTTCTTCAACCCGTCTTATCTTTATCTTGTTTTGTTCCAAGTTCTGTTTTGGATGCATGTTACTTGGGTTTTACTTTGGTAACCTCTGGCTATGTACAAGATTCCCGTTGCCAGAAGGAGGTCTGGTTCCCTTTTGATATCCCGATGGTATTGTTCACCTGATTTAAGGCCTTTAGCATGTTTTACTGCACCCGATTCCCTGTATTTCTATATTTGGCTTTCTCAATATGAGGTAGTATTATATCAATTGGTACTATTGTTATGTAATTCAATTACTTGGTCCCTGCTTCATACCCTTTACGCGCCTTTGTTTGACAAAGTGCACTCTCATCATCCTGGACGTTATGCTTGAAAACTTGCCATACCTAATCCAAAGGAGTTATTCTGGCCTCCCCACCTATGCAAATTTTTGCTTGAACTTTGGCCATGCAGGGCTCAACTGTGCGATTCCCGGAGTGGCTTCTAGTACTGTGACGTGGACGTACCCCCGGCGCTGAAACCTGCGATCTAGCTGCTAACCGAAGCCTGTGAAAAGGCTTTAACATGAATGCTCATAGAGAAAGGTTGTTTGATGGACTAATCGGTGCACCCCACCGATATGCGTCATTGGTATCTTATAAGCGAAAATTCGTTCATGTTGTGACGCCCATATACCCACCTTCCCTGGCCAGATAGTCTCCTTTGTAGAGCATAGAAGCATGCCTCACGTACCACCGCGTTGCGGAGTGCAGTGGCGGATTGATCAGTCCTCCATGCCGTCATTGAGACCGTGAAGTTTCCAAGGCACTGATTTCGAGCAGGAGTGGCATCCAGCGATTGGAGGTCGCTCTGGAATGTATCCACGTAGGTGGGAAAAGCGTTCTTGCATCATAAGCCGAAAGAGAATATGAAGCCTTGGAATTTTAACCAATCGACTGCAAAAATGTGCCCGACTTCAGCCCCGTTCTGGCAGGCGATTTTCAGGGCTGTCGTTCCCAAATTAGCCTTGAGCGTTAAGTCAGCACTACAACCGAACAAATATTCTGAAGAGGCAGCGTGATGCAGTGGACTGTAGCTCAAAATTATCTTGTGCCTTTATGTTCAGGCGCTTCGTTCTGAGCGACGGTGCATAACTTCACCCTGTTGATTCCAAAGTCTGGAATTGAATGCTGCAAAGTACTGGGGCGTTGAGGTCCAGTCATTTCTTGGATTCCGGGTCCTACCGATTGCAGTAGTACAAAGACAAGGCTTGCATCGCCCAATTCTATTGCTAAAGGCAATGCTGCTGCTCCATTGTAGTCTCTCGCTCCCATGTCTGCTCCACGAGGAAATACCAGTCTCTGAGCCTAATCCTTGTAATTGCAGTAGATACATGCGATGCCAATGACGCTGTTCGGAAAGTATAGCTCGAGGCGAACGATGCTGGAGGCCTGGAAGAACGTCTTGCCCCATCGAGGTATACATGCGCATCATAGGATCTTGAAGTAGCCTGCGCACCAGTTCTAGATTTCGTATGCTGCAAGAAGCCGCTCGCGAATCGCCTGTTAGATCTCGCTTAAGACATCGCTCTGTGCATCATCGAAATAGACTGGAGAAAGCCATCGTAGTAGGCGTTAGTTGTACTGTTCCTAAGGTAAATCTGGTCGGCGGGTCCGCTCGAATTCAACATTCTTGATGTCATTACCTATAGCTTTGACTTCTGCATACAAACAAATTAGAGAGACTGAATTATCCTACTAGAGGCAGCCTGGTCAGATTATAGTGCAAAGATGAAGGGTGGTAGAAGACCCTCAAACGTACCGAATAGTTGTTGCACATCGCCTTTTCAAAAACAGCCCAACAGCCCAAAGGAGCATTTTGCCGGCTCTCTTCAACCCCTCTTGGACGTCAATTCCATTGCTAAGACTTCCAGGCCTTCCTTAGAGTGGTTGAGTGGACCATTTCCTGGTCCTGAAGAGCGAGACTTCGCAGGCCAATGGTCCTGCACATTGGTTCCATTCGGCAGGATCATCGAGGAGATAGAGGGAACTGTTGCATTCCATCCGTAGATTCTGCCATTCGATAGAATGCCGCCATCCATGGATAGAATGCGACATGGATGGCAGGAACATCAGGGTTCTGTTGCATTCCACCCATGGATACCCGCGTTCCATGGATAGAACATGCTATTGGTTGGGGACCGCCTGCTTCTGGGATCCAACATGCCAGCGCTGACAGGTCCTAGAGGCCTTTGAGGCCAGCAATGCATTGAATGCTCGTTCCTTTCAGCTGAAAGAGAGCTACTGCTGGCCCACACTGCGAGAGTGGACCATGATTCATCACACCAGAGGCACGAAGCCTATTTGCAGAATTGCTGAAGACGGCGTCATGTTTACAGGAAGAAAGGCCATGCAGAAGGCTTAGGAAATCCCTTTTAGACCCAAAGCGTTCGTTCCTATCGCTCTGCCTGCGACCAACCGAAATCTCGAGCTGGAATGGATCTCAAGCTTCATCCCGATACAAGTGCTAGCATTTAACAATGATTAGCAGAAGACTCCTGCTAATGAAGATTGAGTGGAAGCAACGATTTATCATGATGCGCATCACCTCGGACGACACCAGGCACCAGTCACACAGGGTCAGCGCCCCGCATTTGATGGGCGATGAGAGGCCTGTACGGGCGATAGCGTTGAAGCCTTAGTAGATGGACCGCCCCCTAAAATCGGTCCCCTGGGCGACTACGCTTAAATTCCTCTTTCATGAACAAGGGGCCAACTTTTAGGGACCAATCTGGTTCCTGGCTGCCTCCTCCTACAGCAGATCATTACTCATCCATTGAACAAGAAGCATAGTAGTCATCGAGCGTGGGCCTACTGTTGAACAAACAACTATTACAAGTTTGAGGTATGCGCGAGTCTTACAGAGTACCCCTATGTGTCTCTCAAGGTCTCCGGGCTTTGGACTTAACGAACTATGGCCTGCCGCTGCAAGAAGTCTCAGACCTCACTGTCCCACAGACAATATAGCGTGTTGAGAGCAACTAGTCTTATTGACGACTAGTAGAACATGGAAACATGAGCGGAGGCGCTGTTAGAGGCTTTGCTTGGTCGTTGCTAAGCCTCCAACCAAACGCTATCCCAAAGTTGGTAACCCGGTGTACTCCTCCACCGCGTTACCTCATCGAGCCAACGGTGAGCTGCCAGCCTTATCACTGACATCCATATTATTTCCTATAAAGCACGCCCTCCCAAGTCACTGAAGATGTCGTCCTTGACTAGCTGCTTGACGTCTATTCGTTATGGATGACTTTGAAGATATCTTCTCCGCTGAAGCTCTCCTGCTTTGGGCCAGCGACAGCTTCTCTTCCGCTACGTTAAGCCAGACAACAGCACCTATCGCTACTCGTGATGATGTGGCTGTAAATCCAGCTCAACGGCAGAAGCACCTCTCGGACCATCATGCATCCTGTTCAGATCCAACCCATCAGCCACGACAGCTGACCCTTGTCAACGACATTCCAGGCCTGGGTCCATTGGCCCAAAACAAGCCGGAACGTAAGAAGCGTAAGGCTGCGGATGCTATACCGGGATGCACGACTATCAAATCTACCGAGACTCAAGGTTCTAAATCAAAGCGTTCGAAGTTTCAGCCACAACGCAAGAAAGAGGTTGCAAAAACTCGGAGGATAGGGGCTTGCCTGAGGTGTAGGCAACTGAAAATATCGGTAAGCCGTTTGGGGCTCTATTCTTTATGTTAAACTCGCCAATAATTTGATTACACCAGTGCTCTGAGATATGGCCTTGCCCACATTGTCGCCGTAGCAAAAGCTCTTGCTGTGGTCGAGCGTCAAAGTTCAGATGGATGGACTCAGTATCGTGTTCCTTCAACGACGTTGATATCTATGCTATTGGTATGACAATGTTCCCCCTTTTGGTGTTTGCTTCCTGGCTTACGATCATAGATGTGGGCTGCACACCAGAACAGCTGACCAGAAAATTCATAAATGGTAAAGCTATTGACTTCGGAGATGTTGACCTTGCTTTCGAGTCCGAAGTCCTGTGGGATCTCGACGCTATGGTTTCCGAGTTTGCAGGTTGGATGTCCCAAAAGCACGCAGTTCCAGCCTCGACCAGTCGCGTAGGCATTCTATCATCACCCAAATTCACATCACTGCTCCGCCCGATAGCGAATGAAGACTTAATAAGGACTTTCAGACTATTAGTTGAAAGCTCTTCTGTTCTCTACAACTACCAAGGACAGCTCGACATCTTTTGGAACGATTACTGTGAAGATGATCTGGAAAGTATTCGTTGTTTTGCCGGTACATCGGTCCTTCGGCAGCTCGAACGAACATTGAGCAATGTAGCACTTGCTGAGACTTCCCTGAGAGAAATGAAGGCTCTGTTCTTGATCTTGTTTGGAACCATCATCGCTGTGGGATATTCGCGACCAGCTAGGCACAACGACGAGGTGAGTATTCCTATCTGGTGAAACAATTACACAGGAAGCTAAAGTGTATAGCAGCCCAAATCCTCAGCACGATCTTATGGCGAGGCTCAGCAGCAGCTCCTACAAATGCTGGCCCACCATATGGTTCAAATAGCGGAGAGAACCTCTATCTTAGACCAAGAGGCTGACAAGATCTTCCTTATTGAACGAGCTAATCATCTGTGGGATAGAAAAGCAATGTTCGAGTGGTACATGGTCTCGTGCAACTCGGGTGATCTCTCGGACAGTGATTCAAGTGATGAAGAAGGGAACGGCTCAGGCTTCGAGAGCTCGACCTGGGAAGATGATATAGCCAAGGTTTCCACCGAGCCTGATCCAGCAAGTACCCTACAACAATTACCTTATGCACAACAATTCTATGCGTATCAACCGGACCAAATTCTCAATCCTTCATCGCCAAGTCACGGGTATGACGGACCACTCAATGCAGGACCTGAGGCATGGAGTGATCTCTACGGCCAAGATCCTTTCGTTGGTGCAACGGACCAGCTACAACATGTACAAGCATCTCTAGACAGACCTACGCCATCCAATTACTCTGTTTCCGAGGCCAACAAGCAATTCGATGTTTCTCAGGAGACGGCAAAAGGCGGCTTGCACAACCCCATGGATCACACAAGCTACCAGAATATGCAGCACTTCAGCTGTATTAGCTGTCAGGGCGTTCCTGCTTTGTGGCCGGAAGGCTCATTCTGTTTGACCTGCATAAACGTCTTCGATTCAATCCACACGACTAGCAGCGCGGGAGGCCATGTCGAACATACGTCTGAGGACACGGTACCAAAGAATTCCGCGGCACTCTGTCACCGTGGCAACTTGTCCGACGTTCTATTAAGGGAGGTACGTAAGGCCAGAGATGATTATGAACGACGCAATGGGAGAAGGTTGTACCCACTCTACTGCACCGGGTACGTGCCACCCGACCTCCTTCCACCACGCTACGGACTTCCACCATGCGACGGATACGAAGGAGATGAAGCAAATATATCAGATACCTGGGCACGAAAGCCAAAAAACCCGCTGGTTTGATGGATGAACCTTCTTCGATGAAGAGCTTGTGTAGCAGGCATGGGGCCTGCAGGATGAATAGATCCAGGATGCATCCAACAGCTTGTTCTAACGCCGTTCTGGGATCGTCGTCCTCAAATCTCAGAAATCCGACAATTGCCAATGAGTTAATCCAGATAGCAGTCTATACATATAAGAATTCAGAACCCAGATTTCAACGATGCTACATCCCCCTTGCTACCGTACCCATAAGAATCACAGAAGGAATAGGAACAGGATTCTCGCCACCGCTCCTTCCGGCAAATGAGGGCTCAAGAGTACTACACCTGCAAGCCATGTGCCGAAACCATCTGACACCTATATACCCCAAAGGCAGAGCGAGCTGAACAGAATACGAGCAATGATACTCGCATCGCCCGCCGTTGCAGATAGCAACCTTCTTTTGCTGACTTGGCTCTTACAGCAAGTAAGTCAACGTGGAACATGTCACCGCACGGCCGTCGTACCCAGAGAGACCGTCCCATAATCATGCAACTAACGTTTGGGACAAGCAACATCCCTAACATTCCTGATCCTACGGCCAATTCTATGAACAGCCTACCTCCAAATAACACTCATCTACAGTGCCAAACCACGCGAATCTCGAACCCCCCATCTCTGGACCGTTGCCTAAAATCGCATACTATCGTCCGTCTCAGTAAAATTCAACTCAAGCTGACGACGAAGACCGTAGGGGGATTATTGATTGCCTGAGATCTTCGCGGCCATGGTAGCTAGTGGTTCATGAGGATTTGAGCCTCTTTTTTTTTGGGGCGGTCTCAGGTGTGGGGTGGGGTGGTTGGGCAAGGGAAAGAGGGGCGCATGCAGAATGTCAATCTAGCAATCAATGGATGGAATTTATCGATGCTCGACGTGATTTCATCTCCGAATCCAAGCTATATTTGAGTAGGGGATGTATCTCCTATTATTAACTGAAAACCCTGTACAGGAAGGAGCATCGACCCCCTACATAGAAAAAATCCAAAAGGCAAGTATGATCCTGCAGCAACATCGTATGTTCCTCCCTCTTAGCCAGAGGGTGATTGTCCACATATCCTTGCGATTTTTCGACTCAACATCAGCCTCAGTCCCTACATACATCAAGCCCATCATGCTCGAGCGCCCCTTTCTTTTTCTACCATACTCTTCCTACTTCTGCATCCCTCTGCAAATGGAATATCCCGTACCCCCCATCAGAACCCTCATAGCCTTTAGACACTCCCCGCTGTTGTGTATTTCACTAGCTGCGTTCCAGCACCTCTGCTGGCCAGAACAGCACATCAGAGGCCTGAATTTGACAGCCACCCGGTAGAGATGTATATTTCACTTGAGATCTTTGACGCTGGGACCAAAAAGCTTGTTGAGAACTTTGATTGCGTTCGTGACATTGCCGGGCTTGTAGTAGGATAGTGCTTCTGAGGAGGTTGATTCTGCGATTCGAGCCAGGCACGGGGAGGATAAAGGCCTAGTGTCGTATCTCGTGACGATATGGAGGCGAAGATGGAGTCTAGGTTGAAGAGAGCCGGACAATTGAACTTATTGTAGCGATGTTTCCTCCCCAAATACAAGCCTAGCATTCCTAACGGGCACTCCATAGACCTCCACATCTCCTAGAAGCCTGACACCGCCGATTCGTTCCAACAGACCTCCCAACCGTGGTATGGCTGATTGAAAGACCATCTGTTAGACCTTCCTCAGGCCTTCGCCAGCATTGTAGCTTTGCGTGGGCCTCAGGGAACCCTACTCTTCCGTTTGGCAGATCTTCGTGGGCGTCTGCTCCTGCTAAGACGGTCGGTTGCCATTGTATGGAGAATTTGTAAGCACGGGAGGGCTAAGGGGCGCTGGGGGGTTCCGTGAGTGCATTATTCCTAAGAAGATACTTTCAATCTCTTCGAATCTCAAACGAAGACTGAGATCTGGCCAATTTCCGAGCGGAACAGATGTAGCGTTCGGTGGAAACACTGTTGTGATAATTTGCAGGATTTGGGAGGCTTGAATTGAGAGGAGCTGGATCCTTGGCAGGTTTTGGAGTGATGATATGGTGCTTGATGGAGGGGATTGTGTAGTTCGATCAGTGGGCTTGAGTGTAGTGGTGGTAAAAGGGAAGTTGACAGTCCGACGAGCATCCAAATCGCTGGGGAGCAATACAGCCGAGGCGTCGTGTTCGTTTCCCCTCATTGACCAACTTTATGTGACTTGCAAGGTTGGACTGTCGAGAAGTAGTAGAGCTGTGCAATTAGCAAGCGTTTGTTATGCGTGTTGATAAATGTAGACTGGCAGCCCATGAGGCACAAGAGCAGGCATACCGGGTACCGCTGTATGCCCATCCACAGATATTGACCTATTGCCTTCCGGGTCTTCGTTATTCCCGCATTATCGACGCTTCGTGTTAGTTTGATCTTAGCTCTTTACATATTGGCGCTTTCTTGTTGATAGCAAAAGACCAGCACTGACCTGATTGGGTCAAAATAGCCCAGATCGCCCGGCAACGTGTGGACACCTCAATCCTCGAGCCCGTCCTTGGAGGGCATACTGATAGTCGCAACGATGTCATATCTTGATAGAAAATGGGTCGGAAGATCTGCCTTGGTAACTAGGGTAAGTTCAACTCCCGGACACGTCGCACAACTCTCAATCCTGGTCCGTATCGAGACGATCTAAGTCCCATCACCAAACTCAATATTGACCATACTGGAAGAACGAACTAGTGGATCAAGACGACCATCCTGTAATTCTTCCGGAGCGATGTCCGCTGCTATGCTATTGAGGTCCCTCATTATTCCAAGCTTCTGCTGGCTGTCGCCCTTGCTCCCAATTGCGTTATGAGGAGAGTCTGTTCCGCGTGCAAGAGGCCAACTTAGACGCAGTGCCGGCCAGTCTTACTCGTAGTTGTCCATCCAGTCTGCAAGTAAGCTTACTAAAAAGCTACTAGTCAATTGTAGAGTAGGAATGGCATGTCCTTCGGGTGGTAATGGTCGGAGCCGGCGTGGTCGGTGATGTAGCGACTGAACAGAATAGGGATGCGATCACGGGTATTAGAAGAATCAATGGAACCCTGCCGAGAAGCTGGTACCAACCATAAACATGTTCAGAGGCTCGGAGTAACGCAAATCGCTACACAGCATGGTGTAGAATCCTGGCTTTATGCTGTGCACCTCAATACGGATCATTGTGATGCTGCAGACTATGTTGGCAAAGACTCGTGCAGCGTCTAAGGTACCGCGGGACAAGCAAATGGAAAGATGGTTCTGCGTGTACATGAGCGAGAGGTTAGCAACCAGTCACGCAGGGGGCATTCGATATGAGAATACAAGGGTTCTTCCCCAGACTCGGCTGATGCAAATCATAAAGCTTAGCCGAGTTCCGACAGCAAGCACGGAAGCCTGAATATTCGAAGATCGTCTCTCTCTCCCCTATCCTGTGGGTTTCCAGCAAGTTGGCTAGGAAAGGAAGATGTAATGTATCCTGGCGCAATGTCCTGGACTATCCACCTGGCGCGTGCTTGGGCCGTACCCCCGTAGAACCATTGACAACTCGCCTATGACAAGGATCCTGTGAAGTTGCCAATGGATATGATCATTGGTGCATACGGATCGTCATGATATGTCGCGAATGGCGGAGAAGGAACATTCGTTGGGGAGATTCGGAGGTGATTCGCTTCGGATTCGATCCTCGCAGGGGGCCACAGCGTAGATTTTGGCGTGCTCATGAAAGACATTCTTCGTGAAGTGGATCGGCCTTCTGCCGAGGGAAGGCGTTGCTTGCTCTGTGTGATTACTGAGGTGGAGAATTGGGCACTGGTCAGTGGCACTTAGTCCAAGCGTTGGGGGTTTTGGCTTTGATCTCCCCCTTGCATATAAGATAGCATGGGTATTGCGTACAACGGATAACATGTGCTACTGCCTCTGATGTATTGATCAGCCCCCTATTTAGACTAGAGAAACGTTCAAGAGAATGGGGCATGCCCCCCGCTGGTCCCTCAATTAGATCCAACCACTCATCCAGACCAATGCGTAAGCTTGCAAGACGACACATGTTCATGAACACATTATCATATGTTGTTCATGCATTGCCCCGAATCCCATCTCCCAGTCACTTTAGCGAGGCATAAAACTATCCGAAGCGGTAGACCTGATATCCATGAATATCCCCCCGTCACTAATGAGTGGATTTTTCAGGTTATCTACACCCACCGCCCCCCTTTTCCTCTCAAGGCGAGAATTTGCAAGCGTCTTTGCAGACTCATTCTCTCTTGCCCTTAAAATCAATTGCCTAGGGGTAGGTTGCAACGGGACACCAATGGTAGTGCCGTGAGCCATCGGTTCTCGATTGTCCATATCATCTCTCAATGCCCTGACCTGCTTCTTTATCTCCCTCCACAATTCGTATTTATTCAGTTCATTATCATCATCATCGTCGTCGTCGTCATCGTGCCGATACCCATTTCCGCCACCTAACGCATCCACAGCCTCGCTTCTCCTTCCCGCGATTACGACCAATGTAGCCACAAATGCCTCTTGCAGGTACGCAAAGCTGAATCCATCCGTGATACTAGCAATGGCAGGGCAAAGTTTCTTCGGGAATTCGATCCTGACATCATTTTTGGCAAGCTTGGAGCGCCAGTAGGAGCAATAGAGAATACGTTCGGATTCAGAGGGAAGGGGGAAGAGGTATTTGCGGTCGAAGCGGGAGGGACGGGAAGAGAGGCCAGGATCGAGTCTGTCGAGGTGGTTGGTGGAAGCGACCATGAAGATGCCATCGTTGTCTTCTGTAGAGCAAGGAACGTCAGATGAGAGCTGCTCACGGGAGAGAGGGGTGTGAGCCCAGAGAGCCATACCTAAGCCGTCTACTTCGTTGAAGAAATAGCTGCGAGTTTTGTTTGTGACAACGGTGTCAATATCTTCGAAAATGAGCAGGCATGGTGCCATGTAGCGTGCCTGCTGGAAGACGCTGCGGATGTCATAGGTAGATGGCGCATGCTTTACATACAAACTTGGAATGGAGTCCCCAATTTTTTTGAACAACGAATTCATCAGGGCCTTGATGGAGATCGTTTTGCCATTCTGAATACCCCCATTGTCAGTATCTCGCTTGCTGGATATTTGAAGGGCGCTCACCCCAGCTGGACCATGGAAGATGACCCCACGCTTCCAGGGAATGCCCAGATCCTTGTAAATACCCCTGCTATCGAAAAACTTGTGCATAAGTTCCGTGATGGCCTTCTTCATGTCCTCGTTCAGTATCACATCGTCCCAACTGGCCGTCTTGACCTGCTCGTACAATTTCTTGCTCTTTTGCCAAAACCCATCATACACGTATACGTATTTGTCATCAGGTATAGGAGTCTGCCACCTTCCAACCGTATCGACCAATCTGTCCGTGACGGTATTGCGGGACATCGTGTTCTCTCCCTCCGCAGGCTCTTTCAGGATATATTGGTAGGTCTGGAGGCCAATCACAACCACATAGACGATGAAGAATTCACTACCCCAGCTATAGAGATACTTGGCGAATGTGCGAGCTTCAGCGAGCCCAGCTGGAACGCCGCTGCGAGGGTTGGGGTATATGTAACTGAGGATGCGTTGGACAGATTCATCTTTGATGTCGAGCTTGGCTGTGGCATTGCCAGCAGCGGCAAAACGTAGCAAATCGACTGATAGACTCATTAGTTAGGGTGACAGTAGAAAGCATATCGAGACATACCGTTACCGGCATTCGTAACGGTTAGAGCTAGCTCGGAGTATTGACGGCGAAGAGCAGCCTGCAGGTATGTGTGCGGATTATAGACCTTTCCGGAGTTGATATCTACGTAGTCATCAAGAATCTGGTGGTGGCTCGAGGTGCTGACAAGCGTGAAGGCTTCAGAGTCCGACATAGTGCCAGCAGTTGTGGACTTAAGCTTGTCTAGTATGTTCTGGACAGGCAGTCATACTAGATATGCAGGAGTGGACAGAGGTAGATAATGCGTGAGAGAAACTAGTCATCACATGGAAGGTAGGAATGGCGAAGCACAGGCAGCAATGTACTCCGTGTTGGATTCCTTGCAGGGGGGATCATCCCAGCTGCGCAGTGGGAGCTACCCCCTTGGTGTTCGAGATGAGCGTATCGACGCAGTTGGGCATCCTACGAACATTGCCCACCGGCATCGTGCATTAGGCGTCCCTTCACAAGCATACGTGTCATGGTAGAAGTAGTATCAGATCATTATAAGCGAACGAAGGGGCCTTTCGTGGAGGGAGGCCCTACGGGCCAAGACGTTTCAGAGTTCTAGCCTAAGACCTCATTGCCTCTAGATGAGGTTGCATAAGGTCTCTGAAGTCTATATAGCGTTGGCGAGGGATGCAAAAACCATTCCAATCTATAAGACATTATACAATCCTGACAGAAGAACTAGTTGCCAAATTCAGCAATGTCATTCTGCTGCTGCCTTTTTGTGCTCCCTTTGTGTTCTCTTGGGGATGGCTTGGTGCTTGCTTTCGCTTTTTGGGCTCGGGCAAAATCATAATAAGAAGCAGCACAAGTTGAATGCTGATCTGAGAACAATTCTTCCTGTTTGCTCATTTATGTTATGTCATACTCGGCCTCTAACCTCCGATTTCTCTGACCTTTTAAGATATCTTTACTCTGTGATGTGTTCTTAGTGGAATACTCACCATATATCTATTAGTATACTAGCTATTGCTGCAGGAGCTTGGTGCTGGTGTAGCCATTTTCTTTGGACCTGGCGGCCTAAGAATTTGTATTTTTGTTTATAATGAGATTACTTTTTAATGAGGATACATCACTTCGCTCCCTCGCTGCTCTCTCGTGCTCTACCATGCTCTGATGCTCCGGATATGAAACCTGACGCTTACTGAGGGGAAGAATCCCTGGGCAAGGAAACCCCCTTCCATTCCTTCGCGATCCTGTTCCGAAAAGGCGTCGAAAGCCCCCAATTTTCTGATTGGATTCCCTTCTTAAGGGGGAGTACTCGTGGTCAATGATTTGACGGTTTCAGCGTTTCAAGATCCCTGGATGAGCTTAAGATTCCCGTCCCTAATGACTCCGGAGACTGTTAATGAGTCGGCTGCTTGTAGCCTTGTTCTCTCCATGCTTCACAGTGCCCGCTACTGGTCATTGATACCCAGATCCCCCCTCCGTCGATATGACAAGGAAAGCCCCAGGCATCGCTTGGCCTCTGACGTTCAATTTCATTTATGATCGCGTCGCAAATCTGCGTCTCAGAGCGATGATAGACATCTGATACTAGCTTGGTCTTTGCTTCCGCTTCAGGGCAAGGCTCAGTGTCACCAGCAGGCACCCAGTAGTGCCCACAGGCAACAGTATAATATACACCCTGTCCTCCTCTTTAGGGAATTGGCACATAATGACACCAGGGTTCGATTAGTTTGATGGCGAATGATGTGAAAACGACGGCTGGCCAAAGAAGAGGTGAGCAGTCACTAATGATCAAAAACGCCGAGCGCTTTGGTCAGGGGCTAATTCGTTGGTGAAAGTACATCGTTTCCATTCTACCCTAGCGGACATACCCAGACATATATCATCATCGAAATATTTGGTCATGTTATTGACGAGTATACCCATGGAGCTGCGCCCCTTAGCATCGCCACAGATGCTGCTTCTAAGGCGGGCTATGCCACGGAAGCTAGCCCGGTTTGTTCGGCACCCAGGCGCAACCAGGCAGCTTACCTCCGACATAACATCTGATTGGTTGGGCCTATAAACAAGGTAGTCTTACTCCCATGATACTAGACCGGCCCTTCTTCCTGCAATAACGAATCTTTATACCCGGTTCTGTGTCGACGTGGTGGAGATAACCCACAAACGACCGCTTTCTAGGAACAGTCGTTTTCGGTCACCTTACGGCCCATGTCGCCTCCTTTGAAATGTGATTCTCACGAGAGTCCTGAAGAACTCCAATCCACTGCAGGCCAGAATGAGAGCGATCAAGATGTAAAAGGTTCGGATCAATCTAAAGTCCTGGCCTCGGAGAACTTTGAGGAATCTGATCTCCATCATTACTTCCGTTCCAGCTTGAAGAGTAACTCCAGAGCTGAGGCCACAAAACAACTTCTGAGCCGCTTGATGACGAGTGACTCGGCAAAGGCAGAGGAAATACTCGCAAAGGAATTTGATCGGGGCCAAGACGGCGGACTCTCGAATGGTGTCTCTGACATTGATGCGGCAGGCAATGCGATAATGGAAAAGCAGACGCGATCCCCCCGTGAATTTTGGCAACTGCTACGAGTAAGGCTACCTCTCTGAAAATGAATGGCTAAGATGAGATGGCTTACGTGGAGGCCTTGACCTTAGCGCACAAACGCAGCAAGTACTACTGCAAGCAAAGATCCCCCTGATTCACTAGCCTTTGGTCGGGTGGTTCGAATTCATACACTCACACCTTTAGTCACACTACAGCTTCTTGTCTGTCTAGGGACCGATTTCGACCTAGAGCGACTTTTCTCCACATTTATCAGTGAAGGACCCTCCCGCGGTTACCTTCCACAGCCAGGCTTTGATTCGGGACGAAGACATACCTGGTCTTTCACAATGAAGTACTACTATCTCGGGCCCCATAAAGCGACAGTCTTTCCTGGACAACGCTCAGCCGAGTTCCATGATTGCAAGGGGAGTCAGCGCATATATCGTGGTAGCTCTTCGGTTGCGCTCAGGCTTGCTGGAGATGGAGCAGTTTATACCTTACCCTGGCGACTACTGATAATCTCATGTAATCAGCAACCCCAACGGCCATTGCCTGGTCTTGTCAACGGAATTGAGGCTTATCTCTGGGCTGTCAATAATGAGATGACCGGGGTCAGGAGACAGCTGCGTGACGTTGCAGAGCAGATATTTTCCACCACAATACCCTCCGTTAGTCTCCTTCTCTTTCCCCGTTCTCCGTTTTAATGAGTGACTCAAGGCGCGGACAAATTGCACAAAGCAAGAATTCAATCCAGTCCCTGTTGCCTTCGCTGAGCATTGTCTAGGATGAAATCTTGTTCAACATTAGGTTGAAGGAAGCACCCCTTTTCGAAGATTCCTCCTATACCAATTCTCGAACGTACTTCTGGGGGTTGCAATCCCTCCGCACTTTAAACAGGGCCATTTCCTCTCTCATCGGTGCCTGGGAATATTATGAAAACCCTGGGATCTTGAACCTCCTCCAAGTGACGGAAGAAGAACGGCGAACCACCTCAAATGACGCCTTTCGTGACCCTGTGAAGCGTTCTATGAGTTACCTTTCCGACATAAAGCGTCAGACGGAGCTACTGAAGAGTATGATTGAGTCGAATAATGCCAAACAAGACGAGATACTGGCATTGCGTGACGGGGTAAGTCTTTTTAAAATGGAACAATGATAAAGACATGCTTTTCGGTCGTCCAATGAAGCCAAGTTTGCTGACGGGAATGCAGCTATTTAATGCATCTGCAGTTCTCGAAGCCAGAAATGCTATCAAACAAGGCGAGAACATCCGCATCCTAACAATCATATCCATGATATTCCTGCCAGCAGGGTTCGTGACTTCTATATTTGGTATGCAGATTTTGCCCGCATCCACTGGTATGCTCACATTCGCTATCGTGATGCCAACTGTGTGCATTCCCACGTGCTTTATTATGTTGAGCTTTTTTGGTAGCAGTGTAGGCGTCAACATGCTGAGGGTTCTTGGCTCACTAAAACATCGAACGCGGCAGCAGGATCTCGAAGAAAACCTTGTGAATACAAGTAAGAAGTAAATAAAATCATTTATAGCAAGAAAGATTTGATCAATACCGCCTATCAAATTTACTAGCCCTTGGTCCCTTTTTAACCCCTAAATAACTCCGCAGGGGACCCCTTAAGAACCCCCTAAGACCCCCCTAATAGCCCCCTAAGAGAGCCCTTAAGCGTCCCTGGCCAGGACTCCTCTAAACTATCCGCAAAGCTGCCAACGCGGCGCGGCCCGCGCTGTGGGCTACCTACCCATCAAGAAAAGCTTTTCTTCAATTAAGTAAATGCTTCAATAGACAGGTTGAAGAATGTCCTAGAGTAAAATAACAGACTCCAGCGATGACATGGTCCTAACCACATAGACGTAGTGCGCGGCGACTGAAGTTGAGCAGCCATCCGGCTCATGGGTACATTCATTTTGCGAAAGATAAAAAGATAGTTCTCTAGCGAAAAAGATCGCTACCATGAGTTCTTGGAAATGATGGAGAATGATGCATAGTATTGTAAAGGAAGAAGACAGAAGAGTTCTTAGAGGCAAAACTACAACTGCAATAAATTCTCCTGGGCAAAAATATAAGTGACCAGACTGGGGTTCGATCCCAGGACCTTGTCCGTGTTAAGGACACGTGATAACCAACTACACCATCCGGCCTTGGATGTTATATTGTACACAGCATAAACCAATATATAATTAATGTCAAAATTTTCATTTTCTCATGCGCAAAAATATAAAATAAGCACCCCGTGCCGTTAGGCTAATTGCTGAAAATTATTCTACAACAATGGTCATTAAAGTGGGTAATGGAGAATATTTACAAAACAATCTTGCCTGCCTCGAAGAAGAATAATGTCAGATTCGCAATGATACGCGTGCTGCGATGGAGATTCTTCATGCTATGTCAATCTAGTAACAAACACGGTGTTTACATCAAGATAAGCTCTAAACCAGTGATCTATGGGATAGCCAACCCAGCATCGACAAAGCCATCAGACTCGAGTCCTACCAGCCCTTCAGCAACCGCATAACCAACAACCGAAAAGCTTGCTCATATTACAACAACTAGTCTTCTCGAAGCTGTGGGGTACTATTTGATCGGAGAGATTTTTGCTTCTCCTTTGAACTCTGTCAAGTCTTCTTGCACTCAATAAAATCACCTGAACGTGTTCCACTTGGTAAATTCCCTGCTCTCTACGCACTGCAATCTTCCCGTTCCTAGACTTCGCAACTTCCTCGCAATCTCCCCGTGCCCATTCTTCTCTGCAATGTCCGCCGGATAGCCACCCACTCTGTCGCCGTGCGTCGGATCCGCTCCCTTTTCGAGCAAGAGTTCCACAATCGCTAGGTATCCGTTGGCTGCAGCCTTGTATAACGCTGGTCCTTGATCAACCAACTTCCTGTCGTCATAGCCACCCCATTCCTCAGTTTCCTCCAATGCCAAGTCCCCAGTCTTCTCTCCGTGCTCTAACAAAAGCTTGACTGCCCCAATATTCCCGTTCTCGGCTGCGGCGATCAAGGCTCCAGTCCCCTTAATAACAGTGCCTCGCGCAAGTAACAACTCCACCATTTCCAGCGACGCATTCGGGCCTACAATGGCCCATACCAATGCTTCGTGACCGATATTGGAATCCGCTCCTTTGTCTAAGAGGAACCTTGCGAGGGCAATGTTGCCTGTATAGCATGCTGAAACGAGCGGTGATATATCTAGCTCGAGGTAATCTTTCACATTCATGCCATTGTCGAGAAGAACGCGGATGGTTTCAATTGACCCCGAACAACAGGCTGCTTGAATGACAGGATCAATAAATTCCTCTGGGTCAAGCTCCAGGCCTTTGGAGAAGCAGAAGGAAAGAATGGAAGAGTGTTTGTTCTCAGCGGCGACGATAGCCATTTGCGTGAGTATATGGTTTTCAGTCAAAGGATGCTGAGCGAGGTGCTCTGTGTAAAACGACCTGGCCTGAGGGAGGTCACCGGTGGCACATGCGGTCCTTAATTGAGTAGACAATTCAGCCATGGTCGCGCACCGATGATGCAGAGTACAAGCTGCGATTTGCAAGAGACGTAAATCGACCAAGGAAAAATCGAAACCAGACCACGATGAACGATGGTATAAAACGTCGATGAGACGCGCACAAGGGATATGGGTTCTTCTAATGTGTTAGCACTAGGATTCTCAGCTGGAAACCTTGGTTAATTAAAGTAATATCGCGTGCCTAACACAGCCGTATTGTTAGAGGTATAGCCCTGCCCCACTATTAGCTTGCCACCATCAGGTATCATCGTGTTATCCTATCCATCATGTATATTAGCAGCGACTCCCATAGCTTCTAGCACCTCAGGCGAGGCATCCATCTTGCAGCTCAACACCTGCAACAGATATTCTGTCAGTAGTCTTATTGAGATGTCTTCGAATAGTAAGATACATCCTTTAGATGGAGGTCTTTAATGTAGCGCTCGGGGTTGATCTTTCTTGTCAACCGCCATGTGTAGACTTGGCAGCTAGTCCCATTCAGACTTCGCCACCTGTTACCACAGTACATACCGGCTAAATAATCAACGATGTGACAAACAATTCAATGCTTCCGTGGCTGTTGCGAACCCTGACTGGAGAATTACAGCTACCATGATGCCGTACAGTGAGAAATTCTTCGAGCTTCAGCTATTCCAAGCCCTGGATCTGGACTGCTGGCCTGAAAGCAACTCCAGTATTACATGGTGACATGGATGCTCACAACCTCGAAGTCTTAGCTATCAGCTTCGACCACTCATTGTACCATGCCAGCATTGCCTCATTAAGCATCGTTCGAGCCTCTTCAACGGTAAAAGGCAACAAGGTCTGGAGCTGCACGTCCCTTTCATTCCCATTGCGGAATTCTATGAAGGTTCCTCCACTGACCACAGCACCCGGATCCGTTACACAATTCCTGCAGAACCTTGCCCAGCTATCATAGCATCGTCTTGCCTGTCTAGATCGACTTATGACCGGAAGAAATGGAAACCGGTGTGGCAGTGCCTCGTACTGTTCCCACACCACTTTCACACCTTGGCTAGCCGCCTGCTGAGCCAGCACCTTCCCATAGTCAGTCGTCAATTCCTCTCCGCAGGCCAGCCAGATGGGTGGTGCGCCTTCCCAGTTCTTAGCCATAGCCATACTAACAAGTGGATGACTGGGAGCCAGATCATGACAGTATACGTTTGATCGGGGAGGAACTGCGGGCCAGATCTCGCACTTAGGGTAGTTGGGAAATAGCCATGGAAGTCTGGCGGGACCAAAGTGATCAAATTTCTCATTCTCTACAGCGGAGGGAAGGCCGATTGTGTGATTGTCATAGAGGCTGAGGACAGCTACACCTGCAGGCAAGGGGAATGATATGGCTTGACCATGAAACATCACGGGGTACATTGGAGCTCGTCTTTGCTGGTAAAGAAGGAACTGGGTGAGTGCGAGGCAGAGATTGCCGCCTGCACTATCACCGGCAAGAACTATACGTGAGGATGGAATGGCTCTGTGCGAGGATCCAGGTGGAGGATACAGCAACGACAGGTAGGCGACCAAGGTGTCTAGCAGGGCTGCTGGAAATGGATTTTGTGGCGATAGGCGGTAATCGATGGCGAGACAGCAACTGCCGGAGAGCTGAGATAGCTTACTTGTTGCTGGACGGCTGTTCGCAGAACTACCCCAACTACCAGTTTGAGACTCAGTTCATTGCAGTACATGGCTAGAGCATGAATTTTGTTATTCAATCTAAACGTTCTCACTTACATGAATCCTCCGCCGTGAACATACAATATGACCATCTCGTCCTCCGCAGTCCCAGCCAAATGTTGAAACGATTTAAGGTCGACGGCCTTCGCTCCATCTGCAACAATCTTTTCATCTTTGCGACACACTAGCCATTCGCCTCTGACAGCTTCGAGGTTTGGTACCACGTACTCAATCTTCCCTAGTTCATCAATGGTCTGGAGAAGCAATTTGCGTATATCATCCTCGTTGGGGCGAGGAAATTCTGCAGGAACACACAATGTAGGACTTTTGACAGGATACGCTCGAGAATTCTGTACCTGAAGCTGGGAGATGGTGAGCGGAGGCTCGCGGAGCGTCTGACTGCGCACTGCGGCTATAGCCCGGGCGGTCCCTTCATCCCAAATCTCCACAGGTTCGAATTGATAAGCGCCTTTTTGCATTGTCACAAGGAATATAATGGGTGATCGAGTAGTGGATGAATGACAAAAGGGTGCAGAACCGCTTAGCGGGGGCCCCAAAGCAGTGAGAAGAAGAAGCGGGCTTCGCTAAACACCTATGTAGGTAGGACTTGGACTGCATGACACTAAAGGTCAAGGGTCTGGTGTGGTGACATTGGGGCGCATTTGGTTCATTCTTAATGGTTCGATGAATCAAGCTACACAGGAGATGATAAATGCACTGGCAGGACAAATTGCAGCGTGGTGCATATCGGCTTCTCCGCTGCGCATCATGCATCATGCACCGCTGATTACAGTCCAATGTTTCTACGGCTATCGTGTGAACCAAGTCTCAGAAATCAGTCAGCGGAAATTGTTTCTCAGGACCAATGACTGTGCTTTGGTTAATGATTGCATCGTGAAATGAGTAAGGCAGTCTTGACAACGGTGCAGCGGCCCAAAGCAAGCTGTGGCAGGAGGCTTCCGGATTCTCCTCCTGGCGGCCCAATGCTCTTTGTCTAAGTGATCTGGGCGGACTTCTTGCGCTGTTGTTTGGGGATTTTAAAGCGCCCCTCTGCCATTAAGAGCTCTTGATAATCCTTTATCGCTCTGCTCTTCCTTATGAGTTCCGATTTCATTCCCTTGGTGCTTGCATCGATGAGCGTCTGCCAACTAGGCTTCAGCAGCGAGGTTCGAAATGCATTGCATCAATGGGTTGCGTGGTATATCTTTGAACCAGCTGCTTGCACAAAAGCTTGAGCGCGTACCCAGACAAAATAGGGACTTGTGTGGACATGAGACAGTTGAGCACCAATTGACGCTCAGAGTCTCTCGTAGTCTTTGGTCAATCATTATGGCGTATTATATTCGGGATTTATCCAATACCATCGTAGGTAAAGCCTACCGTGATGGCAATAAGTAACGCTCGCTTGCTTGCTCAAGATGTATGAGAGCAGCCAGCTGCAAGTACGCATGCGCAACATTTAGCCCAGCTCCCAGCTTCCGAACCGGACGGCAATCGCTAACCCTAGGTTCGGGGTGTATATAGTATATATATATCGTAACTCAACGTGGCGTGTCTTCCAAGATTCTTCAACTTCCACCCGCTTCGCGATCTTCAGTCGTGCTCTCATTCCTCGCATCCTCGGGCTCCTCGTTCTCCTTTTCCAATTCCTCTTTTCTCGCCTTCAATTCCTGACAGAATCGACTGTTTGCTCGAATTCGGTCTCCGTACTTGATGAATGCGAATGGTATGATGCACATAGCCAAACTAAGGAACCCAAGAAAGCTACTCGCCCATGGGATAGTCAATTTGGTATACATGGGATTTGCAGCCAGTGGAAGTAAGGCGCCGAAGATTGAACGAGAAATACTCGTCGCCGACATGCCACTGGCGGCGAAGATTTCGTACGCGTCGGTGATGTAATTCAATAGAGCCATGAAGATGAGCATGAATCCTGCTCCAAATGGTATACCAGCGAGCATAGGCACGATCCAATGGATATGAGGAGATGCCGTCCAGCCTAACCAAAAGAGCGAAATGACGTAGAGCGGACCACCTAGGCATGCGAGCGGAAGGCGGCGATATTCCTCGATTGAAGCCCATGGCGCATTTGCCTTCTTGGCGCGTTGTAGCACTCCATCGTAATATATGAATATACCAAGAGCGATGACGGCACCAACGATTATTGGGAGGAAAGCGAGGCCAGCGACCCCTGTGTTCATGTGATAGATGCCTTCAAATATCAACGGGTATGCCTCGAAAAAGAGATAGAAGATCGCGTAAGCTATGGAGAGGTACATGCATGTAAAGAGCACGATAGCTTCATATACAATCATGTGTAGAGGGCGCATGAGGGTCACTGTGGCCATTTGTTTGGTACCTTTCTTCTCAAGTTCGATGGGCGCGAAAATGTTCGGATTACCAGTTTCTTTGCGCAGGCGTTTTGCTCGTCTTTTAAGGAGTTCTGGGCCGTAGGTTTCGGGAAGGAAGACAAGGAAGACCAGCGAAGCTCCGGCAACGATCAATTCAACCCAAAACGTCCAGCGCCAACTCACAACGGAGACGAAGCCAGATATGATGGGTGATAGGACAGGGCCGCAGGTGGTTGCCTAGATGCAATTAACTCAGACTGTCTTAAAAGCAATTTGCTGACTTACAGTCATAAAGATCGCCATTGCTCGTCCCCTAATGACAGGGTCGCCGAATACGTCCGCGTATAGTCCGCCTATCACCGCTATTGCACTGGATGCCATGATACCACAGATGAGACGAAACACGAGGAAGACGGGCCAATTGGGTGCCACTGCACATGCCAAAACGAAGATGGTAAAGATGACGAAACTTGAGACCATGATGATCCTCCGTCCGTACGTCTCACTGAGAGGACCGAAAAAAAGAGGACCGAGTACGTAGCCGACCAAGAATAAGGATATTGGAAGGACAAGCTGTTGGTCGCTTGTGACATTAAAATATGTACCAATGTAGTTGATAGCTCCACTTGGTATTGTAGAACCTAAGGTGCTGTTGACGACTGCTATGATCCCAGCAAGTAATATGAAGAATTTCCATCTCTGAACCCACATTAGCCCAGCCTGCATTAAAATGTCTACCCCCAATATACCGTACCGACGACCAATTATAGGGATTTTCCGGGTCTCCATCGCTGAAGGAGAGTACCTGTCTTTGTGGTTCTCTTGAGCCGCCTTGTATGTTCGCCTCTTCATGTCTAGGCTTTTCATTCGCCTTCTCGTCGATTATGGGGGAGGATAGAGGCCAGTCGCCTGTAGAATGGACGTCTGGCTCCAATCAGTCTATGATCTCTTGCTATCGAGTGGTTCACTTGCCTCCATCTTCATTCTTCGGGCGTTTCAAAGGGTCCTCGGCTGTCTGGTCCCCTACCCAGGTGCTCGGGGACTCTTGGCTGCAACAAATGGGACTTTCGAGTCCCGGAATGCCACAGGAAGCGGCCATAATCCCTGAAAGAGTGCATGGACGCTCTCAACCGCAGGTCTTTAGGAGGGAAAGTCCTTCTCAGGACGATTACACTCGTCTCTCGTCCCTGTGGAGCCATGACGATGTTGATTAGGTTTCTCATTAGTACTTAGTAAGGGTTGACGAGGGACTGCTTGGCTTCTCGCTGGGTAAGGTAAGGTAGGCAGGTGGGGAATGACGGCAGGCCGCGGTTAATATTGCACACCAAGTCTGCTTTTGGAAAGAATTCAATGCAATAGACGCAAACCAACCAGTGCCGTTTTGCCTAGACGCGGAGACATTCCGACATCTTGGCATCTGGCATTCCGTTTTCGGCAGATGCAAGTCGGGAAAAAGAGAACCATTGGACCAAAGGGGTAAATGCTCTCGGCTTTCCTTTATTCATTGCATTAATTATTGATATCTGCGTTAACTTTCTAAGTTGATGCTCTTCCCAAATCTAGCATACAATTCGACCTTTAATGATTCCATCTCTTCACGTATGGTGCTCAGTTTGCTTTCAATCGTCGAGACCGATTCTTCGATTTTGGCCGTTGACGAACTAAGCATCTCTTGCACTTCCGGTAACGGCACGGATATAAATGTATCTCCAATCTTATACCTTGGATTGTATCAGCAAGAGACCTCCTCATTGCTGGGACTCTGACATACGGGATTTTGTCTTCTTCGTCAACCAACTCCAATTCATTCGAAAGCTCCTCTAAGTCTTCCTTATCTTTCTGAAGAACCTGTCAGTTTCGCCGTCATGGCTGGCGGAGGAGAACGGTCGCTTACAGCTTTGACCTTCAGTTCGTCTTCTAATGTCATTTCACGTTGGTGTAGTCTGCTGAATTTGTTGATCTTGTCTTGATCTTCGCGCCGTACTTCGAGCTCATCCTTCCCGATTGCGGCCTCATCCTCTCTTGAGAGCTAAGTACCAATAAGCGCTTGGCATTCCTGTTGGGCGGGAGCATGGAACAGACCATCCTGCGTTGCATAATGGACTTTTGATGCAGGGACCTAGCAATTCCGAAGTCTTTTCGCGTGGATGAAAACGACCAAATTAATTCAATTAAACAGCCGGGTAGCAACAGAGAAAATCGATCCAACACAGATGCTCAGCCTGGCTGTTTGGCTTCGTGTTCCGCTACTGTTCCAGCTTGGATGGGTAAGGTACTGGAGGATAAGGGAAGGTAAGGCCAAGACCGACCCTACCCAATGATCTGCACTAGAACCATATAGGTAAGGCGTCGCTCAGATCTCGGATGAAACCCCGTTATGCCCGTTCTTCGAACTTTCACCGTTCGGTCACCGATTGTGTACGCAGTATGGAACGCTCTCTGGATGATTCTAGTGAGACACGCCTTCAACAACTAACAGCTAACAACAATCACAAATTATAGTGAAAGATGTTCCAGATTAATCAGAGCTCGAGAAGAAGATCTGGATGCACCCGGCTGGCCCGTGCTGATCTGATCATTTCGACCACAGCGAACTACTGCAGCAGGATTAGACTTACCTTAGCGTTGCATCTTATCAATCCCAAAGACCAAAGACCGTGGACCTCGTTATCTCCCACTTCCTGCTCGCGAGTGTTTTAGCCAACGCCTGAACGCCGCCCATCATCCCTATCTCTACCTACTCCCGCGAATGAAGCAAGGAGTCCCTGCGATCGCCATGTGGCATTCGGTACTAGGTTCATGGGCTGGCGGGGTCGATTCTCCTGCATAAATGCTCCCCCGCCTCGCTGTGGCCTTGCCTTCCTGATTATTATCTGCTGCGAGTCACTCCCTAGCACATCACACGAACATGGCTACTCAGATGGCAGTCCCTGATCAGGCGCGCAACGCTTCAGTTGTGTCAGCTACCAGTCAGAACCTGGCGAGTGAAGATGATGCAGCGGATTTGGGTACGAGAGCTCCACCAAAAGGCACACGACAGATGACTAATTGGAAGGACAGCCAAGCTTGGGTACAAGCAGGAGTTGCGTCGCAACTTTACCATGATTGAAATTTTTGGCATTGCGTTCAGTATCATGGGCCTTTTACCGTCAATAGCATCCACTTTGTCATATTCAATCCCTGCCGGCCCCGTTGGACTCGTGTGGGTACGTTGCTGCACAGAAAGCAGAAAATCGTATTTCAAGACTGATACTTGACTATTAGGGCTGGTTTCTTGCCACTGGCCTCATATTTGTTGTCGGACTGGCCATGGTAAGAACGGCTTGCATCCGAGGCTATATTGTGGCTCTGACTCATAGTCTCAGGCCGACCTAGGCTCTGCAATGCCTACTGCTGGTGGTCTGTACTGGTGGACGCACTTCTTCGCTTCTGCGAAGACGCGAAACCCTCTTTGCTTCCTGGTTGGATACAGTAACACCTTGGGTTACGTGGGTGGTTTGTGCTCGGTCGATTGTAAGAGCCTCACATCCAGCCCCAACCTGGAATGGCTTTAACCAATGAAGGGATACAGATGGGTTTGCTCTTATGTTTCTCTCTGTCATCGTTATTGCCCGAGATGGGACTTGGACCCCTACCAATGGAGATATCTACGGCACATTTCTCGCTTGCGTGACTTGTCATGGGATCCTTGCCTCCTCAATGTCTAATATTATGGGCAAACTACAGACGTTCTTCGTGATTATGAACTTCATCCTCATATTCGCAACGATTATTGCCCTTCCAGTTGGCACGAAAAATCGTAATGACGGACACTACATCTTCGCTCAAACAGAAAACAGTACAACTTGGCCAACCGGCTGGGCTTTCATGTTATCTTGGCTTTCACCTATATGGACTGTGGGGGCGTTTGACTCATGTGTTCACATGAGTGAAGAGGCAAGCAACGCTTCTAGGGCAGTGGTATGTCTTTTGCTGGATGTATGGCGTCATTGCACCATAGCTGACAAGGCTGTGACAGCCCTTCGGCATCCTCATGTCCATTGGATCTTGCTGGTTCTTTGGTTTTATTCTCTTAATCGTCATTGCCGCCTGCATCAACCCAGATTTGAGCTCAGTCATTCAATCGCCATTTGGCCAGCCCATGGCACAGGCAAGCAGTCCTTTGAATTCTGTTGCATTATTTGAGCTAATTGTTAACCCAGATCTACTATGACGCTCTAGGCAAGCATGGAGCCCTGGGCATGATGTCTCTCCTCATGATCGTCCAATTCCTCATGGGTCTCTCTATCCTCGTAGCAGCTAGTCGCCAAGCCTGGGCCTTCTCCCGCGATGGCGCCCTCCCATTCTCCAAAATCTTTCGTCCTATCTCCCAGCGCTTTGGATATATCCCTCTCCGCGCCATTTGGGGCGTTGCCTTCTCCGCTGCCGTCTTGGGCTTACTGTCGCTGATTGCACCGGCTGCTGCCCAGGCTCTGTTCTCTCTTGCAGTAGCAGGGAATAACTTAGCTTGGCTCATCCCAATCATGGCAAGAGTCGTCTGGGGCCAGAAGAAATTCAAGCCAGGACCTTTTTATACTGGAGACCTGATGTCAGTCCCCATCGCGTGGGCTGCGGTCACATTCTTAACCTTCGGCATCCTGCTCTCCATGTTCCCCGTCGGTGGCCCAGATCCTACCCGTAAGTCCAACTTCTCGAGCTCCCCCTCAGACGTTCAAACCCTTCCCCTCCTTCCAACTCCACAGCTCCTCCCCTCACTCCACTCCGCCCCAGACTAACCGATCCCACAGCATCAACAATGAATTACACAGTAGTTATCAATTCTGCCGTCTGGCTCGGCGCTCTCGGCTACTACTTCATCGACGCGCACAAATGGTTCAAAGGCCCAAAAATAACCATCGACGTTGATGACCTCACTGAAGAGCAGCAGAAAGCTATTGCTGAAGACGGGTTGGACGTGAAGGCGATAGAAGGGGTTACGAGACGTTTGAGTGGGACCGGATCTGGGAGCGGCAGTGGGAGTGGGGGGGAGGTGGAGAAGGCTTGATAGCTTGGGGGTATGCAGAGGGGTTGGAGATTGTTGGTCGAGTGTGGGTGGGTTTTGGTGGGCGAGCATCGCTTGGGTAAGGGTTTGAAAGCTGAAAGGCATATGTTATTGATTCATGTCTTAGTAAAATAAACGTGTATAGATGCCAGGAATACTACTGCAATTCTCTCAAGGATGCCTGCCAGATCAGTGTGGCCAGCTTGCACGTGAAACGTGATCCAGGGCCTTACATAATGCTTACAACACCGAGAACGACTCCTTACCCAAAGAATAGTCACCAGCGACTGCTTTTCTAGAGCAAGATCACCCGCAAATGAGATTGGGTAAAGGTAAGAAGGAACTTTGTTTTAAGATATTGAATTCATTTGAAGTTATATATATACTATGTCAACTCTCATCACACCCTCCAACCCTCCGAAAGCGCAACCCCACCCCCTCCCTCCCTCCTCATCATGTCTCGTAGGGAACGGTCCTCATTGCTTGACAGTGGAGCAGAGGCTCCACCCCCCGACGTTCGTTAATTGCGCTTCTGGTCCAGCCTTGAGCAAACATTGGCTGAGCTCTGCTATGGTTTTTTGTACTCGGCCGGGCCTTCCCCAGATAAGTAGGTCACGATCTTTGGGATGCTGAGGTGGGCGGATAAAGGATCCACTCCTCATCATGTCTCGTAGGGAACGGTCCTCATTGCTTGACAGTGGAGCAGAGCCCCAGATAAGTAGGTCACGATCTTTGGCATGCTGAGGTGGGCGGATAAAGGATCCATATCGCACTCCTAATTCCTCGAAGTAGTCGTACATCTTGCGCGCAAGTGGGAAGATCTTATCACAGCCTTGGTCAAGGCTGAACGTATCACAATGAGGCAGCCTCTTCCTATCGGCGGCTCGGGCAGTATTGTCCTTGTTGAAGCCGAGACTGAATTTTCCACGATTGCTCATTCTCGCACGACTGTCACTTGGGTACAATTCTACGAGCGGGCATTGGTATAGACCAGCAATTTCTCACAGCGTACACAGAGCCCTGGATGTTGGTGCCGGTGTCCGGTCTAATCTCGTAGAGAATGCACGAATCGCATTCTGAACTGCTGAGATGTTTCGAGGCCGCGTGGGTATCCTCGCTGTCTTTTTATGTGTCACACGCTGGCTAGTCTTTCCGGTTCCAGGTAAACCTGGGAGCATATTGATATGCTATGTTTTCCAGCATACATCGTGACCCTGAAGGTGGAGCGGGGGGGAGCAGGAATGTAAATTTCGCCACGTACTCTCTCGGGAGCGCTGTGCCGTTGGCCCTGGGCCCCAGGAAATGGGACGACAGTGTCAATGCCCCTTGCTCTTGCCCAATAGCACCTGGGCTTTCATGCTCCCATACAGACTGGTCTCTGGCAGCCCATTGCTAGCACCATACCCAGCTGCTGCTCATAAAAGTAGCGGGTGTCCTCTACCGTGAGCGCGGGGTCCATGAGACAAGAATCCAGAGGTATCATACTCGTGTTCTGCCTGTGGAAATTGACGATGGTTCTGCACAGAAAGATCAAAGCCCGGAAAGCTGTCAATAGAAGAGGTACTGTTGTAGGTGGGGAGGCCGCTAGCAACAGTGGCTGGGTGATCGAAATCATTAAAAAAAAAAAAAAAAAAAAAAAAAAAAAAATTAAGAAACCGGTCAGTCAACACGAGGAGCCAGGCAGCCAGCAGTCTCGAAAGCATCAGGTGTCCTCTGCCGTGTACCGCGGTGAGCGTGGTGACTTTTTCGCTGGTAACTTTACGATAACCATAGCGGGACATCATCGACCAGGTCCAGGAAACCAGCACCAGCCGCAACAACTTCATCCTCATCCATGCCATCTCCCCTTTGAGAATGCTCCTCGGCGTTGGACTCATCGTTCGAGCTATCAGACGCCTCACGCTTGACATTACGCCCTGCAGAGCTCACGATCTCCTCTTCAGATTCGCTGGTGCTAGGAGTTGGAGTATGCGATATGACCTTGGACTGGTGCTAGGAATTGGAGTATGCGGTAAAGCCTTGGACTGTGCCAGGAGTTGGAGTATGGGGACACGGCAAAGGTCGACATTGCATTAGAAAATCTCCAATAATCTGTCGAGGAGGCGTTGAAAGGTTGCATAAAAGCTGAAGATATAGGGGCGAAGCTCTGGAACGGACGCAGCGCCGTACTTATCATCCAGATGAGCTAATACGTAGCCAGCTTTGTTTACGTGGAACTTGAGAAATCGAAACCTTAGTGATCTTCGAAACCCGTTCAGGTAGTCTCTCTTCGAGTGGGAGCATGGTGAAGCTGAGGCCCGAAATCCGCCTTCTACCTTTTTACCAAGGGTCAGCTGTTGCACGATCAAGATCAAAGTAGCCAAGATCACTTACATTTTGACGGCAGCATGTCTTCCTCTAAGACTGGTAATGACACATTTTTGACCGACTAGCTAAGGGAGGAGACCGGTCGAAAGCTCAATGACATTGGAATTAGAACACAAGAATATGAGATTAGTATGTCATGGGCGTTTGAATGGAGCAATGCTTCGCTTGAGCTTTTCGTTGTTTTGATGAAGGTGGTTGGAAATCAAGACCAGGCCATTGATGACCATTCTCTCAAGGAAGGAGGTTAATACAAAGAGATGCTAAGACAGGTTCAGTCAGGTTATGATGGTGATCTTGGGTGAAAGGAGGATGACTCACGCCGACCGTACTTCAAGATCACGCACATTAACTGGTGATCTCAAACAGGAAAATGGCGAGCAACAAGCCGATCTGCATTCTATAAAGAAACTGCTTCATTGGATGGTTCTTGAGCCACAAGCGTAGACGATGGAGTTTGTGATCCTTCATCGTGTTGGAAATACTGGCGTTCAAGTGAGATGTGGTGAGCGTACGAGTACAGCCTTCCAGACAAGGTTGGCTTCTTTATTGACTTGTGCTGGTCAGAATTCGACGATGAGGAGGGAATAGAATGCTTGAGTGGGAGGAGGAAGTGGGATGGTTGATGAGGAGGAAGTAAGATCGTCGGTTGTGAGGACAATGTTGGATGAGTCTGATGGAGCGGGATGTCAAGTCTGAATTCACAATTAGGATTTAGGCGTAGAGGACCCACTTATTGGAGGAAAGAGGGGTATGAAACAACAATTTTAAAATTAATTTGTAATTCAGTACCTCCTCTATGGTGGCGTTCTCGATGATTCCTCGGGATCGAGTCCCGAACGATCACCTTCGGATGTTAGGCAACGCGGGCGGCGAATCCTAGTCGAACGGATGGCGATGGTGTGATAGCCCATCTACCTTCTGGGTCAATCCTTGGCAAACCCGTAGAACAGGTCAGGGCGTGCTTATCATCCCATAAATTCATGAATGCTTAAATTATTATGTAGGCTACAGAGTTTTAATGGTCTACATAGACCACTCCTTCCTCACAGATAACGGTGAATGATAAGCATTGGATAGCCTGACGACAGGCAAGATTCCCAGGAGATGGCTTGATGAAAGGGCAACATTCCCAGGAAATAGCCCAATGAAAGGGCAAGAATGCCAGAGAAGCTGTGGTGCTGGATGTCCGATGTCAATCATGATGACAGTAGCATTGGGTAGGATCACCCAGTAGTTTCGAAAATGGACACAGTGGCCGCGCCCGTATCATATCTGCTGGTGAAGTACAGGCTTCAGGTCGTTCACGTGATTGCTCGCCTGCTCTAAGCTCTTTAAAAAGCACGTTCAACATTATTCTCCAATCCAGTGAGATTTCGCCTCTATATGCTGCAATCTTGACGGCAGGTAGAAGTGAGTTGTCAGCAAACATGCCGTTCTTTCTAACCTTTACAAGGAATGCTCCGCCGGTCGTATCAATGTTTGCAATGACATGGTCAAGGGAGCCTTCGAATTCGACGTGCTTTGGCTCTGGGTAAGCCCATGGTTCCTCAGCAGAATAGCCTTGAAAAGAGCCCCCATTGCCCTGTTCCTCAGTGCAGCTGAATGTCTGAGGCCCAAAGTAGTCGTATGTGTGCGCGTCGTCTAGATAGGCTTTCTTTCGGAATATGGCTCTATCAGGATTTTCTGCAGCAAAACCGGCAAATTCGAGCTCTAGGGTGAATGAGGGGTTCCTTAATTGCTCATTGTTTGGGATTCGGAGGTAGATGAAGTTGAGGTTTGTCGTATATACATACGCTGGAACCTCTTTTTTCATAGCTAGATAGCGTAGAGTAGAGGGTCAGCAAAACTGTATGGAAGAAAGAGGCTTCTTGTTCAAGGGAGACTCGGACGCGTCCAACCGCGGCCGTTACAGCAAACAATATTGGCCTACCACTTGCACCCCGTATGTTCAATGAAGGACATTGAGCCATGAATCAATGAACGTTACACGATTATATAAGAGCCCTAAATGAGAGTCCTACTTTGGGATGACGAGAATGCGTTTATCATCAAGTGAACAGAATATTACTCACAAATTGCGAGGACTAGCTTTGTCTTGGGAACATGCTCCTCTTTGAATATATGCTCTATAATGCTCTTGAAATTCTTCGAAACTAGTCTGGTATCGTTCCATAGTCCTCTCAATTCGTTGGGGTCTCTTACGCCCCAGAAATTGTCCAGTGTCTCGCACCATAGTTCAGGCGGCATCCCGAGGCGGGCGGCCATGGTATGAGTGGACTTCGAGGAGTCGATGGTGGATTGTGTCTGCATACTAGAGGTCCTGGTTCCAAATCTCGATGGCGAGGCAGAGCTTTACTTGTAGATGCAAAAGGTGGCGATATAATCAATAGGATTCGAGCGTACAGACCTCAGATGGCAGATCGTGGAGTTGTATTTGCCACATAGCAGAAGCGGGACGTAACCCTTAGTGTCGAGCAGGGTGAGGGTGATGATTGGCCCGTGCTTTTCAGCCCTTCATCAATCAGCTCATCTTCGGAGCACAATAAAGCCCAATCTCGTTAATCAGGGAAATGACGGCTGGTGCAAGTCAGCTTCTACGAACGATGCAACCTCTCTAACGTGCTGGTTGTTGTACTAGCCTGTCTAATATGTGCCCAGGGTATCCTGTCATCACTTGATAGAAGGACACCAAACCTTCACCTCGATTACAGCAAGCTGGAGCACGTACTCCCAAGTCAATTGACGTTTGATACCCAGAAGCCTTTCTCTGCTCCTCTCCCAGCGCCACATCATCTCTCGATCCAGGCCTCCGCCATTGTGATGAGAATGCTGCAAGCTACCTGGAACGATAGAAGTCTTCGACCAAGGCAGGCTTCGAAAGATTTTCCTCTACCATGTTGCGTCACGAAGTGCCATGAATAAGGCAAGAGTCGAGCAGCTTTGTCGAAACCCCCAAGTCGTTTCCACAATAATGAATCTGTCGTACTATGGTACTCTGGATTTCGCCGGCAGCACCTTAAGACGCTCAGGGAAAGCTATTTCCGATCGGAAAGACATTCTATCGGTGGTTCCTCTCCCTTGAAGATCGGATTTACCGATGCAATAGGTCTATCGCCCTAGCCGGGCAACGACTGGGAACAAGGAATAGCCAAAGCTGCAAGAAGCACCCTCCCTCCACCTGAACTGTCATTCAGGACCATATTGACAAGGTGACAGCAGCTATCGATATCACATCAGCATGACAGACCTAGAGCGACCGTCGGTAGCAGCACCACCCAGCTCCCTCCGCGATTAAAATCAATCCAGCTTGATCGTGCGACCCCAAAGATGCAGGAATCTTGTTGGATGAAGGCTTGGGGGTCTTGTGGATCGTGGGAGCATTAAGAGGCGTAGGGTCCGTGGGGAACGTTCGATGGAGTTCGTGATCTCGAGATTAGGAGCTAGATAGCTAGGGCTGGAGTGCAGATCAAGGCTTGTTCTCTCAATCTCAGGCTGGAAGCGTCTGTATTGGAGAGCAGAGGCTTATCCACCTGAAATGCGCTTCCATCATTGAGCGGTAGCTACGTGGATCACCAACAACCATGTCTGAAAGCTTTGGAGGGGTGGAGATGAGCTTAGACAAAGAAAATCCAGCCACTTTTACACTTATCAAAGAGAGCACGTTCGATCTTTACGGCCGGAACAAGGGGATGAACAGGGTTTTACTTCTCCGGGAGCGGACTCGGAGCAGTTACCGCAATGAACATTACACAAAGAAAACGCCAGGCTAATGCATGTTCTCCCACTTGATGCAAGCGTTTCGGAGATCAGCGCTGTAAGTGATTTCAGTTGTAGCTATCTACGCAGTCCTTTGAGCTCGCGCAATTGGAAGAACACTAGACGTTTTCTCGATATGTGCCAAGACCAATTCACACCCTAGTCCTGATTGGCTAAGTGTTCCCGCTAGCGGCAGCGCTAAAGCTCGAGCGCCCTGAGGTCTGCTCTGAGGTCTGCCCACATAAGACATGTATATCAACTGCATTGTGGGTCAGCGGCGTCATCTCCACAGCTCTTGACTCGGGATGCCATTCGGAACACCTTGATCGACCATATGATCTCCGCTAGTTTGCACCATCGTCTGTATCTGCGTGGACGTAAAAGTTTTAAGGGGCTTGCCAGCACCTCCTCCTCGATCTGTAATACCCCTTGATAATTGTAAGCTTCGATTTCCCTTCAGTATGAGCGTACAGGTGCAACCTACCTACAATACCACTACCTTCTCAATCATCCCACCATCACCAATTGTCGGCTCCATATCGAATTCCACCCCTGACAGAGCCCCTTATTCGAGGAGCTGCAATCCTATGTAGCCTTGTGGGACTGCCACGTCCTGACTGATTTTCCTGCGCTAGAATTGGAATTAGAATATAGACCTTTCGTCATAAGCTGGGTGCGTTGCACCGTGGCTTCGGTATGTGTCTGTAGGTCTTCTGCGCCCGTCAGCTGTGTGTTGCACTTGAGCAGAAGATAGCCAGTAAACTCTTGTTGGCTTACAAGTATTCGCCGTCCTGGGGCTTTATAATTGCATTCAACATAACTATTTAGGTTGCCTTCCAGTTCAGTGCAACCATCGCGGTATGTCAGCCACGAATAAGGCCGGCGACCATGAAGGTGGTCATTATGTCTCCCAATGGACGATGATTAGGTTAAAAGAGGCGATGAGGGTTCCTAGGAGGGGCGGACTGGCACCATCTTGGAGGTATTTATGCCGCCCTTCGCTCGATCCAAGATCGCCCGATTTCGCTCTCGTGGAGCATCATTCTCTGAGTCCATCTGATAAGATTCTACGACTGGACCCGAGAGGAACTGTCTAGCAATCCAATGCAGGTTGTAGGCCTATCTTTTCGTAACCGATCGAAGACCGAAGAGGTATCGCCGAGGGGATTCGGTGGGGTGGAACTCGGAAGGCGTCGCTTTTATCTGCTGCAGTATTTAGCATAGAATATCAAGGTGGCCCTGCAACGCTGACCATCAAATAAGACAATGTAGGCAAACGCCACTCCTGAATCGGTTGACTGACAGAGGTGTAACATTACTTGGGGCTCTTGTCCACGTCGTGGCCCGTCCTTTAGCTTTGACAGCTAGATCCAAAGGTCACCGTACGAGGCTCTCGACGGCGTGGTCTGTCGCCAAAGATGTCCGCTTTCGGTCGAAGTTGTCTTTGAATATCAATGGAGAGATAAGGTCCAGAATAACGTCGGGAGCTTGACGCTGACCTGGACAAAGAACGCTCGTTAGCTAGTACCCCGAAGACGAGGCTGGTGCATACTAGGAGCTAGATTGAGACAAAGAAAACGCTGACGACACGTTGGATGCCTTGTTCTTGTGATGCTTTCGGACATTGGTGCTCAAGCATATGCATGAGGAGCTCAGATACGTTGCATGCGTCGGTCCATAGGTCTCCTAGGCCTGTACGTGGTCTTCGTAAGTCGAACCAATCAATTGGGGTTAGTGCTCTATGGCATCGTCGCCAGCGGACGCTGGCTCACCGCCGGCAAGCTGGGGAAATAAATATCGCCGCAGCGATATCAGTAGTGGGCCTCACTTATTTCTGCTCCTCATTCGTTTTCATCTCTGCCAACTTCCCTTGCCCTATCTGCTCGGCATCTCTACAGCATTCCACCGCATATCTTTGGTGCACTCTTGGCCCACCCACCCACGCCTATATAGATCCATAGCTAGCCATCACGCCTCAGGCATCCTGTCGTTTATACGGAGGGGGTTTCGGCGGTGGGCCTCCGCTCCCTGTCGTGGTCATTGGCAGCAGCGCCAGCGTGGACCGGCGGCAGCGAGGAGTCTGGGCTCTGGAGCCGAGTCTTCGGCCAACCAATGAGGATTTTGTATAGCCTCATTTTGCCGGCTTCCTTGTGACCAGAAGAGCACTAATCGAAAGGACAATCACAAAGCACCAGACACCAGGACCTTGGGGAACAAGGATGCTCTTGACCAGGACCAGACTTCGGTGCGGACCGTCAATGCAGCAGAGATCTTGCTAGCTGTGGCCGCTGACGCAGTCGTGATCCGAAGAACGTTGGTTTATAATGTGACAAGGACAGTTATCGGACTGGGCAATGAACTTGGTTGGATCAAAGCATCATGACGCGGAGTCTTCGGACATGTCAACCTCGAGCGTGGAGGACTGCTGGGCTAGGAGTGTAGTAATTACGTAGCAGGCGATCTCAGGGCTTGGAAAGGGGCTTTGTTACGAAGAAGGGTAGCCTGAAGTAAGAACGCTCTATGGCAGTATTTGTACGCCGACTACTGGACGGTTGGGTGAGGGACTTGAGTCATAGGAAGGTAGGATGCGAACAAGACTTGAAAGAGAAGGAGATGACCCTCGGGTGCTGAATGGAGTGCGTTTCGTGCGCCCCACCCTAATTAATTTCCCTTTGTTGAAGTAAACAGGCTTGCCCAGAGCAGCAATGAACTGAGAATCTTCGGTTTAGGCTCGTCTAGACTATGCAGATCTGGATCTCAAAGGGATGTACATGTCATGCGTTGTTCAGGCACCAGGACATGCTAATTACTATCCTAGCTATTACGAAACGCTCTCCGGAATTTCCTCCTCATAAAGTCGTTGATGATATCCTATTACGTCCACCAGAAGAACTCCCTGTTCTTACGTTACCTTGATTCCATATGATATCACTCTTCCAACCGTAGCGCCTGAAGACCTCTCTCAAGTAGCCAGCAACAATTTATCGTGCCCAAATGACGACCTCCGCATCGAAATCTGTTATCATAACCTCGCGGCGCTTTTTAATGCCCTCACACATCTTTTCTCGGTACCGACGTGCCGTTTCGAAGACCTCTTTGAGTTCACCATCATCCATCCCGAAAAGGGTCCAGACCTGTGCACTTTGCCACCAGACTCTGGCAAGATGTGGTCCGTATTCGTTCTTATTACCGTGGTGGCTGTAGAACGCCGTCGCAGCTTCTAGGTGATCGCTGTGAAGACGTCAGTCAATGCTTTCTCGTTTGGGCCGATAATTGGATAGTGGGAGAGCGTACTCTGCGACGCGAAGTTCCGATATGCTCTGTACTAGGAGCTCTTTTTGTGCGGGATTCAGTTTTGCGGGATCGAGTTCTGCAAACTTCAATTCTTTGACGTCAAGTGCGAGCCTCAATTCTTTGTGATATCGTTCCACCCTGTGGATGTAGTACCGTGCCATCTTATAGTGTGTCTTCGCCACGCTAGGTCCACTGTCGTCCTTCTTCTGGAACTGGTCCAAGGCACGCTCGAAATAACGGAAGCTTTCTCTATCCTTCTTCTGAGCCTCACGGACTACGCCGAGTGCATAGAGAAGCTCCCCTCTGCTGATCAGAATTAGTAACGCTTTTCTTAATCGCAGGAACGTTGACCATATGTCTTACCGAGGCCCTACACTGTCTTCGGGACCAAAACGTTTTAGGTCGCCCAACCCCTGCAAGAAGCATCTAGCTGCATCTTCATATCGCCCCTCCGCAATGTTGACCCATCCGAAGTATCTCAGAGATAAAAATGGTGCCAAATCTGGGAAGCCTTCTACTCCGTCGAATCCCCATGGAGAGAGACCAACACCATCTGGTGCTGCAGCTAATAAGCCACTTTGAACAATTGCGTCAGCAGTCGAGACCCATGATGCAGTAGGGCACCCATGACGCCAATCCCTTACTGCGGTGGGATTTGATTGTGGGAAAGAATCATGGTATAGTTCTTTGAATCGTTTAGCTTCAATTTCCACACGGTCGGAACGCCCTAGCTCGAAATCAAGGGCAGCCCTCGCTCTATACAAGTTTGCCAGCAGCGACCTTGGCATCATGCAAGCAAGCTTCGAAGTAAAGAGGGCAGCCTCCCCAAGTTGATTAGCTGCCGGGTAGTTGGCTCGCTCAAGATAATACCTATCATGGTCAGCAATGAAAGACAGAAGCGGAAGAAAAGTGCAACTCACCATGCTGCTTCTACAAGCAGCGCAAAATATCTCGTAGAAGCACAACGCAGCCTCGTATCGTCCTTAGCTTCCTGGAACAGACTTTCCAACGCCTCCACGTGCTTCACGAGCTCATTCCTCCCTCCCCACAGATTATCCTTCGCATACTCGTCGAAGTCGAGCTCGCTCTGCTGTGACTTTAGCGTAGACGGCATCATAGACGGCCACAACTTGTGCAGCACGAAGACTGCATTTTGGAACGCAACCTCAAAGATATCCGGCATACTCTTCAACTGATTGAGGATCTCGTTTCTCACTTCGTCCTTGACGCGCATCCCCAGTGAGTACGCTGGGAATGAGATCAATTCCTCCTTCATCAGCTCATCAAGGGCTGATTGTAGATCATTGCGCTGGACTGGAAAGTCAGAGAGCAAAGGTACAGATATGCCGGTATCCGATGAATAGCTATCACCTATTACGTTGAGGTACTGTTGCTGAATGTCGCTAGGGTTGAAGAAGCACATGAGTTGGAGCAGACTGCTTGCTCTGGGTTGTAAAGCTTTGATAGCAGCACGAGGGGAAGTCGACTTAATGCTGAGCGCACTTCGCATTCTGCGGATGGTTGGGCTGACGGTAGGGCTCACATTCTCCATAGATGTGCTTTTACGTAGAAGGTGGGTTCCTTTCGTGGCTGGACTGCCCTCGTCTGTGGAGCTGGATTTGCAGGTATTGTGAGTTTCATCTACTGCTGGTTCGAAGACGTCCTTAGACCTAGTCCTGCGGGGGGTAGGCATGATTGTTTCTTGTGAATCACTTCTCTGTAAAGTCCTTATGCTCAGAGTCTTATTGTCTGTAGGCCTGGCATTGCGTATGGGACTTGTAGCTTTGATAGAGTCCTCGTCGAACTCCACTCTTCGTACGGATTTCATGGCTGGAACTGATATTTGTTTGCAAGAAGATTTCTGTACGGCAATTAAAGAGGGAATGCCTTCGTCTCTGAAGGCGCTGTTAGGCATATCGCCCTTCAATATTGGAATGTTTTTGGCTGGTAAAGGCCAGTTCGTTGCGGACATCGTTGACGTTATCTGTGTTTACGGACGAATCAATGATCGATACCTCATTGACTTGATGGGTGGTGGGGGACCTCATTCACACAGTTGACGGCTCTTTACCCTGTAATTTGAAATCTCACTTTGCATACAGCCGTGAGCCAGATTACGCCCAGCCCCTCTTCAGGAATTTTTTACGCTTTGTTGCTAGTGCAAGCCGAACATTATTTGCACGCAGTGAATGCATGATCAAGTAAGTGAGTTGAGAAGGTGGGTGGGACTCCCCCTGAACTCGTTCGTTGATGTTCTGCTGCGACATGGAAAGTGACATGAGCGTTGCTGAGCAAGGTATCCACTTTAAAGGAGTGGAAAGCTTGGTCAAACCTGTGAGAACCCCGCGTTCATACGAGCACCCATGACCTGATTGGTCGGGGATCAAAATTCCATGAGGTTGGGTGCCCCCACTAGCGCTATTTCTATCTGTGTTACTACTACGCCACACGGCTGTTGAGGATTGACTTGGATACTAGCAGCGGGGATTTGCAAGCATCATACTATGGAAGAATATGTGCATCTTCCGCCCGTGTAGTGCATTCGTCTTAGTATTAGCTGGGTGATAATAGGCCCATTCTGTAGTGTGGTGGAATATGTAGGAGTGAGTGAAGTTAGAGAGGAACGCCCGCCCATTGGCTCATTAATTCCCGTCCAATTTAAGCCTGATCTGCACATGACTAGCCAGATAGGGGCACCGATCCCGATGCACGAAGGAAGAGTTGCCGTGGGAACTGTTACAAGGCTGAGAGTAATTATTCGTTTGCAGAAACCCTGTAGTCTAGACCTGGGAATAATGGGCCATTTCAAGGTAAGAGTACCTGATGTACTGGAGAGTCAATACAGTATTCAAATCGAAACACCTACCCTAAGTCCTAAATCAACGTAGAACTGAGTTGAACGAATGATCAACGCCCTCCTAAATTTTCAGAACGCTGATATTAGCCTTGAGTTAACAACCATCCCGTAGCTTAAACGCAATATAAACTGGATATCTCCCAACAGTCAGAGCCCTTATATATGTCCAGAAGAGGGTAGTTTTACGATGATAGTAGCTGTTTCCAACTTATATCTAAGACAGAAGATGTAAATTTGCTTAAAATTACCGGAGAAAGTAGCTGTTCACAACTTATATCCAGTGATAGAAGACGTAGCCTTGGTTAAAACTACCGGAGAAAGTAGCTGTTTACAACTTGTATTTAAGACAGAACACGCAGCCTTAGTTGAAAGCACTAGGACATGTAGCTATTTAGAACTTATCTTCAAGACAGATCACGTAGCCTTGCTTAAAAGTACCTGAGAAAGTAGCTGCTCACAACTTATGTCCAATGATAGAAGACGTAGCCTTGTTCAATAATACCGAAGGATAGAACTGTCTACAACTTATATCCAAGACAAAATATGTAGTCTTGGTTGCAATGACTAAAGAACAAAGCCGTTTATAACTTAAAGTTGAGATAGATGACATAGTCTTGGTTAAAAGTACTGAAGAACAAAGCCGTTTCCAACTTATCTCCAAGATAGAAGACGTAGTCTTGTTCGAAAGTACTAAAAAAGTTAAGACCCTAGAGCAGTAGTCAACTCCCAATATTGTTGGAAAGCCGAAGAAGAAGTCTGTGATAATTATAATCTCCAGCTTATCTCGAGATGTTCTCCGCCATTCTGGCTAGTATGTATGTAGAGAATACGCTAGATACAAGAGAAAAAGCACCCTGTAGATGTCATTTACTACTTATCTTGAAGATAAATCTGTGATTCCCAATTGAAATATAGAGGTAAAAAGAGCAACCAAAGGCTTGTTGGCCCCGTCTTTTATCGAACAAATAGAGAAGAAGCCTTTGATAATTATAATCTCCAACTTATTTCAAGAGTGATTCCGCCATCCTTGCTTGTAGATATATAGAGAGTGCGGCGAATAAAGGAGGAAAAACACTATATAGCTGCGATTTACTACTTAACTTAAGCATAGACTTGCTATCACCAATCGAGATATAAACAAGGATAGAGTAAACCAAGGCTTATTAGCCTTGTATATTATTGAAAAGCTAGAGAAGAAGCCTGCCATAACTGTAATCTCTAGCTTATTTCGAGGTTTATCTCGACCATTCCGACTTGTGTATATGTAGAAAGTAAGAATAATCCAGAAGAAACTATTCTGAGAGTCGTAGTCTCCAGCTTATTTCGGAATTTTTCTCCACCATTCCAACTCATAGATATGTAGAAAGTAAGAATAATCCAGGGGAAAGTACTCTGAGAGTCGTAGTCTCCCGCTTATTCTGAGATAAATCTGCCATTCTAAGTCGAAAAGTAGAGGGAAAGCGTGCAGATAAAAGCTATGTTCCCCATTATTTTTTCGAAAAGTCGCTGAAAAGACACTGATATACTGGGATTTATAGCTTCTTTCATGCACGAATCTGCGATTTCTGGCACGTAGTCCTGCAAAGAATACGACGGAGACTGGATAATAGAAACATTTCACCTACAATTTGGCGTTGAAACGAGCAAGTAGTAGTGATTTTGGCTTGAGTATAGAGCAGAAACATAGTGGCGGAAGAGTTAAACTTCCCGTAAGATGTCATATGCCATGGAACGGTCCGACGGGAATATGCATTACGACAGCTAAGTTAATTAAGAGAAACACTATTTAGGCTGCTGAAAAGTTCCGAAATGACAACCCGACGGGATCATGTCTTAGTGTATATCCGGGAGTGTAGGCTACAAGCGGACATTATGTTCCAAAGTGTTGGCCTCGGGCCCACAAAAGTCTTCAATTGTTGGGGCAATAGCCCCCTATGAACTGCCATAGTGGGCTTTGGGTATCAAGAAAACGACGAAAAAGCTGGCCTCAGGCCCAAACAAGCTATCCCCCTCCACCTTCTGCCATCTCCCCCACCTACCACGTGAAGCGTCACTTAAGTGACGTGACATCAAGCCTTATCTGCACCAAGGAACGACCAATTCGTCATAGCTTGTCTTATCTAGCTGCCCAGGTCCACGTGCGTCATCCGGCCGTAAGGACTTCCTGAGCGAATACGCCAGATCCCAAGCTTTCCGCGCCTCCAAGAAATTTTCTTGGCCCTTGTGAACACGTGCAAGGTGGAATTGAACTCTAGCACGCAGGCCCGTGAAATGGGGGGCGGTCTTGTAGTAGTCGTCGCACTGGATGAGAAATATGCTAGTAGAGAGCGTTAGTTTATGTAAATGTAGGGACGATAGAGTGGAGGTTGCATACTATGCTTGGTTCCAGTCCAGCTGCCGTATGTAGTGGCCGGCTAGTTTGTACATTACTTTTGCGACATTCCAATGCAAGGCTGTGCCGACGACTTTTTCTAATAGTCCCCACGAACGCCTATGGTAATAGAGACTATCGACCATTTCCCCCTGTACGGCAGAGATGGTGCCCAAGGCATAGAGTAGTTCTCCAGTCCTACCAATGTTAGTCAATGTCTCTTAACATGTTGATGCATAGATTGACTTACTGTACACCCTCGGAGTCATCTATACCATATGCCGCTTCGCGGTCCTGTAGTGCTTCCGAGAAATAATCTCTTGCCTTCTGGTATTCTCGTTTGAGCAGATGAGTCCAGCCTAGACCGTGTAGAATGGTATACATCTGTAGTTTATGGTATCCCGGGAGGCCTTTCAAGACCGGTTCAGCTTGGTTAAAGTATGCTTCGGCAGCGGCATACTTGTGGTTGATAATCATAACATTTCCCATTACCATATAGGCCCTCGCAAGCTCCGTTGTCTTTGCCTGAGGCGCGAACCCCACTGCTGCTGTAGCCGTGCCTAACTGCTTCTGACCGAAAGTTGTTGCGGTCTGAACGCCGCCTAGTTGGCAAGCGATAATAGCACATGCTTGCTGCATATCTGCTAGGAGAACTAGCCGCTTTGAATACTCTTGAAAAACCATCATCTCTTTCATAGCAGTCTCACAGATCTCGATGACTTCTTCGGCGCAAAAGGAGGCTTTTGTGTAATTGGATATCTCATAATAGTACCTAATTCTTCTTAGTGGGTCTTCGACCAAGATTGTCGACTAATTGACTCACCAACAGAGTTTGTCAAGAAGATCTGCAATGGTATAGGTCCAACGCTGATGTTGTGTCATATGGGGGCCTGCTGGTGCTGCGGCCATCTTCTGGACAAGCATTGCTGCGCATTTAAAGCTGTCATCACATACAAGACGCCGCTTTCGGCTCCCGCTATGATCTCCAGGATTATATGGCTGTTCTGTGCCTGGCTGTGGGTAGTCTATCCAAGCATCCACAATGAGCTTTGCAGCCCCCTCACAGGCTGCGGCATAAGTCTCCTTGTCAGGTGCTACCTTTCCCTCGGCGAATTCAGTCCAGAGCGCCTTCTTCTCGGGGCTTGAGGAGGTGCGGCGTGCGGTGCTTCTTTGTCCTTCTTCGATTGCGGCGACTAGATGGTCAAAATGTGTTTGCGTCGTGGAGTTAGTATGGATTATCAATCTAGCCATCCTTTTTAATGAGTCCATATTTTTGAGTGAAATCTTGTTGTCTTCTCTCAAGACTTTCATGATCTCAAATAACGAAGATTTTTCGGAGGAAAGCTGGAATTGAGCCATAGTTCAAGCCGTACGCGGGTAGATAGCAATGTAAAGTCGTGGATAGTCTTCGTCAAGGGCAATAGTAGCCGGCCAGGACCGATAGAAGCCAATCGACTACGATGTTAACAGTTCTTATCCAAAGGTGCGACGCGTGAGCGGATATTGCGATGTTGAATGGGCAGGTAGGTGATAGAGACGACGCAAGAACTGACAAGACGACGCTGGTAAGTAGGAATTCCTAGAGCGATGTCGAAATTGGAGAAGAATAAGACGCTCAGATTCCAGTTCTCATGCCACGATGCGAGGCGCCGGGGGATACTGCAAGGTTGAACGGGCTGGCAGGTGATAGAGACGACGCAGTAGCTGACAAGACGACGCTGGTAAGTAGGGACAGTAGCTGACAAGACGACACTGGTAAGTAGGGATCCCTAGAGCGATTTGACCGGCGTTGGAAAAGAATAAAGCGGTCAGATTCCAGTTCTTATGCCACGGTGCGGGAACACTGCGATGTTGAATGGAATGGCAAGTGATAGAAACGACGCAGCAATTGAAAAAGACGATGCTGGTAAGTAGAAATCCCTGGAGCAGTTTCGCACGGCGGTGTTTGACGAATATACAAGGACGGACAAAACTGTCGCGTTTTTCTGTTAGAAGATTTTTGCCCATGTTGCGTGAATGAACCGTCGCCACTTAAGATTACCGATTGTGGCAATACCGGGCCTGCTTCAAATTCATTCATTCTTCTCATGCAGGCCAGCCCCTGCGAATCCCTCGGGCCATCCATTGAGAATGCTCAATTTTTTAGAAAGAGTGCGGATGCTAATGTTTGAGATTTGGGATACCCTCTACGAGCTGTAGATGGTATCATAGATTGGTGTAACCCATTGGAGTGGTACCATTTAATGAAAGTTACTTTCCTACCCTACTTGCCCTTGTTTCCTCTCTTCCCACCCCGTTTCCCTCGCTCTATGTGGGCCTTCAGCACCCTACCACGTTCTACGAGACTCCTCTTCCCCTTGGCCTTCCCTTTCCCTAGCGTCATCAGGAAATTCTTCTTCCGCGCTTTCTCTTTATTAGTAGTACTTTTGCCCAGGGACTCCTTCTTCTCCCTTCGCTTGGCTTGCGTGCTTTGATGCGCGTTCTCATCACCTTTACCGGCCTTTGCTCGCGCTATTTTGTCGGCTTTGCTAGTCTTCTTTGAAAGAGATGCAAGCCCTTCGATCTCAGCAGCCGTCAAAGGATCATCTGCATGACGAGCTTGAAGAGCTGCTGCTGCTTGAGCATTACGCTTTCTCTGAGAGGCAGGTAGTGCTTGGTTTATGCTGCCAGCGAGGCGGAGTTCCTGGAGCTTGGCAAGGTCTGCAGGGGTGAGGATGCGGGTAGTGGCTAATGTTGAGGGCTTCCCCGCAGTAGAGGTAGCCTTCTCTTCAGCGTTCTCTTTGTCTTCGTCCGCTTTGATAGCAGAAGAAGTGATCTTGGACTTCTTTGCATTCGGCTTGTCGTCCTCAGAGTCGCTAATGTCAATCTCTTTGTCGCTTTCAACATTAATCCAGCCTCCTGAATCGTCGCTTTCATCTGCTTCGTCTACCTCCCAATCACCGGGATCCTCTTCCTCCTCCGAGTCCACATCTGCAGGTAGTCCCTTCTCCAGCCTCTGCCTCTGTCGCTCTTCCTGTTTCCACTTTTCGAGTAGCTCAAGGCCCTCTATCTCACCCACAGCTTCCTCGCCGAACCTCTGCTCTTTTCGTTGTCCACTTCTCAAGCCCATCGCTGCCTCCTTGCCCCTGTCTCGCTTCTTCAGCATTTCTGGCCTAGCTTCTCTATACAAACTCAAGAGACCTTTGGCTGCCATCATGACCCCTTTGTCTTTACTCTTTCGGTACATCACTAAATCTTGAAGTAGTGTATCGTTCATTGCTAGAGGCTGCCGAGCGCAAATTTCACGTATCGCATTCAGTCCAGCTGACGCAACTTCGGATGCTGCAGCCTCAGAAACGAATTCGCTTGCGATCTTTTGAATTAGCGGCTCGAGTACATCAGGCGGCACCAGGTTGTGGGTTGCTTGAGCTAACGCCGCAAGGAACGAGGTGACTGATGGCTGGCGCGGAGTCAGATATTTGATGAAGTACGAGTAGAGGCTCATGACTGTCAACTTGTGAAGCCCGACAAGTCGTGACACGAGCTGCAGTACCAAAAGCTTTTGCTCAAGATTCAGCTTCGACCTCGTGTTCTGCAAATGCTTCGAAAACAAGGTCTCCGCGAATCCTTGCGGATCATGTAGCAGATGAAACGCTGAGAAGTTCAATGGATGCGGCTGCTTCTTCTTCTTTTCCTTCTTCTTTACATTAGCGACCGCTTGGTCCATAAGACGAGTCTTCTTCTTGTTCTTCTTGTTGATAGCCATTTGATGCTTTATCCTGCCCACATCGACCGTTTCCTCGCCACTGCTTTCATCTTCCAACTCTTCTCTTTCCTTGTCACCTCCGAGGAAGAATCTAACCCCGCCAATGATGACCTTCTCGTTATCCGCTCGACTGGCCTCTTTCATAATTTCAACCGCTTTCGATTCTGTCCATATTTGCCTCTTCCATAGCTCTCGTGTAATTTTTACCGCCCATAAGCCTTTCGATGAGGCTCGATCAGATGTCAACAAATTGTAGAGCACGGACTGTATTGTGCGATTCAAAGGATGGTTGGTAGAGTTCGCGTTCGAGCTTCGTAGGTCAGAGAGGATTTTCTGATACAGTAGCGTTCGTAAAGACTTGCTGTGGGTTGCTGTAAGGATTGGAAAAAACGTGTGTAGCAATGTAGAGGAATCGATAATATCCTTCCTTCTTAAGAGAACCAGGCTCCCCACTACTTTTTCCCTCAATTCCGACTCAAGCTCTTCATGATGCGCATTCAACATATCCATGAGATCCTTGGGGAATTTTGCCGTGCGTTGAGGGTAGCAATCGGCGACATGTGCCACAAAATCAATCAGGTCGCGAATTGAGATAATGCCATCCTCTGTCGCTGAAGAAGGGGCCTGCAGAAAAATCTGCTGCTGGCTTTCATATTGGCCGTATTGATTTAAGAAATCTTCTGCGTAAGAGCTGTTCTTTGTCAGGTGAAGCCCGAGCGAAAAAGGCCAGTAGGAGAGAGCTTACGTTGGGTCTCGCCGGATTTTGTACTGTAAATTTGACCTTCCGGCGGAGTTAGCAGCATTCTTGCTAATGAAACTATGACAAGGCACTCACAAGTCCGCTTCTATCTTTTCCAGCGCTCCTACTTTTCTCTTTGGCATGCTGGGCTATTCTCGGAAACCTTGAGTGCTGCCCAATTCAAATTTCGTGTTTCTCATCTGTCGAGCTTCTCGGAATGATTCCGAGCGCTGGGTAGCTAAGGTGAAGATATAAGTGGAACAGGCAGCCCCTGAATAACAGTGGGCAGACTTCATGATTGCTTTGAATGGGGTGAGTACGACTTGAAGGCTAGTTGATTTCGAAAGTTTATGTAGAAGAGGTACTATCATGATGCACCGTAACCAAATATGTCTTGTACACTGTATCATGCATTATGCTAAATGATTCTTCAACCCCATCACAAGCTAACGGTCATTGCTCATCAGCTGCGTCACCCATCCATCTGTTTCGACTCTCTTAATGCTCGGAAAAATCTCTATACCGTCCAGGTCTTCTCTTCTCAACCCAGTACTTCTGTTCTTTCCACGACCTGCAAGCTCTATCTCCATGCGCCTGCTTTCGCGACTTTGCGTGCTCGCTCTGCTCGTACTCCTGCTCTGCTCGTGGTGTGCCATCAAACGTTCTATCGTCGGCTGATGGTCTTCCACAATATGGTATTGATTCTCAGCTCTTTGTAGTGGGTGCTGTTCCTTGAGTGGTGGAGGTTTCTCGAGAGGGTAGCCATTCTCTTGAAGCTTCGGTAAACTTGCTGCTGGTGGTGCCTCCTGTGGCGTGTAACTCCGGGTGTTCACTATGCCGGGGATGTACGCATCGTCGTAGTTGCTTTGCGGAGGTACATAAGCGGTAGCTGGCAGAGGCGCGATCCTTGGGTCTGGTGGCGCTTCTTCCTCCACGGGATCCATCGGAGCAGCTAGGGCATCGCTGTAGTCTTGGCGTTCGTACATTGAGTTTGTTCTCTCGTATGCGCTACGAGCTACTCTGGGCAGATTCCTCAAGGTACCCAGCGTGCTTCTCGAGCTCCGGTGATCATTGCTCGGGGGTAATCCTATTTGGAAGGTAGATTGATTGGTATCGGGGCTTCCATGTTTAGCATTCTCTTGCTGTAGCAGTAAGCGTAGTAACTGCTGCCGTTGCTGCTCTGTTTCCGGCAGCATCTTCTCCGCCGAAGAATCTGGGTGGTGTCGATGCATTTTGTCCCTAGCTTTGACCAGGTAAATGTTCCTATATGTCCAAAGAGCAGCAACACCATAGACAACGGTTGAAGCTGCGGAGATGACAAGGGCCACAATGGCCTGGCTCGTTTGTTCAGGTTGCTCGTGGATGCCGAGACAATAGAGCACGTTGAAAAGCCCAAGAAGGCAGGATGTAAGGCAGGGAATGAGGAGGATATCGAGCTGAAAGATCGAGCTTGAGCTAATCACAGCGGTAACTGCAGAGAGGCTGTAACCGAGAAGGATGAGCACGAGGGAGATAGTTGTAGAGGTTCTGCTAGAGACGTTGATGGAGGGATTCGGCTTGAACGAGGATGGGAAGATGAGGAAGCTGGCAGGTTGTCAAGTCAATCCTTGCTGGTAGAGAAAGAAGGTGAGCGTACCCTATCATAATGGAAAATGCCGAGAGCGTAGCTGCTATCCTCCAATACCACGGCGTACTCTCTTTTTCAGTGTATAGATCTATTAGTGTCCGCCTTGTCCATATTGGCAGAGGAGGAGTCCTTTCTGTTGCAGTCCACCGCGACATCTTCGTTGCGAAAGACTTGGAGGAGCCTAGCTTAAGGGGATTGCTCGTATCAAGTGTCACTGAAAGACCGCAAGGCTTCAGATGAACGTGCAGAACTTGAGAATGATGCAGGATGAGAGGGGTCACATAATTATGGCTGTCTTAACATGATTCCGGCCTTCAGCGCAGCTTCAGGGCGCTCTCTGTGCATCTCAAGAATATCTTGAGAGAGGAGAGTGAAAGGCATGGGGAACATGAAGAATACGAGGAATCCAGGGTTGCTGTCCCCTTCAGTACACCGCCGCAATGGGGGGGCTGTTGTCAGCATCGTATCTGCCTTGTTGGTTGCAGGGGAAGCAGGCGAGGTGCCTGCGCCAGCGGGAAAGCTCGGCGGCTTGCGCCCGATTCCAGTGCCTGCCACCACTGCAAGGCTTGAATACCCTTACTGTCATTTAACATATTCCTCGGAAAATGCATGGCTGGCGACGACTTTGCAGGTGAGGCACTAGGTCATTTTTGAATCTACATGGAAGAATACACAATATTCGGCACTGTGCACAAGGCTGAGGCGTGTAGCTATTGCGAGATTATTTGCGACAAGAAACAGAACTGGATTTGTAACGATATTTGCTCTCATTTTAAAATTGACCCACGGCCTAGGTACTATGTAGGGTATCCGCGTTAAGGTCGTAATGTAGACCGGCACCTGACGCAGAGTCCCAGCGTAACAGCGCTATAACCCAATGCATCATCAAAAATTTGCATTCGAACAGGAACACCGCTCAGGCCCACAAGCAAAGCGCCGCCATGGCACCCATCGCCGCTGACAAGGCTAATGGCGCCCTCGAGCGGCTTCCCTTACTATTGATCCTTTGAAGCGTTATATTCTGGGCGTCTGATATGATCTCTGCCGATACGTGTCCTGACTGGGAGAGCTGATCGAGTTGTTTCGAGTATACCGCAAGAATATTCGACGATCGGCCTGTAGGACAGAAAACGACCTCGAAACCCCCTCCAGAGGGTATAATGAATGTAGAGGTCTGATCGTCGAACGCTGGTCTGGAATCAGCTTGCCATAGGAGAGTGCTGTGAAAGGACAGTTTACCTACCATAGCTATAAGCATCGGGACAGACTTTCTTCGCAGCCATGCTATAGGTGCTCGGTTTGCAAGCGTTTGGACTGTCGTAGCTCCCAGTACAACAATCTTGTGCATGATTGTACTTTGCGCAGGCAGAGTAGCATGGGTCAAAGGCCGGTCGCTGAATGTTATCATCAGGATAAGGATAAACACCATCACCAGGCTTCGAGGGTGCATTCAATTGCAGGTCCCAGGGACACCAACTTGCAACGTCAGACACAGTTTGACTCTCTTCCAGGGGAATTGGGAACGAGGAATTTGTGCCTGAATTCGATCCAGTTGCATCGATGTTAGAATTCGGGCTCGACAGCAGCGCTGCAGTACCAATACAGATCGGGTTCGTCAGGTTTGGAGGTATATCCTGGAGTGACGGATTGCTCGACTCGGGATACAGCGACACTATTGAGATTGGGAGATTATAGCCATCGACGAGCGAGATGTCGTAGAACGTCTGGCCACTTGAGGAGGCAAGTGTAAACTCGGCTAGGCTTACTGGTGTCTGGCCCTGTTGCCTTGTTAGTATTCATATTTTCAGTAGTAATAGCTGGACGCCATCGAACAACGCATACGGTAGCCTTGCAATCGACAATACCACCGCAGTCTCCTGTCCCGCAAGCAACACCACCACCATTTAATCCACCGTCATTGCTTGGCCCAGTCCCTGCAGCATTGAAGCTGCAATTGGTCCTTCCCCAGACCCTCCCTTGCCAGTCTGCACCCACAGTAAAATTCTTGGTCTGACCACTTTGAAGCTCAAAGCCTCCAGAAGATGGAGCCGTCCCAGCCTGGGTAACTATTCCAGGGTATATGGTCTCGGGACAAAGATTCTTGACTACCAGGGGTACATTTTCGTCACGTCGACTGACGTATGCTAGTGGTTGACGTTTCATGTGATGCAGGCCATCCACAGTGGTGGCGAGGTAGAGAAGAACGAATAAAAGTGCGAAATTGGTAGTTCTACTGCTTTGTGGCTTACTTCGAAGGCCATTACGGTAAGCCATCTCAGTGATAGGAGCTCTGGAATAGGAGCGTGCTGTTGGTAATCGAAGGCTTTCACGTTAGGCGGCGATGGCAGGCGCAGAGTGATGTCTATCCAAGTGTAATGTGCGAACTCCGGAATTGTATCCAGCAATTGTTCAGTCGTGGCCGTCGTGGAATCGTCAAAAGGAAGAAGCTGTTTGGCTTAGCGCCTGGGGATGTTCCAGCATCCCACAGAGTTTCAAAAGAGCGTACTGCGAAACGAGGAGCCAGAACCTGCTGGATAGGGTAATAAGTCACGAAATGAAGATAGTCATTGAGGAGAGAGGAGATGAGAGATAAGGGCTGTTAACCGCAAAAACCGTTGTGGTTGCAGCAGCAAAACCAGGTTGAGAGATGGACAACCGATGCGCGATGACGCCAAAGATCTTGACATGGGCGGCTGTTCCTGCCAAGACGGGGAAATCTCCAACGCCCCTGCAGATAGAAAATGCTGCAGTAAACGTTCAACGATCATGCTTAACTCTCTGTTCATGATCTCAATAGTAGTGGCCAGTTCGAACCTTTACTAATTGCTTCAGGCTCAGCTACCAGCCTGCACCGCCGCACGCACGATTCGGCGCACGGTTGTCCTCCGGCGACCGAATAATAGGAGGGGTTTGACTATAAGTATCTCGCTGACGACCCGCCTTGCCTGTAACCGTCTAAGTCGTGGAACAGGTATTCAGCCGTTGACAGAATTCGAGGAGAAATCCTCTGTTATTGATCCCAGGCCCCTGAATCTCATTCTCGTCCGTTGTCAGTCAGAGCGAGAGAAGGCTTTGTGCTCTCATACCAATGTGACCAAGCCTGATAGCTCCAACATGGTGCCCTCCCCTTCATTCTGTTTCGGAACTCACTGCGCGCGCTCTTTCTGCATCTAGCAACGAGCAGCGTAACGCGTGCATGTCATTTTGTCAGGTGTAATATTGTTGGGAAAAGAAAGAAACAAGAGAAAGTGCACTCATGCATTAGGTGGTATATTAATGGTGCAGAGTGAGCAACCCCCCTTAGTAGATGCTGAACGTATTTACATGTTTGGACACCGAGCTGCCTGATGGCGAACTTGGTGCTATTATTCCAATTCCTTGATAGCTAACCTCCAATCAACAACTCCAGCATGGACATGGTACAGACACAGCGTACACCCCTTTTCCCGACACCTTCCAAATACCACGGTCACTTCCTTACAATGCGAAGGCGACGACGGCAGCAACGACTACTGCACCAACGGATCCACCGATATGGTTGGCCGCGCCCTTGAATGTGGACGGCGTGGGAGTTCCAGTCATGACTGTTGGGCTTGTTCCATTTATGGGCACGCTACTAACGATCAAGGATGGGCAAGGAGTGGACTCCACGGGAGCGGCAGAGCGAGTGATCATTTTTGGTGCCGCCGCCGAAGGACAGGAAGTACCGCAAGGGGCAGAGACAGTCGACACGGGCGTTGAGGACTAATTAACAGTAAGCACGGGGCTTTGTATGCATCCGAAGATGTGCTAGGCGCATAAGAAGCTATTTACCTGGGCACTCGCACCGACGGCGACGAGGACGAGAGTGAGAGCTGCAGGGAAGAACTTCATGTTGTCGATGGGTATCTTAGATGTTGAAAGATTGGAGTAGCAGCGAAAATGGAAAGAGTGTCGGCTTGGGGAAGGGAACGAATGATTGACGTGTTACTGGGACTCTGGGAAGACAAGAAAGAAGAGATAAAATGAGGGAGGTAAGGTACAAAGGCGAAAGGCACGCATGCAGCTCTGAAGCAGGCAAAGATACGGGCTAACAGAGCTAACAGAGCTAACAAAGCCCCCTTCTTTTGCACTTTCTCAGCCTAACAACCACATATCTTCCGGGGTATGCCGACATCGACCTTCAGGGTTCATTCTAGCGCACCGTTTGGAGTCCAGGCGCGATGAAATGAAGTCACGCAAGCCCCCGCATGGAATGTTCATCTCGTTTTAACTTCGACTTGCCGCAATTTCTTTTTAGGAAAAGAGCTGCAAGAGCTCCACGACACTATGCCTGACGAGGTAATAATGGCGTTTTTAGTGCAACTTCTCCGCCCTTCTTAACCGCTTTAAGGGTCTCAAAGAGAGCAGATCCTCGGATAGGTCTGGCTCCGACCGATGAAGCTAGACCAAAGCCAGACCAAAGCTAGATCTTGTTGCAGCTTCTCCTCTTTCATCAGGGTCAAATTACAAAGTCAATAGCTCATCCATTGGCGCATTCCTCCTTCGCCCCTGGGAGCCATGTCAACAACCCATGCGATCAACTGCTTAGATGATCCCGGCGGCATCCTGCTAGCCGGTCCTCATAACGCCATGCTGCTCTCCTGCTTCCGGCCCTAGCCTGGCCTCAAGTGTTGCTTTCCCTTATTCTTCCTCCCTCTTCTTTCTCCACTCGCCCTCTTTCTTTCCTCTTTACTTCTCTCATCAATTCTGAAGCTTCGTCAACAATCACTCTTTACAGTACACCGACTCTTGTACCATCAGCGTCTTAATTGCCTAATAATCAGAAGCTATGAAGGCCACAATCACTGCCATCGCAGCTTTCGCTGCTGCTGCTGCTGCGGCTCCCACCACAAGCAAGTAAGTTTGCTGTTTTGCTATGCTTGGAGAGAGATATTCTAATATCTCGAACAGCTTGAAGATGATCCGTCAGGCGAACCCAGCCATTACCGACGCTGACATCCTCAACTATGCTCTTACTCTTGAGCACCTGGAGGACACCTTCTATCGCGAGGGTCTCGCCAATTTCACTGCGGATCAATTCGCCTCAGCTGGCTTCGATGCAACTTTCTACGCAAATTTGAAGGAAGTCTCATCAGACGAGACCACTCACGTCTCTTTCTTGACAGCTGCTCTCACAGCTGCTGGTGCAACACCTGTCGCTGCATGCACGTACGACTTCGGCGCTCTTACTCCCGCGACTTTCGTTGCGACTGCCTCCATTCTTGAGGGTGTCGGTGTCAGCGCGTACTTGGGAGCTGCAGCCGACATCATGAGCGCTGCCTACTTGACTGCCGCTGGTTCAATTTTGACCGTCGAGTCCCGTCACTCTTCGTATATCCGTGCTTCTCTCGGCGAGAGCCCATTCCCATCTCCATTCGACGTCCCTTTGACTCTCGATGAAGTTTACACTCTAGCCGCGCCATTCATTGTTTCCTGCCCATCAACTAACCCAACTCTGCCAGTCAAGGTACGTTTCCGCCACATCAGCCAAAAGGCTTAAAATTTGCTCATTGAACATTTAGGCTTTCCCCACACTTACATCTGCACCAACCAATGGCAACATCACTGTTGGAAGCACCATCACTCTCTTGACCCCCGGCTCAGTTATCACCGCCGCTGACGGCACGTCGCAAATCTACGCTGCTTTCATTACTGTCACTGGCCCTGTTTTCGCCCCAGCAACTGCTGTCACTGGTGGCTTCAGCGTGACCGTCCCAATGGCACCCAATGGAACTGCGCCAATCAGCGGCCAAACCTACGTTGTTCTGACCGGCTGCAACACCACTGTTACTGACGACACTGTTGCCGCCGGGCCCGCTGTCTTCGAGGTTGGTCCATTGTAAAGAATCAATTATTTGCAAGCAGAGTACGCCGTGATGTACAAGAGTACAAGAAGATGAAAAGGGGGAAGTAGGCGTTGACTGCGACGGGTATATCTACTGTAAATAGTGCGGCTCGTGGAGGTGGTCCATGTATATGGCGTTATTTACAACTAATTCTAATAATCATAACAACCAAAACTTCCCTTCGACCATGTACCAGCTCTTTCTCTTGGTACGAGTAACACTGCACTGTATGAAAAGCTCGCAATCACTCTAAACTAACGAACCCCTTTCAAGAACCATGCAAACACGAATTCGTGCTCAATGCGACGCTATCCCATGGCAGGCTCTTCATCGCCACTAAAATAGACATAGTGATACGGCTGCACTAGTTCTTAGCACCTCTACCTAAGGTACCTTAAGGAACCCCATCTAACAAATATCTTAGCGTACCACCACCACGTGATCAGCCGGACCTTCCTCTTTCCGAAAATGAAAACTGTCAGTGAAAAGAGCTTCCCTACCAAACGGGATCGTCAAATCCCGCAATAACGGCGGATCAGCAAGGCAGGCCAGGCAGCAGGCATCAGGCTCTCCACATGTCATGGGTTCCTGAAAGAAAGCTGATCGTTCGGATGTACTTCAGCCGACTGGATGATGATGTACATGATGACAAGCATCGTGCCCTCAAGCTCAAGTTCGTTCGCTAACTCCACGGAACAGGGCACTGACGGAGAATATTTCGGCTAGCAAAAGCCTCGTACGCGCTGCGAACGCCTGCGATCTCAAAACTGTGCAATGATGGCTGTACGCACGTAGGACCTTAGTGCAGGGCAATTTCCCACATACCCGCCCCGCCTTGCAGTGCGTACGTACTAGGTATAGATTCAGGGTCCGGTTTTTCTCTTGGAGGATTGGGAGAGAATAAAAATGCAAAGGCAGACCATGGGTCCCTCCCAAACCTAGTCTCCCCCCGGATGGTGACCTCAAAAGCAGCAAAGCGCCCCACCCACTGCCCAGATGGGCCTAATCGGCCCCTAATGGAGTATGATTCAAAAAAAAAAAAAAAAAAAAGCGCCCCACCCACTACTTAGGGCTACGGCAGGGGGCGTGTGTGTCCGTCCTATCCTAGGACAAAAACTATTGGGGAAATTACACCACCTCTTCGATGGCTCGATTGAGATGGGCTTACTGAACAGATGGGCGGCGTAGGATGCGGCGCGGTCCAGCCAGCCTTCCCTCGCGAACCCAAGAATCACGCTCTGTGTTCCAGAGCGCAAAGTCAAGTTTTCTCTGAGGCGAATTGCCTATGCCGGGAGATTGCACTCATCATTATACCACTGCTGTTAGGTAATGATCTGATGGTCGGCAATCCACCCAGGTTCTGCATGAGAAAGCCTTTTCTGCTCTCTGCTTTGAGTTTGGGAGACGAGAGATTCTGGGGTTTGCATACATGATCTGAGACAGGGTGTGCAGATGGGATATGATCTGATCTACTGTGTACCTACGTGTATGCACGACCGCAGGGTAAGATGAGGGGGAAGTGATTATGCGCGCGAGTGTTTTATGTGCTGTGCGCGTTCCGAGGGTGTGGTAGCGATGGAGAGGGGTATGAGGCAGATGAGCTCACGAATTTGGGTAAGGCGAACTCATCAGAGGCATGGTGAGGAGCTGTGGATGTCCCCAGCGTTCTATCCATCCAAGCAGTGGTGATGTTCTGCTTTCTACTGTTGAGATCATGACTTCGTGGCTCTCTGTTTCTGTGTATCGTCATGTACTCGGTGATTGGACTCCTTGATGTCCAGGATGGCCTGCGAGAAAGAGTCAGGATTCTACATTCGAGCCAGGCCTATGGAAACTTGACCGTGCCATTTCCCTGCGTTGGTATATTGCTTGTACAGTTTGAGCCATACAAAGCCTACATCAAAGCTTACATGCTCCAGAATCTTGGCCGTCTTCAGATCCTCGTACACAAAACAAGATACAATTGAGTCACCTACAGCCTCAAGACGGTCTCCCTCATCCCAAAAAGATTAACTATTCCGCTCCATCAGCTGCTGAAAATGCCAATTCCGTATCTCCATCGCCCCATGATTCTCATTAACCCTCCAGAACCTTCAGCCAAAACGTCCCAATCTTACACCACCAACCGCTGAAACCACCAATCCTATCACCCTATTGCCCCAAGATCCCCATCAACCCCCCGGAACCTCTACCCAAAAAATCACGATCCTCACCCACCAGACGTCCCCAATCTCCCCCCCCCCTCTCTCTCTCTCTCCTCACCCACACTGCCACCTACATGTACAGAAATGCCTCCCTTGGACTCCTCAAGCCGTTGCCAAAAAACCCACACCTCCAAATTCCCCCTACTCCCCACTTCGCACCTCCACACCCAAACGCCCCGATTCCATCGATCGCCGTCCCAATCTAACAACCTAGAACCACCGAGTTCCCACTTCAAGACGTCTCACGAGACCCTATCCATCCCCTCCTCTTCTTTTGCGGGAAGAAATGCCATATCAAACTAAAACCACACTTCTTGCCAGTCCGTCACTGTCTTTATTGCAGTTTTTATCTTGCTTTAACATGAGAAATCTCAAAGCACCATACCGCCCCTCCCATCCCATCCCATCCCTTTGCCATCCCGCCGTATCCACCTTCCCCGCCTCCCCACACAAACCCAATACCATCTCTTAGAAAAACCCACCCACCAACCCTACTGCCCATTTCATCTTGTCTCATCTCCTCTCCTCCCCTCCTTACCCCAGCTACTATGTTTCTCTTCCCTTTTTCCCTCCCTCCTTCCTTTCCCCCTTCCTACCTTAGTTCCGCTAGACGAAAAGATGTACTGCCGCGAGAAGGGGGGTAAAGGGGGGATAGGAGCAGTAGGAGAAGTGTATCGTTGAACTCATTTCAGAGGCATAGTTGGTAAATGGAGATTTGAGTTCGTATTGTTTGAGAGAACATGCATGGTGAAGATAGAGGTGGATAGCCAGGTGGTGGTAGGAGAAGAGTCGTGGGGGTGGGGGTTGTGTGGAGGGAGGGTGGGGATGGAGGTAGGAGTGGGTGGGGGCTACGGAGGGAAGGATTGGTGGAGTGGGAGGCTGAAAGGCTGGTGAGGGCAGACAGTTTTGCTGACCTTCGTTGGTCAGTGTGAATGAAGCAGCTACGCAATTGCTATAGGAGAAGCATCCGATGACGAGGAAATTCGTATATATTTTCTCAAAATAGAAGAAAAAGTTCTACTACCCATAAAGTCGTCAAGTAAACACCTTAGTAAAACCGAACCGGAATTTCATGTTCACATGCTCACCGACGCCGGTATTCGTGCTACGCAAGCAAAACCCCCGGACAAAGCTTCCACATGCCCAGCACTTGTCGTTGGCTGATTCGCGAAGTCCTTTGGTCCCCGTTTGGTCCTCCTTGCGGCCTCCTTATCCTTGCTCTGCCTTTGTTCTATTCGAATGCGTAAATTTGCAGTGTCCTATTTACCTGAATCGGGCTGTGCATCGACCCATGACTTCGCCCTGACAGACGAGCTCGGCATTGAATTCGCTGCCGTCGAGTGCAAGGAGGATGTCAAAGTAGACGCCTGTAGAGGGTCGTTAGCATGGACACAACTGCCACAGCACAGTGACTGAAATTGAAACATACGGTAGAAAGTGCCTTGCGGTGTATCCATGCGCTCAAAATCCTTCTCCAGATTTTTGCGAGACAGATCAGACGTCAGGGTCACAACTTCCTTGATGCCTACATTAAAATTGTTAGCGCTCATCAATAGTCCAGTGGGTGAATAAGAGAAACTCACGAGGATCCTTGGTATATTCTGGGCATACATCTTCGTCACATGCATACAGAATATCCTCATACATCAAAGTCGCTCCAGGCGCCACTTGCCTGAAGAATGAGACCTTCACCGGTTCGCCAATCTTGACTCTCTGGCCCTTCTGCACGAAGATTTGCCTTGTATACTTGCACCTATCTTTACCGTCCAAGCTGGGCACACGATACTGTTCTGGGTGATGCCCCTCTTTGAAGGGCTGAAGGGTTGCCATGAGGTAGTGGCGACGAGCTACTCGGGAAGTGATGACACGCTCCGTGATACCAGCCGTTACTGCGCCTTTAACGATGGCTGCGACGGAGTCCATGGGGCGGACGACTTTAGATTGAAACTGTGGGGGAACGTGCAGTTTGATTTGTTGGAACAGATATTCGGATGCACCAAAGCCGCCAACGACGAGGACATTCTGAAACAAGCTTAGCATAATGAGATTAATCACAGGAACAGGGACTTGACTTACTTGTAGGATTCTGTTCTGGGCCTGTATGGCGATGATCTGGTTGCGAACGAGCTCAAGAATACGGTTGACAACGGGTTCAAAGCATTGTAAGATCTCCTCATTAGTAAACGTCATATAGCCCTCTTCGATCCCGGCTTCAGGGAATTCTGCCTCAATACCGACATCGACAGCCCATTTCTGCCCATTGTTGCGGAAATCGGCTTTTATCCTATTTTCGAAATCCATAATACACTTGGCATACACTTTACCAGCAGTTTTTGATCCATCAGGTAGCTTCATCTTTCGAATCTTCGCTCGAAGAATGTTGCTGAAATTCCGATTGAGCGCAGTTGACCCACACGAGTCTCCAGATCCAGCTGTACATTCTGCAACCGTGAAAGGCGTCTCTTCCTCGACCTCGTAGGCGATCAAATCCACAGTTCCTCCTCCACAATCCACAATGAGAACAGCATCTCGGATCTTGAGGTTCAGAAGACCTGTCTTGGAGCAAAACATAGCAGCCGCTTCTGGTTCCGTGATCAGCGTCAATCTGTTGTCGTTTTCGTCTCTGAGAAAGCCTGCTTGGATAGCCGCAGCGCGGGTAGCAGCCTTGCCAGCATCATTCCAGATAGCAGGGACTGTAAGGAAATATCTGATATTGCGTTCTTCCCTGTTGAAGACTTCTCCCAAAGTCTTTTGTAGCTGGTTTCGCATGGCTTGTCGTAACTTGAAGAGATAGTCTGCCGCAACATCGATCTCAGACTTCCCTGGTGGAAGAGGTGGTAGGTTGATAGGGTCAATGTAGGTGTTTCCGGAAAGCATGAGTTGGAGTTTAAACCATTCAACTTTCTGCACGCCAGGCTTTGGATATCCTGTTGGTGCAAGAGCGTCTGCGATGTCAGGGCCCCATCCAACAACCTTTTGGTATTGGTCATAGTAGAGCACAGTCGGAATCTAGGCTCATCAGCACGTTATTCACTTGCACCCAGATAGGATTTAGTACCTTCTGCTTGGTCTGATTGCCCGCACCAGGCCATTCAGTGATAATATCTTCCTTAGCCTCAGTATTGGTTGCGAAAGCAAATGCGACGCCTGAGAACGTGGTTCCCTGCTGAGATTAGCCACAAAGCTCTGGTGATTCCCCACTTGTATTACTCACAAAATCGATTCCAACGATGAGTTGTGCCTTGCTCCTACCAGCGCCCTCAACCTCCACTGCCTGGCCTCGACCAGCACCATATTGGCCTAAGGTGGGCTGTGGAGCTGCCATTTGTTGACTTTGCCCATAGCTGCCACCATATCCTGGTGGTGGTGGTGGTTGTGCAGCGCCTCCCAATGCTGGGTGGCCTTGAGGATATGCTCCTGTATTAATGGGTGGTGGATGATGAGCCATCTGCTGCTGTGGTGGTGGCAATGGGCTCCCAGCTCTTGGAGCGTTGGGGTTGTAGGTGTAGCTCGGCGGGCGACCTTGATTATTCATTGGGAGACTAGTAGTAGATGAGGTAGGAGTATGGGAGACGACGCCGTTGCCGTTGGTGGTAGAGACTGAAGCGGACGGGGTGAGTGATGTAGTACTTGGTTGATGGGTTACACCGTTTCTGCTTGAAGTGCGCTTCGAACCAAAACCGCCAAACCCTTTAAATCGTGTATTCATCAGGTCGATTCATCAACAAGAGGGGAAGAGGAATCAGCTCGGAAGGAAGTTGTAGGAGGGACAAGAGAGAAAGGCACAGTAAGACGACGTTAGTAGCTTTTGCTTTCAATCTAGTGGGACTGTGGGAGGCAGGCTGAGGTGGGATGGGCTGCTCGAAGCGTGTAAATGAGACTGGGATTAGGGGACAACTCTGCCCTATGGGCGGCAGCTAGAATAGGGCGGTGCTGACCGCAAACCACCGTTAATAGCAACCGATAGGAGGCGGAGTCGGTTAGGAAGGTAGTTAAGGTAGTACTTTAGTAGGAGATGAGATGTATTTGCTCGTAGGACTTTCAGGCATGAAGGACTTTGATGAACAACATGCAGCAGCAGGCCAGAAGGTAGATAGCATCTTCTTTGTCTTGGTAAAATCGCATATGCACCCCTCAGCTTGGTAACATTTCGCATGCAACTTCAGCCCAATAAGCTTAACCGCTATTCTACTATCTAGGAGCCTCTAAGACAGCCTAACAAAGTCCTCCATCTGCAAGTGCCTATCTGGACTCCACGCATTGGACAAATATCTAAATCCCTCCGCTGACTGGCGAGGAGTCGTTTATCAACCCTGAGATCGCATTGTTGGCGTCGGAGTAAGTTACTTAAACAAGGTTGACACCTCAGGCTTACAGGGTTACATATAGAAGTCTATTGATCCTTACGGCTGACAGCATCCATCGCGAATCACGGGACTTCTGCAATGCAAGTCCTCCAGGAACTGTGGTCGGAATGATCGCCATGGACCATCCTTTTCAAGTCCTCTTCTTTGCTACCCAGTATGAGTTCCTGTATGCATTTTGCAGCATACTGTCTGGGCTTTGTATGTAGCCGAACCCGTCATTTCGTAGATCCCGCGATTGGATCTCGAATCCCATTTGTTCCACCAGCAGTAGAACCTCCTCGTTCGTCAGCTCAAAGCTTCCTGGCTCCTCAATCCCTGCCAAATCCCTTTTTCGCCTTGTTGGCTTAGGCTCAGCCTTGATCGATGGTCCCCGATCTGCGAAGTGCCATAATAGAGGGCCTAGATTTATCCACAAACCACCAACTTTCAGGCAATTCCGTATGGTCTCTATGTATCTGATCAGGTTAGGAGCTGTATCTATAAAGAAAACGGTTAGTACAGCGTCAAATCTGTCCTGATACGGCTGTGCTCCATAGAGAACAACGAAGTCAGCAGCTGTCATGCTCATTCGTTCGCCAGCATGGGTGGATGTATCATCAATCACTGCAGCCAAAGCACTAGCTGGATGTATGTCGGGTACCCGGACCTTTTTCAATTGATTTTCTCTCCTTATCACATTCGAAAATTCCAATGCGAAAGGGTAAAGATCGAATGGTTGCCCCTGAAGCGTATGGTTTAGGACCCAATTGCTCGCTATCAGTTGATGATAGGAAATTTCGTTTCCTTCCACAGTGTAACCCTTCCGGCAAGTTTCAAATACGAGACGACCAAGGCCGGCACCTGGAACTAATATTCTGACCGCGCTTTTGTTTGGAACGCTTCCGAACGCTAGCTCAACGTCTCGCAAGACCGGGCCATAGCAAGCTTGCCGTTCAGCGTCACCTTCAGTAGACCAATCCCGGTACAACTGGCGAATTGTTGATCTGGCTTTGTCTAAATCTGAGGACGTCGCTGCACCTTCAAATTCGTTATTTTCGAGGCCAAACGATTCCAACGCTGACTTTAACATTGCGGACGCAATCTCTCCGTTCGCCTCAATTGCGTTGTCAACTTTATCGAGGTTGGCTAGAAGACTGAATGGAGGTGCTGCCAACATTTGCCATTGTGCTGTAGGTAGAGCATAGAAGTTCTGGCGGCGACGATGGGTCACGTTATAGTGGGCTGTTTTCCGATATTGTCTGCAAAGTATGGATGACAAGTCAGAAGGCATGGGCTCTCCGCAATTCCAGGCATAGACAGCACGTGGCACAATGTTATCTATCTGTTATACAAGCGGACACCAAGTGTGTTTAGGGCGCATATGAAATTCGCACAGATATTGCGTGACAGCAGAAAGCAAAATGTCGGTAGAGCCTTAGAAAGCACTTATAGACAGGCGCAAAAACTGGCACCTACTTGCCTCTGCTCAAATAGTCAACTCACCGAAAAGAATCCAAAGCCGCAAAGAGCACTCTCTTCTCCTCGGGATCAGAGAAAGGATCATGTTCCAGTTCCCACTCCTTGTTCCCTTCAGAGCTCGCCGCCATCGCCATTGTGAAGAAGATGTTGCAGCATCGTTTGACGATGGGGAAGTAAAACGCCGAAGCTCGCTCAACGCATTTCGCGAGCGCCAAGGCAGCAGACATTTGCCCCAACCTTATGCCTCTTAGGGACTAGTCCGACCGCCGCTTTTCGTTCGCTTGACATGCGTGATCATTGTGCGGTCCTAGGTAACCTTGGGTGCGCCTGGATGACTACTTCCCTTATGCCCCCCTTAGAGAAGGAGCCACTACTTAACTACTATTCTTATTGGACATTAGTATAGCTCTTTTACGCCTGGCGAGCCGCTATTATGGTACTTGTACTCCCTAAAAAGAGAGCTGAAAAGTAATTCAACAGGGGCGCTCAGGAAAGCTGCATTGCAGAGCGGCTTGGGGCGAGAGCATTGCCAGAGTATGGGCTTTCTAAGTCTGGACAAGGCTCTCCACGATTCTCGGGCTGCTGAGGCGAGGACCTTGTTCCCTATCCGCTCTTTTCCTTCCACCAGGGTCTCCCTCCCTCCATACTTTCCCTTAACCACCTTCCTTCCTCTCTTTCACACGCCGAGACCCGTGTTGTCAATATGCGGGACCGCGACAGACTTAACTGCGGTCCCTAGCAGCAGGCTAAGGATAGTCTGGCGCAGCACAACAACGGGCGGTAGATGGCTTGGTAGATGGGCCGGATCTAGGTACCTAAGGAGCTAGATTTATCATTGAAGGACACCACAAAGGAGAAACGGGAGACACGATGAAGATGTTGGTGGTGGACTGCGGTTGGAATGGCTTGGCTATGGTAGGCTAGAGTTATAGCATCCTCCTGTTGACCTAGGCAGACTCAGTTTTTGTCCACCTGACATACTCTTTCTCCCAGTCAAGGATGGGAATCCGCGAGTCTTAGTATTGATTTGTGAGAGCGTGAATGTTGTTCATTACCGTTCCATCCAATAGGGATTACACTCCCTAGGCCCGAGTTGTCGCATTGATTCTCGCAAATAGGTCCCGTGTTTTGTCCCAGAGCAGTAGAGCCGCGGTCTTTGGATGGCGTTGGTAATTTTGAAAAACATCGTTATTAGTATGTGTACAAGGGTAGACTCACTTTCATGTTCTTCATAACTTCATTCAGTTTCGTTTGTACAGAACCATCCCATTCCCCTTCCTCATGGTGCATCATCGGACACTCTGGCCACACTCGCCTCCGCCTCGCGTTTCCTTGCAAATAGACTCCTAATAGCAGAATTTCTCCTCCTCTTCCTCGCAACAGCATCACCGTGAATTACTTGATCATCTGCCCCCAAAACCTCAGCTTTACCAGGGTACAGACTTCTCAAACGCTTCACGTGCGCCTTCATGTCCAGAAAAGCAAATCGCTTCTCAGCATCCGCGTGAGCTGTCCGCTTCAATCTCTTCTGCTGCCATATCCGCCATAGCCCGAAAACAAGCAGCGTCAGGGGAATGGTGGTGACGGGAAATATCCACCACTGCGGCAATACGGTCAAGGTGGGCTGACCCGAAGTATCTGTGCCGTTGTTGAAGAAGGCCATGCTGAGGATCGCCGAGACAAAGGTGCCAGGGAGAAAGAGCATCGTCATGGTTGCGATGGTGATCATGGAGGAGCTGTCTTTCAGGGTCGCACTGGCGATTTCCTTCGACGTGTTAGCGATCTCAATGTTGGTTTTGGCGATCCCGATGTTGGTTTTGTTATCGACTTGGGACGCCAGATTGAAGTAGAGATTGATACGGATCTGAGTGCGGGTGTTGTAGTTGCCGACCCAGCGTTTCCAGATGGTATTTCTCGTTATGAGATACTGCACTGCTTCATAGTTTGATTCCTGGTCGAAGCTGGATGTCTGGGCCCAAGGGGGCCCACTGAATTGTTTGTGGATCGCCAAGATAAAATTGAGGGCTTCTTCGTTGTCAATCAGATTTTCGTACAAAATGTGCCAACGCACGCTGAGCTGATGCAGCTTTTGGAAATCATCTTGCACGGACTCGGTGGGGAGTTGAGAGGCGCCGCGGTTTTCATATGTCATGAGCATTCCACGTGAATCTCGCAGAATGTCTTTTAGCGATTCGAAAGCAGCGTCTGCGAGGAACGTGTCTATGATCATGGGGCGAAGTAGTGATAGACGATCGTTCCCAAGTGCGCAGCGCATGATATGCGCTTTCGCTCTTACAGAGCAACATGATAGGATGTATGTGGTCCTTTCCGTAGGGGGGTGGTGGTAAGAAAACCATATATCGCACCCTCTGTCTTCGGTAGCGAAATGATAGAATGCATCTGTCCGGACGACACCGCCGGCATCATTGTAGTGATTGAAGCACGCATTCCCGCTTTTGGCCCCCCATTGAATCGGGCCCAGAGAGTCCACGAATAGCAGCGAGACGCCAAAACGGTCGCGGAGAAATTTCAAAGTGTCCAAGCTTGCCAATACAGTGCGATTCCCTCCAGGAGTCGGTGTAAAATTTATAAAGAGCATGAGTAGAGACGACCCATCATCACTGCCTGGACGTTCAAATCGGCGTACGAGCGCATCATGATCAAGGCCTGATGCTATTTCCGCTTGCGGATCTTCGTCTTTCCTGACTTCAAGCAGATCAATTGAGGTAGTCGGCTGTGTAGGGTTGTGACAAGCCCTTAGGTACGCTGTAGAGCAGATTCCCCTTTCCGTTGCTGCCGCGAATGCTGCAGCTACAGCTGGATCCATCTATTCGCCAACGTACAATGCGAGGAGCCGAAGAGATGGACAACAAATCAAGAGGGTAATGTGATCATCGTTCAGGCGTTGTCGCACATGGCTGTCACTCAGTCTTAATGCTGAGGCGCTCACACCAGCAACCGGCAGCATTGCTAAATAAGTCATAGCACCAAGGTTTAGACCAGCCCCCACCCCAGGATTCTTATATAGCGTCATGTAATAAAACTCTAGTAGTAAAAATAATAACAATCTATCAGTTGTTAGAGCTCCCAGGTCTTAACAAGGGTGAGGCAAGAATAGATATAAAGTTCCGGTTACCCAATCAGGGTGTAATATTTTCCCTACCTCGCGCACCCTGAGCAAGCTTCAGCGACTGAGTTGGAGGCGGACTTTATCGCTTTTAGATGCTAAGGCTTGACAGAGGTACCTTAGATTAATCACGAAGTAGATCGCTCTACTTATTACCTATCACAACACTGCTGCAGGGTACAACAGATATTCAAAGGTTGTAAACCATCCTTTAGCATGCCCCTCATAATGCCCAGAGCCTCAGAGCCCCTAGCCACGCAGATTCCAAACTCCCAGTCACCAGCAACCACAACCGCAACCACCATACACCCCACGTCTCTCTCCATCCCGCTTCCCTACTCGCCCCACACAACCCTCCACCTCCAAGTTACACCCCTCCCAACCTCCACCCTCGTCTTCATAACAACCACCGATCCCTCCACGAGCTCCTCTCTCCGTGCTCTCGGCTCTTTCGTTTACGCATTGCCAAACGTACTTCTCCCTTCCCATTTACCTATGTCTAATCCCTCAATTCTCTACACAACTACTGACGTGCGATTTAATCCAGAGATTCCAGCCCACGGAGCCTTTAAGTACGGCTTTATATGAGGTACCGGGTAGTATCGAATTTGCAACAAGGGTGGCGAAGATATTGGTGAGGAGGACGGGGATACCGGTTTATGTGGGGTGTAGTGCTGGTTTTGGGGGAATGGGGATTGAGGAGGAAATGGCGGGGGTGAAAGGGGCGGTTGAGGGTGTGATTGGGGTACTGAAAGAGAAAGGAGAGGAGGCGGGGTAGAGGGTTGAAAGGGGGACGTAATTGCTCTGGAACCATATACTAAAGGAAGGTAAAGACTATAACGAGGGAGGATAATGTGACAAGGAGAAATGGATGGTACGGGGACATGCTAAAGCTGAGCTTTTGAGGCAACTGAGAAAAGGGCCAGTCGGGTGATATTGGGAATCAGCCTGGCTAAAGCTCTGAGAGCACCGAAATGCGACTCGGAGACGATCTGATCCTGGAGTGTGTTCGGACTAGTCGACGCGAATGACGCTCTATACTCGAGGAAGAATCAACTGCCAAGGGGTTGGATATCCGGAACTGGTGGGCAAGGTCGAAGCACCACCTTGGATTACCATGAACATACTTTGATAGCGCTGAAGCACTTTGGTGAAATTTGAATTTATGACCTATCAGCTAGTCCACATGAACATGCCAGTCTCTTGATTTCCTCTGGCTCTGCAAGAAAATACCAAGCCTCACACCCTTCCACTCCTCTATTTTACCGATTGCTCTTAGCCACTCGCTCCAACTCATCCTTCTTCTTAATCGCGTAACTATTACTGCTGCCCTTCGCTGCGTTAATCAATTCCTCAGCCAAACACTCAGCCACGCTCTTGACGTTCCTGAACGCAGCTTCACGAGCACCGATAGTAAGGAGAGCGATAGCCTGGTTGACACGGCGTAGAGGAGAGACATCGACGGCCTGACGACGGACGGTACCAGCTGAACCGATACGGGTGGAGTCTTCGCGAGGGCCGCAGTTGACGATGGCGTCAACGGCGATTTGAATGGGGTTTTGATCGGTCATTATGTGGATCTGAGAAGGAGATTTGTGTCAGAAACTTCCTTATATAGCCACGGCTTGGTGGGCTTACGATTTCAAAAGCGTGTGCAACGATCCGGACAGCCATGAGCTTTTTGCCGTTGTTGCGGCCATTCATCATGAGGGAGTTGGTGAGGCGTTCAATGATCGGGCACTGTGCCTTGCGGAATCGCTTGACGGCATAGCGACCTGCTGAGTGGGAGATGTAGACAGGAGAGCGGATTTGAATGTAATCGCTGTGGTAGGAGAGTTATATTAGCAATAGCTCCTCCACCATCAAGATCTCATAACTCGCAGAATAGATGTTCGATAAACATCTCTGATGAATTCGCAAGGGTTCCTGCTAGATATATATGGCTCGTGAAAACTCACGTCAAGGAGATATCTCTAACTTCGACATCCTCATAAGACCATTTGTTGAAGAGCTTGATGCTACCAATCTCTTGCGTTACCTCTTTGGGCAGGACCATGTACCCACTAGGATTGTCGACCTCGACTTCGGCGGTGTCAGACATGCTGGGGAAACTCAGGGTGTGCTGTGTGAAATTGTGGTGTGCGTCGTCCTGGCTTGTCGAATTCGATATACTCTGTTCCATTGCTGGTGTGGGCGCTAGGGGTAACTTAGCTCCGGTTCCGTTATCTTATCTTTTACCTCGGCTGTGGAGCGCGAGTTCTTGACAAGGCGGTATAGAACGGAGAATAAGAATAGTGTTTTACAATGGGCCTTTAACATTCTCTGTAGACCATAGGTGTCACCATCTGTCACTACTTGTTACGTCTGCCCGTACTCCCCTTGCTACACCCAGTATGCCAGGCGCGACGCTTGTGAGACCGCCTCCGGTTGACCCGTCGAAGTCTCCAATTGAGACTGTCCTCGAGCTTAGGACTCTCAATGACATTGGCCCGGTAATTATTGAAATACCCAGCTAAAATATTCCGTCTGTAAGACCGTAGCTAATTTTCAATCAAAGGACATATTCACGAACGCCCGGTAGGCGAACTAGGCCTGGCTCCGGACAAATGGTCCATTGCTGACTTGAGAAGAGAGCTATGGCATCCACCTGGCGCTCGTGGTATCTACGGCGGTGCAGTGATAGCTCAATGCCTTGCAGCGGCTCAAGAAACCGTCCCACCACCCTCTCCAGCAAACAATCACGCTGTCTACCTAGTTCACAGTATGCATTGCTACTTCGTGCTCGCAGGCGACGCGTCAATACCAGTTCTATATCATGTTGAAAGAGTACGAGATGGTAAAAGCTTCCTGACTAGGACTGTGCAAGCGAGACAAAGGGGAAAATGCATATTCACGACTACACTTAGTTTTATGCTAGAAGGCAGTGGCGGTGAATCAACTGTAGACCACGGCGCCGACCTGCCCAAGGGAGTAATAGAGGGGTTGGGTAAGATCGTGGAAGGACAGATCGATGGTGAAGACGAAGAGAATGATGCAAATGGAGTGGACTCACGGGGTCCGTTCGTATCCAAGATTCTAGGCATTGCCGATCGTGAGTCCCTTCTGCTTTCTTCCTTGATTTTATCTGATCAAAACCTGTTCAGATGAATCGCCATATCCACATCTACGCAAACCTCAAGCATGGGTCAAAAGCCGCGGTTCTATCTCTCCCTCTGGAGGCCAACACGCCCACCTCTCTGCCCTCGCGTACATGTCCGATAGCTGGTTTATTGGCACAGTTTCCCGCGTCCATGGCCTGACTCGTGCTGGCCATCTTGCCTACCAAAGACAGTTTCCCACTCCTGAAGCAGTCGGTAGGCGACTACCAAAGGAATCAAAGAACACATCTGAGACACCGGAAGGGGCAACCATCGGTATGATGGTGAGTCTAGATCACATCATCTACTTTCACCGGCCGAGGGAAGTAAAGGCGGATGAGTGGATATGTACGGAGATGCAAACACCCTGGTCAGGTCAGGGAAGGGGACTGGTGGAGCAGAGAATTTGGAACAAGGAGGGCAGGTTGGTGGCTACTTGTTATCAGGAGGTGAGTTGACTTTTGCTTGCCCTTTTTCTACACTTGACGTGGCAGATTTAAAATTGACACCATGTCTCAGGGTCTTGTACGATTACGACAAGCGGATGGAACTAGATCAAAGAGTAAGCTGTAGGTATTGAATATTGCAGCTGTCTATTAGACTGTTGTCGAAGGCTGGTTTGTTTGGTACATAGTATCATATTGTAAATACTAGTCTCCTCAAGATTTTCAGTGTATTACTCGCAAGTTCTATGGCCTGGCTGTTCCCACCACAGCATCATCAGAGCTTATTAGACAGGCTGATCATAAGAAGCTGGGCGGGTACCGGTTGAGGAGGAAGCCTCTAGAAACCCTCTGGAAAGCCTCGTCGAGCCGAGCCAACCTTTGAGCGTTAATGGGCGACATGGAAGTAAGGTAATGGTTGTCATGCCGGTGAGAAGTCCGGAACGACTGGCAACATCACTAACGTCCAACATTGTTTCTTATCATCATCCACATCTGCTTCCAACTCTCGTTGTGCGTCGCCCTAAATATAGCCCTGGACAGCTGACCCTTCGTCAAGACCGTCGGGCTAACAGACCTCGCAGTTGCAGCATCCCCATCCCTGAGTAATTTCTACAACGTGCCGTATCTTTCCTCCACAAACTCTTCATCCGACTCCTCGATCACGTACCAAAACTTCTTTCAAGCCTAGATAATGTTTAGGCCTTGCCGGCCCCCCATCTCTGGTAGATGCTTTTGGACACATCTTGAGCACCGGGACGTGGCGACGCGGGACGACGGTGCGTGCTGCAATGACCCTTTTGGTATGTTCTCCTATCTCTTTTCAGGCACCGTAGCGCCGATGGCATTCTCGAAGCAATCTCTTGAGGGCGTCCCGCCTGGTCTTGATCTATGGCCGTTTATTGCCCGCCATCTTCCATTCATTCTTGCCACGATGTCGAATAATTCTTGCAGAGTTGCATGCCACGCTCGACCTTGGAACGTAGGCGACCTGGATGGGTAGAGTATTCTGATTGGAGTTCCCACGTGTGATAGTTTTGGGGGCTTTAGAGCTGTTCCATACATTCGCGACGGCGATTGGGTATCTCTGGCGAATACTGTTAGCTTTTCCCTGGCCACGATGAAACAATGTGGGATTTGTCTCTAAGACTGCGGTAGGTTTGTGATTTCAAGGCAGAATGGTTCAACGTAATATCTCGCGAAGAATGTGTTTGAGGAGGTCTTGGAATGTGATTGTGTAGTCATGTGGAATGTTGTCGTTGGAGAGGGCTGGGGAGGAGGTGGACGAGGAAAGATGATTCCTTATGATTTGCTATCTTTGAAGAGGATGTGAAAGATCAAAGATCATATCTCGTAGATTCTCGCCTTTGGGGAGCGTATAGGCTGCTGTATGCGTGTGCCTAGAAGGACGGTTAGCGGTGGAGTAATGAAGGGCGAAGGAGCAGGCTTAGTTTGTTCAAGTATCGAGAAACAGAGCACGGATATCGACGCGGCAAAGGGAAGTGAATCCGTTCCGATCTCCCATAGTGAGTACTAATAGAATTATCTTCCTAGGGCTTTGCACTGACTGCAAGGACCAATGTTCTTTGACAGATATTACCTGGAACTACACTATCTACATTACCAGAAGAAAGGCCATGCAGGGATCAACCCATATTAGCTACTCCAGGACTGTCTGCTCTCCCATCTCTCCCTACTGCAGGTGGATACTGGGATTCAAGGCAAAAGAGTGAGGCCACGCGGCTATATACAACTGGTGTCACTGAATATTGCTCAATATTTGACATTTGTCAATGGTACTATTTTGACCCCCAATATCTTGGACGTTGTTACACACCTGACATCCCAAAACAGAGCCGCCGTGAAGCGTAACAATCCCACGAACTTAGGACGTCCGCCGAAGTACTAATTTCTTGATAGATTTTCGATGACAGTGCCGCATCTTTGAGCCGCAAAGAATATTGATAGCTTTTCGTGAGCATGGTAGGTCCAAGAGACAAAGAATCAGCGTTCGGCACCTGTCAAGGACTCCTGAATCGCGTTGTGGGCGAAAATTAATTCACCTGGCAGTCCCCGAATTCTAGGTTTCAGGGGCACGACGTCCGATGCAGAAACTCTTAAAAACCTCAAAGAGGCTTAGCTTATACTCCACCCCTAGATATATGACCGGTAGGCGCGTAATCCCTTCCTCTAGAATGTGTGAATGCTTTCCCTATACCGCGTCTGGACACTCCTCTTCTCGATGAGTCCCATACTGCCGATTTTCGAATGACACTTGATACAGTGTCGCTCGACACCTCTGTTTCGTGGATTGTCTTTATCAACTTTCTCAAATATACTTGCGAGAGTCGAATGATTCAAGATTGACGAGCGGTTCTGACTCGAAGATTGAATTCCAATGCTTGGAGAGCTTTTCGGGATCTCCACCCCGAATTACCATGTCTGCCTGCGACATTATCATTACCTCCGAGCCTTTTTCCACGGTAAAGGGAGCTCAACAATCACTATATACCTTTACGAAGGCTCTGCAGTGGCCCGGTCTCTGAGTCGAAGTGGGCGACCACGACCCCAGACCCTCGCTTGGCCCCTCAATGATCTCGAATGCCCTTTCCTCATCAATTGCTTCCATACGCGACCACCAAATTCCTCTTTGGCCATCGCTTCCATGTGAAGACTCGAAGTCCTTGCATCCAGTCGAGTAGAAGTGGCAGCCGTACTCGAGAAGTGCGTCCGCAGAACCAGCTACTGACGTGTGCCTTCGTCCGTCAGCAAAACAGTCATCAAGCCGAGACCTCTACGACTGTGACCGAACTCTGAGACTCTGAGACCTGGACCATACCGATGTCAACGATACAAGCTGCTGTCGGGTCTTGCGCATTCGGGGTTACATCAATCAACAGATAGCACCAAAATTGGCCTTTTCACTTGACGCCCGATCTGGTGCTCAGACAACCAGCTGACTTGAGTTGAATTGCCGTGGTTTCGAACGTGCTCATCATTGTTGATGATATGCATTGAGTCGATGGCCTGGACAGCGACAATGGGGAGAGTAGCACTGCCGCGCTTGGGCTTGAGGCAGAAGAAACGCCGCTGCTCCCTGACGCGGAGTGTGAGAGCAGCAGGCCCAACATGTTATCTGATGATACAGCTGCCGTCGTCATGAAAAAAGGGGAAGCAGCCCTTATCCGCATCTTCCCGGGTCTATTCATCAGGTTGCTTTCTGGCCAGGCCCCAAAAAGTTGTGCGCTTCCTGGAGACTGACATATTCTTAGTCATTTTGTGGTCTCATACGATCCATCATATCCATTGAGTAGCTATGGTCCACATCTAGGTACCTCGCATCCGATATCCTATCCTGAATTTCTCTACTGAGCGTTGGCGTCACAGCTTCAGATCTGAACCAGCTAAGCAACGCTGTATAGATTGTTCTTGCAAGATCAATAGCTCAATCTGCTTTTCAGCCACTTGTAAGTACAGTCCGTCCTCGTGAGCTTCAAGCAGGGCTAAGACTGTTGCCAAGTACAGCATTTCTCCAGTGTATATGGAGGAGGGCAGCAGCTTTCACAGCAGCGGTCATTACCTCCGTCGGCTTACTCAAAATCCCAATAGTCAGAGTTGCAATTGATCACACTTCGTGCAGTGGCTTAAGCTAGTCCCTGGAACAGCTTTCGCAATCACGAGTGATTATGGGAATTGGCTCTTCGGATTTGCGACTTCTCACAACGGTCATTATCAATGGTACGTAGTTCGCCAACTAGCTATGTGCTCTGATGCCTCTACTTATCAGTGCGACTCCAGATTACGTCCAATTGACTCACACCTCGTTGAAGCGAAGTATCTGTACCCTGGTTGCAACCGGTGGGCCAATGCTTGGAAGTCCAGTCAGCTCTCAACTCGTGCCTGTGGTCGATTGGCATCTGGAAGAGCCATTCCCCTGTCTTCTGAGTTCAAGGTTTACCTCCAAGGCCCTTTCTGATCGAGGCTGCCATCATGATTGCACTGATTCTGCCTACTCTTCCTTCACATTCTAGGACTATCTTGTCGCATCGCATCGAACGACCATTTTAACGTTAGCATCTGAAAGCGGTAATAGGGTGGACATCTATGGATGTTCGACGTCAATTAGTGCTGGCGAGTGTGCCCATTCTATGGGCCTGGAATCAGGTATATCTCCGAGATTCAAAGCCAGTATTCGTACCACTAATCCTATCTGGATATATAGGTGATCTTTAACCTTGCCTTCTACGTCGATATATGGACCACGGACGGATCGCAATTCCGGGACTGGGCTTTGACTTTTCTATTCTTTGGTCAGCCCTTGGGCAATTCAATAGCAGGGTACATCATCAAGCACATCCAAAAAGTTGCGGGCTTATTATTCGTGAACTCCTTACTGTCTCCGTGCTGTATATCTCTGGCGAATGGCTGGATACGTAAATCCCATGCGGAAAGGCTTATTCGATTACTGGTAAGTGAAGAGACATCAGGGTTCGAGGATGCCAGATGCTGGCCGTTGCTTGTAGCTTTTGGATTCAATTCAGGCGTATCTGTAAGCGGTCTGGTGGTAGCGTTACTCTGCAATGTAATCAAATAGGGTAAGTAATGAAAATACGGGCACAACAATATATGCGACTAGAATCAGAACCAAACCACCCAGCTCTCACTACCGTGTTCGACCTAGTAGTAGCATTGTATTCTAATTTGGCGATCGCGATAATCGTCAGCTCTCAGCTGGGCTTATACGGGATATTACTTCGCCACAACTTGGGTTCATCGGCAGACACTGAGCAAGCAAGGGACCCTCGGGATTAGAGTAGCAACGTGACACTCACGCGAATTAAGATCATAGTGAAAAGCCTAGAGAGCCTTGACTCCGTCCGCTCTCTTTCATTGGAAAAACAAGACATCATGTGTGGGAGCTGCATAGCTGTGCATAGTTGAACTACAGAAAGGCTACGGTACGCAACTCAAAGAGTACCGTTGCCTGGGATTCGTAGTCTAATGAAAGACCAAACCCTCTCCTACTACCTCCTCCCCCCGAATATTCTCGTTGTACTTCTGTTGAAAAAACCCTCATTCGCAAATACTTTCGTCTCTTCCGGCAGAGCGTAGTGGATGAAGATGAAGGAAGATGAATGAAACGGCGACGTATGCAGCTAGTGTATGACCTGAGGGATGGCATTCAACGTTTGTGTCATCAATTGAGATTGGTGGAACTCACACACAAAGCTTTTCGCATGCCTCAAGTAGCTCGTTGTAGTGGAGTCCCACAGCTATCTCGTTCCTCAACTACTCCCACCCTCCATCAAGCTCTTTTTTTCTGTTGAATCGACATCACCCGTCTTTCGAGACTGCATGCTTGCAGGAAAGCAGATATCCCTACGCATCACAAGGTAACTTAGGCTTTCGTCCTGGCCTTGTACATGCACCACGGTCGCTTTCAATATCTTAAAACCGCATCTCTGATACACTCGACCTGCCATCGCGCTAGCTGCAACTCCACAACATACTCCCTCGTTATCGGCTTCGGCAGTACCCCATTTGACGAGTCTCGTGGCAGCACCTCGCCTGCGGAATGGTCTATCGGTAACCAAAAGCTTCAGGTTCCACATCTCGCTGATCCCAACAAAGCACTCGTTCCTATCGTCTTCAGAAGCCTTGCCTATGGCAGCGAGCCGCTGCATATCGGCATCTCGTCGTTCGTTTTTGCGTGAGATGAACCAAGCTTTGACTTTGGCGGTGCTCCCTAGTCGGCAGGAGATTAGTATGATCTACGACAGCAGAGGAGCAAAGGGGGGATGCACTATCCAGCTTGTTTTGCCATGTGTCCTTTTCAGCCCGGCGACGTTTGGCTATTGCAGAATGGCCAAGCCTTTCCCAAATCACACACGAAATAATAGTACCAGGAATCTCAGGCGTTTGCTCTGAAGGTGATGTATCGTGTGCTTCTAAAACCATTACTAAGAACGTTATTTTTGGATCATACAACCACTTCTCGAGCTGAAGCTGCCAGAAAGAGAAGTTGTCTTCAGGGAATTCATGTCGTTTCGGCCACAGGTAATCATACGCAGGATCGTCGACCGAGGACGTGACCGTGATCCAGGTAAGACGAGGTAAATCGCGCTTAGTTGCGAGGCGAATGTGCATCGTTCCGTGAGTAGGCAACAGCACTGGGAAAAGAAAAGGTGTCGATTGCAAGTGAGGCAATTTTTTAGAACGCACTGCCTTTGATAGATCCAAATTCACTCCAACCGGCTCTCCTCACCAACTTCCCCAAAGGGTTAGCTTGTAGTTCTATCACGTGAATGGTCCAATTGCACAATTGCACAATTGCACGCGAGATTCTCGTACATATGTTGCATTCCACTCATAGATTCCCGCTATCCATGGATGGCAGAGATTCTGGGGGCATCACCCCTATTTAGCTACGCGATCGTGTTGTTCCCTCTGTGGCAGCGAGGTGCTAGTAGCGAGGTACTGATAGTGAGCTACTAGCATTGCGGTGCTTAGTGGTGGTGGTGACGACGACGGTGGTGATTGATAGTGCCTACGTACTAGATCTATCTATGAATGGCATCGCCATCCATGGATAGCACAGCCGTCCATGGATGGCAGGCGCCATTGGTGAAAGAAATTGTGATGGGATGTATGGAATAGTACTATGGAAGTTCTTGCCATCCACCAATGGAATGCAACACATACTTACACCTTATGCAGGGAACAACACATCTTAGGACTCAACATCCAGGACTGCAAACAAACACCTAATGCTAGGATCTTTCTATATTCACGGCACTATGCGTTGCGAAGCTTCACCTGCAGCAGACACTGGACGGAAGGAAATTGAGATGGAGTAGCTGCACTACGCATAGCGACCGCATTAAGCACTGTCTCCAGATGACATTGGTGGCACCAAGCACAGTTGTCACACTTCCCTGTATCACTGGGTTTGACGGATATGTGTGATGTGAGGATTATGTTTTTATGAATAGATTTGACATCTCCTTGGCTATACTGCGTGGGCTGTATTCAGCGATCATGCTCCTCGTTGGTAATTCTCTCCCTCAAGTTCGCGTATCTGAGACGCGATACCTACGAAGAACAATATGTCAGGGTATAGTAGCGAGGATTCATGTCAATGGATGGTGTGAGCCCGTCAAGTTGTAGCTTGGGTTGTACTGCGAGGCACGAGCGAAGAAGGATCTCAAGATGAAAGGATAAGTAGTACTAGAAAACACCAGCATATTGGAAACAAATTCCACTGTTTTCGCTTAGGGCTTATGCTATCGTGATTATGATATCTTTCATGCTTTCTTTAATGGGTAAGAGATCATGTGAACGCGCTCGTCATGAGTTGGTAATGCGGGTCCTGGACTTGGCCTAGGAGCAGTCCATAAGTTAAGATCTTTGTCAGCGTTAGGCGAGGAAGTTATCTAGGCTGCCCCTTTAGGCGAGCTTGGACGCCACACCGCCCTGGTGTAGTTCAGGCCACCCGGAGCGGATAGATGTCGCCCAATGGCCTGCTTACATGCTCCAATCTGTCTGATCTCTCGGTCTTTGCGGATTTTGGTAGGAGTTTAACGGACAACTGTTGTTGTCCGAAGAACTGTCACCGGAGATACTTGTGATTCTCCACTAAGTCCTCCACAAGGAAGAAGACCTCAGAATGCCAAGCCATCGGTCACCGACTACATATAAGAGCATGGCACGCACTCGGAGTAAAGCTTGGAGCTATATTCGTCTTGAGCTTCATTTGAGCCTTGAACAAAATGGCTTTCCAACCAGCCGAAAAACCCAAGAGTCTCCTTGGCTACCACCGCATCCTTTCTCCTTCTGCAGGCGTCAGAGTCTCTCCATTATGTCTAGGAACAATGAACTTTGGTGATGCTGGGAAGAAGTTTCTGGGCGAATGTGACAAGCAGACTTCTTTTGGAATCCTTGATTACTTCTATGACAATGGGGGCAACTTCTTCGACACCGCGAGTAACTACCAGAACGAAGAGACCGAAATCTGGATCGGGGAGTGGATGGCTGCCCGCAAAAACCGCGATCAAATGGTTGTGGCTACCAAATTTACATCGTCATTTGCACCAGATTCGACACATATTAAGTCCAATCATTGCGGAAACCACTCGAAAAGCTTGCGCGTAGCCCTGGAGGCTAGCCTGAGAAAGCTTCAGACAAGCTATGTCGACCTCCTCTATGTTCATTGGTGGGACTTCAGTACATCGATTCCTGAACTCATGCAATCTCTGCACCACGTGGTAGCTTCTGGCAAAGTCCTCTACCTAGGCATTAGTGACACGCCGGCTTGGGTGGTCAGCAAGGCCAATGAATATGCTAGGCAGCAAGGCTTAACCCAATTCAGCGTCTACCAAGGTTACTGGAACGCTGCAATGCGTGACTTCGAGCGCGATATCATTCCTATGTGCGAGGCTGAAGGCATGGCATTGGTCCCATGGGGAGTGCTAGGCCGTGGCATGTTCATGACTCCCGAGGAATTCGAGAAGAAGACTGAAGGACGGACTGGTACACAACCCGAAAAAGTCAAGAAGGTTGCCATAGCTCTTAATGAGATCGCCAAGAAGAAGGGTACCCAGACGACGAGTGTTGCAGTGGCTTATGTCATGCATAAATCACCATATGTCGTTCCTATTGTGGGAGGTCGGAAGCTAGAGCACCTGAAGAGCAACCTTGAAGCTCTCAGTATCGAGCTCAGTGATGAAGAGATTGATTATATTGAAAACGCTGCACCGTTCGAAATTGGCTTCCCCTTGAGTTTTCTGTTTGAGCACGCAAGTGATCAGAAGTACAACAGCCGCATGACCACCAATGATATCCCTTACAGGAAGATTGCTGGCTATCTGGACATGGTGCAGAAGGCTAGACCGCCTAAGCCTCACAAGGACTGAGAGTTGGTGGGGGGATGTTGTAAAGACACCCCTCTGTAAAGATTGGGATCAGTTAATGAGAATTCCGTGGAATTGGTGGACGTCATTGAAGGGAGAGTTCCTCATCCCAGAAAGAGATGTATGACCAAGATGATATTAGCAAGAATGGTTTTGGACAATTATATAGACGGCTACTTCCCTGAAGCGGGTTGAATCAATGATATTCTCCGTTATATCTGGAGATGTATCGTGTGGATTCGTTGGGCGTGAAGGCAGCGATCATTGGACTCGCAAATCAATGCCACCAGATTTGAAGGTTACCAAACTAAGATTTACCCTCTCTCTAGAAGTACCTTGGGTGGCCAGTTACCAGCCGTTTATCCCGTCGATAGCTAGGTTCCAACTTTCAGGGGCTCTGCCGAACTTCGTTCCAGACCCCTGAGTTAGCCCCCAAAAGTGCCTAAAAGGCCGCGTGAGAGAGCTCCAGGGGGCTCCAATCAGCCTTTTCCAGACAGCCATCACGATTATTTCGGGTAAACTTACTCAACCTCATTCGGCCCCAACTCTCTTGGAGCCCAGTATTTCAATCGGTGCGACTTAGTCTGCTTGCCCAAATCAAGTTTTAGGATTCTTTCGGGCATTTACCCCCACTCTAATTGATATGATACCACTCAGCCGTGTTCCAACGATCATAGCAGATCCCATATAAATAGTTCAAGCGGTTTTCCCGTTTATTCGTTTCGAGATGGTGATTTTTAAGGGGGTGGACGAGGGTCAGGCACCAAGGGATACAGTTGATAGAGAGGATATCCTGCAGACAGGCGGCAATACTTGGTCCATGAAATTTATTAGACTTAGATAGCAATCTCTGACCTTGAATAGCTAAAAAAAACAGATCGATCTCTCACCGTAACAAATCGTCAGCCTGGCCCTGTGGAGATATTTTATGTCTGAGGGGGAAATCGAGTTTTTGGTATAATCGTATGATTTGGTAATTTACAAGGATGCTAGTTACTGCGTGGGGGCTGCTTCGTAATAACATCTGTATCGTAGTTGCCTGTCCTTGATTCCTTGAGCAAGACCCGTGGCTGGCAACTGACCAAGTCCTCCGCTGGGGGCCCCTATCCGCTCACAGCTCCCCAAGAAAGAGCCTATCTGGAGCAATGCTATCCGCCTCCATAGATGGTAGACCAACTCATGGCATGTGAACTGTTGTGTTCTATGGATGCTATGGAGGACACATTCTAATGCACAAGGACACCAATTAAAGGAGTCCAATAATTTATTGAATCGAGCACTGGCGAATGTCCTGGACGACCTCATGGCGGTCTCCCTAAATTCGGTACGAGTGATCCCCCATGTCTCCGGTTCATTATTTCGTTGCCAGCATACAGTCCACCATGACAATAGCCCAAGCATCAACGCCTCAAGCCTGTCAGGCGCCATCTCCCAAGAATGAGCATGAGCTAACTAAAGCCACGAAAGATGCCATAGAACAAGCCCATTCCGCCTACAGAACCCTCAATCCCGCCTCTCATGATGCCTTTCTATCATCCTGCAAACACCTCCCTGGGGGTAATACCCGTACGGTCCTCCACGCCAACCCATTCCCCCTGACGTTCGCCTCTGGCAATGGCTGCACACTCACCTCGCTGGACGGTAATACCTACATTGATTTCCTCGGCGAGTTCACGGCTGGTATATACGGCCACAATGACCCCGCAATCCGTGGCGCCATCAATGAGGCCCTTGACCAAGGATGGAGTTTTGGTGGGAACAACAAATACGAGAAGGAGCTTGCCAAGTTGGTTTGCGAGCGATTCCAGCCTACAATGGAACTCGTCCGTTTCACGAATTCGGGCACAGAAGCAAATATGATGGCTGTAGCAACAGCAATGGCATGGACAGGCAAGAAGAAAATCCTCGTCTTTGAGGGAGGCTACCATGGAGCTACACTCTCTTTCCGTGCTGCGCCAGTGGGATTGACAACAAAGAGTGTCAATTTACCTCATGAGTGGGTCATTGGCATTTACAATGATATTGCTAAGACGCAGGCTGTCCTCTCAACCATCCCAGCTGACAGCCTAGCTGCTATCCTCATCGAACCAATGCTTGGGAGCGCTGGCGCCATTCCAGGCAGCCTTCCCTTCTTACAATTCCTCCGCTATTATGCCTCTTCCCACAACGCCCTCTTAATTTTCGACGAAGTCATGACCAGCCGGCTTTCGTACCGTGGCCTGGGTCATAAGCTAGGGATCCGACCTGACATGATGACCCTGGGCAAATGGGTAGGTGGAGGGATGAGCTTCGGCGCATTTGGAGGAAGAGCAGATGTTATGGCTTTATTTGATCCAACAAAGCAAGGGAGCCTGGCTCACGCGGGTACATTTAACAACAATGTCGTCAGCATGGCTGCTGGGTGTGCAGGATGTAAGATATTGAACGAGGAGACTACGGATCGATTGAATGAATTAGGGGAGACTATGAAGGAGAAAGTTCAGGATACAATTGATCAGGTTCTGAACGCGCATTCTCAGAAGAGGCTTGACCTCCAAAATGATTCGTCCAAAGGTATCCCCTTTCACCCTCACTCTAGCCCGTACCTAAAGGATTGTAACTCACGCATTCCAGGCACCTCCGAAATCCCTTCCCGACATACCCTTGAGGACCTCCAAATCTCTTCCAAAGACACAGAATTCTCGCATGGCCTCGCAACGCCTGGAAACTCTCCCTCCCGAACTCCTGCGACTAAAACCCCAACAGCAGCAGCAATGTACATCTCCGGCATTGGCTCTATCCTAGCAATCCATCTACCCTCGTCCAAGCTCCAATCCCTCTTCTACCACCACATGCTTTCCAAAGGCATCTACCTAGCCGAACGTGGTTTTATGGCCCTCAATATCAAGTTCGGGAAGGAAGAGGTTGAGAAATTTGTAACAGCGACGGGAGACTTCGTTGAGAAATACTCGGAACTGATTCTTGGCTGTTGAACATATTGGGGTGGGGGAAGAGCAGGGGTGTTATTTTGTGGCGATGCTCTATGAATTCATGAATATCTATGAAGCTGGAAGCTGGAGTATGTATGGGAAGAAGCTCTCGTGATGAATACAACCATTTTGGCACTGCAAAGGGTCAAGTAGCAATGGAAAATGGGGTTCAACTCGAAAGCATGGCTGACAGAAGTGTAATCAGGCAGATCCTTGCAATCAATCTTTGCAAGGAACGAAGGACTTGCGTTGAAGTATATTCCGTTGTGAAAGCTCCACGTTGACCCAGTGTTAGACGTTCTCTATATAGTGCGATCAGCTTCTAACATGACTATTTTGTACATTGGCCAACACGTCTACCACAAGTCCGTCGTTACAGCAATAACCAAGGCCTTTTTCCTGGAATCCAATATCTCTACATAACAGCACACATCATCCACACTTCCTCCTCACCAACAATTTAACCCAAATCATACACTGCTGCTATCCAAAGAATCGCTTAACCCCAATCCTCCATCCAGGTGTTGCGGTATGTACATATCCAATCTATTCCCGCACCTAATCTTCAAGCTGATACTAAGGATCTGCTGCCGCTTCGCCACATGCTCTTTGAAAGGGGTGGTGGATTTCGATGCATCTTGCTGCGTAGCTGGATTAGCTACCATCTCAACGTGTTTAGAATTGAGTTCTGCAATAAAGAAGGGAAGAATTGAATGAATATACTTTCCTCGGCACGCTCTTGCTCTGCATGTCCCGTTGAAGAACCAGCACTTAGCAAGGGACCAATTTGGTAGCAACGGTGGTCAATTTATTATGGCTAAGATGATGTATCTAAGATGCTCCATTTGGGAGCAAGACAGTGCTACGAACCCCTGCTTATTAAGCAAGGGTTAAGCCCTTGCTCAATCTCTTTCCCACACCGTCCAGCGGTATACTAGCCGGCGTATCCTTATACCTATCAAAGTCCGCACGCGAATCGTAGAACTACCACTGTTTCTGCTCGGTACGAGGCGCACGAGAGTTCGTGGAGGTTGTGGAGTTTAACAAGTTCATTTTAGAGGGCAGGAGGAGGGAGATGCGGTAAGGAATTGGAGGTGATTAAGCATTAGCGATGCTATGGGGGGTTTGGATGACATAATTTGGTAATTGGTACGGTCGTAACCAGCCCGGGTCGTTCAACAACCAAATTGCCTTAAGTGCTTTTGTAGATATCCGCACCATGTTCTCCCATGCTATATCTCCCATGCTATATCAGATTCTGGGAGGGAGTAACAGCTGGGTGCAAGACTACGTTCTTGTCGCCATTCTTCCAGCTTTTCGCGCTCTTAGGAAGCCAGTGTATGCTATGTCTGAGTTTCCAGGCTAATACATCTCTTCCTCCAGGTTTGCGCCAACGGCTTCCTGTACCTTTCGTTCCAATTTGGCTTCGACTCTTTGGTCGATTTTGCGGTTGAAGTAGCTTCCAGATGGAAATGCTCCGCTTTCGCGCCATTTTGCTGGATGGTGATGCCGTGGAGGAAAAACTTCATCAGTCTTTACAACTGCGAGTCGATCTGCGCGGTTTCCTCTGTACATTTGTGTAAGTCTTCAATGGTTTCAAATATTCTTACGTTGAAACCTTCGATCCGTTTCCTAGTATTTATTAGTCAATGAATAAAGATGTCAAATGGTGACGCACGCTTCTATTCCTTCGTTCATGATGTCTATTCTTGTCGAAATACATCCAGTCTGTGCTCGATCCATGCCGTATCCAATCCCAAACGCCAATCGGCTCCACCCAGAATATCGAACCCATACCAGCGAGAACAGGAAGTCAGGCCAGGATTGAGCATGGTCAATGTATCGCACAAGCCCAATACCAATTGGAAGAATAAAGCTCAAGGACCGCCGGCGGTATTGTATCTGTTCACGAAACTGTTAGTACAATCTTTCAGCCTCAGCAGTACTTTGCTAAGCTTGGCGGAAGGAGCAGGTACAGGCCAAAGGAGCTTTTAGAATTGACCATACAGATATCGTAGATCTTCCAACAGCTGCAGGGTGCGCCTCATCGCCTGGAACAGCTATGGTGGTTCAGTAAGACCCAGCACTTAGAAGCAAATAGGGGTTGAGACGTGTTGGTTCGTCAAGCCATCTCGTATGCCCAGTCTTGTGTCCAACTCGGTATGCACTTCTGCTAGCAGCACGGTGCACTCTTCATTATCGCCTACAATGTGATTTCGGTGGGTCGGCCGACCCACAATGTCACAACTACCCCATGGATCCAGGGACTCATCGAGGCTCTAGGAGCTGTGTGCCCCAGCCCCCACTCAAGTGGTTGGCAGTGAAGCAAGTGTATCTGTTGCATTCCATTGGTAGAATGCTGCCATCCATGGATGGAAGGAACTCCCATCGCACCTTCCATACATCTCGTCGCGATTTCCTACCACCAATGACGCCTGCCATCCGTAGATAGCGATACCATTGGTAGATAGTAAGCACTATTTATCACTACCACCACTATTATCGTCGCCGCCCATGGATGGCAGGTGCCATTGGTGGTAGAAAATCGTGACGAGATGTATGGAATGGTACCATGGAAATTCCTGCCATCTATGGATATGCCTTCCATCCATGGATGGGGGAATCCACAAGTGGAAGGCAACATATGTGACTGCGAACACGCTGAGCTGGTTTAGCTAGTCTAGTATGCATCTGGGTCTCGTTGCCCAAGCGCAACGCAGGGAAAAGACGAGATTAGGGCGAGTATATGCAAGCGCCGTGATAAGAGCCATCGAAGGCTTCTTTAAGACGGTCAATCAGTGACTAGCTGAAGAAGTAGCTGATGTTGGTGGTGAGATCTTTGGCCAGGACCAGGGCTATGTGACGTGGTATTGCCTGAGTTCCACGGAATCTGGGGGTTGTATTTCTGTAACCCCTGAGGCCTTTCTTGCTAGACTCTCCGGAGATCGACTGAAAACTGAATGATCGAATGTCCCAACGATGAATGAGTGGGACCATGCCCGCCTGCTCGAGTCCATCGATGGTGGTATATGCAGCGCACTGGGCACATGCAACTAGGCGGAGTTCATGCGGCAGGGTAGCTGCGTCTGCAGGCTAATGTACCGGCAGTGTGGTCCAATCTCTCCGAGAACGTCTGGGACTAAGGCAGGTATGCAGCACTAGCACCAAGAACACCCTACCTTATGACGCGTTTCCACGCTTTTCGGTCAGGCTACTACCACTGGCGGATGATAGACATTGAATTGGGGTGTTTAGTTTGTCTTTTGTATAGTCTATAATTGCCTGATTGCCTATTCCCTCCAGTAAGGCGATCCCAGGACCTGGTGGACGACTTGGAATGCAGATGCATGCTCCCGATCGACACGATCTCGACTTGAATGCACGAACGACGGGACTTTATGCCAAACAGTCGCGTGGATCTCTTCTTCAATCACTCCCCTGAAGATGGACCGGTGCTGTTAAGCTTTGTGTTCTCTGAGATACCTATCATTCAAGAAAGATCTATCAGGCGATTCTTCACCCTCAATTGACCAACCACAGCGGAACAATCATCTCCATCCATCTAGCAGGGACGAGATCGCGCTCGAGGGCGCCAGAGATCGCAAGGCCGCGCTTCTACAGCCCAGTCAAACGAAGCTACCAATCCTCCAGAGCCCGGCGGCCTTGACTGACTTCGAAACAGCAATAAGCTGCATCTTTTGAGGCCGAGAGATCATGTTGGTTACTTCTCTACAAGGCATGTTACTCTTCATCGTGGTGGGACCCTGCTCGCGAGGCTAATGGAATTCCTCACAGCGATGCAGCACCCTGATCTCTAAGAAGATAAGTGGAACGAGTATCTTCATGGCACTTCCAACAATTCCGGCGACTACGGGGAGCAAGGGTGTTAATCTCATTCTGTGACTTTTAGTGGAACGGTTTCGTTGGGCTGGGTACGGGTTCTCTACTCTGAGGAGTTGGATTCTCGCCAGGTTTGCCATTTGCGTGGAGTATGGCTTCAAACTTCTACCGGCTGAGGGGAGCTTCATGATGTGAGTCGAGCATACTATTCGAGCATGATGTTACTGCTCTCCTGCAAATCTAAAAATACGGCATTGGCATTGACTTGAGCTGGAACCGCGACATGCGGAAGCTTTTGGATTCAACTATCCTAACTCGTGATCATTAGGCCGACTACGCCTGGGGAGAACCTGAGCTACTGATGACTCACACATTCTCCCTCCTCTTTATCGTCCTCGGTGGAAGCTAAGCAAATCCCCTCGTTTGTTTGGACAATCCATACCCCTGACCGCCACGCCGGAGGGCACTTCATTGGATCCACGCCTGCAGAAACTCTGTGTTGACCGCACCCATCTGCCAGCTTAAAGCCTTCTCCACGATCAACTATGTGCGTTTCTCAAATGTTTCGCTCCTTATGAGATCGATTCCCTTTCCATCATTGCGGCTGCCCGATGTTTTGCTCTACAGAAAGAACGTACGAAGGTAGCTGCTGCAATGGACGATCCCTATGGCATCAAGAATTGGAAGCACTCTATGTCATTACGGGGCTACTGCAGTACCTGGAGCTACAAGGTGCGCTTAGAAGTAAGCTGTACAATACGCTGTTCATGGTCACAAAAGATACAATAGATCAAATTCACGACTTCTTGTTTATTCCTCCATCACATCTGAGGATTCTATGCCAGAATTGCTTGAATATGAGATTCATTCTTCATCTATTTGACCGTTTATGCATACGTACGATAAAGGAAGACGCCAAAACCCGATCAAAAGTTTTCGGAGACTTGATACCTCTCGCATACTCCTGACCCGATGAGCTTTAGCAGCACCATGTTCTTGAGCTTATATCACGGTATCCGGTCGCGAAGAAAAGCTCCATCTCCCCAAAGGCAGGCTTGGGAAGGCGCAAGGCCAGAGTCCCGACTTACATCTTTATGTAGCTTGGTCCAAACTGTCTGGGGAGAAAGGAGTTCTTTGGTCAGATGTCAGTCTGACAACGTGGCACCCATCAGCCTCTCAAATGCGACCGCTGGAAAGCTGTGATGTCCAATCAGCTAATTGTTTTCTCCCTGTTGACAATTTCGCAAACCATCTTCGAGCGTAGCAATCCTTCAATACCACGGCATACTCTATTTTTCAGTGTATAGATCTATCAGTGTCCGCCTTGTCCACATTGGCAGAGAGCAGGTGATGGCGTGGAGAGGTAGAGATCATAAGGGAGGAGTGGGATTGAGAGGGTAAGGGCTTTAATGGGACACTATGGACAGAGTAATTCGTGAGTCGTTCATAAGAATGCACTCTGAAGACATCATTGGACGGCTGATTCATGATTCCAGCGTTTCGGCATGGTATGTGTTTAGAATCTAGCGAGCGATCGTCAAGCCAGGTAGCTTCCGGGCCGTACTTAGCAAAGAATACCAGGTTTGTCCAGGCTGGGTTCCGAGCTTGGAAGATATTGGGCGCAAAGACGCGTTGGCTCCCAACTTGCTCAACTTGCTCGAGGCCAATGTTACCGACTTTCGAGAGAGGCTGACATGGGGAAATATCAGACCATTCAACGTAGAGCGGTTCATTCTAATTTTTGTTCTATGTGAAAGTCGTCTTGACCACTGTAACTAACATAGATATGTAGATACTTCAAGTCTCGTGCATCTGTAAATCGTACATCAACATAGAATGCAGTATAGCACTCATCTGGCAATTACTCGAAAGATGCCTGATCCCAGCAAGATAAGTAGGAATATCGCAAGGCCCTGGAACGGGCTAGTGATGACTCCGCGAACTACTATGTAAAGACTAAAGGCACAGAAGCAGGCTGGGTTGATTGTCCATGTCCGATAGGGTCGGCTTTTGAGACCATCCTGGCGACGGCGGAGAATGAAAATGCCAACCACAGCTAGAAGGAGGAAGAGGTAGTCGGTAATGGCTAACGGAGGTCATATATTAGTAGCCGTCACAGTAAGATATGAAAAGGTTTCGCGTAACATACTGATGAACGTGAGAAGGCTGTCGAATGTCCCAATAAGTACATAGCATGTAGCGATTAGTGTATTGGCGATCAACGCATATCTAGCTCCATGGGGAGTGATTAACAAAGCTCTAGTTATAATTGAGGACGAGAGGAATAAGATACGTACATGGGTACCCTTCTATTCCAACGGAGGTGCTCCGTTCTTGCTGCGAGCCACATCATGCCGGATGCGGCAGGAGTCGGAAATCCGCGTAGCAGCTTTCTTGTAGATGCTGAATCATCCTCTTTGGTAGGGCAGTGGCCGTTGCCGAGAATCTTTGGAACATAATGATCTTTGCTGGCAACAACCATGAGCCTACCTGAGGCAAAGACACTGGCGTTCAGGGAACCTAGGCAGGACATTGAGACAACTAAAGAGTAAACTAGGCCACCAACGGGACCAAAAACTTGTAGGCCAAAGTCCTTTACTGAGAGATTAGTAAGTGCCGTTAAAGTTACCCCTGTGGACTATCGGGATAGACTTACTACAGCTACCGTGCTTCTATCCCTTAGGTTTTGAAATGTCAGTACTGTAAATAGAGCAATGTTCATCAGAACAAAACCGCTGACGGCTACGCTCATCGCAGAGTTGATAATACGAGGTAGATCTCGAGCTGTGTCTGACATCTCGCCAGCGACGTAGCCAATCTGAATATCATAGGCTATGCATCAGCACACGTATTCAAGAGTGAACACGCGGGGAGACAATTAAAATTATCAAGGCTTACGGTCTCCCATCCTCCGTAGCAGAAAAGGGCACCGTAGACAGCCGTAATGTATTCGCCAGTCTTTGTTCCAAGGGGCATGTTTCGGCGGTCAGAATCCGGGTCTTCAGCGAACCAATTGACTGCTATTCTTGAACCACTGCCAGTGAGATTGATCCCTACCGCGAGTCCAATAGCAATAATGGAGGTTATTGCAAGTAACTTCAGTACCAGGAAACCATTGGCAGCTCGCGCACCAGCAATTGTCCCAGAACAGTTGATGAAGGTAACAGAGAACAAGCCTAAAATCGCAATGGTTTTTGATTGCCATTCAGAGACAACCCTATCGGCCGTGAAGGCGCTGGCTATGTTTTCGGCGAAGATCATAGAGATCATAGCCATGGAACAAGGTTTTGCTATAGCAATGTACGTCCAGGCGTAAAGAAATCCAAAGAACTCGCCATAGCAAACCCGGAGGTATTCCTGGACACCGCCGTTCCTTGGTATGGCAAGTCCAAGTTCTATGAAGGAAGCGGCGCCCGTCCAGACCAAAATGCCTGCTATAGGCCAGACTAAGACAGCCGCTCCTGGGGACGGTACATGACTGCTCACTTGTGACGGAGCGTAGAAAATACCGGAACCTATTTGTAATCCTAGCACGAGAGCGAGGCCGTTGATGAACGTCAGGCTCTGGCCTTGGAGAAATTCGCTGGGCTGGGTGTCATCAATGATGAGTGGCTCTGATATCCTGGCCGAGACGGAGGTCGGACTTGGATTCAAATCTTCCGAATATCGTATTCTATGTTCGTCATATGAGGAAGAGGATCTTCGAGACATAGCTGCCCTGTGGCTGTCCAGACTGTGTACTCAATGCTAGGGCAGTAGCCCGGCGCCAGCTATATTCTTAAAAAGCAATGTCATGGAACGCACTAATACCATGCTGTCGAGGCCGTTGATAGCTTACAGCCGTGTCCAATGAGCATGATTCGTAGTTGGAGAATAGGAGAGCGAGGAGGATTAGGAGGCCCAATCAGCAACTGATAGGAGATAATCGGTAAGATAGGGTAATCAAAGCTGATTCGTTACAGGCAACTGACACGCTCAATTTGCCCTGCATTACGCCAGTTACACTAGCTGTCAGCAGAAATACCTTACAAGTTCTGGTATTGTAATTTGAGTGTCGCTTCTGCTCCGTAGAAGCAATAAACGTTCAGCCGCAGCAGCAGCCATGATAGACCCCCAGAATCTCTACTCATCTCTCTACCAGGTCCCCCATAGCACTCGCATGAGTTCATTCTCGCAGAAGTTCTGCGTTCCCCACTGAGGCCTGCTCAACTCGAGGATAAAGCTACAAAGCTTTGTATATTCCGACACAATTTTAGTCTTTTTATTTGCCCGGTGGATATAACAGAGATCTCAAAGACGGTATATCTACACCACGTCTCAAGTTCAGCGATCATTGAGTGTTCGTCTTGAAGTAAGCCCATCAACATCGAAACATCTTCTTTGGCATCTCAACGGTTATCTCACTACCTTAAACCTGTAACATCCGTGTCTACCCTTCCGCAAGCCAGATCACTGCTGACAAACTCTTAGCGCACTATTCCATTGGCCCACCGATCCTTAGCAGACGAGACGAACAACGGCTCCTACCTTAGATGAAATGCTTGACTTGTGCCGACCTCGGAAGTTAGCGACCGTTTGAGTACTTGATTGGTATATATTTCATGTCAGTCTGTCTGCTTTTGGGGAAACCAACGGGTAAACGCGGTCGTCTTATCTTTTCGAGAAAAGCAAATACAGGACCTAAAGCGAATACCTTCCGCTCTCCTCGACTTTTATGAATGTTTGATAGCATCATTGAATATTGTACCTGGAAAACCTTACAATTGGTCCTCTCTGTTATCCAAATTTCCATATTGGGCCAGATCTCCCTTGCATTCCGAGATTTGACGAAAAGGAATTTGGGTGACCACTGTCCATAAAGTCCACACCAAATCCACACACCAATCCACTCTTATGGCCCCTCATATCTCAACCCCAGATGCTGTTACGGACTCTCAAGTAATCCCTGCCAATTCTGCTCAAGCCAACCGTGCCCTTCTGCATCGCTCCCTCACCATCGCCCCTTCCCATGTCTCCCATGCCTCTGGCCTCGAGATCCACCTCACCAACCCCCCTCGTACAATAATTGACGCCTGTGGTGGCGCCGCGGTCGTTAGTATTGGCCACGGCAACACCGAAGTCCTCGCCGCTACCATGGAGCAAATGCGCAGCGTAAGCTACATCTTCACCGGCTCCTTCACCACTACCGCCGCCGAAGAGCTCGCCTCCCTCATCCTCCACCAAAATCCTTACGGGCTCGAGAAAGCGTTCTTCGTAGGCAGTGGTAGCGAAGCCATGGACGCGGCTTTGAAGCTGGCGAGGCAGTACTTTTTTGAGAAGGGTGAGAAGGGGAGGAGATGGTTGGTAGCGAGGAGGCAAAGCTACCATGGCGTGACGGTGGGGGCTATGTCTGTTAGTTCGAATCTGCCAAGGAAGGTGCCGTATGAGCCACTGCTCTTGAAGAATGTGAGCCATGTTTCGCCGGCGTATGCGTATCAATATAAGTTCGATGGGGAGACGGATGTTGAGTATGTTGCTCGTCTTGCTGCCGAGCTGAGTGCGGAGTTCAGACGGCTGGGGCCGGAGAATGTTATTGCTTTCATTGCTGAGCCGATTGTTGGCGCTACCACTGGATGTGTGCCTGCTCCTCCTGGTTATTTTCGCGCTGTACGAGATATTTGCAACCAACATGGCATCCTGCTGATCTTAGACGAAGTTATGTGCGGAATGGGGCGTACGGGCTCGCTTTTTGCGTTCGAGCAGGAGGGTGAGGGCGTAGTGCCAGACATCATGACAATGGGAAAGGGTCTTGGCGGGGGTTATGCGCCTATTGCTGGTGTTTTGATCCACAAAAAGGTTGTTGATGTGTTGCGAGCCGGGACGGGAGGCTTCAATCATGCGCAGACTTACCAGACGCATGCTGTCAGCTGTGCGACTGCGTTAGCTGTACAGAGGATCGTCCAACGAGACGGGTTAATAGAGAGGTGTAAGCGTATGGGCTTTGCTTTGGAGCATTTACTAGGGAAGAAAATGGCGGACAAGAAATATGTTGGTGATATAAGGGGTAGAGGATTGTTCTGGGGGATTGAGTTCGTAAAGCACAGAGCATGTAGGGAGGCCTTTGAGCCAGCACTGGAGTTCGGTGTCAGAGTGCAGAAGAAGGCCTTAGAGCTAGGCGTGGCCGTCTATCCTGGCTTAGCTACCATTAATGGGGTCAAAGGAGATCATATTTTGCTTGCTCCACCATACACGGTCACGCACGAAGAGTTGGAAATGATCGTAAATACAGTGGAAGAGGCTTATGATTCTATCGAAATGGAGGTAGATACCCCACGTGCCAGATTGTAGCACAATAGACTATGAGGACACCACTGAAGCACAACCACTGACGTTAACAATTGCCAATCTGCTGGTTCCATCACACCCTTTCCACGCGAAAATTGATTAGGTGCCGGTGTGAGAGGAGGCGAGGGAAGATCCGAAGAATGTGTGCATGAGTATGGCTATGATAGCGAGTGCTTTGCATGCTGAAATCTTCGTGGAGCTGTCGGGACCTTTTGGTTTGTGTCGGTGTGTGTTTTGTGGGTCCAGGCATCGTCTGGGGCATGCAGCGCTTGAATTAGGTTGGGAGAGTGAGTACGTAGGCGCAATTATCATCGCCTGAAAATCGATTAGGAAACTGAATGGAATTTTGTGTCGGAAGAGCGATCAAGTAGTTTGGTTATTGTCGTCTGGGAATCGACCTGAAAACGGCAGTAAATCTCGCGTCCGGAAATGAGGAAGTAGCTGCGATTTGAGGTTGTCAATCCAATCATATCCAAGGGGAAAGGGCGTTGATAGATGAGTTCAAGTCGCTTCTGAGGGAGATTTCCGAGATAGGGCAATCAGAAAGATCATTCCTTTGTGAAGCAGTGGTAGAAATCAGTGAGGTCGTCCGTTTCCACATGATCTAGATCCAGGGTTATCCCAGCCTTCTCGAAAGTCGCCAACGTGAGCGAAGGCGTATAGTAATACTCTGACTTCACCATGTGAACATTTTTCAGCCCCGGAAACTGCACTGCTTTTGCATGTGCCAATTGGTCCAGAAGCTTCTTCGCGTTCCGAAATGTTGTGGGGCCGACTATTGTGACCTCCTCAACTGAAGATGGTAGGAAGTCAACGAGAGATGGCCGTGACAAGGACACACATCCTCCATGCTGAAAAGTATGCTGAGGGATGGTAATTCTCTTCAGGACGGCAAAGCCAAAGAGGCTGTGACATCCGTGGTTAGGTAATTCTGATGACGGGTTTTGCGGGCATTGAAGATTTACGTCCTCCAGACTATGGCTAGCGTATCTTAGAAGGACATGGTCAAGGTATCTTGCGTTGTCTGAACCATATCGGTCAAAGTACCTGAATGTTGTCACATTATCGAGGTGCTGCATAATGAGTTCAAAGTCTTCTGAGCTGATCTCGATGTTGTAGATGTGTATCTTTGTACGTCCATCGTGGAATTGAAGCGTGATGTTAGGGCTGTACATTGCTCTGGTAGTTCTGTAAAAACACATTAGACTTTTGAGCGACGGTAAGCCTCTGAAAACCATGAGGCCATGTTCTACCAAGAATCTGGCCGGTGTTCCAGTATCCCATTCGTCATCCCCGATAACGACATTCTCAAGTCTGGCCAGTGGCAGGTTGGGTTGAGGGATAATGGATTCTTGAGACCATTTGATGATTCTTCGTATGAGCGATTCACAGCAGCCTCTCGAGGGTATGATGAGAGTTTCGAGATCTGGAAACATGAGTAGGAGGATCGCGACTGTGATGTCCTGGTTGCCTGATGCTGCCTCTTGTACCCAGTGCAGAAGCTCTTTCAAAGGTACACACGGTTGTTGGATCAAGGCTTGAGTAAGATCATCCGCTATATCCTTACTGAGAGGGACGCGCACATCTTGGCGACAATACTCAAAATTTGCATGTCGTGTGTACTGTCCACGACGAGGATTCTGTACCAGTTCTATCAATGTTGGGCCTGGAACTTCGTCCTCGCGGATCTCAATCATTTCGTATTTTTCCGTGTCCGCTTCGTGTTTCCTCAGAGCATCCTTCGATAGATTAGAAAAGCGATTAGAACATCGTGCCAGCGCTTCTATCCCGTCTGGGACTGTCTCGTCAATAATCTGAAGAAGAAGCTCATCGGGAAAGTCCATGAGGTTGACCATAATGGGCTCAAGTGAGGTAGGATCATGTAATAATGTGGCGATAGGAGAACTAGTCGAGATTGTTGAGAAGGTGCGTGGTTGAAGTCTTCGACTAGTGCTGGGAGGTGCAGAATTAACATGAAGAAGTGGTTAAGTGTTGCTTAGAAGGGATCGAGAATCAGTGTTGGCGAGGATATTGGGAGCGTAAAAGTTGAAGAAAAGTGACAATGGCGTTTGTTGACATACACATCCGAGCAGGCCGATAGACGCGTAGGGCACCCAGCCCAAAAGGTGATAGCCGTAGATCGAGAATTGACGAATTGGATAATCTCTTGTGTCCAGTGCTAATATCTGAACGTCCCTTGCCGAATGACTTCGTCTTCGTCTTCGTGAGAGCGTGAAATCTCCCTCTTCCTTGGATATAATGCTTACTTCATCTGATATTATGTCTAAAGTAGATATTCATCTTGCTTACACCCCGCACATTACATTCCTTCAGGCCCCCAATTATACAATAGACCGTTCTGCATCGGTCCTTGGATTATCCTAATACATCTCCAGCGCATTGTCTTGAAATATCTCCTGCGGCCCCTCAGGCTGCGTACCCTTATGCTCAGAAAGCTCCCATAGACCTCCTTGCTTCGCTGATGCTTCGATACTCCACCCCATAATCTTGACTGAGCCTTGTCCTCGCCTATTGGCTCTCCCAGACTTCCCCTTGTGGCAGAAAGAGAATACAACCAGCAATGATAGCGAGGAGAGCAAGCCTACTTACGATACCGCCAGCCATGGCTCTCGCGGAGTTGTGAGAGGAAAGGGGTGAATAAACCAACGAAGACGTGGTAGTCGCAGATAGGGCAGATGGGGCAGGAGGGGCTTGTGTTGCTGGAGCTTGGGTTAGTTAGTCTAGATAGAGGTGCTTTCAGGTAGTGGATAGTCATACTGTTAAAGAAATGGGTTACTTCTAGGAGTGCGGCCACCCCCGGGTTGATATCCGTAAAAGTAGCCCTGCCATGCTGTTAGCCAATTATATGGCAGACAGAGCCATCAAGACATACTGTCGCCCAAGTTGGATTTGCTTAACCGCATTATAACCGATTTCGTACTAGGTACGACGTTTATTGAGACCAGCGAAGCTTAATCAGATGGATGGCCACCAGATAGAACATTCAAAAGCTACCGACTTAGGCTTGTCCACTTCGTGGTTCATCATTTGCATGCCTCGAGATAAAGGGATCGTGGCACGGACAACAACCCTTGTCGGGCGTCCATCAGTGTGCTTTCATTCAATACGGGATTTGTTGCTGTTTTCGTGTCCCGTAATAAGCCTAAGAGGTGCCAGTGTGTCCAGTGCTCCGGGTTTGGATAGGTTGAGAGACCCTTAGTCAGCCGCAGGAGGATGATCATTCCCCACCCACTACCACTCGCTCGGGTCAGTTGAAACAATCTGATCGTGCATATACGACCTCGTACGGCGCACCAAAGATGGATGAAGGGGTAAAAAGTTGGCAGTGCAATTCTCTTTGAGGGAAAGAATGAATAGATGCAGATGCCACCTTGTTCCCAAAGACCTACCTGGCGATTGCAACCAAGCTGGAGATAGCAGAAGACCTCGAACTTGGAAGGGGACCGATGAAAGTCGAAACAGCTTCGGGAAGGTACGAAACAGCAGTGAGCATCGTCTTCAACAGCGTTATGGAGCATCGTTGAAAATGTATGTAGCTTGTCCTGACAAACAAAGTCCATATGTAATGTAAGGTCCTAGGCGGCCAAGCATTCTGCACAGGTGCACGTGGGGCGAGAACTTTACCACGATGCTCGACATACCGTGTACTGGCACAGTGGCTCAGCTCCACCGATGAGATCATCCTCGTGGTCTTGGCTTATTTAATGCGTCGAGATGGCACGGTTTTGAGGTTGCTGCAGTGTGACATGGCCGTCCTTGGGGGTCAGCGCCTGTCCGATGATCGGTACTTCTTGCAAAAAAGGACAGCCAGGACTGGATATTCGACGTTGCGGACACTCTATTGCTGGTAGCAGTGTCTAAGACTAGTCTTGAGGTTTGAGTCAAAACGACCAGGTAGAAAACACTGAGAAGACATTCATTTTGACATTTCACGTTAGCAATTGAGGAAGTAGGCAGACGTATGAGCGTTAGCAAATGCATGAGCATGGAAACAGATAGGACGTGTTGCTCGGGGTCACACGGAATCCAACGTCACATATTTATTGCACCAAGCTGTGGTAGCTGATTAAGATAACTACACGAAGACCTAATATGCAGCGGAGTACCGTTTCCTTGAATGTAAGGTACGCCTTGCTTCTTTGGCCACGCTCAACCAAACTTTGAAATCGTGCATGAATAATGATGAAGGCTCAAGCTCTGCCACATGTAAGCATTAGTATCAAGATAGGATTGTCCGGGACACCAGATTCTTTTCACATGTTCCCTCGCGCGGTCCGAAATGCCCTTGATAATGCAAATCCACTAATGAGATTCGTTAGTAGCCTAAAGAGCCGAAGTGCGTGAAAAAAGGGAGCTGTAGACGGCGTCAACGACAGGCTGAGCGCTGATCTGGCGACCACCAAAGAAACGTCCGTTGAGGCCTTTGATGGCGTTCTCGCCGCCTTGAACACGATCGAATTTGAGGTAGATGTCACCCTGAGTGTTCGGATCTAGAGCAATGTGAACGACTTTCCCGTACTTTTCGGTACACTCAGCTCGAACGTCGTCTTCGAGTTCCTTGATCCACGATTCACCTTCCTCCCTAAGCTGGAGTTAGTGGCTGGAAGAATGGAGATAGGTAGATGTACGACTTACTCTTGGGGATTAAACATGTTACGAAGCAGAACGCATCGACTGGCCTGGTTAACGCTTACTGGAAGGGGCTTGTTTTCGGTCCTAGGTTTCGCTATTGGGCGCTTCGGGTCGGTCCCGTTGGTCTCCGGTGTAGGATCATCTGTTCGCGCAAGCTTCCTCATCAATGCATCTCTGCTGTAGTTATTGAAGTTCACACCAGCAACATCTGTGTCATCAAGAGCACTTGCCCCCCCACCACCCTTGTCATTATCGCGGCCTCCGGCACGGTCGAAGGCACCACCTGCACCACCGGCTTGGGAGCCACGGCCGCCATGGCCGGAAAAGGCAGATCCCTGATAGTTGCGTTGGTGTTCTTGCCCTTGGAACCGCTGTAGGAGATTTGCGGTGGATTCAGGGGTGAACTTATCGTTACCGAGGCCAACCCTGATGGGGCGCCCAGCAAGATCGAAGCCATTCATTTTTTCCAAAGCCTCTCTAGCCTGGTTCGGGTCACGGAACCTACGTGCTGGTCAGTGGTTGTTCTTGAAGTAAGTGTACGAAGATACTGACTGGACAAACCCATAGCCTCTGCTACGTCCTTGTTCCTCCTTCTGTAGCTGAACAAATTCAAGTTCACCGAAAGGTTCGAAGACGTTCTGTAGGTCACTCTCAGTGATGCTGAAATGGATGTTTCCTACGTAAAGCCTATGGAAGGGTATTTGATTCGGGTTGCTGCTTGTAGCTTCTGGGTTACGGGCTTGACGATTTTTCTCGGCTTCGGTGAGCTGGGCGATGATGGGAATTCCTAAAAGCTTTTGGCCTGTAAGTTGGATAGCCTGTTGTACCGACTCTTCCTGCTTGAACTCGACGTAGCCAACACTGTTGATAAATGTCAGCAAGGACCGAAGGACGGGCTCCGGGTGATGCTTACCCTTTGGACCTGCCACTGACTCGGTCTTTCACAATTTGTGCCTCTTTCACTGGACCAACCTTCTCGAAAAATGCGATCAGCTCCTTAGTCCTCAATCGAGCAGCCAGTTGCTGCACAAAAACAGTCCTTCTATCACGTTCGTCTTCAGTGGGCTGGGGTGTGCTCTCCTTAGGCTTGGGGCTCGGTGTACGTCTTCGCCCACCGTTACGATCACGTCGTGGGCTCCTTTCTCGAATTCTATCGTCGTCATCACGTCTTGCTCGACCCCCGGGCCGATAGTACCTATCACCGTCAGGGGATCTTGATCGAGTACGAGCACGCCCACCACCACGGTAAAAGTCACCCCCAGAAGAACGATATGAATCATCTGGATCTGCGGAGTCCCTATGACGGCGTGAGTGACGTCTATCGCTGTCTCGGCTTCGACTTCGTCTCTTGCTTCTATGACTCTCACGTCCATTTGTTCGCTCGCTTCTCGGGCTTTCCATTGCCACATCTCCATCTCCATCTCTCTCCTTCTTCACCCGCTCTCTGCTTCTATATCTGTGCCTTCGGTCCCTATCGCGGTCGCGGCTACGATCACGGTCACGATCACGATCACGGTCATGGCGGTCACTCTTGTAACGATCGTCTCGGTCCTTGGGGCGGGAGTCCTTAGTGTCGGACGGAGCGGCGTTCGCAGTGGAATCTAGGAGTTCCTCCACGTTAAGGGCTGACATATTGATGAACTACAAATGTAGATATCTGACTTTGCAAGGTTCCCACTGGTATTGGGAAGGGAGAGGTTGTTCACTTTGGGCGGTTAGAAATGTCAAAGATCAGGCGTCGAATGACCAAACCCTTTATCAGTATCGTACTTTTAGTAGCTAAGAATGAATGTAGCGCAGCGACCAACAACACTCACGTCGTCCTCATCTCCAATAACAGGGAAGAGGATGGTACGGAGAAAGATCGTTGAAAATTAGGTGCGGAGACTACCTTAGTGCCTTGAAAAGGCTGACTAATCGTCTAGGGTCCTGTGCGTGCAGCTGGAGACACGGAGGCATCTACCGGGTTACAGCTCGGCTAGGATAGAAAAAAGGTCCGGTAGAATAGAGTAAGTAAATATTAGCTAGGGTAGGATTTAGGCTTATACTAAAATAAAAAGGGTCCCTCCCCTATATTAGACTAGTAACTAGTTAGTATATATACTTAGTATATACTATATATATATTTTACTTATTAGAATATATTACCCTACTATAATATTAGTCTCTACTTATTATAATATTTTATACCCCTTATTCTTTACCCTTCTATTTATTTTAAAAGAGTATATATATAGTATAGCTAAAATATTAACTAATATAATTAGAAAAATATTATAGAAGAGTATTATAGCTTAAACTAATATTATATATTTAATAAATAGTTTAAGTATAAATTATATATATACTTAATATATAATAGATATCTTAAATTAATAAAATAAATAAATACTATTTTCTTTTATTTATAACTTATATATTAATCTAAATTAAAATAGTAATCTAATAAATATATTCTTAATATATATAAAATATAGGCTAAGCTATAATAGGATTATAATTTAAATATAAATAAAAAATCTTAAACTAATAATAATAATAATAAGGTTAAGATTTTAGATAGAAATATAGAAAGTATAATAAATACTTTTAATAACTTTTAACTAAATATATTATTAAGTATAAGAATTATTTAGATATATTATCTTAATATCTATTAAATAATTATATAAGTTTATATTATATATATGCTAAACCTATATATAATATATTTAAAAGGATATTTATTAATAAGACTATATTATTAGTTCTAATAATTATTTTTATATTATAATCTCTAAAATCTAGAATTATTTTAATATATCTAAATATTCTAATACTAGTAAAGAAGGAATTCTTTATTTTATTTATATTAAATCTAAAGTTAATACTTAAGATTTAGCTAAAAAACTCTTTACTATACTTATATTAAAAGTATACTTAATATATACTAAGCTAAAGTTCTACCTATTAAATATTACTTAGATTTAATTTAGTTATTAATATATAGACTAAGTTAGCTTAATAAAACTTAAGCTATTTAAAAAACCTTATTAAATAAAAGATTCTACTAATTAAATATAGTATATAAGTTAGAAATATAATAGGATTAAATACTATAAATATATATATTAGGATATACTTACCCTATACTAAGCATATAATTAGGTTAAGTTAAAAGATATTAATTAACTTTAAATAAGAGCTAGCTAACCTACTTATATCTTACTAATTAAAGTAAGAATATAACTAAATACTAAGATATAGTATTATACTTTTATAGAAATTTAGAATAGAGCTTTAACTTAGTATAAGATCTTAAATATAAATAAGATTATATATAAAGATAAGCTTTCTATAATATTCTAATAAAATAAAGTAAGTAGATCCTAAGAAGGAGCTTAGTATAGGCTATATATATACTAAATATAAATAAACCTTTTATATAGAGTATTTAAATTTAAATAATTTAGAACCCTAGTATTATACTTAAACTATTTATCCTAAAAATATTTAAATTAATTTTAATTATTTATAAGTCCTTATCTACTATAAGGTCTAATTTATTTAAAAGAAATATATATATATTAATATTATTATAGCATAATAAAAAATATATAGTAGGTAGCTTAGTAGATATATATAACATATACTAAGTTTATATAAGGTTTAATTATCTCTAAGGATCTAATAAGGTAAAGATATAAATATATAAAGTAGTATTCTATTTCTATATTTTATAATAATAATCTCGCTTTCTATTTCTTATACTTATTATATATAAAATATATACTTATTATCCTCCTTATCCTATTAAGTTATCTAAGAATATTATAGAGGAACTAGTAGAGATTATTAAAAAATAAAATCTACTTACTATAATAGCGTATATATTCTATATATATTTAGATTAAGCTAAATTAATATAAAATATTAAGTTGTTTTATTATCTTACTAGTACTTACTAGCTTATATTAGAAATATAGATAATATATATTATATATTATTTATTAGAGTCTAAATATTAAAGATTAACTTTAAGCTTTAATTAAGAAATAATAACTAATTTATTATTCTTATATAATAGGGGGGTTTAACTCCTTAAAAGTATAAATAGATATAAGTTAAGTTAAGTAAATTAAATATTTATTAGCTATAGACTCCTCTCTATTATATAAGTTAAATATAAAGAAGGAAAGTCTAATAGTAGAAAGACTATCTCTTATATATTCTATTAAACTATACTAAGCTCTAGTATAATTTAGGTAATTAATATCCTAATTACCTTAATTACTTTAAGTAATTAGAGTAATTAGTATTATAATTATTATAATTACTTTTTTATCTTTTCCTTAAGGATATCCTATAACTAAGGACTCTTAACTTAGCTTTTATTATAAGTTAAAGGTATCTATAATACTATCCTCTTATTAAGAAATCTTTATCCTAAAGAAATTTATCTTTCTTAATATATAATTCTTATCTATACTATAGATAAAGAAACTATAAAGTTTAATAGTATATTATTATTAATTAGTTTTAAAACTTAGGATAGCTTTCCTATTAAAATAAGACTATATTTAGTATATAGAAGTAGGATGTCTTTATTATTCTAATAAGATATCTAACTAATATATTAAATATATTTATATTAGTAGTAACTATAATCTATCTCCTTTTAATATTCCTAAATAGAAGCGTTTAGAGGAGTAATATAAATAGTTATAGAAAAAAGAAGAGATAGCTTTTAAAAAGCTATCTTATCTTTATAAATAAATATAAAAGATTAAGATAAACTAAGTAAAGATAATTAAAAAGGAGATAAAAAATATTAAGTTCTTAGAAAAAAAAGAGGAGAAGATTATATCCTAGGTTCCTACTTTTTTATTTAATATACTTAAGGGTTTTAATTTAATGCTAGACTAGGGTTAACTAATATAAAATTTTAAGCTTAAAATTCCTATAACTTCTTTAAGTAGTTAAGTATTAAAGATAGTTCCTATATATTCTCTAAATTATTATAGTTTAATTACTTAACTAGATATCTCTATTTTCTATTAATCTTTTAATAATCTAGGATTTTTTTAATATTATATTTCTTATTATCCTTATTTAGAAGGAGAGATATTATTTATAATAATATTTAAGGGTCTACTTTTTCTAGTAATAATATATAAAATATATTATACTTTTTTATTAATTTTAGTAAATTTAATATATAATCTATATCCCCTCTATATTCTTTAACTAGGAAAGGACTAAGCTTTATATAATTAAGTTTATTATTAAGTTTATTAATTTTAAAGTTTCTATAAAGAAAGTATATCTTATTCTCTTTAGAAATATTTAGATCTTCTAAATATTTTTAATTATAATATATTACTAAGTATTTACTTAAGAACTATAAGTCCTTTTATAATTTTTAATAGAGATAGTCTATTTTTTAAATTATTATAGTAACTTACTATATCTTAAATATATAACCTTTTAATAGTAATATTATATAGGGTTTAAACCTATAATTAGCTTAATATAATATTATTCTAATAAGATTTAGTAAGGATCTATTATATACTATTTATATATTAGATAGATACTAAACCTAATTATTCTACTAATAATTTATATAATATTAAAGATATTATTTAAGTATTTAATTAGTTTATTCTATTTAACTATCTATTTATAGATAAAATATTATACTTATTTTTATTTTAATCCTTATTATATCTATTAATAATTTTTAAAATTTAGAGATAAAGAGTTTATCTTAATTTAAGATAATTTTATTTAAAAGTTTATAGTTAGCTATTACTATTTTAAGAAATATATAAACTAGATCTTCTATATTTAAGGCTTCCCTATATAATAGGAAGTATATTAATTTAGTTAATTTATTATTAATTATTAATATTATATTATATTCCACCTTTATTAGTTATTTCTTTAATTTTAGGAGTTTAATAATAAAATCTTATATAATACTCTTCTAAGCTTAATCTAAAAAGCTAGCTAATTTTATTTTTTTTATATAGTTTATATTAGATATACTTTATTTAAATATATATATTATAGTAAATAACTTTATCCTTAATATACTTTCTTATTCTTAGGAAGTAGAAGTTTTATAATAACTTTTTAAAAGTCTTTTTAATTTTTTAATAACCTTTTAAGGTCTCTACTTTATAGTAGATTCTAAAGATCTCTATATATATAAATATTAGAATATAAATTCTTTTTAAAAATAAAAAAAATCTTAAATTTATTTTACTAAACCTATTATAGCTATTAATATTTTTAAGGATTTTAACTACTATTTAATTTTTTTATAGATTTACTAATACTTACTAAGTAAGTTCTTTAATTTTTATTATTATAGTTATTATAATATAGAGTTTTATTTTATTTAGTTATAGTAATCTATCTTTATTTTATATTAATATAGTTTTAAAACTTTATTAGATATTCTCTATATAGTAAGCTTTTCTATTAAATATATTTATAATATTATTCTTACTATCCTTAATATATTTAATTCTAAAATTAAATATTATTAACTTTTTATATTAATAAGCTAGATATCTATTTAGCTTCTTTATTAATAAAAAGTATATTAAGTTTTTATAATCTAATAAGATTTAAACTTAATACTTAGTTCCTTCTAAATAAACTTTTTATATATAAAATATATCTACTATAATAAGTAATTTTTTATTATATATTAAATATCTAAACTTAATATCTTATAATTTCCTATTATAAAATATAATAGGGTATTAATATTCCCTCCTCCTTTTAATAATACTAGTATTAGTTTATATAAGTTAATTTATTATTACTCCTAATATACTATCTAAAGTATTAGTATAAACTTTAATAAAAAGTTTTAGGTTAAACTAATAGAATATAAAATCTAAAGTAAACTACTTTTTTAGAGTTTAAAAAGAAGCTTTTACTTTCTTTCCCTATATAAATAAGGCTTTATTATATATTAAGCTAGTTAAAGATTTTATAATCTTATTATAATCCTTAATAAACCTTTAATAGAAGTTTATAAATTTAAGAAAAAACTAGATCTCTTTCTTATTAATTAATATAAACTACTTAATTATATTCTTAATTTTATTAAGATTTATCTTAATCCTCTTATTTAAAATAATAAAGTCTAGGAATTTTACCTTTTTTTAATAAAACTTATATTTTATTATCTTAAGTTATAAGCTAGCTTCTTTAAGTTTTTTTAGTATTTTTTATATATACTTAATATATTCTTTAAAAGTATTAGAGTAAATAAGGATATTATTTATATAAACTAATATAAACTTATCTAAATATTTTTTTAGGATATTATTAATATATATCTAAAATATAGTAAAGGTATTAATTAGACTAAATAGTATAATAAAGTATTTATATAGGCTTTATTTTATATAGAATATTATTTTCTATTTATCTCTCTTCTTTATCCTTATTTAGTTAAATATTTTTAGAATATTAAACTTAATAAATTATTTCTTTCTTTAAAGCTTATCCTAAAGCTTTCTAATTAAGGGTAGAGGATAGCTATTTTTAACTATTATATTATTAAGTACTTTATAATCTATATATAACCTTAATCCTCTATTTATCTTTAGTATAAATAGGATAGAATATTTTACTAGTAATTAGAATTTTTAAATAAAACCCTTAACTTTATTTTCTTTAATATATTTTATAAAGACAACTATCTTATTTTTTAATAGTAGATATATTAGCTTCTTTATAAGTTTTTTTTCTAGAATTAATTTAATCTTATAATCCTATAATTAGTACTTAAAAGGGTTTTATTAAGACTCTTTTTTTAAAATAAGTTTCTATATTTTATATATTTATTAAGTAATTTTATATAAGTAGTATTACTAATAGTAGTAACTTAACTCTATAGTACTATTATATTTTTTTTTTAAAAATTATTCTTTATTTCCTCTACTATTTATATAATAATATTAGGATATAAATATTTCTATATTTAAAAAACTTAGTTTAGAATATTATTCTTAAATATTAATATACTAGAATTCTATCCTATTAATAGATTAACTTTTTATAATTAAAGGGCTTTAAAAATAATATTATCTACTCCTCTTCTTAATATTAAGTAGAAGTTATATTTTTTATATTATCTCTTTATTTATAAATTAATAGGCTTAGTTATTTAATCTATCTTTTTAATTATAAAATAGTTAAAGTTTATTAGTATATATAATATATACTATATAGTTAGGATTCTATACTTTAATATAAAATTAGAACTAATTAAATCTTTACTTAATCTACTATTAATAATTATATAGATTTAATATTCTATAATTTTTATTTAAAACCTAAATTAGATATTTTCTTATAATTTAATTATAGTAATTTATTTAGCCTTTAAATAAATCTTATTAATTAGCCTACTTATTAAGGAATTTTTTAATTTTTTAAATCTTCTCTATTTAATTCTAGGATAGTTACTAGTCTATTTAAAAACTTAGTATTTAAAATTAGTTTTTTCTATAGTAGTAAGATCTTAATATTATTTATAAATACCTAAACCTTATCCTATATATACTAAGATATAAGATATTTATTTAATAATAAAATTAATCTATCTTTTAAAAACCTAGATCTCTTAAGGGTATATATATAAATTATATTTAATAAATTTATATAGCTATCCCCTCTTAATATCTACTAAATTTTAGTAGTAATTAGTATTTTAATAGTTATTAATTTATTTATTTTATTATAAGTAATCTCTCTAACTACTATTTTAAAAAAAATTTTAAATTTTTCTATTAGTACTAGCTTCTATATATTATTTAGTAATAAGATTATTTTATATATATTTAATAACTTAATTAATATATTTATAGATTATTTTATAAATACTTTAATTACCTAACCTTTTATTTTTTCTAATTTATAGTAGAGATCTATTACTTATTCTTTTATATAATATACTTATTATTCCTAGATATTAGCTATCTCCTTTTAAATTTAAATTATAATATAATATTATACTTATAACTCTTTTAAATTATTATTTAATTCTTTAAAGAGTAAAACTTTACTACTTAAAGCTTTATTTAAAAATAGTTATTTAGCTTATTTTTAATTTAAAGAGTTATATACTTTTTTATTTATAACTATTATTTAAAACTTATCTTTTAAATACTTTTTTAATTTTTTAGAGAAGTAACTACTTCCTTTTTTTTTACTTTAATAGGTTTAGTATTAATTATTATAATATATAATTTAAAATAAATTATTATACTCTATCTTCTTTTTAATCTATTTAAAAGTATTTTTTATTTAAGAATTTACTATAACTAGTTTTAAAATATTTATAACTTAAATAGCTTTCTAAAAAAGATTATTTCTTTCTTTTATAATAACTATCTATTCTTATTATAAGTATTTATTCTTATAGTATTTTTTTTTATAGTAATTATAATATTTTATCTATAATAAGTTCCTAATCTTCTTTCCCTTTTTAGCCTTATAGAGAGGTTTTTAATTTATTACTAAAATATTCTTCTACTTACTAAGCTTATTTTCTAAATTAGAAGTTTTCCTTTCTATCTTTCTTTTATATAATTTATTATTAATAGTATAGGTTACTTAAATAAATATAGATATATTTTAAAATTATAATATCTTTATTAACTTATCCTTAACTTTTTTACTTAACCTATTATAATATACTATTATCTTAGTAATAGTATTCTACTAAATCTTTATTAATAAGACTTAGAACTTAATTATATATTTAATTATAAATCTCTTCTAATAAAGATAAATTATCTTCCTCTTTATCTTTTATTCTTTAATATTATTTTTAAATAAAGCTTTAAGAATCTCCTTAATATAATTATATTTATTAAAGAACTTAATAATATTATCTAATATATATTAGGGGTCTTAGAGTTTAATATACTTATTAAGTTAAAAAAAGAGGGCTAATATTATATCTCCCTTTAAATAAAAAAAATAGAATAAGTTTTATTCTTCTAATATAGTAAATAATAAAGAGTAGAATATTATATATAATTCTACTTATTATATATAGCTATTAAGAGTTCTTCTCTTATTAGAGAACTTAGTAGGGTGTTATAAGCTAACCTATATTAAGTTAGGAATAGAAATAAAGACTATATAAACTAAATATAGCCTAGAATATAATTTTAGGATTAAATATAATTAATATTTAATTATAATTAAACCTTTTTAGGATTAAATAGGATTAGTACTTAATCCTACTAAATTATATTAGAGTTTAGTATAGTCTAGGTAAATATATAAGAGATAGTCTTTTTACTATTAAAGTTTTCTTCTTTATATTTAACTTATATAATAGAGAGGAGTTTATAACTAATAGATATTTAACTTACTTAATCTAACTTATATCTATTTATACCCCTAAGGAGTTAAACCCCTTTATTATATTTTAAATATTATACTCTACTCTATTTAAAATAAGTACTTCTAATTCTATTATAAGAGATTATTAGTACCCTTTTATAAAAGCTATAAAGGTAGTCTAATAAGATAACTTAAATATTTAGGTAGTTTTTAGGAGAGGATTTAAGGTCCTTACCTTTACTAAATTCTCTAATAAGAGAGAGACTCTTAATAGCTATATATAATAAGTAGAATTATATATAGTATTCTACTCTTTATTATTTATTATATTAGAAGAATAAAACTTATTCTATTTTTTTTATTTAAAAGGAGATATAATATTAGCCTTCTCCTTCTAATTTAATAAATATATTAAACTTTAAGACCCTTAATATATATTAAATAATATTATTAAGTTCTTTAATAAATATAACTATATTAAGAAGATCCTTAAGACTTTATTTAAAAATAATACTAAGAAATAAAAAATAAAGAGAAAAATAACCTATTTTTATTAAAAGAGGTTTATAACTAAATATATAACTAAATTCTAAGCCTTATTAATAAAAATTTAGTAAAATATTACTACTAAGATAGTAGTATATTATAATAAGTTAAATAAAAAAGTTAAGGATAAGCTAGTAAGAATATTATAATCTTAAAATATATTTATACTTATTTAAATAACCTATATTATTAATAATAAGCTATATAAAAGAAAGATAAAAAGAAAAACTTCTAATTTAGAAAGTAAGCCTAGTAGATAAAAGAATATTTTAGTAATAAACTAGAAATCTCCCTATAAAACTAAAAAAAGAAAAAAGACTAAGGACTTATTATAAATAAAATATTATAATTATTATAAGAAAGGATATTATAAGAATAAGTACTTATAATAAGAATAAGTAATTATTATAAAAGAAAGGGATAACTCCTTTTAAAAAGCTATTTAATTTATAAATATTTTAGAATTAGTTACTATAAACTCCTAAATAAAAAATACTTTTAAATAGGTTAAAAAGAAGATAGAGTATAATAATTTATTTTAAATTATATATTATAATAACTAGTACTAAACCTATTAAAATAAAAAAAAAGAAAGTAATTACTTCCCTAAGGAATTAAGAAAATATTTAAAAAATAAGTTTTAAATAATAATTATAAATAAGAAGGTATATAACTCTTTAAATTAAAAGTAAATTAAATAACTATCTTTAAATAAAACTTTAAATAGTAAAGTTTTACTTTTTAAGAAATTAAATAATAACTTAAAAGAGTTATAAGTATAATACTATATTATAGTCTAAATCTAAAAAGAAATAGCTAATATCTAGGAGTAATAAATATATTATATAAAAGAGTAGATAATAAATCTCTATTATAAACTAAAAAAAATAAAAAGATAAGTAATTAAAGTATCTATAAAATAACTTATAAATATATTAATTAAGTTACTAAATATATATAAGATAATCCTACTATTAAATAATATATAGAAACTAGTATTAATAGAAAAATTTAAAATTTTTTTTAAAATAATAGTTAAAGAGATTACTTATAATAAGATAAGTAAACTAATAATTATTAAAATACTAATTACTACTAAAATCTAATAGATATTAAGAGGGGATAGCTATATAAACTTATTAAATATAGTTTATATATATACTCTTAAGAGATCTAGGTTTCTAAAAAATAGATTAATTTTATTATTAAATAAATATCTTATACCTTAATATATATAGAATAAGACTTAAGTATTTATAAATAATATTAAGGTCTTACTACTATAAGAAAAACTAATTTTAAATACTAAATTTTTAAATAGACTAGCTACTATCCTAGAGTTAAATAAAGAAGAGAATTTAAAAAATTAAGAGGTCCTCTAATAAATAGACTAATTAATAAAATTTACTTAAAAACTAAATAAATTACTATAATTAGATTATAAAGAGATATCTAATTTAGGTTTTAAGTAAAAATTATAGAATATTAAGTCTAGGTAATTATTAATAGTAGATTTAATAAGGATTTAATTAATTTTAACTTTATATAGAAGTATAGAATCTTAACTATATAATATATATTATATATATTAATAAACTTTAACTACTTTATAATTAGAAAAGTAGATTAAATAACTAAGCTTATTAATTTATAAATAGAAAAATAATATAAAAAGTATAGCTTCTACTTAATATTAAAAAGAAAAGTAGATAAAATTACTCTTAAAGCCCCCTAACTATAAAAGGTTAATCTATTAATAGGATAAAGTTCTAATATATTAATATTTAAAAATAGTACTTTAAACTAAGTTTTTTAAATATAGAAATATTTATATTCTAGTATTATTACTTAGATAGTAAAAAAAATAAAAAAAAATTTTTAAAAAGAAAATATAATAATACTATAGAGTTAAGTTACTACTATTAGTAGTACTATTTATATAAAATTACCTAATAAATATATAAAGTATAGAAACTTATTTTAAAAAAAGAGCTTTAATAAAGCCCTTTTTAAGTATTAATTATAGGACTATAAGATTAAGCTAATCCTAAGTAAAAAACTTATAAAGAAGTTAATATATCTACTATTAAGAGATAAAGTAATCGCCCTTATAAAATATATTAAAGAGAATAAGGTTAAAGGCTTTATCTAAAAATTTTAATTATTAATAGGATACCCTATCCTATTTATATTAAAGATAAATAGTAAATTAAGACTATATATAGATTATAGAGTACTTAATAATATAATAGTTAAAAATAGCTATCCTCTACCCTTAATTAGGAAGCTTTAGGATAAGTTTTAAAGAAAAAAATAATTTATTAAATTTAATATTCTAAAAGTATTTAACTAAATAAGGATAAAGAAGGGAGATAAATAAAAAATAATATTCTATATAAGGTAAGATCTATATAAGTACCTTATTATATTATTTAGTTTAATTAATACCCCTATTATATTTTAGGCATATATTAATAATATCTTAAAAAAGTATTTAAATAAGTTTATATTAGTCTATATAAATAATATTCTTATTTATTTTAATACTTTTAAAGAATATATAGAATATATATATAAAATACTATAAAAACTTAAAGAAGCTAGTTTATAACTTAAGATAATAAAATATAAATTTTATTAAAAAAGGATAAAATTCCTAAACTTTATTATTTTAAATAAAGAGATTAAGATAGATCTTAATAAAATTAAAAATATAATTAAGTAGCCTATATTAATTAATAAAAAAGAGGTCTAATTTTTCCTTAAATTTATAAACTTTTATTAAAAATTTATTAAGGATTATAGTAAGACTATAAAACCTCTAATAAACTTAATATATAATAAAGTATTATTTATATAGGGAAAGAAAATAGAAGTTTTTTTTTAAATTTTAAAAAAGTAGTTTATTTTAAGTCCTATACTCTATTAGTTTAACTTAGAACTTTTTATTAAAATTTATATTAATACCTTAAATAGTATATTAGGAATAGTAATAAGTTAATTTATATAAACTAATACTAGTATTATTAAAAGAGAGAAGAAATATTAGTACCTTATTATATTTTATAATAGGAAATTATAAGATATTAAGTTTAAATATTTAATATATAATAAAGAATTACTTACTATAGTAGATATATTTTATATATAGAAAATTTATTTAGAAGAAACTAAATACTAGATTTAAGTTTTATTAAATTATAAAAACTTAATATACTTTCTATTAATAAAGAAGCTAAATAGATATCTAGCTTATTAATATAAAAAGTTAACTATATTTAATTTTAGAATTAAATATATTAAGGGTAATAAAAATAATATTATAAATATATTTAATAGGAAAGCTAATTATATAGAAAATATCTAATAAAGTTTTAAGACTATATTAATATAAGATAAAAATAGATTATTATAACTAAATAAAGTAAAGCTCTATATTATAGTAATTATAATAGTAGAAACTAAAAAATTTATCTAATAAGTATTAGTAAATCTATAGAAAGATAAAATAATAATTAAAATCCTTAAAGATATTAATAGCTATAATAGATTTAATAAAATAAATTTAGAATTCTTTTTATTTCTAGAAAGGATCTATATTTTAATATTTATATATATAAAGATCTTTAGAATCTATTATAAAGTAGAGTTCTTAAGAGGTTATTAGAGGATTAAAAAGACTTTTAAGAAGTTATTATAAAACTTCTATTTTCTAAGAATAAAAAAATATATTAAGGATAGAATTACTTAATATAATATATATATTAGAATAAAGTATACCTAATATAAATTATATAAAAAAATAAAATTAGCTAGCTTCTTAAATTAAGTTTAGAAAAGTATTATATAGGATTTTATTATTAAACTTTTAAAATTAAAAAAATAACTAATAAAGATAAAATATAATATAATATTAATAATTAATAACTAATTAACTAAAATAGTATATTTCTTATTATATAGAGAAGCTTTAAATATAGAAGATCTAGCTTATATATTTCTTAAAATAATAGTAGCTAATTATAAGCTTCTAAATAAGATTATCTTAAATTAAGATAAACTCTTTATCTCTAAATTTTAGAGATTATTAATAGATATAATAGGGATTAAGATAAAAATAAGTATAATATTCTACTTATAGATAAATAGTTAGATAGAATAAACTAACTAAATACTTAAATAATATCTTTAATATTATATAAATTATTAGTAGAATAATTAGGTTTAATATCTATCTAATATATAAATAGTATATAATAGATTCTTATTAAACCTTATTAAAATAATACTATATTAAACTAATTATAAATTTAACCCTTATATAATATTATTATTAAAGGGTTATATATCTAAGATATAATAAGCTATTATAATAACTTAGAAAATAAACTACCTCTATTAAAAATTATAAAAGGACTTATAGTTCCTAAATAGATATTTAGTAATATATTATAATTAAAAATACTTAAAAAGTTTAAATATTTTTAAAGGGGATAAGATATATCTTCTTTATAAGAACTTTAAAACTAATAGACTTAGTAATAAATTTAATTATATAAAGCTTAGTTCTTTCCTAGTTAAGAAATATAAAGGGAATATAAATTATATATTAAATTTACTAAAACTAATAAAAAAGTATAATATATTTTATATATTATTATTAGAAAAAGTAGACCCTTAGATATTACTATAAATAATATCTCTCCTCTTAAATAAGGATAATAAGGAGTATAATATTAAAGAAATCTTAAATTATTAAAAGATTAATAGAAAATAGAGATATCTAGTTAAGTAGTTAAACTATAATAATTTAAAGAATATATAGGAGCTACCTTTAATATTTAACTACCTTAAGAAACTAGCTAGGTTTTAAGCTTAAAATCTATAATTAAAAAATCCTAATCTATCTTATTAAAATTAGAAAGATTATTATTTTTAGTAGATAATAAAGACTTAGTACTAGTTTAAAGGAGTATTACTACTTTCTTCTCTTCTTTTTTTTCCTAAGTTATAATATTCTTTAACTCTTATTTTACTATCTTATCCTTTTTAAACTTAATAGAGTTAATCTTTAATAAAACTCTAACTATTCTTACTAAAAGTTTATTTCTTTTATATTTAAGGAGGTTCTTATATTCTAATAAATATTTTTATTTAGGAATATTTAAGGGAATAAAACTATATTTAGCTCTTACTTATATATACTTATAATAATAATCTAAGTCCTTTATAATTTAGTAGGGAAGTAACTTATCTTAATAGTATTTATACTACTATTTTAATAACTTAGCTATACCTAGATATAAGATTAGCTTTATATAATAATCTTTAAAAAAAAGTTTTTAAGGGTATAGTATAAAGGAAATATTTAGATTATTAAATTATATTAGGGTGATTATATCTTAAAGAGGGAATAATATTATAGGCTAACTTATATTAAATTAGAAATAAAGATAAAAACTATATAAGCTAGATATAGCCTAGGATATAATTTTAAAATTAAATATAATTAATACTTAATTATAGTTAAATCTTCTTAAAATTAAATAGAATTAATACTTAATCCTATTAAATTATACTAGGGCTTAGTATAGTCTAGGTAAATATATAAAGGGTAGTCTTCCTACTATTAGAGTTTTCTTTTTTATATTTAATTTATATAATAAAGAGGAGTCTATAGCTAATAGATACTTAACTTATTTAATTTAACTTATATCTATTTATATCCCTAAGGAGTTAAACCCCTCTATTATATAGAGACGAGGATCTTAAGTCCTCCCTTAAAGATTATTTAAATATCTAAGTTATCTTACTAGACTATCTTTATAGTCTTTATAAAAGGGTATTAATAATCTCTTATAATAGAACTAGAAGTACTTATTCTAAATAAAGTAGAGTATAGTATTTAAAGTATAATAAAGGGATTTAACTCCTTAGGAGTATAAATAGATATAAGTTAAGTTAAGTAAATTAAGTATCTATTAGCTATAGACTCCTCTCTATTATATAAATTAAATATAAAGAAGGAAAGTTTAATAATAGGAAGACTATCTTTTATATATTTTACTAAACTATACTAAGCCTTAATATAATCTAAGTAATTAATATCCTAATTACCCTAATTACTTTAGGTAATTAGAGTAATTAGTATTATAATTATTATAATTACTTTTCTATCCTTTCCTTAAGAATATCCTATAACTAAGGACCCTTAACTTAGCTTTTATTATAAGCTAAGGGCATCTATAACATCTTATAGAATATATTTAGTAGGTAAGTCTTAATTAAATACTATTAATACTTATACTTTACTTATATTAAGTAGATATTTAATATAAATTTAAGTTTAATTAGCTTAAGTTTAATTATAAATAATAGATTTAATCTATAGAATAGATTAATAATAACCACTATTTAATTATATACTATACTTATACTTAAGCTAAAGTATTTATAAAAGTATAGTATATTAAAATAGATCTAGTATTTAAAATAGTAAATAAAATAATAAATCTATTTTTAATTATAGGATAGAATAAGTAAATATAATATATACTTATTATCTATTATATATATACTTAATATATACTAATTCTTTTTAGGGATTAATATCTATTATTATATATTTCTTAATTTTAATACACGCTTAGGTTATATTAGAATATTTATATTAATCTTTAAAGTACTATCTAAAGTTAGTTACTAGTAAGTTATTTTTATCTATATTAACTAAATTAATTATAAACTTTAAATAATAATGCTTAATATATATAAGAAATAAGTTAGAGATAAGTTAGTCTTATACCTTATATATACTAAGTATATACTTATTTATTTTAGGCTTTAGGGATTATCTCTATTCTTAAAATAATAGTTTAGAATAATATAAATATCTTTAGTATATACTTATCTTCTATCTTATATATTTTAAGTATAATCTTATAAAGAAATACCTAAAGTATAACTTTATTTATATAGTGGATAAAATATTTAATATTAATATAGAATAAGAATTAGTCTTCTAGATAAATAATATATATAAAATATAGCCTAAGCTTAAATTATAGATAAATTCTAAAAAAGTAGTATAGATTATAGCTAGACTTTCTAAAATAAAATTAAAAATATTTATAATATAGTAGGATTTTACCTAGAAATATATTAAAATAAAGAAAAGTAGTTATTTTTAAGATAATAACTATACTAGTTAAAAATTATCTCTACTTATTACTATAATAAAGTAAGATTACTACTAGGTATATATTTAATATATACTAAGCTTAAATAGGTTAAAAGTATATATTAAGAAGATATTTAAAAAGATAAATATAATAAAATAAGAAGGGATTAATACTATCTAGTAAGACTATAGTAATATATATAAATTAGTAGAATAAATAATATAAAAAGATTAATTATAATCTAATTTCTTTTATATATACTTAGACTATACTAAATATAGATTAAATAAAAAAAATTAGAAAATAATAAGTTAATAAAAATATTATCTAGATCTTCTATAGAATTCTAATAATCTTTATAATACTTCTTCTAATTTTAATAAGTATATTAGGTATAGGTCTAGCTTAAGCTTAAATATATTATACTAATCTAGCTAATTAAATATATAGGAATTAAGCTTATATCTAGCTTCTACTAAGTAGATATAGTTAATAGAGATAAGTACTTATAATATATAAAAATATCTATATATATTATTAGTAGAAGAAGAAGAAGTATAAGCTTATACTAAGTATATATATAATAGAAATAAAGAAAATTATCTATTAAAGTAATAGTAAAGATAGTTTTAAGGAGTATTAATACTTAATAGTTAAGAGCCTAAGCTTAATACTAATATAATATATACTAAACTAGAGTTAGAAGATAGACCTATATATAACTTTTATAAAAATTATTAAATAGATAAAGTTATTAATCCTATAATATATTTAAAGTTAAAGGGGTTTATAAATTTTTATAAAATATATAGAATTTCTCTTAAATAAGATAAGTATTATATAGAGCTTATTAAAGAAAAGAGTAAATTAAATAGATATAAATTTAACTTATACTTAGTATATATCTTATTAGAATTTAATTATTATAATTTTATAGTAGTCTTATAACTATAACAGAGGGGTTTAACTCCTTAGGGGGTATAAATAGATATAAGTTAGATTAAGTAAGTTAAGTATCTATTAGCTATAGACTCCTCTCAATTATATAAGTTAAATATAAAGAAGAAAACTTCTAATAGTAGGAAGACTATCTTTTATATATTTAATAATAGAGCCTTCGCTTTATTAGGGTATAGTAGTTATAACCCTATAACTAGTATAATTACTATAACTAGTTATATAAGACTATTCCTAGAAGTTCCTTTTACTCTATATATCTTAAGGTATACCTTAACCTATAATATTATCTCCTTATTAAGGAATCTTTTTATCTTAAAAACCTTATGTCCTTAATATTTCCCTATACTATCTAACTATTAATAATAACTTACTAATTATATCTCTAAAAATGGATTAGTAGCTATGGTCTTATATTTAAAGTATACTTAATCTTAAAAGGAATATCACCTTTCTTCTCTTTTTACTAAATATGCTAAGTATATCTAGTTAAGATATTCTTACTAGCCTACTAAACTAGTAGTATAGTTTAATAATATCAATTATATAATAGCTAAGTTAGAGAAGGAGGAGAAGAAGGCTAAAGCTATTATAGACGCTACTATAGGGCTTCTTTCTATAATAAAGTAGAAGTTAAAGTAGATACGTGCATAGCACCGCTTTCTAAAGGATTAGAAATAAAAGCTCTTTAATAAAGGGCTTTCCAATATTAAGGATTTAGAGTGTTTAGAAGAGTTAGAGAAGATTTAAAAGATAGAGTAAGTTATCTATAAAATCACCTTAATTAACGCTCTAACTAACTTAGTATATTAGTCCCTATTAACCTTCTTATAGCTTTAGGATTTTAATCCTAAAACTCTATTAACTTCTTAGGATAGTTAAGTGCTAAGGGTAACTCCTATATATTCTCTAAGTAGTTATAGTCTAACTACTTAATTAGATACCTTATTTTCCTATCTATTTTTTAGTAATCTAGGATTTTTTTAATATTATACTCCTTATTATCTTTATCTAGGAGGAGGGGTGTTATTTATAGTAATATATAAGGGTCTACTTTCTCTAGTAATAATATATAAAATATATTATATTTCTTTATTAGTTTTAGTAGATTTAATATATAATCTATATCCCCTTTATATTTCTTAACTAGGAAAGGACTAAGCTTTATATAATTAAGCTTATTACTAGGCTTATTAATTTTAAAGTTCCTATAAAGAAGATATATCTTATTTTTTTTAAAAATATTTAGACCTTCTAAGCGTTTTTAATTATAATATATTACTAAGTATTTACTTAGGAACTATAAGTTTTTCTATAATTCTTAATAGAGGCAGCCTATTTCTTAAGTTATTATAGTAGCTTATTATATCTTAGGTATATAACCTTTAGGTAATAGTATTATATAGGGTTTAAACTTATAATTAGCTTAATATAGTATTATTTTAATAGGGTTTAATAAGAATCTATTATATACTATTTATATATTAGGTAGATACTAAACCTAATTATTTTACTAATAATTTATATAATATTAAAGATACTATTTAAGTATTTAGTTAATTTATTCTATTTAACTATCTATCTAAAGGTGGAATACTATACTTATTTTTATCTTAATCCCTATTATATCTATTAATAATTTTTAAAATTTAGAGATAAAGAGTTTATCTTAATTTAAGATAATTTTATTTAGAAGCTTATAATTAGCTACTACTATCCTAAAAAATATATAAGCTAGATCTTCTATATTTAAGGCTTCCCTATATAATAGGAAATATGCTAATTTAGTTAATCTATTATTAATTACTAATATTATATTATATTCCGCCTTTATTAGTTATTCTTTTAACTTTAAAAGTTTAATAATAAAATCTTATATAATACTTTTTTAGGCTTAGTTTAGAAAGCTAACTAATTTTATTTCTTTATATAGTTTATATTAGGTATACTTTATTCTAATATATATATTATAATAAATAACTCTATCCTTAATATATTTTTTTATTTTTAGGAAGTAGAAGTTTTATAATAACTTCTTAAGAGTCTTTTTAATCCCTTAATAACCTCCTAAGGTTTCTGCCTTATAGTAGATTCTAAAGATTTCTATATATATAGATATTAGAATATAAATCCTTTTTAAAAATAAAAAGAGTTTTAAATCTATTTTACTAAACCTATTATAGCTATTAATATCTTTAAGGATTTTAACTACTATTTTATCTTTTTATAGATCTACTAATACTTACTAGGTAAATTTTTTAGTTTCTACTATTATAGTTACTATAATATAGAGCCCTACTCTATTTAGTTATAATAATCTATTTTTATTTTATACTAGTATAGCTCTAAAACTCTACTAGATATTTTCTATATAATTAGCTCTTCTACTAAATATATTTATAGTATTATTCTCGCTGCCCTTAATATATTTAATTCTAAAATTAAATATTATTAACTCCTTATATTAATAAGCTAGATATCTATTTAGCTTCTTTATTAATAGGAAGTATATTAAGTTTTTATAATCTAATAGGATCTAAACCTAGTATTTAGTTCCTTCTAAATAAACTTTCTATATATAAAATATATCTACTATAATAAGTAATTCCTTATTATATATTAGATATCTAGACTTAGTATCTTATAATTTTCTACTATAAAATATAATAAGGTATTAATATTCCCTCCCCCTTTTAATAATGCTGATATTAGTTTATATAAATTAACTTATTATTACTCCTAGCACGCTATTTAAGGTATTAGTATAAACTTTAATAGAAAGTTCTAGGTTAAATTAATAAAGTATAGGACCTAAAGTAAACTATTTTTTTAGGGTTTAGAAAGAAGCTTCTATTTTCTTTCCCTATATAAATAATACTTTATTATATATTAAGCTTATTAGAGGTTCTATAATCTTATTATAATCCTTAATAAACCTCTAATAAAAGTTTATAAATTTAAGAAAAGACTAGACCTCTTTCTTATTAGTTAATATAGACTACTTAACTATATTCTTAACTTTATTAGGATCTATCTTAATCCCCTTATTTAAGATAATAAAGCTTAAGAATTTTACTCTTTTTTAGTAGAATTTATACTTTATTATTTTAAGTTATAAGCTAGCTTTATTAAGTTTTTTTAGTACCTTTTATATATACTCTATATATTCTTTAAAAGTATTAAAGTAAATAAGAATATTATTTATATAGACTAACATAAACTTATCTAGATACTTTTTTAGGATATTATTAATATATACCTAAAATATAGTAGGGATATTAGTTAGACTAAATAGTATAATAAGGTATTTATATAAGCTTTATCTTATATAGAATACTATCTTCTATTTATCTCCTTTCTTTATCCTTATTTAGTTAAATACTTTTAGAATATTAAACTTAGTAAACTACTTCTTCCCTTAAAGCTTATCCTAAAGCTCTTTAATTAAGGGTAGAGGATAGCTATTTTTAATTATTATATTATTAAGCGCTTTATAATCTATATATAGCCTTAATCCTTTATCCGCCTTTAGTATAAATAGGATAGGGTATCCTATTAGTAACTAGGATTTCTAGATAAAGCCTTTAACTTTGTTTTTTTTAATATATTTTATAAAGGCGACTACCTTATCTTTTAATAGTAGATATATTAGCTTCTTTATAAGTTTTTTTCCTAGGATTAGCTTAATCTTATAGTCCTATAATTAGTGCTTAGGAAGGGCCTTATTAGGGCTCTCTTCTTAAAATAAGTTTCTATATTTTATATATTTATTAGGTAGTTTTATATAAGTAGTACTACTAATAGTAGCGACTTAACTCTATAATATTATTATATTTTTATTTTAGAAATCATCCTTTATTTCCTCTACCATCTATATAATAATACTAGGATATAAATACTTCTATACTTAAGAAACTTAGTTTAGAGTACTATTCTTAAATATTAATATATTAGAGCTCTATCTTATTAATAGGTTAACTTTTTATAATTAGGGGGCTCTTAAAGTAATCTTATCTACTCCTCTCCTTAATACTAAATAGAAGCTATACTTCTTATATTATCTCCCTATCTATAGACTAATAGGCTTAGTTATTTAATCTACTTTTCTAATTATAAAGTAGTTAAAGTTTATTAATATATATAGTATATATTATATAGTTAGGATTCTATATTTTTATATAAAGTTAGAGCTAATTAAATCCTTATTAAATCTACTATTAATAATTACCTAGACTTAATATTCTATAATCTTTATTTAAAATCTAAATTAGATATCCCTTTATAATTTAATTATAGTAATTTATTTAGTCTCTAAATAGGTTTTACTAATTAGCCTACTTATTAGGGAACCTTTTAGTTTTTTAAATCTTCTCTCTTTCTATCTAGTTCTAGGATAGAGGAGGGTCTATTAAGAAATTTAGAGTCTAGTATTTAGTATATCTATAGAGGAATTTTAGCTATAGTATTAGCTAGTTCTCTAACCTAATTTCTTATTTCCTATAATATTAAATGCTTATTTAGAAGAAGGATTAATCTATCCTTTAAAAACCTTAATCCTTTAGGGGTATATATATAGACTATATTTAATAAGTCTATATAACTATCCTCTTATAGTATCTATCTAACTTTAGTAGCTACTAATATCTTAATAGTTACTAGTCTATCTATCTTATTATAAGCGATCTCCTTAGCTACTAATTTAAAAATCCCTTTAAATTTTTCTATTAATACTAGCTTCTATATATTATTTAGTAGGAGGGCTATTTTATAAGTATTTAATAATTTAATTAATATATTTATAGGTTGCTTTATTAATATTTTAATTACCTAATTTTCTACTCTTTTTAACTTATAGTAGAGATTTATTACCTATTCTTTTATATAATATATTTATTATTTCTAGATATCTATTATCTTTTTTTAGACTTAGATCGCGATTTAATATTATATTTATAACTTTTCTAAATTATTATCTAGTTTTTTAAAGAGTAAAACTTTACTACCTAAAGCTTTATTAGAAGATAGTTATTTAGCCTACTTCTAATCTATAGAAGAGTATACCTCCTTATTTATAATTATTATTTAAAACTTATCTTCTAAGTATATCCTTAGTTTTTTAGGGAAGTAACTACTTTCTTTTTTCTTATTTTAGTAGGTTTAGTACTAGTTATTATAGTATATAATCTAGGATAAACTATTATACTCTACCTTCTTTCTAACCTACTTAAAAGTATCTCCTATCTAGGAGTCCACTACGATTAGTTCTAAGGTATTTATAATTTAGGTAGCTTCTTAAAAGGGGTTATCTCTCCCTTCTATAATAGCTACCTGTTCTTATCGCGGGTACTTATTTTTATAGTATCTCTTTTTATAATAGTTATAGTACTCTATCTATAATAAGTCTCTAATCTTCTTTCCCTTTTTAGTCTTATAGGGAGGTTTCTAGCCTATTATTAAAATATTTTCCTACCTACTAGGCTTACTTCCTAAGTTAGAAGTCTTTTTTTTTATCTTTCTTTTATATAACCTATTATTAATAGTATAGGTTATTTAAATAAGTAAAAATATATCTTAGAGTAATAGTATCTTTACTAATTTATTCTTAACTTCTTTATTTAGTCTAGCCTAGTATACTACTATCTTAGTAATAATATTCTAATAAATCTTTACTAATAAGGCTTAGAATTTTGTTATGTACTTAATTACTAACCTCTTTTAATAAAGGTGAGAAACTTTTCTCTTTATCTTATATTCTTTAGTATCATCTTTAAATAAAGTCTTAAGGATATTTTTAATATAGTCCTAATTATTAGAGAATTTAGTAATATTATTTAATATATATTAGGGGTCCTAGAGCTTAATATACTTATTAAGTTAAAAAAAAAGAGCCGCTACTATATCTCCCTCTAAATATAAAAGATAGAATAAGTTCTATTCCTCTAATTTAGTAAATAATAAAGAGTGGAATATTATATATAATTTTACCTATTATATATAACTATTAAGAGTTCCTCTCTTATTAGAGAACTTAGTAGGGATAGGGACCTTAAGTCCTCCTTCTAAAATTATTTAGATATTTAAGTTATCTTACTAGGCCATCTTTATAGCTTTTATAGAGGGGCGCTAATAGTCTCCTATAATAGAACCAGAAGTACTTATTCTAAATAGAGTAGAGTTTAGTATTTAAAATATAATAAAGGGGTTTAACTCCTTAGGGGGTATAAATAGATATAAGTTAGATTAAGTAAATTAAGTATCTATTAACTATAAACTCCTCTTAATTATATAAGTTAAATATAAAGAAGGAAACTTCTAATAGTAAGAAGACTATCCCTTATATATTTAATAATAGAGCCTCTACTTTATTAGAGTATAGTGATTATAACCCTATAACTAGTATAATTACTACGACTAGTTATATAAGACTATTCTTAGAAGTTCCTTTTACTCTATATACCCTAGGGCACGCCTCAACCCATAATAATAACTAGAAGTAGGATATTTATTAAGATATAAATATTAAGGCAATAAAGTTTAGATTAAAAATAAAGAAGATTATTAAATTTTTAAAAATACTTAGAAGTATAAACCTATAATATACTTAATATATATTAAAGTTAAAAAGAAAAGGAATAAACATTTATAATATAAATAAATATAGGGAAAAGGAGATATATATTAAGTATAGATAAAGCTTATAATATTTAATATACTATTATATACTTAGATAGGCTATTAATAAATTAACTATATATATATAATTAAATTATAATATAGTTATAGTATATATATAAGTAAATTTAAAAGGAATATTTTTTAATCTAAACTTAAAGACTATACTAATATAATATACTAATAAAATAATAAGAGATAGCTTAGTATATACTAAGTATTAGTTTAATAATTATATAACTAGTATTAATAACCTAGCTCTATCTTTATCTAATAATATTAAAGTCTTCCTTATACTAAGTATATACTTAGTCTATAGAAAACTTTATACTAGCTAAATAAATTAAGAAGTAAGTAGGAATTCTATATATCTTACTAACTATATATATATTAGGTATATACTAAGTATAGGCTAAATATACTTATAGAGAAGCTTACTATAGCTAATAAATAAAAAAGGAGTATTTTTATTATAAGGGGGGTTAGGACTATACTAAGCTTAAGATTAATATATATAAAATATTAGAAGAGTAGAAACTTATAGTATACTTATATAAACTAGGTATTAATTACTATTACTATTAGTCTAAAAGTAGTATATACTTATTAGGAGTAGTTTTATTAAGTAATTACTTAGTTATAATAACTAATACCCTAGTATTTATAATAGTCTCTAAAAATAACTTAAGTATATATTTAGTATATACTTAGCTAATACTCTATCTATATTTTTTAGTATTAGGGTTATCCTTTATATAAATATTTATAAGTAAATATAGATAAATAGTAATATATAGTATATTTATACTAAGCTTATATATAATTTATATAATAATAGAAGTAGGTCCTAAATTAGATAGTAAATTAAGGATTAATAGCCCTAAATAATATTAGCTTAGTATATAAAGAATATATAATTAACTTATATAATAGCCTTATACTAGATTATATAGATATTAAGATATCTATTTACTAATCTATATTTATAGAACTTAAGCTTAGTATATACTAAATATATATTAAACTTATCCTAGTTTATTTATATATATAGTATTATATTATTTTTTAGAGAGAATAAATAGCTTAATAGTACTATAAAAGATAAGCTTAGTATATATATAATATATAAAGAATATACTTCTTACCTATAATATACTTAGGTAGGGTAATATTATAAATAATAAAATTAATTACTATCTAGGCTTAGTATATACTTAATATTAAATAAATATAAAAATATATAGACTTTAAAATAATATTTATAATAATAATAATACTTCTAGTTTTCTATTAATAGGGGCTTAATATATACTTAATATAACCTTAGCTTATAAAGGAATAAGTAGAAAAAACTTAGTTATAATATATAGTTTTATTAATCTTAATCTTATAACTTCCTTTAATTAGTATATACTTAGAATAAATAGAGCGTAGGCCTTATATATACTATTATACTTATATTAAAAAGATTAAATATAGAGTTAAGTAGATCTATATATACTTAGTATATACTAATTATATAATATAGTTAACTTACTAGCATTATTAACCTTAGTTATAAAAAGGATTATATATTTTTAGCCTAAATTAATACTTTTTTTTAAGATTAATCTATTTAGAGTTTTATTTATAAGTATAATAGTTTAGCCTAGTATAAGCTTAATATATACTTTATATATACTTACTAAATATATAGATTAATAACTTATATATAAAGACCTAATTATTATTATAATTAGGGATTAGCCTTAAAACTATATTTAGTATATACTAGGCCTAGGCTTATACTATACTTACTATAATAGTAGTTAAATATAGATAGGTTTATAGCCCTTACTATTTAAAAATTATTAAATTTAGCTTAGATAATATATATACTATATATATACTAAAGGATTTTAGTAAAGAATATATAATAGAGTATACTAAGTATATATATAATATAAGTTTATAATATATTAAGAAAGGATAAATAAAAAGACTATTTAAAAGCTTATTATAAATATAAGTAGGCGCTAAGTATACTAAGTAAATATATATTACTAAGTATATTAGTATAGTATATACTAAACTAGATTTTTTACTTATATAAATTTTATATAAACTTAGTATATGCTCTAAACTTATTTAAGATAAAATATATCTTTAAAACTATCTATTAGAGTAGTAATAGAGATAGTACTAAGATAAAATAAAGCTTTAATTTAATATAAATATAGTATATATTTAGTATAGTTTAAATAAGAAATCTCTAATAAACTTTCTAATCTAAGGCTAGTTAAGGAGTTATAAAGTTTATATAGTATAAGTATAATATATATAGAGTATATAATAAAGGTAAAAAATATAGATTAGTTTAAGCCTAGGCTAGTTAAATTTAATATATACTAAACTTTAAGCCTAGTAAATATAATAAAAACTAATAAATTTCCTTTCTCTCTCCTATATCTTAGTATAAGCTAAGTAAATATATAAAATAAGTATAATATATATTTAGTATATAACTAGACTTACTTATTTATCTTTATAATTTTAATTTATATTAAGTTTTTATCCTCCTATCCTTAAACTTAGTATATATTATGCTTAAACTATATTTATATTTATAATATAAGCGCTACTATAACTCCCTTTCCTTTTAATCTTCCTTTTTTTTTTTAATCTTTAATTTTTTTAAGCTAGCTAACTTATATTAGATATATACTTAATATAGAAATAATATATATATACTTTAATACTCTATACTTAGATAGTAACTTAGGTAAATAATTTTAATTTTAATTAGAAATTTATCTATACTAGACTTAAAGTTAGTATATACTAAATATAAATTTATTATAAACTTACTCTATATTTTTTACTAGATAAAGGAGTAATATATTATTATTACTAAATTATAGATATTAGTATATACTAAGTATATATAGCCTTTTATATATATTCTATAAAAGTATTAAGATTATATTTATATTTAATATATACTAATATTTTTTATATTTTATTTCTATTAAAGTTAAGAAGTTTTTAAGTATATATTAGATTAAGATAGTACTTATATTAAATATAGACTTAGCTTATTTATATACTAACTTAGTTAATTAATAAGTATATATATATAAGTATATAGTAATATATAGTAAGGTTATATTTAATATATATTTAACTTACTATATAATAGAAATAAGTATTATACTAGGTTATAAACCTAGGGTTAGCTACTCTATATAATATTAATTAAGTATATACTAAGTATAAAGATAATATATATAAAGGTCTCTATCTTAGTTATATATATATTAAGATAGTTATTAATAAAGTTATAACTTTATAATATTAGCTCTATATATACTTAATATATATATAACTTACCTTAGTTTAATTAAGTAAATAGTATCTCTCTAACTATTATTATATATTTAAAGCTTTAATATACTAGTCTCTATTAATATTATATATATATAGTATATATCTAGCTTATTTTATTTTAGCTAATATCTTAAGCTAACTAGTATTAGTTCTTTATAGGTTTATAATTATTATATATTAAATATATACCTATTTAATATTAAAGGTAAATACTTACTTATACTAGAATAGTACTTTTAGATATAGTATTATAACTAATACTATATTAGAAAGCCCTAGTATATATTTAAAATATACTTAACTTATATTAAATTACTACTTATATACTACTCTATATATTATTCCTAGATTTTTTATAATAATATTATACCTATACCTATTTAATATAGGTTTAGGATATATAAAGAATATACTTATACTTCTATATTTACTTTAAATAAATCCTCTATAGTATTAGGGAGGTTTATAAGGGCTATATATACTTAGCTAGTATTCTATATCTAATAGATATATACTAATAGGGATAATTATTATTAATAAGAATTAAAAACACTATTTATTATTAATTTATATTTAATATATATTTTTATCTAAGCTTATAATATAGTTTAGTAGTAATTATAATTACTTAGCTTAAAATTAAGCTTAATATATACCTAATATAGCTAAGTAAATAATTTAACTTATAAAAAAAAATTTAATTTAAGTTATTATTAATAATTAAGCCTATTATAATATTAGTAAATCTTATATAAAGTATAAATAAAGTGTTATGGGCTAACCCGCAACGGGTTAGGAATAGGGATAAAGACTACGCAGGCTAGGCGTAGCCTAGGGTATAACTTTAGAATTAAGTATAATTAGTACTTAATTATAGTTAAACCTTCTTAGGATTAAATAGGATTAGTATATAATCCTACTAGATTATACTAGGGCTTGGTATAATCTAGATAAATATATAAGGGATAGTCTTCCTACTATTAGAGTTTTCTTCTTTGTATTTAACTTATATAATAGAGAGGAGTCTATAGTTAATAGATACTTAACTTACTTAACCTAACTCATATCTATTTATACCCCCTAAGGAGTTAAACCCCCTCGTTATATAAAGTATATACTAATTATAAAAATACTTAAATACTCTATAAAGGTTTATAGTTATAGTAATATTTATATTATTATAGTACTCTACTAGAATATTATTTACCTATACTATATATTTAATATATACTAAGTATATATAAAGTCTTAATATATAATAATATACTTATAAGAATAAAAATTATTTAGATTTAATATATATTAAGTATATACTAAAGAAAAGAAAGATAGAAGTATAATTTATTATTAATAAATAAAAACTATACTAGGTATTTTAGTTTAATATATACTAAGCCTAGCCTAATAAAAGTTTATATAGGGTAGGATTTAACTAGCAAGACTTTAGCTTAATTCTCTACCCTACTAGACCTTTTTTCTACCTTAGCTAAGCTGTAAGCCCAGCATCTACTATACTTGTCCTATTCCTAATTAACTTGTCTTTCAGTGCCTACCAGTCCTCGTTCTTGTTTGTATATACATGAACGAAGCTTGAAGTAAATTTGAAAGCTTAGAGCCACCACAACCTTCCTACGACGCCTGGACTAGAAAGACAATGTCCTCCAAAGCAAGAACGCAGGATCTGTGCCTCGAATATGGCTAAGCTCTTGTTTGAATAAGTAGTGGAAGCTGCTTAATTTGGGCATCAGTTAGTAAATTTTCATGTATATCCATGAGGAAAGCTCGAAATTTTGGAGTATTCTGGCTTTTTTGGCGAAAACGCCGAAAAGGAACACACAACATGGCAGGTGTACTGTGTACGGCTATTTGTGTTAAGCGTACTAAGCTACTAACTGACGGTGACAAAACTATTGAATCCTATGAGGGCGTATCAACTATGCCCCCTGAAACAGACGCAACGAAGTCATCCTACTCCAAAACTCCTCTTCAAAAATCGCTATTGCTAAACCTTATTGACTTTCGTAAGCGCACCTCGAGAGTAACCTCAGCATCATTACAGAGTTGATGTAATGCCGATGGCAATTTCCAAAGATTTACGTGATACGGCACAAGAGGCTGCGGCGAGCTAAAAGTGATCACCACCGTTAGACCAATCAGCATGCTCAGCGCCACCACTCTAGGATTTTATATCCCTATTGCTTGCCACTCATAGGATTGATCCCGTCACGTGTTATAGCAGCTCGTTTTCACAGTATTGGCTGCTCAAACATAGAAGTATGCATATTCATAGCTCCATACCACACGTCAACACTTGCAACAGCTACCAACAAGTATATAGTGAGAACAAGGGGTCAACACAGAACGCGCTATTGTGTTCAGCTGTGAAAGAAACCTTATGAAAGGGATCATGTCTTATTTGTAAGACGAAGGCTTCTTGCAAGGAAACCGTGAGCAGCATACTACTTCTGTGAATGGTCTTGCCTTGCCCCCTATATTTCCGGAATTTCCATCCTGGTCGAACGTACATTCACGAATAATTGATCCCTGGGATGCTTTTCGCACGTACGAGGATGCCCAATATGCTAGACGATAGAGACTAAGCCATTACGGGTCAAGTGCATCGAAGATGCTGACGTAATGAGACCGGTCTTTGAATGGCCGTTGCCAAGAATAATGCATACAATTCCTATCTTCGTGCCTTGCCATTGAGGCTTGTCTACAGGCTGCAATGGGCATCTTGAACCCTGAAACTGTATATTGGTCGTCAAAAGGTATACGGAGATATAGTTGGAGGCGCGGGGATGCGGCTGCCTCAAAAAGCCGAAGGATGACTTGCCTCGCAACGGTTATCTAAATCTGGGCTTGTATCTTACATTGTTCCCCGCTGTCATCTACTGCTGTAACCCACTAAGACTCTCTCATAACCCTATCAGACCTACGCAAGATGTCCTTCTGGCGCCGTACCATATATACCAAATTGATTTTGAGAGTTGTCACACGACTTGTCCCTTGATTCCACTTGCTTGCAATACGGACGTTACAATATCGCGGCTCCGGGCCGGTATTCTGGGATAGCATTCACTCTATGTCCATGGCAGGGGAAAATGGCGAGACTGCTTGGGCAGTGGAACCCAAGCCCCTGGATATCTCCGAACCACATCGCGAACCTATTGATCGACTGGATCACGATGAATCCTTCCCAGAAGAAGCAGAGGATGAAATTGGGAACGATATGGCTGAAGAAGACGCACAGTCGGTCATCGGATTTAGTATTAGCAAGGCCCAGACAAGGCTCACGTCGCCTCGAACGCCGGCTGCAGAGAAGGCCGCGGCTTTGGCAAGCACGGATGGTGCGTTATTTGATGTGGGTCTAGACGGATATCAAGGGGAGCGGGATAAGCCAGATGCTCAGCAAAATTTGTCATCAGAAAGTGAAGGAGATGGTAGCGCGTTGCCTACACCAACCAGTAGAAAACAGGCTGAAGAACTGCCCTCCCCCTGGAGAGCAACAACTCAAACCTTTGAAAAATTGAAGTCAATTGAAGATAGCCATCACCCACTGCTGTCTACCAGTATGGCTTCTGACACAAACATCAAGCGATATCTCTCTAATCTAAACTTGCCGTCTATGCCAAAGACGCCTAGTTTTAAAGATTTTTCAGTCCCAAGTCTTTCATCTATTCTGAGCAATGCTAGATCTCGCTCGCCCTTGAGCAAAGACCCCACTCGGCAGAAGAGAGCCAGTACATTCGCGGCCCCAAGCCCAACTTCAGACTCCGCGAAGCAATTACAAAATGATTCAGCAGGGATGAGACGCGGAAGACGCGATACATTACCATTTCGGGAGGCTATGGAAGCAATTGAAACCCGTGAAGTACCGGCTATCGCGAAACGCGAAGCTGAAGGGGCTGTATGGGCCCATCAAGGAATGCCATCAGATATGTCCAACGCCCCACCACAACACTTGCAATTGCGACGAAGCACGTCTGATCAGTCCTTGCTGTTACGTCGTGCTACGTCGACAGCATCTACTCTAGGCGATGATAGCAGATGGGAAAACGTCCAGGAACAGGTAAATAGCAGAATGAAAGCCATCAGGGATAGCCTTCAAGATTCGAGCATTAAGCTCCCAAGTATGCCCAATCTAGCAAGTCTCAATCTTGGATCTTTCCGTCCAGACTTTACGAGAAGTCGTGCTCACAGCGAAGCAAAATATCCTATGCATGCCAGCAACGCACAAAAAGATCACGATAGCTCCAATGAAATGCTAAGTGGCGAGTTATCGACGCTCCCGAGAGATGTGTCGCAATCTTCTAATTTAGAGACGTACCAAGCGAATCGGAAAAGCCCGAAATCTATCAACTCATTTCTGGAAAAGGCCCTGGAGAGTCTTACCGGCGACATCGTTATGATGGGCGGATACAGAGGCTCTGTATTAAGATCCGCGCAACCCCCACATCGCCAACAATGGGTTCCAGTGAAAGTTGGTCTCAACCTTCGCCGAGTGAACCTTGAAGTCGGATTGCAGCCAGAGGACGAAGAGAACATGGAGGAATACATCTTTCCCTCTGGCATGCTGACCCACATTGGGCCAGTGGACATGGGCAGGCGATTGCTCAAGCGTTTACGGACCTGCAAAAATGCTCAAGAAGGAAAGCTTCGAGTCCATGACTACGGCTATGATTGGAGGTTGAGCCCACACCTGCTCAGTAAAAGGCTCATTGCTTTTCTCGAGGGACTGCAGTGTAATGCGACTGGTGTGCCCAGCAATGAGAAAGGAGCAATTATCATCGCGCATAGCATGGGGGGCTTGATAACGAGGCACGCGATTAACCAACGGCCGGAGCTTTTTGCTGGAGTAGTTTTCGCTGGCGTTCCACAGTATTGCATCAACATCCTTGGACCTTTCAGAAACGGCGACGCGGTGCTATTCAGTCACAAAGTACTTACAGCTCAAGTCAATTTTACGCTACGAAGCAGTTACTTGCTTCTGCCGGATGACGGCAAGTGCTTCATCAACAAAGAGACCAAAGAAGAATACAAGGTGGACTTTTTTGACGTAGAACATTGGAAGCGATATGCTTGGTCACCTTGTATTGCACCTGCACTTCCTCCAATGAGTCCGTCTGAGAAGGGTCTTTTCAGCTCCGTGTCTGATTTACTTCCCTCGCTTCCGTCATTGCCATTACCTGGGAGGAGGGCATTCGCATCTCGTTTGGGTGATGAGACATCGAATCCCTCGCACGCTGCCCACAAAGCTTCGACAGACATTCAAGATGCTGCTGATGCCGCTATGACTCGAGCGCTGGACCCTCAGTTTTCACACTCTTCTACGCTACTCATCAACAGCAGTAGTCCTGCATGTACCATACCCTTGCAGGACGCAGTTGCCTACCTTGATCGCACCCTCAACGAGACCTTGGTATTCAGATCTCAACTAGCTCATAACCCCCGCCATACAGCGGACAACCTCTACCCACCCCATTCCATTATCTACGCGACCAATACCCCTACCGTCTTTGCTGCACGAGTCTCGTCTCGTGAAGCCATCAGCCGTGCAGATGCCTATGATGACATCCAGTTCGCGAGTGGTGACGGCGTTTGTCTTGCCAAAGCAGCCATGTTACCCGAAGGATATCGTTGTGCTGAGGGCGGAAGAGTGAAAACGGAAAGGGGCCATGTTGGACTGCTGGGGGATCTAGAGGCCCTGGGGAGGTGCTTGCTCGCTTTAATCCAAGAACGACGACAGGGTGTGGGTTTGGGAGTCGAAGAGAAGGTTACAGAAACAAGTGCTCAATAGATCGCCGAGTAATGTTGGTATCGGGACATGGCTGACGAATTTGGAGAAGACCCAACCCTCTTCATTCGTGGCCATACAGTGCGATGTCACCTAAGTGGTATGCGACGAAGTACAGGAACTTGGCAGCCACAACAGCGTAGATAGTGTAGCACTACGTACTATGCCTTTAGTCTCTACAAAACAAATTAGTCATCGCTTACAATCTGCATACAATACACGATTATAAAAAACAAGTTACCTACCCACTATCAGCACTAGCACCCTAGCCTCTCCATCCCATTGCTTCGTTCGCTTCACCCTTTCACCACCCACTCCACCAATATGACTCACCTCCTATATTTCGCTCCTCCCACATCCTCTATAACCCTCCTTCCCAACCTACAACCCAACTCCCTCCCCCTCGCTCCCTAAGCATTCCTCCATCCCACAAAAATGCCCTCCTCCCCACCCAAAAACCAACCAACCCTCCACCTCCTCCCTCCCCCCAACCCCTCCGTCCTAAACCTCACAATCGCCAGCCCCACCTCCTTCCACCCCCCCGACCCCTCTATCAAACCACCAATCCCCCAGTCCTTCCTCGACGCCCTCTCCATCCGTGTAACAGTATTCAAACTGGAGCAAGGATGCCCGATAGAAATGGAAATCGATAACGACGATACCATCTGCTGGCATTGGATCGTTTATGCCCCTTCCTTACAAGATAAAAAAGTAGAAGAAGAAGAGGAAGAAGAAGAAGAAGAAGACGGAGGAGGAGCCAAGGAAGGGCAAGGACTAATCCCCGCAGCTACAATCCGCCTCATCCCCTTCCACCCACCCCACCCCTCCACCCCCGCCCCTCCACCCTTACCAGAAGGTTTCGAAGAGCCCAATATGGCCGGAAGCAACGTATGGGATCAGCGAGAACCGTATGTGACGATAGGACGGCTCGCGACGCTAAAGGAGTATAGAAGCAGGGGCTATGCGAGATTGTTGATGGAGGAGGCGTTACGGTTTGCGGGGGAGAATGGAGGAGATATGGTGAGGGAGGGGGAGGGGGGGTGGAAGGGGTTGGTGATGGTGCATGCGCAGAGGAGGTTGGAGGGGTGGTATGGGGGGTTGGGGTTTGAGGGGGATGAGGGGATGGGGAGGTGGGTGGAGGGGGGGATTGAGCATTTGGGGATGTGGAGGCGGGTGGTGGTTAGGTGATGAGAGGGGGGGAGGGCAGTGGAGGGTGGGATGGGCTGATGGGGGGGGGGGGCTGATGATTGGGTAGGCTATCGCTGAGGAGATGGGATAAGTGGTGGATGGTAAGGGGAGCTAGGATCTTCAACATATGGCGGACAATATAGATATTAAGACATAAACGCTCACGGATAAGAGTCCCAGGCGCCACTCCACTTCAGCTTGGTGACTGCCTTCATTATTCCAAGATGGCTAATCCAGCTCCTGAGAACTCTTAGTGAGACCCTCAGTGATATCCCATTGCCAATTTCCACGCTCATTACTATGCCCAAGCTGATCCTAATCTTTTAGCCTGCAAAGAAGCTCTTCAAGAACTACGTCAGGTTCCCGCGTTTCGGTATAGGAGTCCCCTGGTCCCCAACATCAACGAAACCCACTGTGTATGAGTCGTCGCCATTGTATCTGGAGGAACCATTGGAGACTGGTTGCAAGCTCCAAGTGAAAAGCGTGAAGCAGAAGTTTGGAGTGGCCTCGTGAGCTTCGTTGGTTGGGTATCTCGCGTTTATGGTAGTTTCTAGCGACGCTCGGTATCTGCAGAGTTGTCCACAGCCATGGATAGTGCGTCAGAATGGTCGGCCGTTACTCTCCAGAATAACCTGTTAATATGACCAGCTTGCTACTTTAGTGAGCAAGTATGTCATTATCGAAGACATTCTTGATTGAAAGGAGCGCTGCCGAACGTTGTGCCTGAGGTTATTGACACTGGATAGCAGAAGGAAGCCTGCAATCGATATTGTGTGAGGGAATTGAATTATACCAGAAGCCCACGAGAATTCATATGCGTTGCTCGCAGAATTGACTGCTTCAATCCCGGAAACAGCTCCATTTTGAGGCCCCAGGAGTGGAGAAAAGAAGTCGGGGGGCTTCTTTTCTTAGCAAAGATACCTTCTGTGACCGTACCAGCGACCACGGAGGGGCAGGGAAAACACCAAAGTTGATTGGGAGTGGGGATAAACTCAGTGGATCGATAAGGACAATATTCTTCACGTGCAATGGAAAAGCCTTCCTCAAATAGCGTCTGCAGTCAGTAAGCAGGTCTTTCAAGTTCTGAAGAGCTGCTCATCGCACTACTAACCTTGAGCAGGCTCCCAACAGTCCATTTAGCATCGAAGGCTACACGCGACTCGCCGTTTCTCATGCCGCCAGACACGAATGAGCTGTATGACTGATCGCCCTTTAGAAGTGAGGATCGCTATGTGGCCAAGCAGCCGCTCCTGAGATGGCCTGACCGCAGAAAACTCAATGGGAAAGGCTTTTTAGCACCTTGAATTGCACGACCGAGTTTGTTATCGACTGTGTGCCACAATAACATACGAGGCGGTGGGCTCCGCACTTGCCAATCGGATGAGAGATGGTGTTTTCCATGGAACGTTAATCTGGCGCTTGGTCAGCCTGTGTACAATGAATGAGAGACAAGGATGGAAAGGTGATGCTATTCCAGGATTGACGGGCGCTCGGGATAAGACTGACATAATTCCATACGGCAGGTGTTGCTGGTGCAATTCAAAATGTCCCCCCGGCCCACTCATTCCTCAACATCTGTCAGTCGCTATTCCTCTCACTGCTTCGAATCCTCGCCCATTCTCCCGGCTTCTCAGGTTAAGCACTTCCTATGCTGTGTATGGGTGTCAGCCAGTCACTATATCATTCCAACCGATTTCAATCAACCGAGAACCCCGAGGTCGTCCGTCTCCATACAACGCACCATTCAGTCACGACGGTAAGCCTTGCGGTTGCTGATCCAGTGCAGAAAAAGTTGAAATGATAGAGAAGGACATTGAGAAGGAGATGTCTTTCTAGAAATATCATAAACGTCCACTAAGCCGGAGATACACCTCCTGGCGCCCACCAAGTAATTCAAGTTACATGTCAATAGTCAAGGCTGATCGATATCGATATGGCTATTCTAGCGGATCGGACAACCCCTCAATAGATATTTTGGAAGATGGAGCCATGGAAGAATGATTTGGTCTTCGTCGATGATATTCAAACCAAGAGTTCTTAAGGATAACCATCTTAGGCACAGATGCAACATTCAAGTCGAATGCTCCTACAATGTCGGATGACTAGGCAGATTAAGATGACTAAGCAAGGCTGTGATTGGTTCGAGTATCAGAACGCTGTCTCTACTATGTGCGTGCAGTACAGTCTCTTCATGGACGAGCTAGAAGGCATTAAAGCATTGAGCTGGACTGGGACAGGAAAGGCAGAATGACAGCAATTGACAAAGATATTTGATGTGTATCTTCCAATATACATTACAGCTGACGTTCCACGTCGAGGTTATCACCATTAATATTTACTACTTCCACATCACTCCATAACGTTTTCCATCAAGCAATCATGTCCATAGTCCTCATCATATTCCGTAAACATTCAACGTCAGTCCGATTTCCAACATGAAAATGGCTTCTAGAGCATAGCGAAGCCAGCAGCCACACCCACGGCAGCAATGGCAACCTCTTTGCTCCAGGCCATGATGGCAGCTGCACCGGTGAAGGTAGCTGCTGGTGCTTTGGTGGCCGGGGCGGCACTTGTGGCGTTAGAAGTCTTGGAGACGGTACTCGTGGTTCCAGAGGAAGGTTTGACCGAGACCGGTGCAGTAGAGCTATGGACCTGGATCTGACCATCCGAGATTTGGGTAACCGGTGCAGCGGTTGGGTGCACCTGAATCTGACCGTCGGAGATCTGGGAAACGGGCGCAGCGGAGGTGTGGACCTGGATTTGATCATCGCTGATTTGGGAGACTGGTGTAGGTGCAGCTGAGGTCTTTACCTGGATTTGACCGTCCGTAATCTGGGTAACTGGTGGTGGGGGGGGGACAGAAGTGTGGACTTGGATTTGGCCATCAGAGATCTGAGAGACCGGAGCGGCGGAGGAGGGGTGGACTTGAATTTGGCCATCAGAGATCTGAGAGACAGGAGCGGCGGAAGAAGGGTGGACTTGGATTTGGCCGTCGGAAATCTGAGAGACCGGAGCGGCGGAGGAGGGGTGGACTTGGATTTGGCCATCGGAGATCTGGGTAACTGGTGGTGCGGATGTATGGACCTGGATTTGGCCATCGGAGATCTGGGTAACTGGTGGTGCGGATGTATGGACCTGGATTTGGCCATCGGAGATCTGGGTAACTGGTGGTGCGGATGTATGGACTTGGATTTGTCCATCACTGATCTGGGAGACGGGGGTCAAAGTCTTGACTGATGTCTGGATCTGGATCTGGCCATCACTTGTTTGCTTAACGGCAGGAACGAGGGTGGTTGATTGTGATGTACACAGGGTTGCGAAATAGAGGATTGAGATCGAGGTGAATCTTGCCATGGTAGATATAGACATGGTAGCAAGATTGGACTATATTATTTTTGCTGACTTGACTTTATAGCGACAGAAACGAGGGTATGAAACGAGGGACGGGACCTGAATTTGCAGTGAGAAGTGAAATGCCATGGTCTTATATAATAAAGTAAATAAGAGCTCAGCTGTCATCCCGCGGGGCATTTCCATAATTGACTGATGATGGTGTCAGCCTCGTTCCAATAGGTCCAAAACATTTAGTCAGGCCTCCACCAGCTCTGAGGCGTTTCACCTGCCAAGGCCCGCTAACGGTAGCACATATGTCGGTTCGTGTGTTTACCTCAAGCACGTCAGGCCAGAGAGATGGAACGTGCTCCACATTCGGTCCTGAAGGAGAAAAGCGGCAGTGCTACATTAGCAATGGAGGGGATCGTTGCTCTGTTTGTGGATGGGGGAAGGCCCGTCAGACCCTTTCGTGCGTGATCTAAAACAGAACAAGAAAGATCAAGCGGATCTGAAGACGATGATGCGATGGAGGTACGAAAAGGCGACATTTTTTGCCTGGCATTGTGGAGCATGCGCAATGCCATTGAACGCTGAAATTCTGAGTCGCGCTACGCATGGATGACTTCAAGCCAGCTGTTGCACCTGATATGTTAAATATGTGTATGGAGGCTGGTGGTGAACAAAAAGCAGCGGCAGGGATCCGAGGAAGCTGACTGTGCAAATGAATGCGGAAATGCATCCTTCCCCAATTCACGTTCTCACCAGCATGGACCGGCTGAATGGATGGGCCCGCATCATCGAACATTTGGCTCAGCCGGCGAACATAACAATAATTTGTTCCAGCAGTTACTTGGATTGGAGGCACGTTGTCCGGCTTTGACAGGAAGCCGGTGTAAAGACTCCGAGCCCCAGCATGATGAGCCAATTGGATAAGCAGAACAGGTAGCGTGGTGGTTGGTATAGCGGCAGGCGGCCCTCTTGCATTGCGGGGTACTTTGCCTTTTAGCGTGCGCTACAGCTTCAACATCACCAGAAAATAACGCCATCTGCAGTACTAAAGTAGAAGTAGAAGTAAGTCATAAAGATGTTCCTTGGCGCGGGCCGAAAGTGGTTGTTGATCTTTGATCTACTCACACGCTTTACAGCTTTCCCATTGTCATCCTCTTTGGCTATTTCTTCTTAGCTAAAATGTTGCTACTGATGGTAATGACAGTGACTGTTCAGAGCTTCCAGCTCTACATGTACTCGGGTTTCCATGCTCCCCACAAAGAAAGCATCTCTCACTCACAAGCTTGTTTACTCCATGTTTTCTTTCTTGCGGAGTTCGAATACCTTGAGAGCCTCCTCAGCAGCCTTGACGCCACTGAGCGCCATAGCTCCAAATGTGGGCCCCATTCTGTTCGCACCATCCACTTCACTCAGCTCCATACCGCCAACAATCAAGCCAGGTACCACCTCGCGAGTCCGCTTCACGATGGCATCTTCCGCCGTGTTCATGTCCAAACCACGCATACCGCCTAGCTTTTCAATTTGTTGCATGCTAACCAGACGTTTAACGCTGAAGGCGCCAAAGGGCCCGTCATGCCCTGTAGTGCTGATGACAAGTGGGGCGTTAATTGTATTCGGGTCCATGCAGGAATGGTCGTCGTGGTGCATCGTGACCAAGGTCCAATTGGTCACCACACCAGCAATGCGGACCTTCTGGTCATGGCTCGTAGAAGGGCGTGTGATCAAATCTTCCACAGCCGTAGCATTGAAGAGCTTGATGTTCGGGAAGCTGAGGACTCTGGCAAGCAAGGTCGAGGTGAACAGCGCAGCGTGTTTGACCACCACGTAGTTGCCCTCGTCTTCATAGGGGACGCCAAGATCAGAGAGGAAGGCATCAGCTGGCTTACGCATTACCATGGCGCTGAATAGCTGGCCGCCGAGCCAGGCACCTCCACCTAAGCGTAGATGTTAGTGGCGAGTGCGCGATAAGAGAAGCTATTCATGATCAAGTACCTGGTGAAACAGAGGCCTCAATGATTGCAATCTTCAGATCCGGACGTGCTTTTCCAAGGATGTATGCAGTGCTCAGACCGCAGGATCCGGCTCCGACAATAACAATGTCGCTCTCGGCATAGGTATCCAAATCCTGGAAATAGCGACGGGTCATTGCTCGAGAGACCTGGCTCTCGCGGATTGGATCAAACTTGAAGGTATCCCATTTTTCTGCAAGATCTTCGAGGGCTTGGACACTGCCTGTCAGCTTCATGTCGCCCTTAATTGCCTTGGTAGGCACGGAGGCGGTCGATGACACGGTCTCAGTGGCAATTGGTGGAGACATATTCGACCTGAGTTGTGTTAGGTATTGCAATTTCGAATGAGATAGGAAAAAGCATGATCCTTGCGCTGGTATTATCCAGATCAAGTTCTGACCGTATTTCTCAGATCGAGTTTCGAGGACCGTAGCACTAATATCTCTGCTCCATGTAGAGAGCAGTTGGATGAAAGTAGCTGCGGACTCGAAGCTCGAACACCGGTTCATGAATCAGACTGTTGGGATACCTCGATCATTTGTGGATTCAACCAAGCGTGTCAGGGCCATGTTTTCCATCTCGGCGAGATTTTCTGTACCCTAAGGTAGTTGTATATCTGTTGCAACGAATTAGCTTGTACTAATATAATGAGATATTAGACAGGTATCACGAGAGTGTCTATATTTGATGTGAGCAACTTCTGTAAGGGTTTGCTGTGCAATGTTTGATTGTGTGGTAGATGATGAAGGATAGTTGACTGGGAATGAGGGGTGCCCATGAGGCCTGCCTGTGACGTGCAGGAGGAACTTTAGCGGCGGAATAAAATTCGCCGACAAATCCTCGGATACCATTCGAAATGACGGCCAAGAGAATATTACAAAGTATTTTTCAGCTCCCTGTTCACTTTCCTGTTGCGTCCCTCATTATTAATTCAACAACTACAGGAAAACTCGAATTGTATTTCTGCTCATTCTTAAGGATCTTGTAACTTTCTGCTCAAAACGGGTCTATCACAGTGATAAAAGGCCTTATCGCAAGTCGAGAGTAATCGGCGCGTCGTCATTAGGTCTTCAGGCACCAACCCTTTCTCCTATACTTATCAAGGCACGTGCGAAAGAGGATTAGGGCGAGACTCTCAATGTACAGCTTCTAGCCCTAGCATCCTCGAATGAAAGAGCTCCCGTGCTGATCCGCCTATTGTCTCCCCTCAAATTTCCGATGTATGCATTGGACGGATAAAGTGACAAGCTGCGAACCTCAAACCCTGAAAAGAAAGACTTGGATCAAGCTCAACGCCGTACTGAAGGAACTGTGGAATAGAACAATATGACAGATTCGCCGGGCGTGAGGACAAGGAGACAAGCGGCCGCAGAGGCGAAGCAAGTCGCAGAAAAGGCTACCATGAACGGTCATGCAAATGGCTCTGTCGGTCCTAAAGAACCTGCTATGGTGGCAGAAACATCGGAGAACATCTTCCTTTTCTATCCTAACATTATAGGTACAGAACCTCTGAATCATTCGATGTATGGGAATGGATGCTTACAATGATTCCTTAGGCTACTCACGAATTGTCCTTGCTCTCGCATCCCTCTACTACATGCCACTACATCCACGAACTTGTTCCTTATTGTACAGTATATCGTGCCTTCTCGACGCCCTCGACGGCATTGCTGCGCGCTATTTCCGGCAATCTACCCAATTTGGTGCTGTACTCGACATGGTAACCGACCGCTGCACGACTGCCTGCTTGCTCATATTCCTGAGTACGGCGTTTCCACGATGGGCGATACTATTCCAAGGACTTATCAGTCTGGATCTAGCTAGTCACTACATGCACATGTATGCCACGCTGACCATGGGAGGATCGGGTCAATCCCATAAGAAGGTGGACGAAAACAGAAGCAAGCTTCTCCATTTTTACTACACCAATAAGGTATGTGATAGCTTCTCTATAAGCCGGAAGCGGTGCCTAATATCATACGAAGTACGTTCTATTCATCTTGTGCGCCCTCAACGAACTCTTCTTCATCGCACTCTATCTTCTCTCTTTCTCCTCGCCTAGTCTATCGCCCTCCCTACTCCCTACCGATAAGTCTCCTGGATCATCCGTTCAGCCAGGCAGTCCATCCTATCCAGCGTCTACATTATTTGCTACGCCGGGGAGCGCATGGGCTATGGAGCTCGCCAGGGCCAATAAGATGGATAGCACGGGACCTTGGATTATCGCTGGGATCTCGTCGCCTTTCATGATTGCGAAGCAGTACTTGAACGTATTACAATTAGTAAAGGCGAGCAAATGGCTTGCTGAAGGAGACAGGGCGGCAAGAGCCGAGCAGGGGTTACCGAAAAAGAAGAGATAGAACGATGTACGTCTTCTCAGGGTAGAATTCGTTTCATTCACTGTATTTATATTCGTCGAAACATGCTGTGCATAACCCAAGCGTCTGGCGGAGAATATCTGATTCTATTGTACATGAGTGGGATGCACCTGCTTGATCTAATATTAATGTCTTTCAAACATCTCTCTTGACCTTGACCCAAAATAGCACATTGCAGTAAACTTGGCGGTTGCCCTACTCGGCCCTATCGTGACCCCTGCATGTTGGGGATGTGTTGGCGCTTAACAGACGAACGTCAATCTTACAATCTGACTGGTCTGAGATCCGTTAGCGGAGCGGATCTGTCGGTTGATTTTATGACTCTTACGAGCTAAGAGGCTGGGAGGAGCTGAAGCCTATCGAGGATTGTGAGGGGTGATAGAATAAGGCCTTCCTCTCCACGGATAGAGACCTGAAAAAGGTCATGTCAATTGCTGACCGCATGGTCCCCAATGTACTCCTGACAGATTGAAATTCACAGTATATGCGAGCAAATGGAGCATAGCTGCATCGCCGTCTGAAAGATCGCGGATCTACACATTCGTTAGTGACAGGGGTTGTATCTTCCAGAAAGTTGATAGAATATGAGGACTGGGGTGTACAATCAGGGATCCAGATGGGTAGCAAAGAGCGAGCCTCAAGGGACGAACTCCTGTAGCAAAAAGCCCCACAAGCGGTAAGAAGCTGAACGGCTTAGTAGAATGCTATTGGTAGTTGTAATTGCCGGTATCTGGTAGGCGAAATTCTGCATGCCGTTCCCGCCTTTCGAACGAATCTTGTTCTGTTCCTGGAATGCTATGCTACCACTAATGTACCACTCCCAACTACCTCCATGCAGGAGGCTTCCTCTGCATTGCATGACACCGACGCCTCCTATGATTTCTTTTTCGTGCGTATAGAATACTGTGCTTTCTGTGCTGGTCAGACTGTCCCAATCCTGACATCACCTCGTCATTGATCCAATCTCACATTGATTTCCTCAGGAAGTTCTCGACCTTCCATTGTACCTCACGACCCTTGAGCTACATTGCCCCCACTTTCCTTAGATGCATATGAGGGCCAGCTTTCCGTAATCTCACTCAATAATCCTACAATATATTCCCTGCCGGCGAGGGTCCCTCGCTCCATTCTTCCAGATCGCTCGAGTTGACCTAATCGCCCCATTATCGTCCTGTCCCTCGAACTCGGACGTTTTTGCCTCATTCCTCGAGCCTCCTAAAGCAACAGCAAGAGTTAGCAACCGACATTGGTCGTCTAGATTTCTCTCGAGTCTTCCAATCATTGAGAGAAGCTGTGCCTCGGACAAAAACTTGCGTACAATCACCTGCGTTGCTATGAGTTTTGAACAGCCAATCTACAGGTGAGAGTTACGAGAGGTTTCTACCGATTTCCCATGCTGACAGACATACCTCTACTTAGCTTTAGCTACCCCGGCGGTGAACCACCTACACCAACCAAGACACCAACATCTCCGAATTTTTTCCTGAATTCCCTCCAGACCCCCAAGCAAGATTCCCGATCCCATGGTCCTTACTCGCCGTGGAGCCCTGTCTTTCCCTCGGCTACAAATGCTGAATTCAAGACGCCGACCCGGCTCAGCTTTACAACCCCTACACACACGCCCGTAGAAAGCTCGAGGCATTCAACGGGCCAGGACCTGGAAACTGAGATAGCCTCTCATGTCCACCATCTCTCGCCCAACCCCAACCTGCCATTGCCACCTGTCGAGCAAGCGAAGCAACTATCTTCCTCCCCGAACATTCCCTTGACGTCTCATTCAGGGACCAGTCATTTCGACTCTGCAGAGTTATCAAAAGTACAGAAGCCGACATTGGATACCAGCGTTGGCGCCTCTACGACCTCTGCAGGCTCTATGCAGACTCCGCCTCCTACAAGCACGTCAACATCACGGAGAAAAGCACAACAAGCTCAAGCAGCGAGGCTGGCCAAGTATTCTGCGGAGACAAACAGGAGGATGTCATTTCCTAATTCTACAAGAGATGACCAGGTCGGGGTATCCACTTCTCAAGTCGAAGAATCACCGCAGCAATTTTCAACATTACAATTTTCGCCCGAAGGCTTTGGCTTCCCAATGTCTGGTGCTGCCACTGCACCTGTCTATCCGCAACACAAACTTTTCTGGGACCCAGAACAAGGAAACGAGACTTTAAACATGGACTTCGCCATGGATGATTCCTTTGCTGTATTTGGCATGCAGAAAAATCTAGATCCATTCACCTCCGCCGAAGACCTAGGCAGTGGTGTCCATTTTCCAACGTCACCCGACTTTAATCTTCTTAGTCCTAGCAATGACAATCTGGCAGCCTTTCCATCCACATTTCCAGAGAGTCCGTCTCGTACGGCTACATCGATTACAATGGCCCGAAAGCCCTCGCGGGGGCACGCTGTGAATCCTAGCCTGCTATTTAGTTCGCCGAGTCGCACAGCTGAGGTGTCAAATGTGCCTCCCACGGTACAAGCAATACAAGACGACACCCTGAAGCCGTATGCCCTTCAGCTTCGCGATGCCCAAATGGAAATGGGGATGGAGAATGCTAGGCGGCCGAAGAGAAAGCGGGGCCCAGAAAGCGGAGACTCTCCAGCAGTGAGGGCCGCTATTCAGACGCTACGCGAAGACGGGGTCGATCGTGCTAAGGTTAAGGACGATCTCATTACCCCGGGTGAAGAGTTGAGTACCAAACGTACCAAAAGTCGGAATTCCTCTGGGAATACAAATGATGACCATACTGGCGCCCCATTGCCTTTGCATAAGCAAAGGAGCAGGACAAACTTACATACCTCTTCAAAAAATCTACAGGCTCACAAAAGGGCTTCTGTGACGTTGACAATTGATGCCAGTGGAAGAGCCAAGACAGAAACCACGATTATGGATGACGCCAGACCAGCCTCTCGGATGGACGTTGATAGTGATGATAACAGTGACACCAGTTCCTCTTCGTCGAGCACTGGAATGGTAATGAGCCAACCGCAGTCTTTCGCATATCCTTCATCAAAGCAGAAGCAGCCATCCTTGGGACGCTTTACTAGCGATTCTAAGTCACATTCCCAGAAGTCTTCCTATGCGTCTACCAGAGGCTCCAGCGCCCCGAGTCATACCCATTTCGACCCTGCTGGGAACCGAAAGCAATCAAACCTGTACATGCAATTAGAGTCACAACAATCTCGGAGTTCTTACCACAATGTTGTTGGAGAAGATGATGGAAGCGAGGCGGATACAGTAATAGATACTGATGACGACCGCGGCGATGCACAATCCGAGCTGAAGAAGATTATTCGCTCGCGTTCTTCTCACAAGAAAAACAGCAAACGAACCATGTGGCCTGAATCAAAGAACCCTGTCGCCGAGCAGCGCCGTACGCACCAAACCCAAGACTTTGCTGGAGGGCCATACTATATGCACAACTCTATGACACCGGGACATCGCTCGTACAATGACAGGTACAGCAACATCTCACCAACCACCATTACCGACCCTGATCTTGCAACGCCGAGTACAGTTCGTAGTAATCTCAGTAGCGATAGCGTGCGATGTCGCTGTCAAAATTCTCATGATGATGGACGGCTTATGATACAGTGGTAAGTCAAGCATAGATCTCCAAATTGCGTCAGTCCGTTAATTCAGTGTAGCGAGTCCTGCAGAAAGTGGCAGCACGTGGATTGCCTACCCCTGGACCCGCAGAGATTGCCAGCTGTCCATCTCTGCGCCATATGCATAGGCTCGACTCCCAACGTCCGGGTTGGTCGGGTACGCGAACCTGCCAGGGCAGCATTTCCTCCACCTAGCTCGCCTTTGGCTCATAAGTCCTCTCGCTTCCAATGAGCATCCAGTTGATGATTCTCTTTTCCTTGCAGCTTACATGGACGGCATGATTGAAAGCCATTCAGCGGGTTCGGTGACTCGAGTTTAATATACCCATCAAATATTTACGGCAGGATTCATGTATTAGCGTCTCATTCAAAATTTCATGTTTGCTAGGCCAGATGTATGATGATATGATTTCATCATCAAGGATAGAACCCAATAGGTAGTATCATATGAATTAATTGTACCAGCAGCCGAAAATAAATGGTATACAACCACATAATACACAGCTGATGATGGTGCAGAGGCTCTCTTCCCTATGCTAATGATTATTATCAATTATCCGTTTATACTTGGCAGTGGAATGCCTTCGACCAGTCCGGGAGCATCAGTTGGCTTCAGCCATCACGAAGGATCTATCGACAGGGAAGGATAGATATTTCATGTTCTAGGAACCATCTCAATTTGTACGACCCCCTCAAAGGGTTCTTTTAGTATCGTGGACATTGGCTGCCAAGCCGTGCGAAGCCAGCACAGAGCCGCAGCACCTACATAGGCAGCGCTCCCACCTAGGTCGGCTCACCATAGCTGACATCTAATCACAATTCTTCTTTGCCCACCATACAGCGAAACTACAGTCTGGCCGGTGCCCTCGCCAGCAGCTTCGCAAGATTGCTGCTTGAAGGCCGATACCATAGTTGTACTGCAGGTGATAGGAAGGGATCAGCGACTATCAGCTGTTTCATTGCTGAGCATCTCAATTCAGATCTTTGTGAGGTAACAGACCTACATCGTGTATGAATCTATGGCGAATGACTGCTTCGCTCTCATTTCCTTGCATTACGAATTCTATGTTACTAGTAAGTATCCATATTCTTGACTTGATCATCAGCCCAAACCCACCTGTGGCCGATATGGCACACTTTGACTACGCCTGGAACGCAGACCTCCAACTCCCCTATACGGTTTTTGCAGAAAAGGGATCTTGGCAAGTCCCGCAAGTAAGTCCAGACATGATTCCGAGCTTTTGGAGGTTGCTAACATTACGAGCGTCTAGTTAGATGTGCTCGAGGATCCAAATACGAGTATCTTCAACGCGCTGCCTTCGGCTTCGAAGACGGACAATCTTTCTCATCCACCTGACTAGGTACAAGATGGGTAGGCGGATTGACTGATTGATTTGAGATATATCTCGGCCTCGCACTCAGTGTACTATGAATTGAGACATGATATTGAGGTCACAGCTCCCGACTCAAACGTGATTTGGCAATTGGGACCATTCGGCCCTACTCCATGATAATTTTGCTCGGCTTCTTTTGCTCATCGAATAACTCCTAGCACCGTGGCTACACACGGCTTTGTAAGCTGCCGCCTAACGATAGCGGAAAGACAAAGTATTTGGAAGCCTCAGGGCCGGCTTCAAGCCCAGATGGGGTCCCCGCCCAATCACTGCCTCCCTTAGGGCGCCTTATCCGCCTACCCCCCAAGCTTGCTTACTCCTCCTCTCCGACTCCTCCAGCGATAACAACAAGCTCCAATAACGACCGTTGATGGCGTCCATTCTAGACATCTCCTACGGCGCCAAGACTCTCCGTATCATGCAGCTGATTATCAACTATCTGGTCATCCACTCCGAGCATCCACTTATTTGGAATTGGGATTCTTAAGGAGGTACCTCATGCAAGCAGTACAGTAATCACCAGTACATCACAACGGTGTATTCTCCCCGCTCTACCATCGAATATAAAACAGGCATGGAGACACGACGAATATCAACTTCATAGACCCCATTCTCCCATCCCTTAACCCACTTCAACCAAGACCCACCCCCTTCTTCCCCCCAAAACCCCTCCAACAATGCCTCTCCCCACCGACCCCCAAACCCTCCAAACAAGCCACTCCCTCGTCACCACCATCCACCAAATCTCCGGCCCCCACCCCGGCTTCCGCCCCCTCCACGCAAAAGGCATCCTCCTAACCGGCACCTTCACCCCCTCCTCCCTCGCCCCCTCCCTCTCCAAAGCCCCCCACTTCTCCTCCCCTTCCACCCCCCTCACCATCCGCTTTTCCTCCTCCACAGGCCTCCCCACCATCCCTGACACAGACCCTGCGTCCAATCCTCGCGGTATGGCTGTACGGTTTCACCTAGGCGAACACAAGCATACGGATATCATCGCCCATTCGACGCCTTTCTTCCCGACGCGGACGGGGGAGGAGTTTTTGGCGTTCTTGAAAGCGGCGATGGCGCCGACAGAGGAGGGAGCGAGCGAGAGTCCTGTGCAGGTGTTTTTGAAGAACCATCCAGCCGCGTTGGCATTCGTGCAGGCGCCGAAGCCGCCGCCGAGTTCGTTCGCGAGGGAGATGTATTGGGGTGTTAATGCGTATAAACTGATCAATAGCGAGGGCAAAGAGACGTTTGTGCGGTACCGTATCGTGCCGGATCTGGGGGTTGAGCATCTTGATGAGGCGGCGGTGAAGGAGAAGGGGCCGGAGTATCTGTATGAGGAGATTGTGGGGGAGGGGAGGTTGCCGGTGGGTTTTAGACTGATGGCGCAGGTGGCGGGGGAGGGGGATGTGGTGGATGATTGTACGGTGCATTGGGGGGAGGAGAGGGAGGTGGTGGAGTTGGGGAGGGTGAGGTTGGAGAAGGGGGTTGAGGAGGGGAAGCAGGGGGGGGAGCAGAAGAGGATTATTTTTGATCCGGTGCCGAGGGTGGAGGGGGTGGAGGGGAGTGGGGATCCGTTGATTGAGTTGAGGGCGGGGGTTTATTTGGTTAGTGGGAGGGAGAGGAGGGCTGCTTGAGGGGAGGGGAGGTGAGGGAGATTGGTGGTATGGGGTTGGGGAAAGGTTACGAGTCGGGGGGAGGTAGGGAGGTATGTGGAGGTGATGAGTGGTTCTCTACTGATTCTGCCTATGAATGGAAGAGCTTATGGCTAGCTTTAGGCCTTGCTATGACTGATGATCAACAAATCTAATATTGACGTTCCTTCTCGCAATTCTTCTTTGTGCTGCGCTCCTCCATGTCTTCATCACGCCCCTGATCACTTGTTGCATTGTACGTCTTTTGTGCCATCATAACTATCGACACATTTCAGAGAGATTGCTGATATGCAGGATAGTCTATTTGCTTCGCAGGTTGTCCACCCTTGATCAGACGTTTTGCTTTTCTGTAACTGTTGCATTCCATTGGTGGATTCTGCCAACCATGGATGGTAGGAACCCCCATGGTATCATTCCATACATCTCATCGCTGGGTTTTGTCAACAATGGTGTCGCCGTCCATAGATAGAATGTGCCATTTATGGATGGAATATGCTATTGTTGGGGAAGACTAGCGACGAGATGTATGGAAGGATACCATGGGAGTTTCTGCCATCCATGGATGGTAGATGTCCATGAGTAGAACGCAAAATAACGGCCTCGCCTACTTTTGGGATGAGTTCCTCATATTTTGTCCGTTTTCTTCACAATTATATCGCGTAAAAGCTGAAGTATAGAAAACCATGGCAGGCTCGCAACGACCTTAGTGGATGAGCTGGTTTGCTTTGGTGGCTTCTTTGTTGTAGATTCTCTGCCTCTGGTGTTATCAGCAGTCGATACATCTTTTCGTCACAAATTGAACACACCTTTTCTTCTCCTTTAAATGCTTGAGGCCCTTGCGTCTTCTTCTCCCTTTCTCTTCATCACCCGATCAGTGCGATCAAGTATCCAACACGGGTACCGTAAGAGTAGACGACATGGCTGAACCTCGACGCAGCGCCAGGCTTCAAGAGAAACGTTCGAAGACACCTCTTCCTCCTCATATCCGCCGCAGCTCCAGGCTGGCGTTTCCGGATCTATCGTTCGAGCAACAGATTGAGCGAAAGGAAGTCTTCCCATTGATGAAACTGCCTCCCGAGCTGCGCAATATGGTATACTCCTGGGCACTCGAGCTCGGTTTCGAGGATTTGCTTGTTCTCTCCAAGCAGATCAGGGAAGAAGCCCGTCCTTATATTTGGAAATCACGATTCTTCGTGCTCGGCCAAGAAGGGGAAATATTGATCAATGACACCCAGGATCTTCATCGTGAGACGGTTCTCTATCCTCACTTCCCGGATAAAATTCGTAGACTGGGCCTGTCCTTGCACGATCGTGTGGTCGACAAGCTTGCTTTGATCCAGAATCTTGCCGTCAAGATCGATTTCCTCAAACTTCGTAGCACAACCGGGCCTCATAAGCGTCATCACATGCTAAACCACAGCACTGCACGAGACAGACGTAGCGCAAACATCTCCGGTGATCGACTCCCAACATTAGGCCGTCCTGTTGGGCTCCTGGAGCCGTTCCTGCGTCCTCAGAGCGGCTCGAGGAGACGCAATACCTGCGAGATCACCCTGAAGAACTACATTGCTTACGATCAGTCATCGGTAAATCTGGTACTCGAGGTGTTGATTCGTTTGAATTTCAAAAACATCTTCGTGACGTTTAGGTCGCCGAGGGTGCCTAAGCCGGGTGAGCGTCGAGGTGATATCCGCCGTCGTTTCCACGCCTGCAAGAAGACACTCGAAGCTGGGCTTGGCCCTGGTATCTGGCACAAAGGGGAAATCGGGTACTTGGCCTTCCATCCTAGTGGATAGAAGAAATTTGAGAGGAATCGAGGTGAGCGAGATTCGTAGCTGTCAATAGAGAGGCTTCCTCTTTGTCTGTATCTTTATATGACTGAAAACCTATGGAACAATGAAGAGACTTTTACCCAGTAATAATTGCATGGGTCGCAGGCCACCTCCTTAGCAACTCATTCATGGATAGCACAATTTTCCGAGCCTGCAGTGACTAAATGACATACATTGTGTGCACCTTGGCGACTAAGTGGTGTCACTGTTTCGATAGAGTATACGGAACCCTTCCGCTAGATGTATTTGGAATTTGGCATTCGGGAGTGATTAAACCGTGATACCCTTTCTTTGTCGCACAGCTGGATTTATTGTCCATCCTCCTTTGAACAACTCTTTACATTTATTGCCAATCAGAAAATCTAGAGACGATGTCACCATTAAAAGACCAGACTTGTCTACCACGCCTCGACGTCGACATCCACCGTTCTGTATCACCTCACCGTTCTGTATCACCTCACCGTTCTGTGTCACCTCACCGACCTGTGTCACCTCACCGTTCTGAATCACCTCCCTGTTCTGTATCACCTCCTAGTTCTGTATCACCTCACCATGGCAGCTCGGAGACTTTCCCATTCATGTCCCTGGCTGGGGAGATGCGAAATCAGATCTATGTTCGATCTTTTGCTTCGGGCACAGTAAAGGTGCTTGTGCTTTCAAAGACCATCTATGCAGAGGCCAAACCACTACTCTACAAAGCGGGCGTCCTCAAACTTGGAAAAGATGGAATGTACTTTGGCAGAAGCCTCAAGGATTGGCCAGCCTACATCGAGGGGATCCCATCAGCTCCTTCCAAGATTAAATTCCAATTAATCCAAAACGTCACCATCGATATAGATTGCCACCTCCTCTACGGCACGTTTCTTGAAGATACAAAGCTTTTTTGGGGTTCCTGGGCGCCTCGTGATCATGGCCAACTAACGGAAAGGGGCATTATGGCACCCTTCATGACCCTTCACAGTGTAGCCCCAAGAGATACATGTGAAATTGTGCTAAGAAATTTCGACAAAACGAAGCGTGGAAAGTTTTTAATGAGCCCCGTACTCTACCCTTTGAGATACTTCGACAGCTTCAAGAATGTCGTCTTGATAATCACGGCGGACATAACTCGCGAAGCGTGGCTTGATCGGGCCCGAGATTTCTGTAAGGAGGAGCTCCAGGGAGATTTGGGCGAAGCTGCCTGGCATCCAATGGCTGAGACATTCGACGAAGTCAATCACTCCGACGGCTATCTCTTGTTCCATCCTAGGTAAAAGGCATCAACTCAGCAATCATGGAACCAATCTGGACTCGGCATCGGTTATCTGTGATGAGAGCCATACCACACATAGGTAGAAATTATGGGACTTCGGAGATTGGACTCGTCTTAAGGGCCATTGGACTCGTCTTAGGAGCAATTGGACAGGTCTTGAGAGAGATGGACTCGTCTTGGGAGAGCTTGGACTCGCCTTGAAAAGGATCGGACCCGTGCTGGGAGAAGAGCAACGATTGGCTTATTTCCTACTTTCGTTCCACCAACTTTCAGCTGACGGCCACCAAATGATCGTGGATTCTTTACGCACCGATACACTAATGGACAATTGCATGTTTTCAGTTTTCAAATCGCTCTTCGACCATCGAGCTCTACGCCCGGGAGCTCTTACATTTCTACGATCGATTGGATATCACGTCCACTCAGACCTTAATGATTCCATTCCGGCTTGGTCTCCTCTGTCTCAACCACCTCTGAGCTCCGTTGGAGGATTCGGGTCTCTGTGTAGCTAGGGTCTTCATCTAGACTCAACAAAGCAATTCAAACTAGGCGCAGGACGCCATATTGCTCGATCGCACTGACCTCGTTCGGTCATCCTACATATCGCTAGCTAATTATGAAGTTAGCAATTTCATAGCCCAATCAAAAAGCGAGTCATGGTGATCATACTGCTCACTATGCTTGACCGTTAGAATCTGCAGTTGCAATTGCTCGACATGGTGAACGTATCGCTGTAGATATGCTGCGAGCATCTAAGTTGCATGAACCGACTTGCGTGCGCTTAACGTAGAGACATGCTTACTTTCTTGCGGCCCGTAGAAGCCTCCTGGCCTGGTACGCTGGCTAAAGTCTATCCACGCACAGCCTGCCTTTTCTATACAACCTTTCGCTCATATTCCTCGATATAACGCTGTGAGTAAGTTGTTTGACGCATAGTAACTAGTCTTGCCTCTCCGCGGTGGTGGGAAACCTTTGGTCGTCAATACGTTCACTAAATGCAAACAACGCGGTTCTCCCCTATCCTCATGCGACTCCGTCCTCACCAACGCGACTCGTCGTTTGTTGACCATACAATTCTCAAGACCCTGTCAAGATTTTCTAGCACCATTGTGATCTTCGGAGCATAGAGCATTGATATGCAGTCTGGGCAGGGAACGAAAATCGCGCAATGCAGTCGGCCCTTCTTGAGCAGAGGCTACCTGGTCATGATTAGAAGTTACCTGGTCACAAGAAAACACATCCTAGGATTCAATTTTGTCAGTAAACGCGCGTCGAGGATGTGGCTACGTTTATGCAACGAACTTGAGCAAAAAGGTTCTGAAAGAGCTTCCGTAGCTCCCCTTTGGTCCCTACAGCATCAGCTCGAAGACGAGAACCCCACGACACGAACAGGTATTTTGCATCGAAGGCTCTCTGACGTTAATAGGATATAGTCTTCCGATCAGCCTCGCCAGCAGGCCCACGTCGAGGATGTAACCGAGGACCTATACGCTCGTGGGTATGTTGCATTTCACTGGTGGATATCCGCCATCCATGGATGGAAGGAACTCCTATCGCACATTCCATAGATCTCGTCGCGATTTTCTACCACCAATAGCATATTCCATCCAGGATGGCAGGGGTTTCCATGGACGGTGACGCCATTTATAGATAGTAGGCACTATCTATCACCACTACCACCGCTATTAAGTACCTCGCTGTCCACACCTCGCTGTCGACGATCATACATCGCTGTACTAGATTATATCATCATTACCACTATCTGCAAGGACTCCGACGTCGTGATAGCGAGGTACTCATAACGAGGTGCTGGCAGCGAGGTACTTAGTAGTAGTGGTAGTGGTGGTGATGGTGGTGATAGATAGTGCCTACTATCTATAAATGGCGTCGCCGTCCTGGATGGAATATGCTATTGATGGGGGAAACTAGCAACGAGATATATGGAATGGTACTATGGAAGTTCCTACCATCCATGGAAATCCCTTCCTTCAGGATGGAGGAATCCACCAATGGAATGCAACAGATATCCTGTTGGTCGAGGATAAGTGTCGAAACCTAATTCAGGATATTATCGCTTACCCTCATGCAGTGGAGATTTGACTGGTCCACTTTACGGGACGAGTCAATATTGACTGTTTTCGAGAGCACAGAGTCTACGATTAAGTCATCGAACTCCACTCAGACAATACCCTCCGCTCGCGTCCTACCACCTGGATCAGCAGATTGGTCGATACCTTCAACATTCGCCAGACTTCTATTCGCAATGTGGACTATCCGTCAGCCTGTCAACATTCCAGCCAAGTCAGCCATCAGCCAGTCTCTCTATCGGTCGGAACACTTATCAGCCATACTGTTGATGGGCTAGTCGCTTCATCAGCCAGTCTATCCACCAGTCAGGCTATTTAAGTGCCAGAATATCTTATCAACCAGTCGGTCCTGTTCGTTGCACAGAGGGTTTCTTGTTCGCCCATATCGCTACGTGGAAATTCGTAACATCCATTTCTGCATACACATGATGCTCGAGAGTCAATGTTCCGGCTTCTGGTGGATTAGGTAAAGGCAAAGGGTATTACGGGACCTGGAGTTGACATGGGCGTGTCCCAGAGGAGCATGTTATAGATGCAAGGTAAAAGAGCTTTCCACCTTCAGTCTCGCTTCGTTCACGCAGGCGCACAAGTTCGAACGTTTTTGATCTGGTTGAGGAAACATTACGGGGCAGCAAGATCACGCCAGGCGTTCATGGTGCAGAAGGAGGATTGGAACCCTACTTAGTATGCAATTTCCACTCTCTTACCCTTTTGTTATATGTTAATAATACTCGCTCCTGGCACACTTCTACGATAATGGGACGAATCTACAAGACAGCCTACGCTTCAGCGGTGTGAGTAACCGAATCCAGTCTCCAGACCCTAAGCTATACACACGGAATAAGGACAACCGTTGCAGGCGCAAACGCTGAAACTAAGGTCTGGCGACTCAGAAAGGCTGCACCACGGTCTCGCTAGAGGGATCTGATACAATAGGATGCAGTAAAGCCTTAAATAGGTCGTGACGAGTTGGTGCATACTCCCTTTAGATGGGAGAGGACACATCTAGCGCCCCACCGGCGTGCCAGGAACTCTCGGGGTCTCAGGGAGAAGTTTCTGCTCGATTCAGCGAGCAAGATTAGTCGTTGTAGCCCTTTGTAGCCGAACTCTTGGTAGGCTGTGTGACGACGAGGACGATGTTGATGGCGATGAAAGTTCATTCTTAGATAGATATGGCATCAGCATACGGTCAACTGGAGCGGCGATACATGTGTCCTACTTTGAGTTCCCGACACTAATCTTGGTTTTATCGGCAGGCCTCATTACTAAGGTCTCAACACATCCTTGTTCCAGACCGTTGCTCGCATTATTAGCTACGGAGCCAGTTGCGCAGCCACATCAAAGACAGCAAACAGTAGCATGATTGCTTTCCTAGTCTATTCAATTGTCCACGGCTCAGAACCTCAAATGTCCTCCGATTGGCCAGATGGCTGACACCTGCGTATAAGCTTATGTTTCCATACGACTGATGTTTGATAATTCACGTTCAAAGCGTACCTTTCCACAAACCGTTAGCCTTACTAAGACCTTCACTTCATATCCAAGATTGCTCACTTTCTTCGTAGCTGCCTGCCTCCTTGTAATTCCCGCAGAATCCTCTCGTTTACAACACCACGCGTGCATCTTTGGACCGGACCTCCTGAACGCTTTGAACAAATTCCGAAAGGCTGCTATTTCTTCCCACAATTGCATCTGCTGTTTCATTTTGCCCCCATACATTCATCCCATCGGCGGCGTGACCCGTGCGTCCCTGGAGTAAAATTTCTGATTCTTACGGACCAATAGTCATACCGTTCCTGCAAGTGCAGCTAAGAGCAACATCTCTTGATTCTCGACATGCATAGCTACCTCATGAATGGATAGAGCAAGGAACAATCATACGAGGGCCGGGTCAACGGCCCTGACCGCGTCGGATAGCTCTGAGGTGATGTTCATCTCCACGCCCCCACCTATCTACTGCCACTAAGCGAGGTACTAATACTCACTCCACAGAAACACAATTCGACCATGTCTAGTCCTAACTCTGGTGGGCGAGCAGGTAGAGCGAACCTGCTATCAAATTTTCAAAATTTGAGCATGAGCCGCCAACCTTTATTAGCTATCGAGACCTCAGTAAAAATCAATACCCTCCCAGATTGTGTAATCATTGAGATACTGACCCGGTAAACAGCCCCATAAAGACACCATGTCCCTTGCGGAGTGTTATGAAGAGCTCGGACGTCTCCGGCAGAAAATTGAAGACAAGGACGCAAAGATCAATGAAATCGATCGAGACAAAGCGGCACTAAGCATAGCTAATGAGGATGCGCACGAGGAGCTGGTCCAGCATAGGGTTTTCCTCCGCAATGCGGAGCACGAGATTAAGAGATTGACTCAGGAGAATGAGTATCTTGAAAAGGAACGAGAACACCTAGAGATTACCGTCAAGCAGCTCAAAGAACAGCTAGGAAAGGCCCAAAAGACAATTAAAGTCCAAAGCGACCAGATCGGGATGAGAATGCGCCCCAGTCCCGAGCATTCTACGCCAGGCGGAGGCCTGGTCCAGTCATTTCAGCCGGTTCATAACCAGCCTCCGCCGCGTTACAACCCCCAGTCGAGCTTTTCAGCCTTTCAGCACCAACTTACGACAACCACACCACCGCCAGCACTTTCTCGCCAGCCAAGTTCGACTTTCCACAATGCTCCTCGCGCCATGTCCAGAGAGGCGAGCTCTGCGTCGTTCAACCAACCATACCCGTCCAACGATATGCGAACTATTATGCCACCACCCATGCCCCATGATCCTTCCAGGGACGGCCAAATTATTTTGAAGCCCATGCAGAATAACCTGTATGAGGAGCTGAAGGACGAATTCAAACCCGTGTTCGATGAAGTTGAGACTTGGGCGCGTAAATACACAAACATGCCAGACAAAGAAAAAGACTCTTCGCTACCATCCAAACTGCTCAGCCATATCAGATCGAATACGAATTCAGACCTTGCCCCAAAACTCCTGGCTTCGAGCAGCACAAGATGCTTAGCGGTGGCACGGGTTATGAATCATACTATTGTGAACAACGCGTTCAAACCTGCTTTGATCAAGGGTTTTGGTCAGACGTTCGATAAGCAGTATGCTGACCTTCGTTTGCAACTTCAGCAAGTCGCATTGCCCTTGCCCGTCCGACGCGCAGCACTCGTTGCATCCGCAGAGCTCGTCGACGAAATGACCAGGACCAAAGGTTTCAATACATTCATAGAAGGGAGCATTCAAGGCCAGGTGCACAGGATGTGGACATTGCTCGAGCCACTTTTCGCCGAAGGGATGAAGAGAAATGACGCCTGGAAGGAACTAGGATTTATTTGGCACAAGGCTGCCCATGTTGGCTTAAAGATCTTGAAAAAGGCATCGAACTTCAATTTCGATTTCCCTCCCGTCGGTGTCAACTCTCATTGGAACCAGAGCAGCATGGTCAATCGTGGACCCAACTTCGACCAGCGCAACTACCAAGTTGACAGTGCACCCGCCAGTGTACGCCTGGCTATAAGCCCCACCGTAACAGAGACCAACTTTGTACCGGATAAGGCCACAGATAAGATCATACCTACGACGCTGTACAAGGCACATGTTCTGTTAGACTTCTGAGGATATGACTGTTCGGCTTGGGGGGCGAGGAGTTTCCCCCCAGTGCTGATAAAAAGCTTTTTGCATATTGCTATTACCTCTCTATTTTTTGACATGACGAAGCTCTCTTTTCCCTACTGGGCAATATGTCGGTGAGGAAGTCCGTGCAAAATGGCATTCTGTACCTCAGTATTGGGGGTTTGTCCTACAGGAGGGTCTTGTTCTTTTGGCCATTCAGCGCTATTCTAGCTTAAATACAAAATGAGCTCAATACATACCTTTCGCTCATGACCTGGCATAGAATATCGTTCTGAAGTGAGCTGATTCGTTATTATTGCCGTAGGCTTTGGATGTTAGGAAAGATTGTTGGGAAATATTTATACTGGAACTACCCGAGGCTCTCCGGAAACACGGGAGGCTCTTCCCCAAAGCTTTCAACGTTTCCTGAAGTACCTCCACCTCTGCAACGTCACAAGGCGAGCCAGTGATGGGGCAGTCATGCGTGGTTCGACGGCTATGCGAGCAGGCTCTACAATCAAGAAGAGCCATGCCAGCTTTTATAGAGCCTTTCACGACTACTTCGTGACCCATCTTCCCTCCAGCTCCCTCCACCCAGACTCGCGCTCCTCCGGCCCGCATCACCAATTTCCTCGCTCCGCCTCTAAACCTCACACTCCTGGAGAGGGCCCTTCGCCGGCTCCTCTCCTAGGTGGTACAAGAGATACTACAGTCGTCCGTATCCCTCTTCGCAGCGCCAAGCACCACTTCGGTGTTTCAGTTTCCCGGGGCACGCGTCCATACAATGAAGACACATATCAAGCTGGCGTGATCGAGCTCCCCGCATTTGCTAAACCGAGACCATCGAATTTGAAGTCAAGAGCGCCGGCCAACAGTCCATTGGAAGCGTATCGAGAGGGTCAAAGGAAACAGCAAGAGCAACAATTGAAGGGTGAGGGAGATGGGGAGGGAACATCTGCCGAAGGTGCCAGTGGAGATCCTCAGGTTTTCTACTTTGGTGTTTTTGATGGACATGGAGGTTCAGAATGTAGTGATTATCTCAGAGAAAAGCTACATGAAAGCATTGAAGAGACAGCGAGGAAGTATGGGCTAGTATCTACATTAAGTGGCGAGGCAAATCAAGACGGGGCAGTAAGAAAAGATTCTGGAACATCTTCAATGGATAGCAGAGGACAGGCCGCAGCAGCGTCATTGGAATCGAACGATCCCTCGTCAGATCCATGCATCTCAAGAGCATCTACTCTACAAGCCAACCTTGTTCAGTCTTGGAAGCGAACAGTAGGAGGTTACTTCCGGCGCTTCCAACCATCGGCCTTCGCATCCCCACCAGAGAAACCAACAATAGGAACAATACTAACCCACGCATTCCTTCAAACCGACCTTTCATTCCTCCTCGCTCAGATTCGTCTCTCAAGCCAGGACACTGACCCTGTCCGCTCAGATGCTCCTCTCAACGCAAATGACACTTTGTACTCGCCCTCGCACTTTCCCTCCTCCGATCCTCATATTAAGAAACCCTTCATAGGCGGCTCCACAGCCTCCATTGCGCTCCTGTCAACTCCAACACCAACCCCCTTCTGGCACCCATCAACTCCGTCAACGCTCTATACAGCCCACTGCGGCGACACTCGCATTATCCTTTCCCGTGTATCAGACGGCGCTGCAGTCCCACTAACAACCGACCACCATCCTTCCACTCCCTCGGAAAGCGAACGTCTCCGACGTTGGGCCGCCTCCTTTGTCACGGACTCCTTTGGCGAAGAACGCATGTCCGGCTTAGCCAATACACGCGCTTTTGGCGACATGTCCTCTAAACGCATGGGTGTCAGTGCAGAGCCCGAGATCCGACGTCTTGAGCTGGGACCTTCGGAATACGCTTTTTTAGTGCTTGTGAGTGATGGTGTCACTGGAAGTGTGGCGGATCAAGAGGTAGTGGATTTGGTCAAAGAGAGCAAGACGCCAGAGATTGGGGCGAGAGAGGTCGTTGGTTTCGCAAATGAGGTATCCAAAGAAGGGGATAATGCTACTGCGTTGGTTGTGAGACTGGGAGGCTGGGAGCGAAGGAGCGAGGGTGGTGGAGGCAGCATGGGCACAAAAGAGGCGAGGGTATGGAGGAGGAAGGAGGCGATTGATCCTAGGGCAAGGATGACATGATATTGGATAGATGTTTTCATGCATATAACGTTATTTAATGCACACAAATGTCTGACCACCCATTATGAATGCCATCATTTCATCGTACAATCCGTGTTTCCATTCAGGGCAATCCTCTTACTTCTTGTTCGCCAAGTTCTCCTGCACCATGCCGCCAATTTTGCCATCAGCATTGAAATGTTGTCCTATTGCGCCTTGCTTGTCAAGCGGCCCTCCTACTTTCTGTGCAGTTCCTCCAATGGCACCATCGGCTACGGAAACACTCATCAGCCTTCATTTCCAATCCAAGGATCCACATCTGATTTACCATTGAACATTGAACCCACAGCCCCCTGTTTATCGAATATGCTCGTCCCTGTCCCCTGTGTTTTCTCACCCGCAGCTGGCTGTACGAAGATTAGCCGCAGAGCATGTTAATCCAGAACGGCGAGGACCTACCGTCTGCTTAACGGACTCATGAAGACCACTAGTCATCTCATTCTCCTTAACAGCAGAGTTGGCACCCTGTTCAAAGGTCTTGGCCGTATTGTCTCCGTCCATTGTGAGTTCCTTTTAGGTTAAGGTATTGAGTAAAGAGTGCCTTAGCGGTATATGCACGGATGGGGCGGTAAGGTAGGATTGCTGAGGACGCGTGAGACAAAGCAAGTGGCAGCAATATATCAAAGCTTCACGGCGGAAGTACGTAGGAGGGAGTAAGCGTCATACACAAGCGTTGTGTGACGCGATTTTACGTCAAGGGTACCCATGACGTGCGTGAGAAGCAAAGTTTCAAAGGAATGTAATTGGTGTATCGCTGAAAGCAGCGATACATATGTGACATTGTTTCGATACCACGGAGGATGTTTTTCGATGTCTCTCCGCTCTCTCTGCTCTTGATATTATGCACCTCCAAATGGTGGTTCAAAAGGATTCAGCTTTCCCCCACACCAAAATGAGTTGCCGAGTATTGAAGCCGGCCAAGCATCGCCCCCATTGAGTGAACTCTGGTAGCTTTGGCTGATCGCCGACTAAGATATGATCAATCCCCACGACGGGAACGAGGAACCCGAAGCAATGGAGATCAGCTCATCAAGCAAGATTGATGCTCACGAGACTCTACTCTCAGATGTAAAGCACGGACGATCAGGCACCATCTCATCCTTTTAAGAAGGGAAAGAGGTAGACGCCACGACCCCAAGTGGCGCTTCTCTTCTCCCTAAAGATTGAATATCCTCAATTTTTTCACCTCAACGTTCTGCCAAATGATATCAGGGGACATGAAACAACTAGGACCAGTCCCGTTGGTGTAAGGTTCTGGTCGCCTTTCCCGTCGACCGTTGTTGGGGGTAAAACCGTAATCACGAGTAGATGATGGATGTGGCTTGCATTATCGGCTGTCTCGTTTGATAGGCAGCGCTTCCTGTCGGTGTACTTCTACTGAAGTTACACCGTTACATGGCTCAAGGCTTCCCAAGGCGATTCCAGTGGAACCACCGGTGAGTTACATGGCCCAGATAGGCAATCATGTCAAACCCGATGCGGAAAACGTTCAACGGGAAAATGCTAACGGTTGCAAGCGCTAAGACGTATATGGCGCGCGACCAATGCGGCCAATGCTTCATTGGCGCAAGTCGAAAAGCCTGTTGGAGACTTCCGTTGCGCTTCCAAGTGTGACCGACGGGGGAAAAGGAATAGGAATCGGACTACTGGTTAAAGGTACTGGTCGGAATACGGGTTGCAGTTACTAGAAGTACTATACCCCTTGTGGGGAGGGGGGCCATACTCAACAGACACTGGACAGGCACAGCCCTTTCCCTGAACGAGTAGAAATGGACAACACTAGGACAGGACCTAGATCTAGTCATGGTCAGGATCAGGGTCATGGTCAGTAACGTTTGCGTGGGGAAGGATGGAAAGCACTTTCAGCTCTTGTCTCTGGTCTCAGAGTACTTCTTCTCGCGTACTTCATAGGTCCATCGCTTTTTTTCTTCCTTTTCTCCTTTGTGCGGCTGAAAATGCGGTTGTGGTTTTCAATATCGTATAGAAATTATTCTATTCTTCTGTGCGTTCACTGCTAGCAGTTCTCTCATTGCACGACTCAATATCCTTCACTATTGATGACTGACCTGCCCCGCGGTGCCACTGCCTACGGCTTTGTCACATATTTCTTACCTAGCCTGCTGTCATCCTTTCTTGCCCTTGTCATTTAGCTTTTTCCTCGTCTCAATTCCATTTATTGGAACTCATCCAGCGTTTCCACGGCTACAAGAATGTATTCTCCCATACCAGGCGGCAGCATCTCGCCCATTCGACGTGCCCACACGCCCACAGCCAGCGACTTCCCCGTACCAGCAAGCCAGGAATTCAAAGTAACCAAGCGGGACAAAGGCCTCGTCTCCCCCTCTCAATCATCCTTTTCCTTTATAGACGAAGAAGACCAGCCAATTCACGCCATCACATCCCCCCGTCGGATCGAGAGCAGGACACCAAGCCGAGGGCCTAGCCGAGCACCGAGTAGAGGACCATCCAGAAAAAATTCAGTGGATTTAAGTCGAGCACGAGGAGCCTCCATAGATGGAGCAGCGGGCTATCTATGCAACGGCATCGCAGACGACGTCGTCGTTCGAGCAGAAACTGCAAGAGAGACTGGAAAACCCCGCAATCAATTCTACACTGAAGTCTTCGCCTACCGGGAACCAAACATCACCCCCAAAGACCGCATCTACAGCGACGCCATCGTCACCGTCGAAGTAAAAACAAACGTGATCGTAAATTCACCCGAATTTCCTCCAAAATGACCGATCAAACTAAATTCCACCAGGTCCACGACGAATACCTCCTCCTCTCCACCCTCTCCTCCCAACTCTCCCGCCTCTACCACCGCCCCACAACCTCCATCTTCCTCTCCCTCTCCCACTCCGCCTGCATGCTCTTCGGCGGCACCTTCGACTCCGCCTACATCCTCACCATCACCTCCCTCCCCACCCTCCTCTCCCCCCCAACCAACAAACGCAACGCCGCGCTCCTCCAAGCCTTCCTAGCAGATTCTTTAGGCGTCAGCCCAGCTCGGGGATTAGTCCGGTTTTGGGCAATCAAGGATGAGGATCTGGCGTTTAATGGCACGACGGTGGGGGGGCAGATTGATAATTTAGTGAAGAAAGAGGTAGACATGGAGAGGGAGAGGCAGAAGGAGAGGGAGAAAGAATGTTCTGAATTTCAGAAAAGGGAGAGGGAGAAGCCGCTGCCGCCAACGCTGGGGTTGAAAAAGCATCAGAGCACGAAACAGTATAAAATGGTACCATCGAATCGTCAGAATACTAGTGCGTGGGTGGGGACGCAGAGCGTGCCGGTGAGTAGGGCGGCTACGCCGCCGTGTCGGCCGCATTTGTTGCAGGTGGAGAAGGGGGGGTGGTATGGGGCGGAGAAGAAGGGGAGGGTTGGGGTTGGGGTTGGGGGGAGGGTGGTGGGGAAGAGGAAGAGCTTTTTTAATATTTTTGGGGGGAGGGGGAGGGAGGGGATATGAGGGATTGGGGGGGGAAGACTGATGTTGGATGGAGTGGATGGGAGAAGCATAAAGATACGGCCCTCAGAGTAGAGAAGAGGAGAGGAGAGGCAGTGTACGATACGATATAACGGCAACCCTGTTTCCTGTTTCCTTTTTTCAGTTTTGCGAATACATTAGCATGGCAATGGCGCTTTTTCTTGGGGTTGCATAAATAAAGAAAGAGAAATAAGAAGAAAGAGAGAGAGAGAAAAGGTTCAACAGGGGGATCCAGATCTATCTAGAGTAGATGCAGCTAGATCGATAGGATGGGAGATATAAGAATATTTGAGATATATGAAAGTAGTTCGTGGTGCTGGATGTTTGTTTTCTTTGATAGATACTCAAGCAATACCAGATTTTTGCTACGAGGAGCAGAGGATATGTAAGCGGAGAATACGTTGATTGATTGATTACTAGGGCGGGGATAGGGGTAGTAGCACCGCTATGTTCTTTCCGTGTGTTTCTCTCACCTCACTCGCTCACTCACTCACACCTTCTTTAATACATCTATCTACCCACTCACACCGTCCAGCAACATCGCATTGCACTGGCATCTTAAGCGCCGGTTAGTGCATAAACAGTCCACACCTCCTCTTATCTTTTCTGTATGTACTGTTCTTATCGGGCCTGCTTGGTTGTAAGGACGGGGTTTTTAGTCTCCTAGCTGGGAAATGGAAGGGAAAGGGAAAAGGAGAGGGTTGAGGTTGCTGTGGTGGGATGTGGATGTGGATGTGGATTTTGTGAAGATGGGGGTTTTTTGCAAGATGTTTAGGTCAGAGGCGCAGTGGCGGTGGAGGGGTGCAGGGTTGGGATGTGGATAGGTGGGTGGTTGTGAAAGGGGATGAGGGGGAGTGAGAAGGTTGCTTTGTATTATTTGCGTTCGTCTCTTTGTTGTTCTTCATATTCTTGCTATTCTTGCTATTCTTGCTCTTCTTGCTCTTCTTGCTCTTCTTGCTCTTCTTGCTCTTCTTGCTCTTCTTGCTCTTCTTGCTCTTCTTGCTCTTCTTGCTCTTCTTGCTCTTCTTGCTCTTCTTGCTCTTCTTGCTCTTCTTGCTCTTCGCCTCACTGTTCCAATTACTAAGGAGATGAGTGGCGGGCTGGTAAGAGGTGCTGCTGTGCGATCTCTTCCTCGCCACGTCAGGCTCCCCCGAGGTCTATATCGCCGAATAGTCAGAGATGTAAGTAGCTTCGAGACCAGCTTTCGGAAGTGATGTTTGGTGAGCTCTGTTCACATTGAGGGGGTTGGGAGGGGATGGTGTGCTAGGAGATGGACGAGAAGTTAGCTTGTTTCGGTAATGAAGCCTTCGTCTGGGAAATGGAAGTGGGGAGAGGTGGAAGGAAGAGGGATTCCCGGGGTGGATTTGGGTTGGAATGGGGATGTGGCCGTTGCTGAGAATTCAGGGTAGGTGATTGGCCGTGCGAGGGTTTGAATTGAGGATTGGAGGAGCGTTGAGGCAGGGACAGAGAGGGATGTATCGGTGGTGGGGAAAAGAAGGAGGCAGCGTTCGTGAAAGTTGTAGCTGGCTGATTCCCGACAGGAATTTGGGCTCCTAGGTCATCTGGCTTGAGAACTGCGAGCGTATTGAAGAAGCTGGAGAAGTGAACGTACTGGTGATGAGCGAGCGGGGCCGCGTTCGATAGGATTTGGTGTTCCTGGTAATCGTCGATGTGTAAGGTGGCCCGGGGATTTGTATCTAAGCTCTGGGGGTGGATTCCAGGAGACTGAGGAGGAAATGGAATCCATGTGGGTGCGTGGTATGTCAGTAGCCTTTGAGCCAGCAGCCTCTCTTTGACCTTAATCCACACCGGGGTGGATGATTCGTAACTTTAGACATGCTTCGAGTGAGAATAAGGCTTTCCTGGGCGATTCAAAACCAGGACTTACACAATTTAACGGTAAAGGGGCAGATTATGCATTGCTTCTGGCTGTGTCAGCACGCGCATATGACTGGGTGTTTGGTTCCTGCGAATGTGATTTGGCAGGGTGAGAAGAGAAAGAGGGTCATCTGCGAATATGGAGGGTATATCAGTGACCCTTGGTGGGAGACCCTTCTTTTTCTTCTTGTATCTCATTAAGAGCCGTGGGCTGCGGTCCTGAAGTGCTTCGGGTGGAAGCAAGAAGTCTCTCTTGCAGTTGGGTTCTAGCCAGGCCTGTTCAAAGACCTGTGCAAGTAGACAGTAGACAGTAGACAGTGATGATTATCCACCCTATGGACATTCTCAGCGTGGCGTGTCTGCTGAGTGCTTGAGGTCTGCAAGCCTAACCCGAAAGGTTGAGAAGGCTATCGGAGTCCTGTCCGACGATAGGCGGTACATCAACGATCGTTACTAGAAAGATGTTTTCTTTTTGTGCCATCTTAGTGTGCGTGATGTTGGTCCAATTGTTGTCTCTTGGATACTGATACTCTCTTTCACTTTTTGACTTCTGAGCAGGCATGATCAAAGGTCTTACCCAGTAAGTAGTAACGTGATAATACATGTACTGCTCTAGCCGCTGTCAGCACATCATACATGTAGAGTAATGGCGAATCAGGTAGGACCACAGTGGAACACGGGACCAGTAATCAGCAGTAGGATGCTTCTCGTGGTCTTGAGTCACACCATGACGCGTTAAAAATGGCTCGAATTTGCTTTGACAAGAGGGTTTTACTGCATATTTTTGCCGACAACTGCTTGGCAATCATGACTGGGGAGGTCATTCTTCGCTCCGGCGGCGTTAGGATGGCTCTTGTGACTGGGTCCTGAAGAACTCGAAGGTAAAATCCGGAGAGTCCAAGATCGGTGGGGCTCGGGTAGGAGCGTGGAGTGATACACCGAGGGTAACTGGTAGGGCTTTCGTGTCTTTGGCCTCCGTTATTGGTGGACGCACGAGGTAGTCGGACATCGACCCTGTATCCTTCTACTTTTAATCAGGCTATAGGCATGGATGAGGATGTATACAAGTAAGCGGTGAAAGGGGAAAGGTCATTTACTGTTCTGGTCACTGTCAGCAAGGCACATATGACATTGTTGGGTTCGAGAAGCACATACCAATTAGCAAAGAAGGAACAGCATGAAACTTTACATGAGGTTCTCGTTGCTTGGAACCCAATGCAGTAGATATAGATCTGGAATTCTATGTTCCGTCATGAAGATTACGCGACCGAAAGAACTTCCCATGGGGTGTATGAGCGACAACAAAACAAGGCTGAGTATCCGTCTGATGCTTGCTACCGCGCTGGTGTAATAAAACCTTCGAAAAATATTCTCGCCAGCGACTCGGACACTTTTAGTCCCTCTAGATTCCCAATTATCGTTGTCTGTGATGGAACCAGGCCTGGTCGCCGCCTTGCCACCGCCACCAGGTTGCTCGAACAGGGCTAGCGCTGCAGCTACTGAGCTTAGGTACCTCGCAGCTACGCACGTTCCATGGCTAGTGTTCAATCATATTTGCATTACGCCATTCCAGGCGCACTGTATTTTCCAGGAAAGGTCCTTACAATGACTCAATCCGCTAATTCTTTCACAGCCAAATTCTCGTGCTTGGGTGTTCGACTCAGGACGCTTTGAAAAGCATTGTCCCTTGTCCGAAAGCGTCTAAAAGATCTTCGAAAAATCTTGCGTCTTTGTCTTTTTCAACCACGATTACCAGCAATTCCGAAAGATGATCTTAACCTTGGGGAAAAAAACCTAGCTCAGAATGTCCAAGAAAATGGTCCGTCAGCCATTCACCCACTCCTACCGACCTGCTATTATCAATGCTATTTCTTTAGTCATTTGGGCTACAAGGTAAGGGAAACTCTCGCCGTACTGCTGATTAATTCCATACTGATGCTCATAAGGTACGTCCAGTACGGACTTTTCCCCTTACGCTACGCATTAGATTGACCTTTTCCGACCTGCCAGTTCAAGAAAATATCTCAAAAGCCGGCGAATTTGAACGAATTTTAACGAAAATAACCTGAATCCGTTGTTGAAAGCCTTTCATACCCAGAAGAGAGTTACGCCTACGTTGGTGCAATGGACAAGTCTCTAGAAAATACACGACCAAGAAAGATCTAGAATAGGAAAGATTAGAGCACCTAAGATGCTTAAGACATAGCACCCTTAAGACATAGAGGAACATAACTGATCAATGTACAGAGTGTCTTAACCTCTTCCTAAACGATCTGATGTGTAAACATATTGTCCTTGGTGTTCGTCAAGATTTCAGTGAAGGCTCTTATTTGAGACGGCTATTCGCACATAACTCGAATCGTATCCGTACTACACTCCTGAGCGACGGTCCGATAAACCCTGAGATAATGACACTTCGTCTTCGAGAGCCGCTTGAGCTCAATACAGTGTTCGAATCATCGCATGGCAGCGATCCCCCCGGGTTGAGCACACCGTTGTATCCATTGATTTAAGTTGCTCTGGCTTCGACATGAGCGCCTTGTTTAGGGATTCATAGGGGAGGCGAAAGGATGAGAAGGTGTCGAACAAATTCGTATCGTTATTTAGATACTGCCGCCATGATAAGATGAGCGGGTGCATATGCGGCCGTCGGTTTCTACGCTTCTGAAGCTCCGGGGCTCTCGTATGATAAGAGAATAGGGCAAAAGTCATGCATAGAGCAAACACCTCCTAAACCATCACTGATAAGCGCCAGAAAGCTCTGAATCTAGAGGTTTCTAACCCCTATTTATAGCTTTCACTAACTTAATAAATATATGATAAAAGACATATGCTGCTTTGGGGGGCCTTAAAAAGAGTTATATTCAACTTTAATGACCTTACACCATAATGGTCTCCGCCAAGACTTCATGATCAACGCACTAGCGCTGTTTTGTTCTCTACCGTAAACCTCGGCCGTAAACAAGCGGCGTCACGTCTGCACTTTTGCGCCTCGCCCCATTGTTCAACAAGCACAAACATGACGGACTCCAACCGTCAAGCTGACGCGCTGCTCACAGAGCACTTTCAATACACACCACTTGTACGTCCTTTCCGCCGATAGGGTCATTCCAATGTTCGCTGACATATCACAAGTCCCTTATTGACGATATCATCAATGCAGTAAACATCATAGTGTATCAGGCCATTGAAGCCTTAGAGACTTGCCTTCTACAAGTACCACCTCGAGAACTCGGGTTCACGCGCAGTTATGGTTCCACAAGCTCATCGGGTTCGCCTGGAAGTGCACCGAAGAATGGCAGTACGGAACCTCCGGATCCCACAGCTGAGATAGAGAATGGGGTACACCAGCTGGAGACATTATTGGAAGCGACAGTTGACAAGGCCTTCGACAAATTTGAAATCTGGACACTGAGGAATATATTGACCATACCGGATGATCTGGCGCCATACGTGCGACTAGGCCACTATGAGGTATGAATGCATTGACTTATCCGCAAATCTCCAACTCTGCATGCTACCAAGAACCCCGAACACGATAAAATCAAGCTAACACCACTGTTATTCCATAGAACCTCGAACTCCCTCTATCTCCTACAGCCCCAACCCCCGAATCCATCCTCCTCCTCCGGCGCAAACTCCAAGAAACCCGCAAACTCAACCTCGCCCTCCGAAGCACCCATAACCGCAACACAGCCCTAATATCCCATCTCTCCGCTCTTCTCTCCCCTCCCACCACCAGCGACCCCAAAACTCACCCTTCCTCCCTCGCCTTCCTCACCGCCCCCACCAACCCCGCCATCCAAACCCTCAACCTCTCCTTCTCCCCCTCCGCCAAAGACGCCAAACCCTTAACCACAAACGCCCAGTTCGCTATTTCACAACTGCCAGCCTTACGGCAACTGGTGGCGGAATTGAGACCGAAGATGCGGGATTTGAAAGAGGGGATGGGGGAGAAGGTTGATTGGGAGAGTAGGAGGGAGGAGAGGAGGATGTATATCGAAATGGGGAGTAGGAAGGTTGTGGGAAAGGGAGCCGCGGCGGGAGAGGAGGTGGGTGGAGAGAGAAGGGGGAAGGAGGAGGTAGAGGGGTTGGAGGGGTTAATTGGGGGAATAGGAAGGAAGGATAGGATGGAGGAGTAGAATATCTTTATATGGAAGGATCAGGACACAAAATTAGCACAAATTTATGGTCTTTGGGAGCAGGTTGCTCTGGATCTGTACCATTGCTGGCATTTGGGGTATCTATTCTATCTCTCCAGTCCTGGTAGGTCATCAGAAGGCTCGAGCTTTAGCTAAGCACAAATACTATTTCTCAAGCCATCCATCTAAACCCCTCTTCTTCCTCCGTTTCGCAAGCCCAGCATGCCCCTTCACCTCCTCGTCTCCACCCTCATCCCCAACCTTCCTCTTCGCACCCGCTTTGCCCATTTTTCCACCACCCTCCACGCTCCCTTCCTCCTCCTCCGGCCTCAAAACAACCATGTCCACCCCTCCCCCCTCCAGCACCCTCTTCGTATCCTCCCACGGCACGCCAAATTTCCCACTATTGATCCGCACAGCATAGCATTCGCCCGGCAATTCAACCTCCTCCTTTCCCTTTTTCCCATCAAGCACCGCAACACCCTCCTTCTCACCCAATCGTTTTCCAGCCCGCAATTCATTTAATTGCCCTTGCAAAAACCTCACGGCGTGCACCGTATGGCTTAAAATCACGTCCGGCGCACTACGATGGATGCCGTAGCCGTGGGAGGTGAAGAGACATGCTATCCAATTGCTGTTATAATTTTTCTTTGATTTTTTGATCTTATTAAGAGTGGGAGAAGGGGGAATTAAGAGTGTGGTTCCAACGAGGGAAGTTTGGTGGGTTAGGAGCTTGGAATTCGGAGGTGGCTTGAGGCAGTGGTTGCGGTAGATGGTGTAGGCGTGAGGGTAGTTTTGCTTGAAGGCTTTGGCGACGCCGGAGCCCCAGGCGCCTTGGGCGTTGCATGCGTCTGGGGGGGAGGGTTAGATTTTGTGGTGGGTGGGGGGAGGAGAGGGAGGAGGATGTACGTATGAGGACGCTGCCAGAGGGTGCTGAGAAGATGTTGCCTACGCGCTCGGTGATTATGGCCATTGTGGATTTGCTAGTATATCAGGTGAGCATATCTGATTGGTGACGAGAGTGCTTTTGGGCTTGAATTGATGCCAAGGCTAGTTGTAGTTCTAGCCGTCCCGCCGGGAGCGTGCCGTAGAGACGTCGTGGAGTGGTGGTGAGGCCTGCTCATGAGGCTTGCACATCGACGCTATTGAATTACTCCTCTGCTAACAAGTTGTTCTATCAGATGTTCTTCTTTCGATCATGAACAGGCACCGGGTAAATGCAGAAATTCGGTGGGCCTACGAAGTAATTCCCGTCAAGTGGGATCGGCCGTTGAGCTATTGTCACCGGCGTGATAGTCAATCTTTCCCCACAATGGCCAAGGGGCGCTTCCCCGCATACTGTTCGGCTGTCCTTCCTCTTTTGACTGGTCAGTCTCGTGTAGAACGAAGATAGAATCGTTATGATCGTCAAGCAGAGCACATGTGCAATGCCGTCATGCCGTCTCTTTTTGCCGGCGAATTGTTTGGAACGACGTTGACCGAGCAGTGCTACTGTTCAATTGCCTTTGTCTTCCTTCATCTCGTTCTGTATAGAGATATATCAAGCTACAAATTGCTCCCGAGCTTTCAAACATGGCTGCCAGCGGAGTTGAACGCTCCAGCGACGAGATCAACAAGACGGCAGACCACATCTCCGATACGTACCTCGAGGATGCCACCACTACAAGGACGAAGAGAGAACCACCCCCTCTGGTCAGAGACCTGTCGCCCGAAGAGAGACAACACCTAGAGACAGCCTTGGTCCGCAAGATAGATTTGAGACTTCTTCCTCCGATCGTTATCATGTACATCATGAACTACCTGGACAGGAACAACATCGCAGCTGCGCGTTTAGCCGGACTTCAAGACCCACCATCGCAAGGAGGCCTGGATCTCGGAAGTACACAGTACCTGACTGCACTGAGTATTCTGTTTGTTGGATATCTCTTGATGCAAGTCCCATCGAACCTGTTCCTGAACAAGATCGGAAAGCCAGCGCTGTATCTCCCGACTGTCATGATCATATGGGGTGTCATTTCTGCTGCCACAGCAGGCGCGCAAAGCTATGGTGGCTTGATTGCCATCAGGTTCTTCCTTGGTTTTGTCGAGGCTGCTTACTTCCCCGGTTGCCTGTTCTTCTTGTCGTCATGGTACACAAGAAAGGAGCTAGGATTCAGAACCGCTGTGCTGTACTCCGGCTCACTCTTATCTGGAGCATTCTCCGGCCTGATCTCCGCCGGCATCAAAAATGGTTTGGATGGAGCGCGAGGTCTGCGCGCTTGGCGCTGGCTGTTCATCATTGAGGGCGCTATTACCATTTTCATTGCCTTCTGCGCATACTTTGTGTTGCCCAATTTTCCGAGGACGACCGGCTGGCTTACGGAGAACGAGCGCCAGTTGGCTGTTTGGCGCCTGGATGAGGATATTGGGGAGGATGATTGGATTGATTCACAGCATCAAACGTTCCTCCACGGGTTTAAGCTTGCTGTTCAGGATATCAAGATGTGGATCCTTGTATGACTTTATCTAATTCACTGCTCCTATCCGACGCTGATCATCCACAGATGGTGCTACTCTTTGGCTTCGTCGCCGCAGGGACGGTCACGAACCTCTTCCCCACCGTCGTCGCAACCCTGGGCTACAATGACGTGGACTCCTTACTCCTCACCGCACCCCCATACATACTAGCTGTAATCACCACTTTCCTCAATGCCTGGCACGCCGACAAAACAGGCGAGCGGTACTTTCACATCACCGTGCCCCTCTATTTTGCAGTGATTGCATTCATCATTGCTGCGACGACTACCACGATTGGACCGAGGTATTTTGCTATGATGCTGATGCCGGCTGGCGTTTACACAGGCTACGTTGTAGCCTTAGGCTGGATCTCGAATACGCTGCCTAGACCTCCGGCGAAGGTAAGTCACTTATGGCTAAGACATTAAGAAGAGCTGTAACTAACGCTCCAATCCAGCGTGCAGCAGCTCTAGCAGCTATTAACGCCGTATCTAACTGTTCATCCATCTATGCCTCATACATGTACCCGGAAGGTGCAGGACCGCGCTATAGTAAGCTCCATCACATCACCTCCAACTAATAAGAAGTCACAGTCTAACATGTATCAGTTGTGGCAATGTCAGTGAATTGTGTAATGGCATTCATGGCCATATGCATGGCCACCCTACTTCGCTTCATCCTCGTTAGTCTCAACAAAAAGCTTGATCGAGGCGAGCCAGTCAAAGGTGCTATTGCTGTTGGTGAAGCGGTGCCTGGCGAGGCAGTGAGAAGGGGATTTAGGTTTGTCTTGTGAAGCGGTAGGAGGAGTAGCTATTCCTTTCACACTTTTGCATGCATGGCCAATGTGCCATTTTTTATTGGTAGAGTCTTGGATACCTTTAGATGCTCACGCGAGGTAGATATGCTTGCGAGTAGCAATGGTTCAACGATCATAATGTCACCAACTCAAATTCCTTTGACTGTAAACCGCCTAGTCAGAATGGAACCATAAGAACCCAGCTGACTGATTTGCTTCACAACAGCAATACCACACTAGAACTATAACGGGTGAAGAATGCTAACACGCTGTCAGTTCATACAGGTCATTCGGCCAACAGAAACGCTTCACGAAGGTGTTGAACTCAGAAATGCAGCTAGTGAAGCTTCTTGAACACGGGGCCAAGCTGACGCCTCCCACCAATATATAAACGCCCTCCTGCCCCGTCCTCTTTCTCTTCTTTCAAAACATCCACTGACAAGTGCTTCGTTGTTATATATATATAATTATTATACTGATCCTTTTGCAACATTGCTTAACATCTGTTCCGTTATGCACAACCCTTCCCTTATATGTATTTACATGCACCAAGTCTCTTGCAAATCGCAGCTAGCTAGCAAGCCTCACCAACCTCCCGAATCTTCCTGAAGAACATTCTAAGGCACAGGCATCTCACGTCTCCCATCTGTGATCAAATATCACGATCGGGCTCGCTTTCCACCAGTTATTCCTTATGATGTATGACAGCATCATCAACGAGTATGGCCGCTTATACCAACCGCAAACTCCGATGAGCCTGGGGTTCATCAATATCGCAACCTCAACTCCATTAAACGCAGTATGTCCCTCGTTCCCCTCCTTCCTCCATTCTTACCACTTCCTGACCTGCGCCAGCTTCTTCGTTCTATCTCCACTCCTTCCCCGTTATCTCCCAACACCAACGAGCAAGTAGCGCCAGCCGTTCCTTCGCCCTCAACGGTAGAGTACCATCGTATTTTCGACAGCTTCATCCATGGTTCGCCTATCCGACAGCAAGTTCACTTGCTCGAAAATATCTACGAAAATCAAAATGGCTCCTCATCCCAGCCTGCCCGATACGCGACCGTTCCATCTGCGGAGGGTAATGGATCTACCGATAATGGGAAGACAAAGAAAGTGAGAGGGTCCATCTGCTCTTCATGCTACATACACACACACATCGGTACAATAACCCAACAAAATTGGTCAAACTCACTCTTACCTTGAATAATCTCTAAGCCTTGCCACGAAGTGATATCCACAGCGAGAGTCGAAAAGAATGGTCAAGATATGCAAAGATGCAGACGATCAATAACCCTGCAACGGGTGCATTGACGCACCTAACATCACTGGTGAACCATTACCGGCCACATGGTTCTGCCGTCTGCACTGCCAAATGGAAAACCAACGAGCCCACGTAGCTGCCTGCCGAGCAGCAGACGCTCGTAGGACGTTGTATCGAGCTGGTCTCACGATCCAATTAATCTTCCAACGCTGTCGTGCGTCCGCCGAAGGACATGGTGCAGCCTGTAAACTCTATGGCGTCAATCAGCAGAGATCAAATGAGTGGCAGTTGCATAGCATACTTCGCTTGTTATTGCCATCCCGCGGAGTGTCCCTTCTGTATGGTCCTGTCAACAGATGTATGATGCTTGAGACTTGTCTCGGCAGGGAAATACCATAAAGGTCGGATTCAAATTTTCTGACAGAAGACAAATTTTCGCAACTGTCAGGGGTTTACCTAAGTTGCACATTTGCAGCAGGTTTCGAGTGTCGTTGCCACCCACGAACAGCTAGTAAGAGCCTTAGATTGCATCATCTACATCCTCGTGGGGTATGGGTGCCTTCACGGGCACTATTGAGGGTTGACAATACGATATCCGGTACGCAATCGAGCCCGAATCCTCTTTCGAGAGTGGAGTACTACTTAAGCCAGCATAATCCTACGACGAGTGTGTTCCAGCATCACACGACAAAATCAACGCTCGTCGCATAGTGAGGATTTCGGCCAAGCGACAACGAGTGGCAGGATGTCGCTCGACACTAAAGGGTACGTCCCGCTTCTGCTGTGTGGCAAATACAGCCCCACGATCTGCTCTTTAGAGGCTGTACGCTCGAATCCCGTTAATTATATCGCCACCTCTTCTATCTGCTAGTAAAGCTCTGCCTCGAGCTTGCACAACGCAGCAGACGAGCCCGCTAGTCATAGGAGGGTTCACTCTATGGAACAAACAACCTGAAAGCGACATATCTGATGGGTACCGCTGGACGTTTTCTTGCGACGGTGGCTATGTTAGTCGACCCTCCATTGGCATCTGGAAAATAGTGGAGGAAATGAAGTTAAACGTATTCGTTCGATGTTGCAAGACCTTTCTACAGGGAGTTTTGGATCGGTGAGGTATATCGAATTTCAACGCCGCCTCTCCGACGAGCGTACTACACCTTCTGGACCTTCTATTGACTTTTCCTTGGACGTACACACTACACCTTCTGGATCTTCTATTGACTTTTCCTTGGACGTACACACTACACCTTCTGGATTTTATATTGACGTTTCCCACAAAAGAGAGTTGATCAAGGATATCGAGAAAAGATGTGGGAGGCCACTAAGAAGCGGCGCGAGGGCCAGATGTTCGGTATCTCGTCCCTCAGCACTCGTGGGGTTGATCCACTTCCGTCGCCATTTCGCAGCTTCTGTATTCTATACAGCTACCGATATGGGAACCTGCCGCACCAACCTGTTTTCTACCTGTTACTTCCAAAATCAGTCGATAATTCATGGTAATCTTCGGTCAAACGAGCCACAGGAGACGGATTTGATGCGGATGTTGTGATTTGGGAGCGATGGATTATTGCCGATACTGGGCATGTTCCCGCTGCAAATGGCAGGAACAGGCAGATAGGACAGTGGAACATTGCTAAAACTGGACATATTCCCGCTGCAAGTGGCAGAAACAGGCAGATAGGACAGTGGAACATTGCTAAAGCTGGGCATGTTTCAGCTGCAAATGGCAGGAATAGGCAGATAGGCCAGTGGAATTTTTCTACCACCAATCGGGATCTGGGCATCTACAGTTCGTGGTGCTGAGGTCCAATCGGTGATCCTTGCTAGAGGTCACGAGTCATGAAGGGCAAGATGTTGAGGCATCTGGTAACACGATCCCCAGGAGACCGTGGATTCAAGGTCATGAGTGGTAGGACCGTGCTTTGTATTCCTACGCAAAACAAACAATTGTGAATTCGACCGTATCTACACAAGAAGGGAGCGCGTTCTACATGGTAGTTGTCAAGGCGAGGCCGAGCATAGAGATAGGGCAGAGTGGGGTACTGATAGTAATGGCCCAAGGCATATATTGATACGAATAAAATTAGTACCTCATTTCCATAGATGACAGGACTTTCATCGTGTTCAAAAGCAAATGGAGCGTCAGTCACGCAGATAGAGTCATTCAGAGATTCACTGCCCTAGAAAGTTCGAAGAAATCTCTCTGCAGGGTTGATATTCCATGATGGGGTGCCTTTGTGTTCGACAAGCGCTTGGGGGAACAGTATTGTACAGGATCCTGTCCAGAGACCTCGCCAAATTTCCATGAGCGCTGGGTTTCATTTTACAGACAGCCTTAGTCAGGTCATTAATCGTATACAAATGTAATATCCAACAACAGAAGTAGTAATAATTGCCATAGTTCTCTCAAATGGGATTGATTGACTGATAGGTGCCGGATGCAATTCCGTACCCGGGGAAGGCGCGCTCGGCGCCTTGAAAGCGGAATCGTGAGCGCCAAGACCGCCCACCCCGCCCCTAGAATTGAGATTTCGTGAGTCGCAAGCTTCAGCTGATGGATACCTGCCCACAGACAGTTACAAAGGATGCAACCGTCGTTGAAGTTCGGTTTTGGGCCAGTGGAGGGTCGCAAGAGGATCAGAGTCGTTCACCTGTGCAGTGTTCATGAGACAATTCAGGGTTCCACCTCGCCGTCAGGGCCGCGCACGTCTCTTCGTGCGTACGATGGACTGAGAAGTAATCCTGCAAGAAAATGTCCCTGCATCGACAACGGCGATCAAAGCGACATATACCTCGGCATCTCGGAGGCTGAATCGGAGACGATCCCAGCAGGACGGATGTGGGAGCGGCGAAGCATGGCACAGTCCCGGCTTGATGCATGTATAAACTTGTCCATGGCATATCATGCTGTAGCGGAGACCAATGTGCTCCGCTGAACATGCAGCGGAGTGTCTGTACCACTCGCTAAATAGCCGAAGCTACCCGTAGGCACGTCAGAGTGTCATCGAGCGAAACTGGATTCATCCAAGCATGAAGTTGCACGGTATAGGGGCTTGCTTTTGTATGGGTGTCTTTGTCTAAACACCGGCGTCTTCCCGCAACAGATGGAAACCCCGAAGCAGATATGTGGGCCTGCAATAGACGACCATGCCAAAGTCAATTGACTAGCTCTGCTCATATCATACATCCACACTCCGGAAGCGTAGGAGCACAAATCCGTTTTTATTATGCGGGTTGGAGAATCACAATGCTTAAGGCTTGAATTAGGCGAAAAGGAACCAATGAGTGAAGCGCGCATGCTGTTGCACTGCAGCAACACCACTGCGCAGGTTGACACGATTCTCGAATCAAGTACTTCCGTGCCACTAACCTTGGAAAGTTACGTCTCCCTGCTCGCCAAAATTCTGCCACCTACTTACCAACACCATTTCGAGATCATACCTACATTCTGGTCGGTTATCGGTGGATTCATTGAGGTCATAAACGGCTTCCATCTTACCACAGCTAACGATTGATACCCCTGCAAGATGCAGCTTCTGTCCAGCGCTGTGCGATGATCATATGCCCAAAGGTAGTAATAGATCGACCATGGATCTGGAATGTATCGTTCATTGTACTGGCGTTAAAATATAAAGAACGGATACCCTGGTCACTCGAAGCTAACCAACATGCGTTGCTCTCATGCACCAAGGCTTAGCCATCCAAGTCCGTATTGATGACCGCCTGCATGATATTTAGCGGCAAAGGAATCCCAATGTGACCTTCCTGGAATGGCTTCTGGCAGCCAAAATCGTCGTGTGAGTTACGCGCTGCTCTCTGCAACCCGATAGGTACCCAGCCAGAAAGACGTTGGAATCCACGAAACGGAAAACCTTTCGTGACCCACCCATTCTGCAAGGTTTTCCCGTTTCGTGGCACAGACCGTGGACATGCAAAATTTTAATGCTCTTTTACAACTCAAGAAAGAAATATAACCAGAGACATAACACCAAGTGGCTATTCTTTTGCTGATTATGATTATGATGAATATTCTCCTAGCTTATTGCTTATCCTTTTAGTTCTTCTAGTAGCAGGCATAAAATTTACCAATTTCGAACCTTACAAGCTCGCTCCGAGCGAAATCACTCTGCCAGAGCGACAAACAGATTGCGATGGCGGAGTCATCCCCTCAAGGGACTGTCACCCCTCTGCCTGGTGACACACCCCAATTCAATGATCCAAACTCGATGCGTCCAGAGATCGTAGCCACGGTGACAATCTGTATCTCATTAACGACCTTGTTCACTGCAGCACGATTGTTAGCAAAGCGTTCTTTCTCTCCTTGGACACTTGAGGATTGTAGGTACCAGCTATGACGTCCTGGTTCATCATGTAACTGACTGGTTGACAATTCAGACACTCTATTCCTAGCCTGGGTAAATGAGCCCCAAAATCCACAGAGGAAATAGAGGCTAATGAACTTATAAAGGCTTCTTACATGTCTCTCAATGCAGTGTTTATATTGAACGGCAGGTCTGGACTGGGTCTCCATTCCTGGGATGAACCAGACTACAACATTGTTCAACTAGCGCGAGCAAGTTCGCCCTCGTAGCATACCAATTGAGATGGCGATCACTGACTTGCATTAGCTGGGCTGGATATTCGAATTGCTCTACTGCCCTGTGGTCTGGTTTGCAAAGGCAGCGGTTCTAGTCCAACTCCTGCGGATATTCACACCAAACAAGTCAGGACCTGTTTATTGGACCATACACGCCCTTTTATGGTGTAATCTTGCACTCTATATTGCTCTCTTCTTTGCTGTTGCTTTCGAGTGTTCCCCTGAGAGTAAAATTTGGGACCCAAATATCTCTACCGGTAGTTGCATTGAGAGGAACACGATACTTCTTGTCCAGGGTCCCGTAAACACGGTATCGAACCTCTTCATTTTACTGCTACCTATATGGGCTATATGGCATCTTCATCTGGAAACCAAGCGCAAAATGGGGATTATAGCGATCTTTGCTATGGGTGTCGGGTAAAGTTGCTCTTATCTCTCATATTCTTTCCTGTGGGATGAAACGATAACAGCAAGGAAACATGCTGAATGAACAACCTGTGTAGCGCTGTAGTGTGTAGCATCTGCCGCATGATATACATCTATCGCCTGGACTATGCCCATGTCGACGCGACATTCGTTGCTGCTCAGATTATGCTATGGACGTACGTTAGAATGCTCTGATACCCTTCCTATCGTCGTCTCTGGTGCTTGAACTGACTCGGCTGTTTCTTTCTTGATCAGTGTTGCCGAAATCGCGGCTATCATCCTTTGCACCTGCTTCCCAATGATGCCTCGGGCCTACACATGGGCTCTCCACAAACTTCGCGGGTCTCAAAGTTCTGCCTCACACGGCTATATTCATCATAATGATCCCAGATCACCCGTGCTTTCTCACGGTTCATCCGCCTCTGGACTCCTAGCAACGGGCGGCAAGAAAGTGGTGGCCAGGGCAGAAAATAATTATGTGCAAATTGAAGAACATGCAGCGAGACCGGCGACTTGGTGGGATAAGTACAATGGGCCGGGTATACAGAAGACTGTGAGCATTGAGCTCACTAGACATGATGCTACATCTCTCGAACAAAGCACCAGCACCTAGTCAACCGCTCAGTTGGCGTCCTAGACCATTACAGCGGAGAATAGATATTTGCTCGAAATTGATCTCGTGGACCACGGAGGCTCCAAGACTGGAAAGCGCTTAGAGCACGAGGTGCCTCAGCAGTGGGCTAGCCATTGGAGTGCGAAGGTTAATCGCGCATTACTCTTCACCCACTGATAACGTTAAGTGGAGATTCGTCGCCAGTGAAAATCAAGAGGAGAGGAAAAAGATCTAGACCGCGAACATGGACAGTGGGCTAAAGCGCTCGCGTCTACATAATTTATCATCTCACTTGAAACAATGATCGTTGATGCGACACTCTACGCCAGAAAGTTTCAGCCGACATGCGCCTTCGTGTTGAAATTCCTTCTTCGACAACATCAATTGCGATGGCCCGCCATATTCGAGAGCAGCCTACGATTACATCCAAAACTCTGCGCTGATATGTTGCATATGTCAATAATGAGATGCTGTATCCGCATTGCCGTTTTTCTTCACAGTCTTTTCAATGTCTCTGGCTTTTCGCTTCTATTGCAGAATGAGACCTCGTCCGGCCTGATTCCTCTGAGCAAGTATGTCCTCCATGCCGCGAGATTTGCGGCGTCGATCATTGATCGTGAAGTTCCAGCTCCACAAACTTGACTATACCGACACCTCCATCGAATTTCAATCTAGATTACTATCCAAATGAGGGTGTACAATTGAACCCTCTGGAAGTATACTTGACTGCCATATTCGCAATGTACCAATTAGCAACTAATTTCCGGTGGAACGAATTATGGCCTCGTGCTATTACCACCTTCGCCCTGCTGAACCGTGGCATATGGGTTAAAGTCCTTAAGGACCGACGGGAGTTGAGAACCTTCCACGTCATATTCGCTCTGTACTTTACCGTCTTGACGTTGGTATCCAGGAGCCCTTTTTTACAATATCATACCGATATGTACCAGAGCACTCGACTAATTGGGGGTCTGGCCATAGAGGAGACCCCTGAGACAACGCCTTTGAACATTAGCATCGGAGCCATTGATTACATCAGTACAAGCAATGCCACGACACCGGACAGCACATCTTACAGCTCTGGTCTAGGAACGACCATCGCGCTCCCCGATATGAACATTACTTATCAATACGTTGGAGCCCGGATCAACAGCAGGGACCTATATACAGCAGTACTCAGTGGCCTTGCGGACGCGGCAAAAGGAGGCATGGCTAATACCTGTGCGGAACTACACGCATACAGCCACTCAGGAGATCTTGTATTCTGGATTAATGGGGAGGGAGAAGCCATGCACCCATTCACATTTGAAGCGGTGACCCATATACTCAGAGCGATAACTCTGGATATGACGTTGGAGCAACGCAGGTTCGCGGAGATTACTTTCTCTGTTAGGAATGGAACGGAAGAAATTGCCATTGGGTTTGTAAGTAAACTGCCGTTCCAAAGCAATGGTACTGCAAGCGTAGAGGCTGCAAGAAGACTTGTTTGATTGTGGGTTCGAACTCGTTACAGCTCTATTCGACTAGGTGCAAAGCTGCAATGGTGCTACATATTATTAGCTCTTGGCAATAAGATTTATCGAGAATCGTTGCCGCATAAGCGTCACACGGGGTATTGAATTTAGGACTTTCTGCTCGATAAATACACCATACTAGGCATTTTCCCATCGAGTCAAGGGGCGATAGAAGCAGGCAGACTATAAGCTGAAGAGACGTGAGACGAAAACTTTATTTTTTGCTTCTATAAGAACTAGCAGATAGATCTGCTCCTACAATTTGAGTGGCTAACTCCCATACGTTTCCAAAGCCTCTGCATCCGGAAAGGCTGTAGGCCACTCAGAAGCAGGACCGTAAACACCAATTCGAGCCAAACCAACGCATGACCTCAAAATCTCGCATTCAAGCACATCCGCCCTGATCACCGTACCAACCAACAAAGCCCAAAGCCCACCGTACTCCCAGCTCCCTCTCCCATCCCTCCCATCCCTCCCATCCAATCCCCCCTTCTCAACCCTCATTCCCATCTCCCACCCCGCCCCTCCATCCTTTCCCTCTCACAGCTACTAAGCCCACTTGCTCTAGCAGCAGCAAGCTATTAATCGCTGCCGGCACTGCGAGCTCATGCAAGCCCGTTACGAGAGGGGCGGAAGCGGGGGTGTTGAGGTGGGTGGGGATGGTGGATGTAGGGGTGGAGGATGAGGGGGAGGCGAGGGATAAGATGGCGAGGGATAGTGTGTTGGGCTGGATTGGGGAGAAGCGGGGTGTGAGTAGGTGGGTGGTGCGGTGAGGGAATGGGGGAGGAGAGGGAATTACCTGGTCCGGGAAGGTGAGGGATAAGGTAGAGAAGGTTAGGAGTAGTAAGATTGGGAGAATGGTTGTTGGGGAGGCCATTGGGAACTGGGAATGGTAGGTCTGGTTTTGTGTGTTGAGAGCAATGGAAGACTTTTGGAAAGAGTGGATAGGAGTTCATGGTTGGTTTAGTGTGTGGTATGTGGACAAAGGAAGTGCTGAAAACAGAAACGATTGAGAAAGGAATAGTATGGTATCTTTTGTTGTTGACGTAACTTATATTTTTGAGAAGCGCGCATTTGAACATTGGGATATAGTTCGAAGCTCAATTTTGATTGTGATAGCTTGTCGAGCCGCCGAGTTTACCTGGTGATAGAACTTTGGGCACAGAAGGGCTGGGCAGCAGACATAGCCAGGATGCGTTTTGAAAGTAGTTGATAAGCATAATGAAGAGCGAACGTGCAAAGAGTGGTTTTTTGAGGCTTTGTAAAGGTTTTTCTTGGAAGGGGAAGAAGTAGTGTATATAATATAAAAGGCGTTTAACCAAGAAGCATAGTGCGTATTAGGATTGTGGTACCGTCGCCAGGACAGCGATGATACCTTGATGACGATGCGAACCCAAGCTCTCCTATACCTGATGACCAACCGAATTCAGTTCCCCAGCCCACTCGACGCCTCCCTCACCGGATCATACATCCTCTTCGCCGCATGCTTAGCCGCCATGCCTACCACCACACCACAGCCGTTAACATTAATCGTTCAAACCAATTACAATACCCTCTCCTCCGCCACATCATTGATAAGGAATAGACTACTACTCACCAGCACCAGCAGCCTGCTTTCGATCCTCAACCTTCATCCCACTCCGATGCAGCGCATACAACCTCCACTCCAGCACCGGTCTCTTCAACGGGCCCCAACTCGGATTAATTCCCCCACATTGTGTTTCGAGAATGGATACTGCGAGGGATATGTCTGGGCTGGCGAGTTTGGTCCAGGATATTTTGGTGTCGAGGGAGATTTTTGTTTTCCAGAGGTAGGAGGAGTCGGCCTGGATGTATGTCTTGTTTTAACACAACGGGGTTTTCTACGAAGGAGGGAGTGGTGAACTGGGAAAGTGAAACGGGAAAGAAGGGACGATTAAGTGGGAGGAAAAGCCGATAGGAAGAGGAGATGGGTGGATGGGTATGTGTGTGGTTGGATAGGTGAGTGGCAACGGTACTTACTTCGAATTTCGCCCAATCATCGTTATCCTGCTCCTCATTCCCCTTTGGCAAGATAGCTCTGACCTCGGCTTTTGAAGCCTTCATGGGTATGCTAGATGCCTTCATACCGCTCACTCACAGACACACGATCCTCTCCGTCGATCTTTCAAAAGGGCAAACACAAGCCGTTACTGGGGGGATCCTTCCTTCATTCTAGTACAGGGTGATCCTGACGACTGTGGTTCTTTAACAACAACTGACAGCGGGGCGCGCCGTGGCCCCCTTCTATCTTTCTGGTCATGTTCTCCTGACAGCCCCATGGTGGGTACAGTGGTGTAGGGATTATGATTGGCGCGTCCTTTATTGGGCAGGACGTTGACCAACCAACATCCCGACCACCAGGCCCCTGTCTAGCGTCAACGTTACGTGGGCGCTTCCCTTCCGGGGGAAACGTCCAGCTTTTCCTCAATGCCGCAGCGCGGGACATTTGCAGTCAGGGGTTGGAGCATGCTGGCAATGCATGGACCGGGAGGTGGCGATGTGATGCTTTGTTGTACCTTTGCTTATTAGGCTGTGAGTGGTCGTAAAATTTCAACGACGGCTTGATGGAGTTAGTGGCGTTATGCAGGAGAACTGGAAGGGACAGCTGGAGATTGGAAAAGGCTGGGATTCTTAGTGGAATCTTGGCTGTTTGTTGTACAAAAGGTTAGAGCTGGTAACATTAATGTGCTTATGCGGGCCAACAGGGACTGCGAGACGAGGTACCAAAGAACACGCAGTCTAGCTAATACATGTACATCAAGAAAACGACAACTTGGTATCCTTGAACGCGCAATCAAAATTCCTATCCCATGCTCAATGATTCCCAGGCGCCCTCGCAATGCATTCTGCCAATCTTACATTCCCTTGAAGGTTTATGCTGCTTTCGCGGCCTTTGCAGCTGGCTCAACAAGCTCCGTGCCGAAAATAGTGTCCCAGAATTTGCTGGTCACGCCAAAACCTAGCTCAAAATTTTTATAGTGGTGCTCGAGGTGGTATTTCTTGAGCTCACGGTAGTAGGATGGAAGACTGCACAAATATTAGCTACGAACGAATGAGCAAGGCTAGAATTGACCTACTTTTTGTGGTGCAGGAAGTAGTGTGTGAGGTCATAGCAAATGTAGCCAAAAATCCCCCCACAAAACACCGCTGTTGCGGCGTACCAGTCGTAGAAGAAGACTGTGTGGGCAAGCTTGTAGAATGGAGTTGCGAGAGCAATGAACAGAGTCGGTGGCATGACTAAGCGGTACTTGTCCATAGGGAGGTAGTGGTGGATACCATGGAGAAGGAAGTGAGCTGTGATGCCGACTCGATTGTCGGGCAGGTATCTTTGTCCAATCAGCACAATCTTAGGACAACAAGGGCAGCATTCCTTACTTATCAACATGGAACAACCCTCGATGGAGACCGTATTCGACCAGCGTCCACAGAAAGAGGCCAATGAGCCAGTATGCGGCGGTCTGGAAGACAGATGGTAGACCCTCATAAGCACGATATGTGCCGTATGCGACAGGCGGTAGCCATACGATTGGTATGACGTACCAAGCAGTCTTGCTCAATGGTTCCAAGAAGTTGCCAAATAGTGGCGCCGAATCACCTTTCGTGTAGTGCCGCGGTCGATGTACTTGTTCAAGGTAGAACTCCTTTGAGAAGCCACCGTTCCAGACCTGCATCAATAGAGGCTTGTTCAAGTCGAGGAATTTGTGTGTCTTGAAGTCCGCATTAGTATCCGTCGCCTTCGTCAAGTCTTCCACTCCTGAGAGGCCTGTGCTGGCATAGATTGGTCTGCGCAGGGTCACTTCATCGGCAGCACCATTCGCTCTCAGCGCAGCCATTCCCGCCTCGTTCGGCATCAACGGTATGATATCGTCTGGTTTGTTGTGTTCCACAACGGCTTTCAGTATAGGATCCTTGGCGACAAAGCCAATTAGATAGTCGTCCAGAATTTCGTAGGCAGATTCCGAGTGTAAATGTGATAGCTCGTCGCGCATGATGTCTGAGACATCTTTCCCCCCATATTCCAGTATCAAATCTCCTCCTCCGGGATGGTCGTCGAGGAAGGGTGTCATGTCATAGACCTTCGCGCCAACGGTAACATAACAGGACTTCTTTGTGTTGTGAGAGGCGACATCATGGGTCGGAATGGTAGGGAGTGCTATGCCCGGCATGTTAAAGGAGATTTAGGTGTGGTTATTGGGGAATTGAAAAAGGTGGCTGTGGTGAGATGTTAAAGGTCGGGCATTGAGGCAGTGATGGGAAAGCTGAACTCCGCCCAGGCGGCGTGGCGTAAGGAAAATAAATGCACTACCGAATTAGAAATCAATTCGCCGCAGTTTTACCGGCCAGTCCTATTTCCGGTTATCTCCAGAGCCCTTACCCTCGTTTCCCAACATCACCTGTTCTATTCTGCCCACAGCCATCCCTGCGTAACTCTCCTCCTCTAGTATGCTATAACAATCGACTTCCATGCTCGATATCTAGACCCGCTTGCCCTGCAATCATGCCATTCGAGCAAGGCCATTGAGGTCTCCTACGGTTTCCATCGGGATATATAGAATGTAGCAGTAGCAGTGCAATCGTGGTCATGGGTATGCTATCATGGCACGAAGAGTGGGTGTTGAGATGGTTCAAGTTCCTCGTACTCTCTTAGATTTCAAGCAGCTCTGCAAATAGAACGGTCTGCAATGATTTAGACATAGAGCTTTGTGGAGAACAATTTCAATTGGCTACTTTTTTTGTTATTGAACACAAGAATTTTTGCATGGCAAATACTTCCTCCCTTCTCGTCGTCGCTCGTCCGCCATGAGCAACGTCCCGGACGCAGCCTCCATTATCGACTATCTTCTCACAAAGCGCTGCATCACAGCGTCAGAACTGCCAATATGATCTATTAGTACAATCAAGCTCCCTATTTCGGTCGTCTCATCCGAGGATCCCATTTTTACAATGACCATTTCAGCAGAACACCCACTCATGTACGCTTTCACATCGAATTTCGTCGCGAGATAGGTCGTAAAACGAATTGTTTAGAGTTGATTGCAGATTCCTCTTTGTGAGCAGGTTCCTCCTTGACTGCACAATTCTCTGCATGCGTTCGTGCCTCGCTCTCTTTGGCCAGTCGAAGTACCTTCTTCCGAAGGCTGATGGCACCCCTAATTTCTTCAACTTTCTTCAACACTTCAGTGAGCGACACATCCTGGCAGTCTGCTGCTGAGATTTCTGCCTCCTCCCCATCCTTCGTCAAACCTCTCATGTCTCTCGTCTCCTTGCTCAGATAGAGCGATCTGCCATCCGTGCCATAGTAGAGTTGTTCTGGTGTGCTCAAGTGGGGTGGTAGTTCGGGCTTGAAATTTGCGCCATGCTCTTGTTGAGAGTTATAGAGGATGACCGCCTTCCACTTTTCCAGAGCGTATCTATACGGCGCTTCCAGACGGAAACTGTCTGGGTATCGAGGTATTACTCTCTCTTCTGGAATTATCCATTGTGCCCAGTGCATAAGAGGGTGTGCTGGTGGTTCAGAGCTCGGCGGGTACAGCTCGAATTCAGATTGCTGCACAACTTTGACCAAAGACTCCATACACCGCAAACACCACCACTCTTCCCCATTAGCTCCCAGGCCCCGCTTTCCCCGATCTACGCCTCTCGCTGACAATTTGACTTGTTTAAGTGGAGCGACTGCTAGGTATCCAAGCATGTTCGGTGGACGCGCTCGGTCGCTTTTCTCGAGGCTTAGTCGAAAAGAAAAACGGGAAAATATCCTGTCGGGCTCTGCGCACTCCGCGTGCCTGCACGTCGTGGGGGCCCTCTTTCCGACGGGTTTAGGGTTGCGTTGGAGCACAAATACGTAACCTTCTGTGGAATGTAAGCGTTGCTGCCGAGATGTAGAATTAAGAGTTCAATTACCTTCCTCGAGCTTCGACACCAGGGCATTTCGCTGAGTCGCGAGGCTGTTCAAAGTTTTGACTTGGCGGCTATCCATCTCGAGGCGGGTGTCAAGTATCGACAGAAGAAAAGTGTTGTGGTACGGTACGACCCGTTCTTAGTAGGACAAGTTTCATTCGTGTAGGGAAGATCTAAGTGATATTCACGGACAGTTCGACGCGGTGACAAAGACTCAATATGATAGAGAGACTTGGTAGGAACGAGCGTGAGGCATGGTCTAGATGTAAAAGCATTAAGTATACGATGTGTGCTTCGATAAAATGTAGTTTATGTAGAAGATCATCGAATCATATTCAATCGGAAGCAAATGCGGGGTAAATATGATGTCGATAGTGAAGTGACACGAAAGTATCCATCGTGATGACAAATGAGCTCTGAGCTAATACTTCGCCAATTTCTGGAGCATTTGGCCAAATTATCGTTTCTTGAGTGCAAGTAAAGGGAATTGTTATCTAGTCCTCGGATCTTGTCAGAAAACGAGATGTGGATTGAGAATGTGCCTCAAACGTAGTGTTGAATAGTCGTCGCGTACTCTAAGAGATTGAACCGGGCTGCTGTGGCAGTCGATCGGTCGATTACTGCACCTTTTCACGGGGCCTGAAATGAACAAAGGCCGAATGGAATTATGCAGTGACAGAAGAGAGAGATGCTGTTGCTCGAAAATAGCGTAGATGCTATAGACGAGGTAGGTAGTTCTTCGGTGACTCAAACGGCGTCAATTTAGTATATTTACCAAATAGCGTGAACAATAAATTAATGGTTCCGTGGCTCAATGGCATGCGATACGACAGTTGCCTGATCAGTAATTGGGTGTCGTTCCGAGTTCGAAAACCGACAAGTCCAGAGTTCGAAACCACCCTAGTGTCTAGACTAGGACCCCCTCTTATTTCTTTTTTGCTATCATTTTTGCTTCTGTTTACCTTGACATATGTGCTTGTTCTTGCCCCTGGCAGACCGTAGTCATGTGGTTGATCTTCTTGAGCAGTAGTACCGAACATTTGGTCAACACACCACACACAAGGTGTAGGAAATGCCAAGCACAACAACAACACATTTTGCAAACGTGTTTCCCATCCAACGCAGTATAGTTGTAATCATGATTTTGAACAAGAGGCATCACGAATTGGTGGACTGTGGAGATAATGTATATCAGCACTACGAAGCTGCTAAACATATTAATAGTCTCTAATTGCTAGATGGCCTCCACGTGGGTATATGCACAGGCCCAAGTTTCAGAAAAGCGGACGCCACTTACATACTGCCGCCCTTCCTACTTGCGCCCAATTCTCTGCTCATAAGCCTCCCATGCTGCTTGCCTGTACCGTTCGGCTTCCTTAGCTCTGTCCATCTTTCCCACTATCCCTCTTCCAACAATTACAACATCGATGCCGTCCCCTCCAATCACTTCCTGCGGCGCTCTCCACTGCTGGCCCTTTCCGTCGCTCTTAAGCCCATCGGTCTCGCCCTCAGCAGGCAAGCCGATCCCTGGTGCAAAGCTCAAGAATGAGTCTTCTGCTTCCTCATTGAGGCTGTGCTGGGACACGTAGCCAAGCACAAACTGCTTGTTCTCTCTTGCAGCCTTTACACATGCTTGTGTATATTCTTTCGTCATCAGGTTGCCTTGCGAACTCATCTCAGCCAGGAGTAATAATCCTCTTGCATGTGGTGGTGGACCCAAATCTTCTAGCGCTTTGTCCTTGTCTTGAGGTCCTTCGGCTTCACCAAGTGAGAGAGAATGGATGAGTGAAACGGGTGGCGGGGACGAGGCAGGTTCGAAGGTCTGAGAGATGGTTGTTGTGGCTGTGGTAAGAGAGCCTGCCCTTCCCTTTCTTCGGTGATGCGAGAATAGCGTCTGTGGCTCTGACATTTCGGAACTTGAGCGCGATTTAGGTTCTGAAAAAACAGGCTTCAGGGAATCAGAGGTGGAGGAGGTAATTGCGGAGTCCATTGGGTCGTCATTCTCGACGTCGATTTGGGGGCTACCAATGGTGATTGTAGTGTCAACGGATTGATTAAGGGAGATGAGGGTTTGACCGGCGGCGGAGTGGAGGGCGGTGATTATGGAAGGACCAGGAAGGAGGTGGGCATTCGTTAGGTGCGCCCATGTTGCTATTGCCAAGGGTCCGCGAGTATATTGGGATTGGACCGTGTCTATGGTTGGGTAATTAGGTTAGCTTGACGGCCTGAATAGGCAAGGTGTGGCAGGCGATGTAACGTACTACCAATATCTCCCAGCTTTCTGTCCTCGAATATCAGGAAGTGCTTCCGTTGTGCAATTTCTTGTAAGCCTTTGACCGTTTTCTCCGAGAAGTCGTCGACAATGTCGGCATGAGTTTTAAGTACGCAAATGTAATCGCCTACTTCTTCTGCTATGGTAAGCAGATCGTATGTGGTGTGAACGTCAGCCGATACACAAAGATTAGATCGCTTAATTGCGATCAGGCTGAGCAGATATGTGGTTAAGGGTGGTGTATTGGGAAGCTCAGCACGCTGGGAGAAAGGAATAGATAGGGTAGAGTGGCTTTTGGTAGACATGCTTGGCTCAGAATTGGAATTCGAGGATTGGAAGGTAGGGTAGCGGTGGACAAAGGCTGCCTAAAGAGCTAGGTATTTGACAGGGCATGGAGGAGCTTATGGCATCTGATATCATAATAAGAGGGGTGTACGTGCTGGCGTGGGTGAAAGGTCAATTAAAGATGGGCTGTTGCCCAATGGGAATCAAGATCCGTCGAGGCTAAAACACAAGGAGAGAAATCAGGACTGTGACAACCAACGCCGTTCAAAGTCTATCCTAACATCATCTCCCTTCTGAACCCTACTCTACTAGAAGATCAACATCAGTAAATCAGGGCATCTCCAAACTACGTCAGTCATTACCAAGTATTATAGTATAAGATTTACATCGGCGAATACTACCAGGGGTACGGTCAAATTGTACCTAGTAGTACTTCGAAGTAGTCATGCGCAGAACTTTTACAGGCGAAGCGCTGCCAATGTACCTTCATATCCTAATGTAGCATGGGTAATATCGCTTGGATCCAAATCACGCGTAAGCCCCGATCACAGCCAGATTCAGAAGAAAATCCTCTGCCATGCTTCAAGAGCAGTCCATCCGGTCAAAGTCATTATCCAGCGGCACCTCCTTTGCTGTATAGCTTCCCGACCCTGTCCGTTCAGATTCCGTGGACGAAATGACCTCCATCTCAGAGGTATCCTCTGCTTCATCCTCTGTAATTCCTTCTGCATCTTGCAGCTCGCTTTCATCAGACATGTCCGTCGGTTCATATTCTGATGACAGATCATCCTTTGCTCGATTGTCCACGTTTTCTTCCCCGCCATCCATCTCGCTATCAGAGATGTCCGTTGGTGCAAAAGTACGTGGTATCCTTTCTTCCGGACGAGCTATCTCAAAGGGTTGACGACTAAGTGATTCCATTTTAGACTTGAGCTTCTCCAGTGGATGTGACACGAAGTATACTCCTTCGGCCATGGCTGCTTTCTTTGCCTTCTGTTTCGCTGATTCTTTCACTTCGCGAGTGATTACCTTGGCAGCTCGTTTATCTAGCATAATTTGGACCCTCTCTTCAGCCACGCTTCCGAGAGAATTCCGGCTCCTTTCCCTCTCACGATGCAATTTCAGTGTTTCCCATAATTGACTGTCCTCAACTGCGGTATGCGGATCAATTCTATGCCCCGCTGATAGAGCTCTCGACTCCGCTCTGGATTTCCGTCTTCTGCTAATCTTGGCTCTGGCTGTTTGTTTCTTGCTAGGCTTTGCCATAAGTCTACCAATTGATCCATCAGACTGCTTCGGGTATGCGCTCGGCGTCGTAGCATGTTTGGCCGTATGCTTAGGCTGCCCAGCGACCTTTACTGAGCAGACTGCGGCTTGTGTAGGGTGCTGACATGGTTCTATCCCCGCAATATATGGCTCCGGTCGCCAGGATTCGGCAATCCTTTTGACTTGTCCCCTTACCATTTGTCTTGCCTCCATCCTTGGGTTGGAACTTCCATTGCCCATTTTCTTCCTTGCCTTGAGATGGCTTTCATAGTCGGTGAACCGATGGCGGATGTGAGCATTCACAGCTAGTTCAATCCGCTTCCCCTCGTCCAATCTAGCCACGCGACCCACGCGGCCGCTCCCCTTCTGGAAGCCGTGCGCTAACACCTCCTCCATAGTCTTAGTCGGCATGCGCGGGAACATTTCCCTTATTGACTGAAGACTCTGTTGATGGTCTCGGTGGTCCTTGGTAGCCACGGTCTTCGCACGCTTTTCAGCTGTAGCAGCGGCATTCTGGGTGACAATATCGAAGACATTTTGAGGACAGTGTAAACCGAGTCTCTTGGCTGTTCGCTTTTCCTATGATTGGTTGGGATCTCCTATTATCATAGTTAACTCGGGGTGGAAGCATACATAAACAACATATAGCGTTTGTCGAGCACTTGCAGTGAGCTCACGGCTAATGGACCATTAGTATGGAATTTCTAAAGCTTAGACAGGGCGCACTGTATTCACCAGTGGCGCGTGACGTATAAGTTCCCTTTCGGAACGAAAACATATCCGTGAGGGGGCAATGAGGGGCTATCATGTAGCTTGCACAGGCAATTTCGTGAGCTTTAACGCAATGTGAGAGCATGCTTGCAGACCTTTTCAAAATCGGATGACAAAAGAGCCTCTGCCTTTTTGTGTGTAAATGACACCATCTCTACGTAGCCAGTGCCATTAGTGTTGCCTTTCTCCAGAGCTAAGGAATTGGGCAACGAGATTGTAAATCTATAAAGGTGATGTCCTTTGAGTCGGGGTTTTGGAGAGGCCGACTTGCCGTGGTCCGATATCTTGGCAACGGCTAGAATATCTACCTGGGAAGGCTCGGCAGGGGACGCCTCCAAAACGCGTTATCGCGGTCTAGACCTTCAGCACGAATTGCATCTCAAATCCAGCTATTCGTCTGCCAGAAAGTTGGCCACGTCGACCAGAAGGACTGAATCTACCTTGCCCTACAGCATTACCTCTCTAGGTACCATTTCAGCATGGGTTTCCACCGATGAGTTGCAAGCGAGCCTGCACCAATGTCAAGCAGCGTGGAAGAGCTAAAGAGATGCTGGACAAGAAGTACAGTCGCCAGCACTCCGTCCTTGAATATTGACAAGATGAAGTCGCAAGCAGAGCCAAAGATTGCCCCTTCGAAGCTCGACAGCTTACGGGAACATGAGCTCTTTCGCTACTTCCAACCACCCACAGAGAATGTGACTGCCAATGCGGCCTCCTCGCCGGACACCACCCTCACTGCCTTAGCCCAACTATGTGCTTTGCGACTCAATGCAAAGAGGGCAATGATCAGTGTGCTAGATCGAGAAAAGCAGTACTTCATCGCCGAATCTACGAAGACTCTCAATCTGCTGGACAATGAGAAATTTGAGGTCGAGGGGGATGAGCTATGGTTTGGGTGTGGCGTCGTCGACAAGGCTGGCAGACTATGCGAGAAGACCGTCGAGTTACCCCCGATTCAGGGTGGCACCCCTTGCTTCACGGTGACAGATCTTTCCAAGGATGAAACATTCAACCGTCTTCCATTTGTTGCCGGGCCACCCCACTTTAGATACTACGCTGGAACAGTAAGCACTCCCCATGCATTGAAGCGAATTATACAAGTCTCAATTAAGTAGCCTTTGACCACGAAGCGAGGAATCAACATTGGCTCTATATTCATCGTCGATGATGTGGTCCGGCCGCCGTTGAGCGTGGATCAGGAAGCATTTCTCGGCACTATATCACAGACAATTATGAGGCATATGGAAACGACTAGTGAAGCGGAGGAACGGAAGAAGGTCTTGAGATTATCTCATGGCATGAATGCGTTCGTGGAAGGGAAGACAAAGCTCGTTCTTGACGACAAGATGTATAAATCGGGCCTTGGTCCCAAATCTCGTACTGGTAGCGACCCCAAGCAAGACGCAAGAAGCAGGTCCTTGGGGGGTCGCAGCAGTAAAGATCCTGTATCGCTCATAACACAACGGTCTGCCGGTAAGCCATTTCTCAACTCGCTGTGGAACAGGTTGCTCAACCTTTTGATAGATCACAATGGGTCGCCGAGCGACCCAGAAACCTCTCAAGATGACTCCGATGCTGGGGTCTCCGGCAGGAATGTAGACACTAGCCATCGTATGACATTCGCCAGAGCCGCGAATATTCTTTGCGATTCATTGGACGTTCGTCATAGAGGCGGTGTTGTGTTTTTTGATGCGACTTCGCGGTCAAGACATACCAACAATCACACAGGCATGGACACAAGCGAGCGCACTTCACAAAGACCTACCGAGGTTGTCAGCTTCTCCACAGCTGAAGAAACACTAGGCTTTGCAGATCAGTGCGCAAATATTACTTCTTTCAATCCCGTAGACGAGGCTTTACTACACAGCTTACTTGCGAAGTATCCTCGAGGTAAGATGTGGGCTTTTGATCACGAGGGATGCATGTCCTCTTCAGAAGAGGAAGCCTTGTCCCCAAGAGAACGCTCCGAATCCGAGGCTCGGAGAATGAGCCGCACAACGAGAAAGTACCTCGAGGCCAATCTTTTGCAGAAACATTTCCCTGGGGTTCGGCAACTAATGCTATCGGGGCTCTGGGATGCCGGGTAAGTCTGGTGCCACTCTAGCTCTTCCGTTCTATAATTTACCTGTCGAATCTTACAGGTCTTCTCGTTGGTTCTCGGCTGGCTTTGCCTGGACAACGTCCGGTCGACAGATTTTCAATAAGGAGACGGAGCTCAGTTTCTTTATGGCTTTTGGGAATAGTGTCATGGCCGAGGTCTCGCGCCTTGCTTCCATAGCCTCGGATCGCCAGAAAGCCGACTTTATAGGTTCCATTTCACATGAATTCAGATCGCCACTGCATGGTACGTGACCATATGTCCTCATCGAGATATTATATTATTTCAAGTTTAATCGCGGGCGTAGGAATTCTTGCCAGTGCAGAGTTTCTAGCCGAAACTGAGGTCGATGCGTTCCAGAGAAGTTTGGTGGATACGGTCTCTTCTTGCGGGCGTACGTTGCTCGATACCATCAATCATATCTTGGATTACAGCAAGATCAACTCCTTCGAAAGGAATTGGCGTAATCTCCGTAAACCTGGCTCGAAGAACAAAGGGGCTGCCAGTCGCCGTATAACCGATAAAGAGGCCCCACCAATGATGAATATATATGCAACAATAGATGTTGCAGCCATTACTGAGGAGGTAATTGAGGGAGTGTACGCTGGTCAAACTTACCAAGATATTAGCTCGACGGACGCTACATCCTTCTCATTGGGAGCTAAGGCCGAAGCAGTCGACAATAGCATAGGCAATCAAACCCGCAGAAAGACTGGGTTGGCCAAGGAGGTCGAGGTCATCATAGACATTGCTCACGAGAACTACGTGTTCACCACTCAGCCGGGCGCATTCAAGAGGGTGCGTACAGCAGCCATTCAATCATGACGGAAGCTGATGTTTTCAGGTCATAATGAACATATTTGGCAATGCGCTCAAATACACCCAGAAGGGTTCTATCATTGTCAAATTATCTTTAGACGAACCTCCCAATACTGTTGACGACCCTGCAGAGGAGAGAACGCTGGAGATTAGGGTTACTGATACTGGCAAAGGTATCTCGAGCGAATACCTTCGAACTAGTCTGTTCAATCGTAGGTACCCCACCCATCCTCTCTTACTCACATGTTTAAAAATATCTCGATAGCATTCTGCCAGGAGGACGTTCTTGCTAGTGGCACAGGACTTGGACTCTCAATTGTCAAATCTATTGTCACTATGCTACGAGGCTCAATTGATGTGCAGAGTGAAGTTGGCAGCGGGACAGAGGTTACTATCCGTCTCCCATTACCTCGCCTCCCAGGCAATACAACTCCTGTCTCAACGCCCAGCACCATAACAACCGAGGGTTCCGCGGACGATTCTATCGAGGCTTTACGAAGTGAATATACAGATGTAAACATCGTTTTGTACGGCTTTGACAACCGAAAAGAAGACCCTCTATGCAACGTATCGGGGCAAGCGCTCAAAGACTACATTGAAGACTGGTTCGGGATGAGGACTAGCTCGACTTTATCAGGCCAAGCTTCAGTGGACCTTGTCATCGTTGACGAGAAGAGTATACCCTATGTTTTGAGGCACGACCACAACCTGCCAACCATTGTAATATGTAGCAATGCTACACGTTACCACGCCTTGTCTCGTCATAATCCTTCCGCTCAGTCAAGCCCGACGATCATGGAGTTCGTCTCAAAGCCTGTTGGGCCTCATAAGCTAGCAAAGGCTGTACGGATTTGTTTAGATAAAGCGAAAAATTTCAAGTCTGGTTTGGCACCTACAATAATATTCTCAGATGACGAAAGCCCTATGGAATCAGAAACTGGTACGGCGGTGCCCGAACTTGGGAATTTGGCCTTAGAGACCGAGACGGGAATGCAGCAATTACAGGTGCAAGGCGATGAGGTAGTGACTGCGAGCGATTCTGAAAATGCGCAAATGGCTATTGACAATTCCTCTTCGGAGCCCACGACTGTCGAACTCAGAGTGACTGACAGTCCAGACTTTCCCTTTCCTGTAACGGTCGACGGGGTAGCTGACGATGGGAATTTGCAAAGTGAGAAGATACCACCAGTGGAGCAAAAAGCGCCTTCCCATGATCGACCTAAGGGGGATCTGGTAAGGAAAGAATCCAGGCGTCCTCCGCTAGTGACGAGGAATACAGAGCCATTGACTCGAGTTCCTTTCCGGCTGTCCTCCGCGTATGATGATTATGGCGAGATGGCAACGTATGCAGTTAGGCCACCATCTGAGGATTTGGCTGCTGCCAAAAGAGACTTGCTCCCCGAAAAGACACTTGCGACCCTCACTGCCTCGAATGTGGCCATCCATACTAAAGAATCGTCAAGCTCCACTATTACTACGGGGGAAGCTTCCGAACAGGACAGACGGCCTCCTAGGCTGTTGCTCGTTGACGATAATAAGATCAATCTTCGCTTATTGGAAACATATATGAAGAAAAGGCAATACAAATTCGTGGACTCGGCTGAGAATGGCGAATCAGCTGTGAAAGCAGCGGAAAGGCAAGCGTACGGCTACGACATCATTTTCATGGGTATCTCTCCACTTTCATACGCCAATATGGCAGTCGGGTCGTAAGCTCCGCTGATTCTCTATCTAGACATTTCGATGCCAGTGATGAACGGTTTCGAAGCTACACGTGCGATCCGTGATATCGAAGAAGCTCGCAACCACAATAACAAAGACAATAAGGCGCGTCCGCCAGCACTCATTATCGCCTTGACAGGCCTTGCATCAAGCAGGGATCAAAGTGAAGCTTTCACGAGTGGTGTCGACTTATTTATGACAAAGCCCGTGTCATTCAAAGAAGTGGGACGTTTGCTAGATAATTGGGAGGCCCACGGGGGAATCAAACCTTTGGAAGAAAACGAAAAAGCTTGAAGAATCTATAACGCGATCGCGCAGGGTATACGGCACCGGCGTTCTTGATGATGACCGTATGTAACGATTTTGCTGAGCGGACATATTGATACCCACCCGTGTACGAAGGCGTTTCTCGCAGCCCGTGGTTTCTACATGCGCTAACGCGATGGCTTATAAAACATAGACATGATTGTAGCAATATCAAATTAGAGTTCATCTACCAATCCAATCTTGTATTGCGAATTTTTAACCCTACTCCTTCACTATCCATCACCAAGCGCGGGAGTTTCATAGCAGTCACGTGCTGTGCGATTACACGTAAAAAGTAAACAAACCCCACTACCTGCTTTATCCATCTCCGACAGTCCACCTTTCAATCTTATACTCCTTAATATGCCACCCACAACCTCCAAACCCGCTCCAAAGCGCAAACCTCCCACCTTCAAACCCCCGCGCCCCGCAAAATCCACCAAACAACCCCCAGCCCCGCGCCGCAAATCCAAACGCCCCTCCTTCCTCGCCGACGAAGCTTCCGCCTCCGAAGAAGACGAAGAAGAAGACGACGACGATGACGATGACGATGATGCCATGCCCATCGACGTCCCCTCCTCTTCCTCCCCCCCCTCAGAAACATTAAACGGGTCTACTTCCACTCAAGATCCACCACAAACCATTCCTCCCGCTCTACTATCGAAATTACTACATCATCATTTCAAGGGGGAGAAGATACGGATAGGTAAGGAGGCGGATAGAGTGGTGGGGAAGTATATGGAGACGTTTGTGAGGGAGGCGATTGCAAGGGCGGCGTTTGAGAGGGCGGAGAGTGAGAAGGAGGGGGGTGGTGGGGTTGGGGCTAGGGGGTGGAGTGGGGGGTTTTTGGAGGTGAGCTTGTTGGAGGGGTCGGGATTTGGGGGAAGGGGTGGTGGAATGTATGGGCTAATGTGTTGGTGATGTAGGTTGAGGACTTGGAGAAGTTGGCGCCGCAATTGATATTGGATTTCTAGAGATGGGATGATTTGAGATTTGCGAGGAATATGTGGTATGGCGCGTATGGAAGAGGTTGATGTGCGGGTTTACGGCTATGGATGGGCTTCTTGGTGAGGTTCTACTTTAGCACGCACGAGAATAATTGGGGTTGAAGAGCAGGACTACAAGGGATAGTGGAGGAGAGGTTCTGTTGGATGTAAGTGATAATGTAACGACTTGATGTTTTTACCCGATCCCCCTGTTCACAGCTGACACTGATGGTAGCTGAAACCTCAATACGGTACTGAGCACCAAGAACTCGAGACAGTCCAGGGGAGAAAATAAGCATGAGCATGACTAGTGGCATTTCAGGCCATGCATGGCGCTATCTCCGGTACCAGGACACTCAGACAACAAAATAATTGCGGGGTAAGCCATCGTAGTAGACTTTATGGACAGCGTCCTTTTCTACTTCCGGTAGACCAATAGCAGAAGGTTCAAGACTGACCAGCACAGGCTGGCTGATGTCCTTTCTGTTTCCACGGGCGCTAGATTCGAGCGACGCTGCAGCAGTGTCAAGCATCTAATGCAATGTACGAATGCATGCTGCAAAGCTACCCAAATCAAAGTGGTACTGCCAATAAACGCTTCGCAATCTTGGCCCATAGGCAATCAGGAACCCTAGAACAGCGCGATAACATATCCATTTTTGAATTCATCTGCGTCGAGGAACGACGTCTTGCAGGCTTACACCTCTGAGAAAAGCGGTGGGCTTTAAGCTAATGAGTTGATTTTGTATCTGACATTCCAGCATTTAGATAAAGTGCAGCGGAAGAATTCTATCCTCTACCACCCGCGACTATGATTTTAGAGACTTGCCCAAGATCAGTCTCGCCCATCACTAGAATTTTGTCAATGAGGACTTCGCGTTGATGTCTTAACGTAGATCAGCAAGCATCTGTATGTCCTGAAGATTGGGAACTGATAATATTTCCAATTTTAGCTCACTTTAAGCGCTGATATTGCCAAGACGCCAAGAGGATCTGCCACCTGTGGCTTAGTGCACCTCGTCCGTCCAACGATTCTCCTTTTTCTTTGATCTTTACGCGCCGTAGGTCAATTATGCCCCTTGACTGGCTTTGAGATGGATCCTGTGCCCGTCCACTATCTGTCTTTCCATCGGGCACTTGCTGCCGTGTTTATCTTCGATATACATTAGTTCAGGAACAACTTTAAGCTGCACCAATCAATGAAATTACGCGCTTGTTGACCTGCAACTTCCGCATAATGTTCAGAAATTGCTTGTTCCTCATTTGGTGAACGCGCAGCTAGCTTCCACCAAGTGAAAGAGGGCGTCTCGCCACGGCATCATGAGAAGCCCACTATGCACCGCATCACTTGCATGCGAGGCGTAGGGGATCTAACATCCCGTTGGTGTATATGTATTTTTAGGTCCAAAGCAAATGGCTTGGCCGTCCCGTTGTCTTAAAGATGTTGTTTCATTCCAATCTTCCAAGTAATCTCAAGATCATACACACCTCGCTGTTTGTCTCTTCTCTTCTGTTGACATTGTTGCTGGGCTTTCAACTGTCACTCCCTTGGCTTGCGTCCCACCATGGCTTTCCGCTTTGAAGCTTCCTCTACCCAGCACCAGAAGTCCAATATGACCACGAGCAGCTCTCCAACCTTCTCTACCCTCGGCCGGAGTCCGAGCATAGGGCCCCCAGCATATACGACTGACGATTTACTGGCAGCAAAGAACCAGAAGCAGGCTGGATGGCTGCATATCCTACGGATTGCCATTGCTGCCATCACTCTTGCAACCTCTATTGCTGTCATTACTTGTGCAGCTGTGTCTCTACGAGCATACTCGGCCTCTTCCGTTGACGCCGAATGGGTGCTGCCACTATGGCCACTCAACGTTGACTTACGTCCTTCACATACAGTTCTGGGCTGCGGCATAACCGTTGCAGCCTTCAGCATCATCTATCTTGGCGCTGCTTTTGCTCCTTTGGTAACTAGTCTGAATGCACTGACAAATCTACTCAGCTAACGTTTGAGGTCCAGCCGGGGAAACTTCACAAGCTCAACATTCTCTCGTCTATTGCATCCTTCTTCTGCCTCTTTGCTACCCTCTTCACCACCATCTTCGCTGCTACCATTACCAACAACCTCTCCACCAGTACTTCTACCGGCACATTAAATTCTTGGACCTGCAAATGGCAGGGGTTCGAAAACGTCGCACCTGCAAAATTTACTGAAATTTGTAATGAAGGAACAGCAGCCCTCGACTTGGTCATCTTCCTGGTTATTGTGGAATTTCTCGCCGTAGGGGTCACGGCGTGGGGATGGTTAATCGAGACGAAGATGAGGAAGGTCAGCGTAGACGGAGGAAAAGAAGATATTCAATTGGTTTGAGGTACCGATGAAATGATTATGAGGGCCTTGTGTCAGGGTCTAGGGGTTTTGAATGAGTACTACAACGCTGGACCGTGGTAACTCGGATGAAGTACGGCAACCTTTCAGGAGATGACGAGATATTCGTAGATCTAAACACCTAGGGAGGCGTTGGGACTCTCTGAAAGCAGATTGTGGCAACATAATCTCTAAATGCTATTATGAATTTATGTTTTCATTCTCCCTTTAAGGACTCTGTAAACTTGCTGTGACATAAGCTCTTCTATCGATGAACCGCAACGCGAATTCTGCATAGATTTGACGGTCCTTACACCTCCAGCTCCCGCCAAGACGTGACGAAGTTAACTTACCTACTAACCTAAGTAGCTAAGATTGAACACCTTCTTGAAACCGTAAAAAAAACCACCACCATTATCCAATACTTCCTGTCGCCCTTGAAAGTTATATCCGCAATGCCGCCCCTTCCCCCTCCAGATGAAGAAGACTACGACTCTGCCGCAGACTCGGACTTCGATGCCTCGCTATCTCCCTCTTCGGGAGACGAGAGCGAAGCCAGTGAGGCAGACAAACCCACAAAAGGCAAGAAGCGAAAGGCAGACGCAGATGGCGACCTTGAGATGGGGAGTGGGGATGAAGGGATTGTGGCACAGGGAAAGAAGAAAAAGAGGCGGAAGGGAAAGGGCAAGGGCAAGGCAAAAGGAAAGAATAAAGAAGGAGAAGGGGATCTAGAGGTAGAAGAGGACGACGACGACGCACCCGTGGGGGTGAGGGTAAAATTACGGAGTGGGAGAGGAGGGTGAGTGCTGTCTTTCTCCCCATGTTTACACGTTGGGTGGCTGTACACCAAGGCTATATAGAATACTGACCAGGCTTTGGCATCTACAGGGAAGAGTCGAAAAGCAAACCCCTCCCTCAAACAACAGGCGCCACGATCGACGTCGACTCTGTATGGGCCCGTCTAAACGACCCCAAAGCCTACAAAACTACACTCACTCCCCGAAAACCCGCAGAAGCAACTACAACCTCAGACACAGAGAATGTACCCCCACCATCAGAACCTGCAGGTCCCATATCAGAAGCAACAATAACAATTCCTCATACCTATAAGTTCGCCGGCGAAATACACACTTCTACGAAGACTGTCCCAGCCTCCTCCCCCGAAGCCCTGGCCTACCTCTCCTCTAAAAACAAGTCACCTGCGAATCCCACGGGCCCCAACCTCCGCCGCCCGCTCGCTCGTAAAAACTTACTAGAACCTAATCCCAACCTACTGATAAAGGGGCGGGAAGTCCCTCCACGGGCCGACCTCCCCACTAGCATAGGCGGAAAAGGCACAAGAAGTCTGGGGGCTGGGGTGAAAACCAGTGCGTGGGAGTTAGGGAAAGAGAAGGCTAGAAAGCTCAATACGGTGGAGAAGAGTAAGATGGATTGGGAAGCGGAGGTGGAGCGGCAAGGGATGAGGGAGGAATTGGAGAAGGCGGAGAAGAGCGGTGGGAGCTATCTGGGAAGGATGGAATTTCTGGGGAGGGTGGAGGGGAAGGGAGAAGAGGAGGCTAGAAGGGCGAGAGAGACGCTTAGGGGAATGCAGGGTTAGGTAATAAGACTCCTTGAGATGATTATGCCAATCTGTAATCATGGGATATGCTCGAGTATGAGGAATCTCGCTACGTCTCAGGCCATACCACCCTCATACATCCGCAATCCGTGCGGGACAGAGTGGTGCCAGGGGTTGAGAAGAAGCTATGGATGAGGTTCAAAGCAAACGGCTTTCGGGGCACAAAGCCTTGCAAATGTTGTGAGCCAAAATGCGGTTACGCACAGAACAGCCTTCTGGTCTGTAATTGTTGGCTTGTCTCGTTGTGTGAGCTTCTAACTCCGGTTCCGCAAGGAGGATATCGCTTTGGCTGCGCCGAAGGCGTGAAATTGAGATAACGCAGCCATCGTCGCAATCAATTGCAGCAAAGGCTCCCAGCGTACCAAGAGTACTTACTCTGATACCTTTGACAATGTACTGGTCGGCAAGTCGGGGCGGACGCGGGCCTCTATTGGCGTGTCTTGTTGACGAGCATAAGCCTTCAAGAATATCAATGGACTGTTCGAGTCATGAGATAATACTGGAGCGGACATATTGGGCGTCAAGTAGGCCAGAGCTCGAAATAAACGAGAGGGGAAGGACGTTCGCTCATTCTTATATTGTTTTCTCACCACGTCGTTCCTGCTATGAATAGCACCGGTCGCCCCTGCAGCGGCGACTTAACCGCGACAAGCTTTCTTCACTTTTCCTTTTTGACAGCACAGTTCGCATTCTCTCGGAAGCTTCACGAAACAGGGCATCACTCATTCCTATCGCTGTTTCTTAATCGTTATAGTCGTTTACTGCAGCAGTCATTGCCCCCGAGGCTTCATCACTTGGAACATCGGCCAGCATCTCTCCTCCAGAGAGTATCCATCTCCAGTCTCTACGGCTGTTGAAGAGCGTTCCTGGGTCGCAGAAGAAGCTTGTAACGGTTGAGGCGGGCGCATCAAGCACGAGGGTCGTCAGCAGGCCTATTCTCTCGTGCTCGCCTTCCCCGGCACTTTAATCATTCCAGGCGAGAGCACACGACTTTCATCCCCTTTATTATAAGCCGCTCCTGGTTATAAAGGAATCCTACATTGAGCTTGGGTCGCATAAAGGTGCCTGCGTACTGGTGTGTATATCACTGCGGTGAACCGGGTAGTGTTCGAATAACTCCCCTAGAGGGTTCGGCTTGAAAGCTGTGTGAACATCACCGTGCTTAGAGTTGCTTCAACCTTTTACTAAGTACCACTCTTCGCTGTGTTCGAGAATGTCTTCTGTACAATTAGGTCAGCCAGCGGCTGCACACCTAAATGAGGACTGGTTGTCACACAAAATGAATTTCCTTCCTCTTCCACTCATTATTACCAACCTGTTACCTCAAGCTTCAAAACGCATCTCATATGATACGCCTGCAACATCTAGCTTGACTGCCCCAGAGCAATGCTATTTTCCACTAGCGCAACGCTCCAAGCAGCAGGCCGAAAGACCCATCCGCCCCACAGACATTGTTGATACAACCACTGAAACACGCCAACCACGTTGCTTCAGCCTACCAGGTAGCTACTGCAATCTACCCAAAGTCCAGTTAAAGGACCGGCCTATATATGGCTATGGCTAATAGATAACAGGTCCAGATGTCTTGAAGGAACGGTTGAGGAATTCAAAGTGGTCCCAAGCTTCGCTGCCGTCATTACGAGACAAGGTAAAACTGTTCAGACTAGCTCCTGAATACACTTATTAAGCTCAAAAGCTTTCCCGTGCTCAAAAGTCCCGATCAAATTCAATTGAATCACTCCAGTCTGTGTCCACCGCAACATCGACGATCCGAAAGTCCATCAAGTGTCCTCCGCCACGCTTTCTCGGCCGGTATCCCCTTCCCTTTCAACAACGTTCTAGCTCGTTGCCAAGAATACTCGAGCGGCATCCGTCCCATCCTACCATGCCCGAACGTCAGCTACTCTTGGGCGGTCCCTACAACCGAACACGCCCGGGTTATCAGAAAATACCACGCTTCGTACCTACCGAGATCCGCCGAGACACAATGTTTGACATGAGCACATTTAGTATAAGTGGGCCAGACGGGGACACTAGTCGTACTCACGAGGCGAAGACTAACGCGTTTTGTAAGCAATGTCTAGTGTTCGCCTCACCAAAAGAAGAGATGGACTCTAGACGAGCCACAAGAGCGACATCGGAGACATTGCCTCCAAGAGAGGAATTTTCTATCACCGAGTTTGACGAACAAGATGCTGGGAACAAGCTTATCAGAAAAAAAATACAGAACAGAGGTTCTAGATTGTGGCAGTATGTTTGGCGATGGCTTAGGAAGCATGGAGATGATGGTGGCTATGGTAGGGAAGATCCTGCTGTGGCTAGTCAGACTGCCGGTCTTATTGCAATGGCGGCCACGGAGACGAGCACCTGATAAGGTCAGGTGTTTGCGACTACAGATGAGACTATTCATGGCTAGCTAGCGCAAAGCCTGTACCTGTGTCTAAAGCCTGGGTATGATCCACATCTTTTCTCTCTGCTTGATGTGAAGCGTAGTGTGCCTTGAAACAGGTCCGGCTCCATCCCCCATCGCTATGAGTCAAACACTCGTATTGGCACAAGCTTGAAATCAATGTGCTTGAACCATTGCTACAGTAATCCGTACATTTGCTATGATGCTTTCTTTATCTGCAAAAATCCAGCCTTTGCCATATGACCATACCGAAAAGTCCTCTGTTCCAATACAAAGAGTTCGCCAACCCAACCCACCACCCATTACCCATACCAATTACTCCTTTCCATATACCAAACACCAGATTATACCTATAGTTTATCTATCCAAAAATCCACATCACCACATCATCATTTCCCTACCTTCCCCTAATATCTCCCCTCCACATCACCACATCATCATCCCTACCTTTCCCCAATATCTCCCCTTCATCTCACCGTCCCCTCTTCCCCATCCCCCCCACATTCAACAAATGCCTCACCCCCAACTTCTCCTTGTCGTCCTCCTTCATCTTCCCACTCATCAACATCGCCCATCGCGGATCAAACGCCTTCAATCCCATCTCCTCGCTCTCAAACATCGTAACACCCAATAACCCCTTATCCAGCCTCTCTAATTCTTTCATCTTGTGGCCGGTAGCCATTGCGGTCTCGTAATCCATCGTGCCTTCTAAGAGCATTTTCCAGCGGAAATCGAAGGCTTTGAGTGTTGTTTCGGGGGAATGTTGGGTTTGGGTTTGGGATTCCCATTGCTGGGAGAGGGTGCGGGAGGTGGAGATTATGTCTTTTACTTTTATATTTTGTGTTTCGAGAATGGAGTAGCCGAGCATTTTCCATTCGCCTTTGGGGTTCGAGTCCACAGTGATGCCTCCCTCGAGGAAACGCGGCCAGCGATTGTCCATATCTATGAGGCCGATTTCGTAGGATTCCTTGAGGGAGATGCGTCTGTTTTTCCCGCTTTTGTCGGAGTTGCCCCAGCTGAAATGGGTGTTGTTGTAATGTGGGGCCATGTTGTCGCCGCGGGCTTTTATCTTTTTCTGTTCGTTTGTTTTGGGGTCTATGCAGTCGTGGACGAGGCATTCGTGGAATACAGTGTTTTCGCCTTCGTGGTGGGATTTTTTGTGGCGGACGAGGTGTTCCGGGCGGACGAAGCGGACGTTTTGGCCTTGTGCGTTGCATTCGGTGCAAGGGTGTTTTTTGTCGGAGGAGCCGACGACAAGGCGAGTAGACCAGCCTGATCGCTTGGGCTTTTTGGTGTCGCCGCTTCTGCGGGTCTTGGTCGATCTCTTACAGGACATGTCAGAGAAGCTGCTTGATTGCTCGGAGGCGTCGCTCATCCGGGTGTAATCTCTCTTCTTACGAGTCCTAGTGGAGGGTTTCCTATCACTGGAACCACTGGCCGTTGCTGGACTGGAGAGGGTGTCGTCGTCTACGAATTGTGTTTCGGTTTCGTCTTTGTTATACTCGAATGGAGCGTCTAAGTTTCGGACTGCGTCCATTGGGTCGATGGCCATGTGAGGGAGTTCTACTTCGAATGAGGGGACCCCAGCGCCGAACATCTGTGTCTGAGAGCCATCGGCATAGGGATGAGCGAAATCCTTCACTGGCCCTCCCATGGCGAAGCTGAAGTTCCGTGCCATATCCGCACTTAGGCTAGCGGTCGAGTCGGTGTGCATTACTTGCTCATACTTAGACATAAAATCATCGTTGGCTTGGTGACATGGTAATCCATGAGGTGGGTTGTTTGGATATTCATTGATCATCATAGGGATATGTTCTTCTAGACAGTATGACGGTCCGCCGTTGATCATGAAAGCTGACATACTGATAGGAGCTTCTGGGGTGAATGGCTGTTGCAAGGAGTAGTGGTCGGCGCCCGCGATCCGCTTAGATCGAGGAGAATGAGACAGTGGGCTGGGAGAGCCCGGGGAAAGGTAGTACTGCTGATGGGCTGGCATTACCATGGATTGACGACGCGAGGACGAGGTAGATGGTGCAGATACCGGTGTACAGGGCGTCATACATCCAGGGGAGGACTCGAAGGTCGACGAATCTAAGGACCTCGTATCGGAAATTGTTAATGATGGACGGCGAAATCCAGACTCAGCTCTCGATTCGCTTGGCTTGCTGTCGCCGCTTGGAGCGCAGAGGCCCGAGAATGTTAAGTCGAGCTGAGGGCAGTCGTATCGTCTGTCTGTGTCTTGTGGGTTCACAAACTGGTGCATGCCGAGGCTGTCACCAGACATGCTGATCTCGCCTGCCAAACAACTAATGTCAAGTTGCGACGGTGTAATTGCAGAGATACTGAACAGATCAGTCAGTAATTGAGTCCTGCTGGACAGCCTCAGGAACTTACGACGGCAAATGAATCAAAAGGAACTCCTCAACATCTGACTGCGCGATACCGCAATCCGAGGTATGGGAAAGGGATATGGGAAAGGTAATTTATAGCTATTGTGGGTCCTGTATGATCCTGTAATTGGCGCAAGGCATTAGGAATGCTGGCTTATAACAATTGTTTCAGCTGGTTACCCAGCCCTGTGTTTTACAACGAGTTCCGAGATGCACCTTCCCCACGAACGCTGCTAACCTTACAGATCCTACGAACTTTGGTGTGGACGCTGAGATATATCAAGGCACCAGAGTACCGTAACTCCGGTCCTATCACAAGTGTCATACTAAATGCACAACCTACTGCCGAACAGCGCAATGTGCAACTCATTGGCGGGTGGGAGTTCCGTTGGCTTCAGGTCCAATGGTGCTCTGCGATGCATCTGCCCATAGGTCATCAGCAAAAGAAAGGGCAGTGGCTGGAGACTTTAAAGGCAGAAGTGATGTTACCGGGAGAATGATGGAATGAAGAGACGTATACTAATGCCCCCACATGATTAGGCTGTGGTTGATCTGATAAACGAATTAGGTTACCTGCATCGATTAATCTCCCCGAGCCAACGACATCTTGTACCAAGAAAACCTCGTGCATATCAAAGAGCCCCCTTTATCCACCAGGTATACTGAGACATAGGGTTCTCTCAGTGGAATGTGGTGGATCCAGCTGGCATCGAATTTTTGTATGTTACGATACCAGGAGATGGTCGTCCTACCTAAAATTTGGAGGGTCTGCAGCCTGCGTACCTGCGCGAACTTCGCCGGGCTGCTATTGGGTTTCGATGCGTCTAGGAAGTTTTCGAAGCCTTTCAAGCCCAAAGACGGTGCGCTAATCAGAGGTAAGTCAAGACTATACTTACACCTATAGTTACACTTATCCGCACACGTCCGTCAGCACACGACTGATAGACTGCCAAAACGGCCACCTCTACTTTCGAGTCGATGACTCGGCTGGGTCAGGGTTCTCCCGGAATGGCAGCCACAGCCGTGCTTAGATAGCACCATCTTGACGGCTCGAGAGCTTTTGAGCTGTCTGTCGGAACGATTCGGAGAAATACCGCAGCCTTGGGTCGCGAGGTGCATCATCGTGACCTTGGGCATCAGCCAATAATGGCTTAGAGGGTGGTACCCATCCAACCCGCTACTGGGAGGTCGTCTCCACCCACATCAAGATGCGCTTGCGCATGCCATGCTAGGCATAGCTATGCCCGGCTTATAACCGCCATAACCTGGGTATGCGGAAGGTACAGTCGGGTTTTACTTACCTGCGTTTTTGTATAGCGAGCCCTGTACACGAACGTCATGCTGAAAGGATTGACAAATACGACGCACATGATTGCATACTGGAGCATGTAAGTGGTGTCCCTGCGTAAATGCAAGTTAAGCCTACCAACCTCTGCTTAAGTCAGCAATCTAAGGTATCTAGGTATTCCCCACGTCCTCTCCAAGGCTGCGCGAATCACCAAAGCTCCGAACACACCTTCAAGGCTACGCAAACGGCATTTGTTCCGATTGGTTATGCCACTCGTCATACACAATCTCCGCGGAGGACACGTCCAATGGACAGCGAACACCCACATACCACACCTACCCACATACCACTCGAGAACGCCACCCCCACAAACACAAGCCAAACCCCCACAGAGAACCCCACCAACCAGGGTACGGTGCAATTCCGGGTCCGACACCCGCAGCCTGATGGAAGATTACCTTAACGCCACTTCCACCCCACGCCAAGCAAAAATTACATGCACCTCACCTCCCCACGAAAAGCAATACCTACTTTACTGCTGGAACCTGCACCTTATCATTGACAACAAGAGTCCACGTCTTTGGACGTACGAGCTAATCAAATCAGCTGAGGTGAAAACAGGAATTTTCATGTTGTTGTTATGTGTGTGCCTGCGCATAGCATAGCATAAGTGATCTTATTTTTTTTTTGCACTGCATAAGTGGTAGGTAAGGAATTCGAGTGAAGATTTAGGTATCTGGGTTGGAGAAAAGAAATTTCATGTTGTTGTTGTGTATGCCTGCGCATAGCATAGCATAGCATAAGTGGTGCAAATTTTTTTCTTGCCCTGCATAAGTGGTAGGTAGAGGTTCGGATGAGGGGTCGGAAGCTGGGAGGGGGGATGGTGAGAGGTGGGGAAAGGCTGTTTTTTGTTGTTTTCTTCTTTTCTTCATGGGCAAGGGACACGGGCTGCTAGGATAGAGGGTCTGGTTGAAGTGGGTGTCTAAGAGGTAGAATCTGGGTACCAGATGTAGTCGCTTTGGGGGAGATGTCGATGTTGATGTTGAGTGAGAGCTGACTTTGACAAGTTTGGATATGTCCTTGATAATTTAAGAGAGCGGAGCCTGGCGCTTTTTGGATTGTATATCCAGGTCTCTAGGTGGTGTGTCACACTCACATTCTCTGATGGCGTTGCGCTGCGTGCCTCATGTACAATAGATTCGTCTATCGTAGTAATGAAGCCAGCCGCGCACTGTGATAATTGTCCCGTATACTCGTCAAACGTATGCATACATTACCTAGTACTCCCCCCTCATTCCTCAGCCAGAATGCCCTCTCCCTCCCCCATCTCCTCCCCATCCTCCCCTTCTTCCAGCCCCTCGAAAACCACAAACCTCTCACCCTTCGCCTCCGTCCCCTCCTCCACCACATACCCCTCCTGCACCTCACACTCTCTCAAATTACATCCACTACCAAGCACACACCTCTTCCCTAAAATACACCCCTGCACTACGCTCTTCTCCCCCACTACCACCCCATCCATCACCAATGACCCCGTTATGCGCGCTCCGGCTTCGATTACGCAGTTGGAGCCAATTACGGAGGATTTGATGACGACGTGGGTGGCTATAGTGGTGTTGGGTGCTATGAGGGTGGTTGGCGTGTGGATGGTCGTGTGGGGGGAAGGGGTGGATGCGATTTTGACGGTGTGCGAGAGAGGCCCACCACCTTCGGGGGCAGGGGGAAGGGTGGCGAGGTGGAGAGAGGTGTGGAGGAGGAGATGGGGGTTGTCGACTCGACGGATGAGGGGGGAGATGGCCCCGGGGTTGTGGGGGTGGATGTAGGAGAGAAAGGGGGGGATGGTCGGAGAGGCGAGTGGTGTGGTTCTGGTGGAGAGGGAGCTGGTTTGCGTGCTGCTCATGCTGGCGAGATTTATCTTGTCTTCGTCGGTGGTGCTGCTTGTGTAGCTGGCATTTTCATTGGGTTCGGGGGATTCGGACGTTGAGTTGGTGGAGGCGGAAGAAGGATCGAAGATCTCACGCAGATGGAGCTTGGAGGCTAGGCCGTCTTGCCAGGTTGCTTTGGCCCACCAGCCCACTACGTCTTCACTTATACTGTCGAAATGGTCATTGCGCTTGATCATTTCCAGAACCCAGTACGGGAAGAGGTAAATGTGGGCGTCGCGGTGGGTGGTTTGAATTTTTATCTTGCCATGTTTGCGGATTAGACCGTGGCGGATTGGGAAGCCCTTTTTGTCGGCGGTGATATCTCGGAGGGTGTCTGTTGTACTGGAATAGAGGAGTTTGGATATATGGGGTCGCAGTGAGCCTTCTGGTGCAGGTGCAGGGGATTTTTGTAGGGAAGTCGTAATCATGAAGTCTGTTTCTGTGCCTTTGGTGCTGTCTTCACCTCTGGTTTCGAACCATACACCTAACCCGCCTCTTCGACCGCCAGTCTCTCCTCCAAGACCCATCTTCGGTCCTTTGTAATCATCTGAATCTAGGGAGGCGCCTCCGAGACCACCTTGTTGGATCATCCATGCCTCAACGAGAGATTCGCCCGGTAGTTCGCAGACAAGGTCGCATGGCAGCACGATGAAGTCACCGGTAATTGCTGCTTGGACTCTGGGATGGCGGAGGATTTCTGCAGTAGGCGTGTTCTGTGATAGATTTTCTGGTGCGAGGATATCTGGCTTGGGTACTGGAAGAGATGTGAGATGTGGGTTTTGTGCGAGCGCGGTTTCAATTGCTTTGACGGATGAGGGCGGTGTAATGAGTTGTATGTCTTTAGGTCTGATCAGCTTCATAATATTGATTTGGTATCCCCAGGACCAATCGAAAGCAATCACACTTTTGCAGCTACAGAAAAGATCTTTGTTACAGCCGATAGACATAGATGCAATCATATTCCAAGGTCGGACACGCCGCTTTAGTCGGACCTGGATGAACAGCAAAAGCAACTCAGTCCGCGTATGGGAACCTTGCATTATGGACCGGACCAGGAAATGCTATACGAGCAGCTCGGTACTTACTTGTAACTCCCATACGATAGCACCAATCGAGTGGATACCATACCATAGGCCGGTTTGCTATTGGTACTAAGGCTTTGGGAAAGTCCTCGGGATTGGCAGTAAATGTATTCAACGAAACCCCTGGACCACACAGTATAACGGCCTGAAAGCCCGTATAAGGCATGGCCAAGGCATGGGGCATCGTTCAACTCCTCAGTCTAGAATAGAAGAGTTCTAGGTGCCTTTGACAGTGCGTTTTCTCAAATTTATAGCAAATACAGTTGCTCCTGAAATGTAAATGAGATTCCAACAAAATTTTGAGTCACCGTTCAATCACGAGCATCGTCTGGTACTTCAGCAACCAATGGATTGTCAGTCCTCTTGTCTTAATCTTTATAGGTGCTTGGTGTCTTTGGCTGAGCAATAACTGCTGGAGCCTAAAATGCAAGATATTTTGATATTCAGTAGAGACTGCCAAGAGATCGCCCCTGCCGTGCCGCCTTTTAGGACCAATTCCAGCCCCAGGTACGGCGCGCCATTAGTTACAAACCGACATAACCTAAAAACGATTAAAACATAAAAACCGTTGATTCCAAAATTAATAGCTAAAATACGTAACTACCTACTATAAGATGGTATATATAATATATAGGTTATTATTTAGTAAAGAGAAGTACCTTCTTATAATAACTATAGCTGTAATTTAGAATTCTATCGACTACTAAAACCTGCGGCCAGTTTCGCGTTTAGTTTAGGGCTATATTAGGCGGTGCCCTAATAAGTACTCTAAGGAGGGCCCTCTAAGCACCCCTAAAGTTACACCCCCGGAGCACCCCCCTAGAGCACCCCTAGAGCACCACCCCTAGAGTACCCCCCGGAGTACCCCCCAGAGCACCACCCCCAGAGCACCCCCAGAGCAACCCCTAACGGACCCCTGGAGGGTGCTGAGGGGTACTTCGGGTGCTCCCTTAGAGGTGCTCTGGGTGGCTGCTCTGGGGGGTACTCTAGGGGCTGCTCCAGGGGTGGTGCTCTAGGGGCTGCTCCGGGGGTGGTACTCTGGGGTCGTGCTTAGAGTGAAATTACTACCACCTAAGCTACTATATAAACAATAGATAAAATATTATATCTAGGGTTTAGAATTAGTACTTCTATTTACTAGGTAATAGCCTATAAATTATATATACCATCTTATAGTAGGTGGTTGCGTAGTTTAACTGTTGGTTTTGGAATCAACGGTTTTTACGTTTTAACGGTTTTTAGGTTATGTCGGTTTGTAACTAATGGCGCGCCGTACCAGGGAAACCAGCTTCGTCAAAACAAACACCCAGCATCTCGATTTCGCGTTCGCATGGCCACTTCGTGGCCTTATATGATATCGTTTCCTTCTATGATTCATCACGATCATGTCTTATTCCTATGAACGCCGGCGGCGCCAAACCTATGGCGCTTCATCATCAAGAACCGCCTGGGGTTACTGGGTTCCGTTAGCTGTGACCCTGACAGTCGCGACAGCTGGACTTGTTGCTTGGGTGTGGAGCGAGAGAAAAGATGATGAAGATGAAGACCTCCCGCCGGGTCCACCGCCGCCTGGCTATGGCAATGCGCCTCCCCCTCAGCCTGGCTATGGCCCGCCGCCTCAGGATTATGCTGCCCCTCCACCAGGGTCTCAGGGCCCTCCAGGGTTTGACGGACCTCCGGGACAGCCACCATACGTTCCAGGGCAACCACCTTATGCACCTGCCCCAGATGGGAGAGGCGCTGAGGATGAAAGTATTGTCGCTCGGATGTCAGGTGCACTGAGACGGACTCCAAGCCCACAGCAAATCTTCGATGGTGCTAGTCGACGTGTCGTTGCAGGTGTGACTGCTGCTGGAGCTGTTGTAGGGGGCGCCTTATCATCCATTAGGGAAGAAGATAAAACAGGCTATGAAGACCACTCAAGATGGTCAGAAGAAGCAGACTCGCAGACTGGTGGTGTGCCGCCCAGAAAAGGTCCTGAAATGATAGATCTGGAAAGCTCAAGCGCTGCGACTGTCCGGCAAGCTGTTTCTTCTGGAGCTAAGACGGGAGGCAAAAGGAAAACGGTTGCAATTGTGGTGTCTGCTGAGACAGACTACGAGCATGCCGAGGATGCTGATTATCACCAAGAGCATGCTGTGAGTAATAGATAGACTACAATTTTCAAATAATTTCTAATTGATTTTTAGTCAATTTTATCACATCTACCGGAGCATATAGACACCGGATCTCGCGTCTTCGTACTCATCTACGCTCCTGATCTTAAACAACATCCTCTTGCTGGCTCGCCATCTGGGCAAGGGCCTATGTCAATCGCTTCCTCATACTCGAACATTGGCCATGAGGATGCGCAAAGTCAAGGTGAGAAATCGCCTGATCCGGAGTTGTCGCCTGCTAGGTCGAAGATGTTCGACACGCTCTACACACAAGCCGAGGGACTAGTCGAAAGCAAAACCATGATCATGCCATTCACTACTCCTACAGGCTACATCCATCTTCTTCGACACCTTGGCCCCGAGACTGTCTATCTTCAGCAGACACTCTCTGGAGAGCGTGGGGATGGTGTCGATCAGATCAAGGGCTGGGTTGGGCAAGTTGTACTCGTTGTGGGTGACGAGAGTGGCCATGGCGGACTCGTCGATAGTGAGGACGAGCGTGGTGAAGAAGCGAAAGAGAAGTGGTGGCAGGATGACCCAAGGATCGGCCTTGGCAAAGGTGTAGAAGTAGTGGAAAGTCTTCGTGTAGGAGAAGATTGGAAACGACGCATCTCAGGACATGACTGAATGATAAATCGGAAGGGCATTTATATTGTTTGATATTTGGGCAAATGATGGGCAGTAACTTTGCTACCGTCGTTGTATTTGACTGATCACGTACTTCCAAAGCCAAAATCTCCGAGTTTAAGTCACCACCATACCGTTTGATGTATAGTAGTAAGCAGCTGCTATGGCCAGTTGATATCTACAAACGTTGGACTTGTATTTTATCATCGTCAAAGTCGAGAGTCTGTTAGAAGTTGCTCACTTTATCGTCAACCGCGCATTGTTCCGAAAGGAGCGCTAGCGTTGCTGGTAATCCAGGTCCCGTGAACTGCAGTACTGCCTCACTCTTCGTCACACTTGCCTATCGCTCATTAACACATGGAATATTGCTTTACATAACCAGCACCCAGGTCTGGCGATTCCTATCATTTTGCAGTCTTTAGCAAGTCTTTCGGCAGCTTGTCTCTCAGCTCGTCACTCACGGTATTGCGCACAAATCCCCGCCTTCCAATGTGCGGTCCTTGTACGCCAGCTCAACCAAATTGGGCACCCAGGTAGCCATTGGAGGGCCTTACAACTTTCTCCTGCGCTCTGCAGCCGTAGTCATTACCGGATTGGCAAGTAGTATGGCTACCGCTGTTGCGACAAAGCCTTCGGCTCCCCACCAGCAGAAAATGAAGCGTCCGCCTCTGCCCAATGTCCAGACCAACGGCGTACAATCTTCTCAGCCTTCTCGATCACCGTCAGCAAGTTCCAAGAGGCCTCCGTCTGGGTTTAGACATCCATCTGCGAACCCCACAAACGGCGTGAATGGTGACGAGAACGGGCTGGGTTCTCGTTTGGGCAATAGACGAAGAGACTCCCAGAAGCCGGGTGACCCACAGCTGCGCACTCGCAACGGCAAGGCCGGTCTAGATGGGGGAGGAAGAGCTGTCAAGAGAATGACGGAGCCATATGGTATTGCAATCTGCCCTGCTAGCTCATATTGATACTGATTGAATGGGTCGCAGCGAAAACCCCTCCATATATCTTGAAGAAATACCGCAATAAGCCGCCTTCTTTGATCATCCATCTCCACCTCACCCACTTTCGCTTCGACCAGCAAGAAGGCAGTTTTTCGTATAATTCGCCCATGAAGTTCATTCTCGAACACCTAAAGTTACAAACAATACCACACGATATGCTTGAGGAGTTACGGAACTCCGAGGTAAAATTTTACGAGGGTTGTCTGATTGTCCAGGTCCAGGACCATAGGACAGCTTCGGGCACTTTATCTTCCACCACTACTCATAGCTCCAAGACTGAGAAGAACGTACCATTTTCCATTCACAATTACAACGAACACCTCACACCTTCGCCCTATGTCCCTTATCCGCAGAAAGAAGATGCTTTCGCTGAGAATGCTGCGAACAAAAACAATCCTCAGACAAAGTCAAACTCAGTGCCCGGGGCTAAAGACAAGCAACCAGAAAAGGGGCCTAAGATTTTCACAGTCGTCTTGTTCCCCACACCTCTGTCGCTGCAAGAAGAAGTCTACATTCAAGCAAACACTCCAATAGACTCGCGAAACAACCGCAAGCAATCGTCTACCGTCCCTCGCACGCCAGCTTCTGCAACAATACCACCAACTCCTTTGTCCGCTGTTCCACCAACGCCGTCTGCCAGCGGACCTCCTCCACAGAAGAAGCTTAAAATGAGCATCAGCGGATCAGATATTCATGCTTTCGAAAGTAAAGCAATCACAACCACAGCGCCTCCGCTTTTCTTAGAGCCAATTGACAACATTGACGATGCACATAGAATCATGCAAAGTCTGACTGATCCGCTGCACAAAGAGCCCAATCCCACTCCGAAGGCTCGGAAACGCACCCAGACAGAATTGGCAGCCGATGAGGCTATCGCTGATCGAGAACAGAAATTCATGCTAATAATGGATGAAAGACGTAGTGCGTCCGGAGCAGCTGGCGTAAAGGCTGGAGCAGCTGACGGGGAGGGGGGCACTGCAACCTTCGAGCCTAGATTTGAGAGCTTCCAGGCCATCAAGAATATCAAGGCTGAGCATAAAGAACGAGCGGAGCGTGAATTAGTCGAGAAGAGAGCCGCGGAAGCGGCAGCTGCAGCAAACAAACTGAGAATGGAGCAACAAGAACGGCTCAATAGGCAGGAGACCGAGCAGCGAGCTTTGCAGGTGGCTCGGGAGCAACAGGCCCAGCGTAATATGCAGCAACAGGCACAAATGCGAGATGCTCAGCGACAGCAAGCGTTGGCAGCGGGTCAGAATCAACTCGCCCACGGTCATCCAATGTCCAATGGAGTATCACAAGCCCAAAATTCGTCGCCAATTGTTCGCAATATGACGCCTAATACGAACTCTTCTCCCCTGGTCAACAACATACCTATGAGCAGCCACGTTACAAGCAGCCCAGTGCGTCCAACTTCTGCAGCGCAGCACGGACATCCCGGTGGTGTTGCCATGGTTCAGCAGCGAAGCCGACAGCGAGCACCCAGTCGCACAAGCACGCCGCAGCTCAATGGCACGCCATCCATGCAGCACGCAACTCCTCGCATGCCTCAAGGAAGTCCGCCAATGGTCAGTAATCCCATGATGAACCATAATGCTATAGCTTCTCAGCATCTCAATGGGCCGCCACCTGCACTGTCGCAACAACAGACCATGGAAATAATGGCCCGACAGAACCAGCAACGGGCATACGCCGCTCATCTGCAACAACAGCAAAGGATGCAGAACGGCTCACCGAACCCACAGATGTCTCCAGATCGCAATCCTGCCCACATGAACCTCCAACACCAAGCTGCTTTGAATCAGCAACGCCAACAACAGGCAGAATACCATGCAAGAGTATCACAGGCCACTTTGGCCAATATGCAAAACGGCGCCTCGCCATTACCGCACCATCTTGGACAGCCAGGTCATCCCCAGCAGAACCCGCAAGCGCAGTTCAATTTTTCACAATTGCCTCCTGCGCACTTACAATTGATCCAACGGAAAAGACAGGAGGTTATCAACCAGCTCATGAGTCAGTGTCTCCAAAAATACGCCGGAAATCCGCAGCTCATCACCCAAGCCGAGAAAATGGCCATACAGCAGCGCGCAGTCCAAGCGAGCCAGGAGTACTACCGTAGTAAGATGGTCGCGGATGCCCAGAAGCGGCAGCAACAAATGGCGCAGCTGCAGATGCAGCAACAACAAGGCATGAATGGGATGAATGGGCCGGCTATGAATGGTATGGGCGGTCATGGTATGACTGAAGAGCAGATGAGAATTGCTATGAGACAATTTTCTCAGATGCCGCATGTTGGTGGTGGAGGTGTGCAGAATGTCAATGGTGGGCAGCATAATCCGCATCTGAATGGGGTTGGAATGGGAGGGACGCAGTAGGTGGGAAGGCGGGTGGTCGGAGATGAGTGGCGTTAAAAAGATGTGGACATTTGATCGGTGTTGGGGGTTTGGATAATGATAATGCGGTTTATGGGGGTTCATGGCTGGTTGCATTGCAGATCATGGTGGTGGCTGGTTATCCCGCTGGGAGGCATGCGTGGGGAGGCATGCGTGGCGTTCTCAATCTTGAAGGTTTTAATACCAGGGGGGACAAAGTTTGGTGTATTGGTATCTTGATCTATTTCTATGTGGGCGCCGTTTTCTGGGCGCGTGGGGGGTGGGGTTTGGATCCATGTATACCATTGCAGCCTGGAGTTGGCTGCTTAGGACGTTTCGGATGGTCATGTTGGAGTACTTCATGCTCTTGTTATGTATCATCATTTGTGGATAAATTTTTAAGGCCAATGAAATGTTATTAGCCCTTGAACGATATGTGAGTGCTGTATTTACATATTGGTATTGTGATGCAATGTATATTATACATTCTCAAACGTACGTACAGCTCAACATTATACATACATTCCCCCCTCTACCCCTCCACCCTCTCATCCAATAATCCCCTTCCCCTCAACTCATCCACCAACGCCCACCACTGCCCTTTCCCCCTCCACCCCCCAACCCCATGTCTCAACAACCCCCCCTCCCTCTCCACGTCCGCCACCAATTCCCGACAAAGCTCCCACTCCCCCATCTCCGCCATCTTCCTCAGCAGCACCTGCAACGCCACATACCCGGGCGTCTTCCCCCTTTTCGGTATTTCCCGCAGTATTTTCAACGCTTTTTCGATTTCGCCAAGAGAGGCGTAGCCTTCGATTAGGCGGTCGTAGAAAACCGTGTCGGGGAGGTGGGTGGTGGAACGAGAGGAGTGGATGGATGTGAGGAGGGAATTGATGGCGGCGAGGTCCGGGGGGTCGAGGCTGAAGTAGTGGGTTATCAGGATGGTGTAGAGGTGGGGGGAAGGGGGGATGTGGCGGGCGGACATGTGGTTGAGGATTAATTTGGCGAGGGGGATGTTGATGGTGCGGGTAGTTTGGGTGGTGGAGGTTGGTTTGCCAATAAGGCCGTTGAGGAGGGTGGTGTAAGTTTGGGGGGTGAGGTTTAGGTTTTGAGTTTCCATCTCTGTGAGAATGGTGGTTATGGAAGATTCTTGGTCTTCAGGGGCAAGATGGTGGTAGGGGGAATCGGGATTAGAGATTAGACCATTGAGGAGGATGGTGTAGGTTACTATGTCGGGGATGCAGTCATGGGTTCCCATGAGCTGGAGGTGTGATTGGATTTGGTCTTGTGTGCCGATGCGCACCAGGGGGCGGAGGAGGATGTTGAAGGTGGAGGTTTCGAGTCGGAGGCCTTGTGATATTGCCCAGCGGATGATGGTCTGGGTGAGATCGTATTTTTCCTTGTCGACGAGACCGGAGAGCGCGGCGTTGACGGGATGGACGCGAATATCCCCTTTGATGTCAGTTTTCTGGAATATCTCGTCGCTGCTCATGCTTGCTAATCCTCCAGCTGGAGGTTTTTTCTTCCAAGATCTTCCAAGTTGCTCCAGAGCTGCGAAGCCGTCTTCAATTCTGTTACATTTGATGAGCCCGTATATATAAGTCGTCCACGTAAAGATGTCTGGCTCTAGTCCTGATCGCCACATGTTTGCCCAAATTTGCTGCATTGATTGACTGTCGTTCACTGGATAACAGCCGAGAAGCATTGCATTCCAATGCATCTGAGAGGGTGTGCGTCCCATGTTGACCATAACGTTCCAAACCTCAATCGCATGATTAGAACGACGGAGAGCCCAGAAGATGCGAAGGAAGCGGGTAAATATTAGGTCAGTCGAGTCCTGATCTCCATACCCGTGCGTCTTTAGATAATTCTGGAAGCTCTGCCAGTACTCGAAAGCTTCTTCTGGGTTTGACCGTTTGAACACAGCTCCAATATCCGCCAACCGCGACGAGGTGGCTTTCTTACTCCAGTCAAGCGTCTTGCCATTCGCTGACTTTTTTCTGCCCATCCGGGTGAATGGCTGCATCCCCGACCCCGTTAGTGATGAGCCCCAGCTCGATAACGCCTCCTCTATGATACTCAAAGGTACGCCGGCTTCGGCTAGAGACCGCTTAGCAATTTGTGGATCTAGTCTACACCCTTGTTTTAGAGTTCTAAAGAAGCGGATTAGATAAGGTACTCCATCGTGACTCTCTGACTCCAAACAATCAAGAGTCAGGACTGCTGCTGCTGGCATCTGGCGAACCTGAATTCTTTGCGGGTGTTTGGGGATGAGGCGCAGGAATTGGCTACTCATTTCTTTTGGAAGGGGAGTTTGAGATTCGATGGCACCGCTGGAAGGTGCTGTCACATCAACTTGAACAGAAACCTTGGCAGGCACGGCGTCATATCTTTGCATGAATAGATTCCATACCAGAAGGATCTCATCTAGCAAAGTCTTGATCGCTGCCGACGGGTCTATCTCTGGTGACGCTTCTTCCTCGGTTTGTTCATTCTTCTTTTGGTATTTGAGTCGTAAGGCTTGGGCAAGTTGAGACCACAACACTTCATGCCACCAATATCGCATTACTCCATGCTTCTGATATACCTTTATCACGTCTGCCGGTGTTGTAGTCACACCTCGTATAGTAATTCGCTGCTTCGAACATACGCCCAGAAGAATGTCGCGGAAAAGGGGAAGAGTATTGGAGGAATGGTCATCCCCACGCTGGGACTCTGTGGACAGTCTCCATACATTTTGCCCAAGTAGCTCTTCGCAGGAGGTCCAGACATTCTCAAGAGCAGTTGTGCCTTGCTGTAATTCAGCGTGGAGTGCTTGAAGACGATGATCAATTGATTTTGCGTATGTTGCAGGCTCGAGTGATTGCTCTCTGGGCAATCTGGGATAGCGAGAGTCTTCTGGTGCTTTGCCTGGAGCGGGAGCAAGCTCGGAACTTTGATCCACGGGCAATCTAGAATATCGAGATATCTCTGGCGTCTGAATGCGCGCGCGAGTGGATGAGAAGAGGGTTTCAAGTACTTTGTCCACACCAGAAGGCCGTCGTTGTTCCTGGTACTGCTTTGCGAAGGAGAGACGCTTCTTCCGCAATGGCCTTTTATATTTTAGATCGTCGTCTCCCGCAGCCACGGGTTTTGAAGCCACCTGCTCGAGGTCTTCATTATTGCTCACAGGCTTGCCCAGGGATACGAAGCTCGACTTCCGGAGCTGACCTCGGAGTTGGAGGAGCTGTCGGGAGCATCGCGGCATATGTAGGGCGTGCTCATCAAGTAACCCGCTGACAATGGAGCCGAGAGGCCTAGAGTTGGTCAATCAAAAAAGCAAGTATGGTAGCATCGGCGGAGCGCTTGAGGCGTCCTGTTGGCGTCGATTTTAATCTCCGCCTTAGCACCGTCTCAACAAACAAATGGGTGTAACCAGTCTGCAACTCTACTATCAGGAGTGCCCGGATTATGCGCAGCTATGTTTGTATATACTATGAAAAACTACGGAGCATAGTAGTGGACGGGCATATTTCTTTCCACACTCTCGACATCTGTGATGTGGTGTCAGTAGTTCTGCCATAATGACAACCCTAGTCCCTCGTCCGCCATACACACAAGATGAGTTGGCTCGTCTTTATCCAAACACTTTAAAGCTCCAGCTTGTGCAGGTTGTATGTTAGGTCTTCCATTATCAGCCTTTGCCCATTAGAGTCGGCATATGTCTGTATCATGCAAAGAATCTGTGGTTATTAACAATACGATATCACAGCTCCTTCGGCATGGTAATCCGACTAATCATTTACAAAAAGTGATATGTCTCTGAATCAAGTGTCTCAGGCGAACGGAGTCCTGTATCGGCAAGATTTCAAAACGTAAGCTGCCAAGATCACTTATATCAACGCATACTACTCGCCCCTTTACCAGTTGTTAACGTGTGACCCAGGCAGGTCTCTCTCCGTGTACGTGCTCGCCTTTGCGCTGCCTTCACTGCTGGATAGCTGAAGCTCTGAACAGATTGGCCGTACTGTAATGCCGCGAAAAGATTGGCAAGCGTTGCGATGACGAAGACAGATTGGTCTTCGTGGGACCAACTTCAATGGCGCCGACGCTTGGAAACTTTCGGCGACAAGGATGCATCAGTCTTGGCCTCGGGTCCTAATGGTGAGATAGATGCGGTCTGGTAAGGCCCATGGCTCCATAGTAAAGACAACCCTTTGCTGAAGGCCCTGTCAGTAATCTGGGGGAATTGACTGACAAAGGCCGGGAAACCACACTGGCACTTGGGGAACGTCTTCGTCATCTCTATGTCGATCAGCTCCAATTTATGCCAGCCATTATTGGAGATGCAGATATGATATACCTGAGAGCGACTCCTATGCCCCGGGCACTCGAAAGCCTCCAGCAAAGCTTTTGGGGTATGTACCCTCTGTCGGCAAGAACGGCAGCTTTCCCACACCCTACTATAATCACGAGAACATTTCAGGAAGAGACGCTTTATCCCAATGAATCCAACTGCCAAAGGTTCAGTCAGCTTAGCAAAGCTTTCGGTCAACGTGCCGCAGATCGATGTATTGTTCTTCCATGGAGCTTTCTAACAAGAGCACACTGATGGATCGTAGGGAATGAAACCGAAGAGATGGAGTATCTTAACTCGCTCATTCAGAGATGGATGCCCAATGAGTCCAAAGTCAAGGTTGATTCACATCCACGACTCTCCGGAATAATGGACACAATCAACTCGACCTTGGCGCATGGACCTAAAACTCGACTACCTTCAGCTTTCTATGATAGCAGAGGACGAGGAATCATTGAAAACATCGGTGTCGAGGAATGGTTCGCCGGCTTCCAGGAAAGTAATGAGTATCGGACAGTTGGGATCGGTGGGCTCGCAGGGGACATTGTAGCTCGCATGGTGGGTAGCGTCGAAAAAAGTGGGAATGACGGTCTCCTTGAGGTTGGAGGTGAGGGTGGTTCTTTGGGTGCTGGCAGAGGTGGGGAGAAGGACATTAAATTCGGACTGAGCGGGTGTCATGATACGACTCTTGCAGCAATACTGGCCAGTCTCGGTTGTTTTCAAGGGGAGAAATGGCCGCCTTATACCAGTCACATTGCTTTCGAATTGTTTAGGGAAGCAAACGCTGGCAGAAAGTTCGTGAACGGCGATAGGCTTGACGAGGCAGTCACCGCGCGCGGGGCTCACAAGCAAAACCAAAGTCGGCTCAGCGCATTCTTTAGCTCTTCTAGTCCAGTGAAACTGGCTACGGAAGGTATCTCGAGAAAACCCGTGAACGAGCTCAACGCTACGGAATTGGAAAAGTTAAAGGGCCACTATGTCCGCGTACGATACAATGATCAACCGCTGATCATGCCAGGCTGCAGGTTTCCCGGCAAGCATCTTGACGGCGATGAGAGCTTTTGCACGCTGGTAAGCATTGTTGCGAACAACATCTTGGCACCCGTTAACATCCACTCGTTACTATCGTTTAGGAAGCTTTCAAAGCCATTGTTGATAAATTCACCCCACATAATTGGAAGAAGGCATGCATTGCGAATATAGACGAGCCAGCGTTTCCGGTAGAGGTCGAAAGAGCAGGCTTCTAGCCTTATGGGATAACAGAGATCGAAGCTAGACATAGAAGTTGACGTAGACTCATGGATGCTTGCGTATCATCTTGATTATCCGGCCACGAATATTGATATCTTGTTCATCGGACTACTTAAGAACCTCACTCCGTAAGGTACATATGCGAATTCGCAGGGGGAGCATTGCGCTAACGGCTAAACTTCGGGAGAATATTCGTCTGTTTACATCCTTTGTTGATCAAGCTTGACTATCAAACGCTCAAATTGTTGAGCGGACACCGGTAAAATGCCTCTCAAAGGGTCGGTATCTTGTATGCTAGAGTATCATCTCTCATCGGCGCTTGCTAATTGATTTTCCAGCTCAGCATTCACCACCTTCGATTGACGGCGCGTTCATCGCGACTCTCCAGCAATCCTCCTTGGCCATCTCTTCATATACTGGCGAGAGTATCCGAACGATTCCTCTTCCGCCAGAATTCGTTGCCAAATGCCGATTTATTCGATGGTCACGTTCGGGCGACATACCGGGAGAAGTATTTCATCAGCCAGGCGATGACGAGAAGCAAAGGCCATGCAATCGGATACTGCTTGCCGACGATGATACAGTCCGCTTGCATGATGTCTATGATCCCATCTGGTCTGCTTTAATAGAAAGAGCAGGCAGCAATCTAGGAAGGATTGCGGATGTTGCCTTTGGATACAATCCGAATGAATTCTTGGTCTTTTCGGATTTTGGGGTGAAGCTTACAATATGGTCACTGACTACAAGTCGCGGCGTCGAGATCAGAGATCCAAAATATACGGTGCATTGCTACAGCTATAGGCCGCGAACAGGTCATATGGCTATCTTGACTCGGGCAGCAACACAAGACATCCTTATGCTCCTGAGCCCTTCGAAGCATGAGCTCATTACAAGTGTCGAGCTGCCTACCGTGGATGCACAGGAAATTTCATGGAGTCCGGATGGCTGCTGGCTTGCAATTCGCGATGCCGCTAGCAGCGGCCATAAAGTGTTGATATACACTGCGCACGGACAGCTCTTCAAGATCCACTCGGGCGTGGTGGATGATGATACGATCGGCTTGGGCCTTAAAAGTATGGCATGGAACCCTTCAAATGGGGCTTTACTGCTCGGGGACTATAATGAAAATGTCACAATACTCTCTAAAAATAGTGTGAATATCACGGGGCAAAATAAATTCTATTCAGTACTAACATCAAGTAGTTCTTCCCCCTCGTAACATTGCATCACCCCGTCACGATCCAACTTGCAGGTGTCAACATATGGCAGGAGCAGCTTAACGCCGCAAAGGAACGCAGCTACGTCCTTGCTCCGCAACCCGCGAGTCCACCAACTTCTATCTCGCTTGCGAAAACGAACAACCCGGCCCACGGAACCTCTATGCTAGCTGTGAATACCCAGGGGACCTTGTTGGCAATAAAGGATGATTCCTTCCCTACCACTATCTGGATTTGGTCTTTGTGTTCAGGCAAGATAGTCGCCGTCCTCATACACCACTCCCCTATAAAACGCGTTATATGGCACTTTCAACAGCATGACTTATTGCTCATGCAATGTGCTATCCCAGAACCCGCAATCCATCTCTGGAAAGCCGATTGGGACGCTCCCCAAGTTGTCAAGCTGCCACTTGATAGAATAGGCGGTAGATTGGAAGCAAACTGGCTTCAAAGTTGTAATACTGACTCCTATGGCCTGATGATAAGCTCAGCTCATCAATACTTTACCGCTCAGATTTCCAAAAACGCTGACTTGATATCAGCTGTTGGCGAATTTGACCAAGGATTCAAGCCTGTGGGCACAGGGGCAGAGGCTATGTTCGATGAAGGTAATTCGCTGGATCTATCGCCTATCAAAATCGCTCATGATGAGACGATGGAAGGGTATGGCGGCTATGATGATGGTAACGAGCATTCTGCCTCAAGTTTTGCAATGGGTAACGAGATGGTCAATGACACGTTTCACTACCGTAGGCATGTGAAGGCTCGTGGTTGAAGTCTATTGTACAATAACATGGAGTTTAAGGAAAGGTCTGAGTGCCTGATGATACCCAAGGAAAATACTACGGCTTTGGAAATCGTTAATCAGCTCCATATTCTAACCTAGAATCAAGAGACGGTCGGAAAGCACCAAATATTGACCATCTTGACGCGATACAGATGAATACCTACGGTCTTCGTTGTGTCAACAACTTTTTCCAGATCATGTCAAAGTCTGGTTCCTGAACGACCGCTTGCATTACACACGCGCACCACTCACCAACGGCAAGATCCTGCTCGCTTTTCCGCCACCGGAGCGATCTCTAGATAATCGACTGAGGGACGCTGTACATGTTCGTCAACAAGTTGTCAGCCTCCTGGAGGATCTCTGTAGAAATCTACGTGAAGGTGGGCTTTCCATGTACATGGATAATTATTATAATCTTATCATAAATATTATAACTTTATAGGTTAATAATATCCTATGATAATAATAAGAACATAATTATAGAGTAAGATTATAGGACTAGTTCTTAAAGACTTATATTAACATAAACTAGGTTACTGATAACTAAGGTATGAAAAGCTTGCCTCCTTACTGCATCCTACGCTGATATGTTACCTAAGTAGGAATATGGGTCCGGACAATGTGTAGACGGACCCGAGGACTTTGCCTCATGGATTCGGGCAAATTTACGCGAGACGGACTGCGTCACCAGGCGTTGCATTGACAGACACAAGGCTTTGCATCGAAAGAAGCGGCGACATCTCACCGTGACAATTTGACAAATCACCAATCGGAGAAGATCGGCCGCGAGCATAGCTAACCGATAGGCTCCACATATTCAATGCAGTCAGTTATCGCCAAGCCAAACATACTGATACTCCGCCCATCACTAGGTTCGTGGCCTGCAAGACGAGAAACTGTGGACAAGTGCCAAGGTTTGAAACAAATCTGCTTAGTGTAATTTCTAACACTTATTGTAGTTTTCTGTACGGTGTTTCTGTGTAAATTGTATCACGAAGCGTTCGTAATAGACTGGGTTGAAACCGGCCCCTTGCGCAGCATAGCTAGAGCCTTACTGAACGTTATCCATTCTTCTTCAGTACCACAGTCGAACCAATAGCATGGCCCCCCCTCTTTTAGAAGCGTTCACTCCATTTGAATGCCTCCGCTTGCTTTTTGAGGCGAATGTGCAGAATGATAACAACTCGAGACAGGCCGAGTGGATGCATGCGCTGGGACATAGGGATCCAACCTATCCGTTCAAAAGAAATGAAATCATAGAAGCTTCAGAACTTCACATCAGGATCCGCGCAACTTTCATGACTCTTACGGGGACGGCCGCGCTGGATGATGCACAAGTACTGGAGATTTTTGAAATGGAAGGGGATAATCTCCGATCATTATTTGCTCCGGGCGAGCAGAAAGTCTATCTGCTTCATCGGCTCCTTGATCTGAAGGCTCTGAAGCACGATAACAAAACTTTGTCCAATGAGTGAATTATTCAGAAGCTGGAACCCTTGCTTCGCTTTCTTCTCGTGATCATGCCTGACTCTCTGACACAGTGGAATTCTGAAGGGCAGGCCCCTCTATACATCGCGATAGGGGACGAGGATGTCGGGCCTCTCATACGAATTCTGTGTGGAGACGGAGAAAACAAATACCCTTGGTCTGAAAGAGCAATTCAGTCACTTGCAATGACAGGGCGCAGCGGTCCATTCACAGTAGACTACAGGGATCCTCTTCGTCCGCGGACCAATGCTTTGCACAAAGCCATCGATGCAGAAGTCGAGCTTGATGAGAGCATTGTAGGATCGGAGATACTGAGGCCATATCTCAGGTTGCGAGATTACGAGGGTTTGACATGTTTACACAGGGCTGTCACACCGCCTGAGACGGCCAAGAAACGAGGATGGGCGGAAATGCTCGTCAAGATTGATCATACTGTGCTGGAAGCACGGAATGATCGCGGGTTGACGCCGTTACAATACCTCATTGACCTAAGCCCTGAGGAAGATAGTAAAGCACAGGGGGATAGGATATCACAGAATGATACCAAAAAGCATATTGATACCGAAGAGCGGATGGATGCCGAACAGGAAATCGATAAGAAGCTAGAGAAGAAATTCGAGCGGGATACGGATGTTGAGCAGGACAGAAGCTTGGGCAAGCGCAGAATTGAAGCTCATGGTTCAAACATTCCGAACGTACGGGAGGCAGATGCAGATGCAGATGATCAACGAAGCATGGTAACATGGTTGAAGCTGTGCTGCCTAACTGGGAATTTCACTAACGCCACGGCAAGAACAATTATGTACAAGCCGGACAAGAGTTTGTTCATCCAAAGATAGCAGACCCACAATTGGAAAGGGTACGATGCTAACATAGCTTCAGTGCTTCAGATCGACTTTAGCGGCCTCGAAAAAGGCGATGTCGTGTCAATTGAGTCACTCTCAAATTCCAACAAACACTACAAGCTCGACAGAACCTTGCTCAGGATGGTTTTCATTCCGCAGGTCACGGCCAAGTGGGATAGACACAGTAAGGAAGTACAGGAGGAAGTCAAGAGCTGGAACTGTGTAGGTAGAGTGGATTACTACTTGATTTTTCATTGGTTGAAGAAGGTAATTGGTGTCAAACAAGTCCTGAACGTGATTGTTGAGGACCTAGCTGGTAAACCGCACTCCGATGCAGCTATTAATCACTGCCTTGAAGATCTTAGCGTTCACACCTGGAACTGGAAGAAAATGGACATCTCAAGTGCCGTAATTGAGAAGGCTGCAGCAACCGCCAAAGAGATTTATCTTTATTGCAGTGGCAACAACGCTGTGCTGCGAGGTTGGTCAGACAGCAATGGTCTAGTCAAATTGAGTAAGGTGAGGCAACCAGAGATATATTCCAGTATGATGCGAATATGACTGATATTTGTAGCTTGAAAAGGTTCATCTTGAGATCAACCAGGTACACCATGACACCCAAACCCGCCATTCTAAACGCTGTTTGGACGATATGATCTGCTGATGATCTATGCTCCTTTAGGGTCTGGAGTCTTTTGATACCGTTAAAGACCGTTACGTCAAGGACTTTGAAAACGCTCTCAAGAAACGGTTCCTTGACACCTATCAACGAACTATCGAAGTCAAGCACAAAGTCAACGAACATATGCCTGAGAAGCCGGACGAGAAGTCTAGAGTAGCGAAGCCCAAAGAACGAGGAGAAGAAGGCTATGAAGAGCAAGTCAACTTTCCGCTCGTTCTTATCGTTTGCCGCATGTTTCTTACCTATGTCAGTTCTGTAGGCAAGAGTGGCTCAAATGTATGGACGAATTTGCCGATTTTGTCGACCTGACGGATGCATTGAAGAAGGATGCGACGCCTGTCAAGGTTGCAATAATCGACGATGGTGTGAAGTCGAGCTACGATAACTTGGATAACAACATTGACGACGGTGAGTCCTGGGCGCGTTCTGATCCGCAACAGCCACACTCGCCGTACTTCACATCAGTGAAGGGACACGGCACGGTCATGGCCTACCTTATTCGGCGAGTGTGCCCGCAAGTGAGGCTGTACGTGTTGAAGCTGGACCCCACGATTGTAGGAGGTTATGCAACTTTCTCGATGGAGTCAGCCACACAGGTATTAAATCATTCATGTTTAATTCGGAATACGCTGATCTGACATATTTCTAGGCGATCCAATGGGCTGGAAGTAAAGAGGTGGATATCATCTCCATGAGCTGGAGCATCGATCCAATCCCCGAGAAAGATGGTCAAAAGGACCCGAAAGTAGAAGCACTGAGACTGGCAATCCAGAACGCCAAAGCACTTCTCTTCTGTGCCTGGCCCGACAAAGGAGCGGGGTTCGTAAAGAAGACGTACCCTTTGGCTTTTGCGAATGGCCGCATTTTCTCCATTGGAGCGGCCACACGAGACGGCAACCCTGCGCCGAAGGTGGGCGACGGCAAGCCGGATTTCTTTTTACCCGGTGTTGAGTTGGGCATTCCTGTCCAAACCAAGACAAACGAAAGGCTGGGCGAGAGACCACCCGAGACGTACGTCACGTACAGTGGCAGTTCGTTGTCGTGCGCACTCGCTGCTGGCTTGGCGGCCATGATTCTTCACTGCGTCCGCAAAGTCGACTGCAGGCACGCTCAGTCTCTTATGAGATATGATGGAATGAAAAAAGCGTTTGAAAGCATAGATATGAGCCAGCACAGATGGCTAGCAGTTGACTCCTTCTTCAGGCACCAACTAATAACACAGGCCTCAGGCACGGAAAGACAGCGTATACTCACTACGATTGCAAAATCATTTTTTAGCAGGATGGACCTGGAATATAGAGTGTAAAATTGGAAGCAAACAGTGACTCTAATCCTGGACTTTACCTTGCGCTCCCCAATGAAGTATTGCCGGTGCCTTCAAACTGCCCACTAACCATTATTTGGAGCTACTTGTAATATTCCCGAGCAGGAACAGGGACTCAAGCTGCTTGGTTTAGAGGCCATCACGTGGCTAGCATGACCCAGATGTAGTTCAGGTAGTATGGGGGCCTATCCCATGATTACCGTCCTCACACTCCTCGTCAAGAGTTGCGCTTAAGCCCCGGAGCTATTCTGCCCGAAAGGGCAGGCTTACTTTGCTTGCATGATGAGTCCGAGATATGAAAGATAGAGCCTTAAAGCTGACACTAGTTGGATCAGAGACAACGTGGCGTCTGCACGGACCCTCATTCGAAGACCAGGCGGCGTGAGTAGCATATCCTCTGTTCCGAAGTGGAGCCCTGCATCGCAGAGTGGGGCTGACAATGCCCAACCGTGCCCCCCAGTCATTCTCGCTCGAGTCCTCAACTCTCGAGTGTCGAGTCCATCTGGTCGAAGAAGCCAGTGACAAGAATCATCTGCTCAGTGGGAATAAGCATCACTGTAATGCTCAAATAATCATGTCAGAAGAACTATCTCGCTTCGTCGTCGTGCTCGAAGAAGACGTCGGTGGACATGCCGAACTCAAGTACGACGTCAAGGCCACAACTATGCAAGAGCAGCAGAAAACGCTGATCGATGCCGAAGTTGCCGGCAAGATGGTCGTCATGGCAGATATGGATTCAGTTATCCACGGAACACTGTCCAAGGGTGGCCCGCCAGCGACGCTGATCGTCATGAGCTTCTACTTCCTGCCTGGCAGCAACAGTAAACGCTTCAAGTCGGCCGAGATCATGATGAAGTTCACCAAGGGGCCGAAGGCGACGAGTGGTGCAGAGGTGTTTAATATCGCACCCGCTCAGGGCGTGACAGGCATGGAACCGACGAACATGACGGTCAACCTAGGCCATGTCCTCAGCCCCAGTCTACAAGTAGGCCAAGGGCCAGGCTCAGCAACGCTCGGGTACCAGTGGAACTTCTCTAAGAGCTTCGATAAGAAGAGATATGCACGGGTCGAGAGCGCGCAGCGAGCACTAGGCAAGGACAGGTCGACGAAGAACACGGTGACATGGAACCTATATGAGAACCCGGTGACACATGGCGGCATTCCTTCGTACCTTCGAACAGCTATCCTGCTTACGCGCGAGGAAACCGACGATGAGCCGCTTGGGGAGAAGTTCAATGCTACTTTGAAGATCCATGGTGTGCCCGGTTGGCGGGGTAGGATGAAAGAGGGCACAGACAAAATTGGGGCGGCTGTTGGCGGTTTCTTCCACAAATGTGGAGCTAGCAAGGACGAAAACAATGACGACGATGATTATAAAGAGCTGAACCCGGTCAGTGGCAGCGCAGAGAAGAGCGGAGAGATAATTTTCAATCCTACGTTGAGCAGAGGTGACATCAAGAATAAGGACGAACTTTGTAAAGAGGACTTAGAGAAGCTGAAGAAAGTGGTAATGTTATACTTAAATTATGAGGGAGCGTAGTCAAGTCATAAGCCTGCAGATTAGCAAATAGAGTAATAATCGCCTTTTGATCTAGGTAAGGTAGTACTGCGTGGCTTAGCCTAGTTTAGCCACTCTCTGACATTACGCTGATTAATCCTACTGGAGCTATACGACGTGGCCATCTTCCGCTCGCTTGCAAGAGAGATAGAGGTACTCATGTTTCGCACATTCGTTCATCTCACTTTCAACTGCTGCCTACCTCCTGGATACAGAGTGCTACACTGCGCCTCAGCCATTGACGTCTGCAATACGAGCAATAGGCCAACCGCTGTCGGGACACCAACATGGAGGGGTACCCCAACTCTGGGTCACTTCGTGTCATTCATAAACCGGAGGTGGATGCTGATATAACGGTCGAGTAGGTGCAAACTACATCTATTGCGCTACTAATGATGCTGACATCTCCTTTCCAGTATCGTTGCAGTGCATGGGTTCCATGGGCATCACAACCTAACATGGACAACGGGTGATACAGAGCTGGCCTGCATGTGGCTCCGGGACTTGTTGCCCACACACATCGCAGGTTCACGCATTATGACATTCGAATACAACTCCGGATATAAGAACCCTCTCACTCCTAAGGAATTCTCTGACGCTGCGGAGAGCCTTCAAGGGCAACTTGTTCGGAGAGTCAATGCTCGGGTAAGTCTAGTCCGACTAAGTGGCCGAAAACCTGTAGATAGCATCTTCTCTGACACTACTGAACAGCCCGTCGCATTTATCGCACATGATGTTGGGGGTTTGGTGGTCATGAAGGTTAAAATCGTTTCAATTGCTTCAATGCTAAAAGTAATGAATAGTCAATCCTAACGACGTGGGGTAACTATAGGCTCTCCTCATCGCGAGGCAGAAAAGGATTCTCTATGATTTATCAGCTAACAGGATAACATTGGTCGGTATAAGTAGCTGTACCTCATATATTGCGCTCACGCTAATGCGTTGGTGAGGTATTCTTTGGAACGCCTCATAGAGCCAGGGACATAGCGTCTTGGGAAGACATCATACACCGTCTGTTTATTACGTCTTCGACAAGTCCGGGTAGTCTCGATCTCGCTCGTCTTAGACTAATCTCGAAGGCTTTGCGGCAAGTCACTACTGATTTCTATAACCATAATGTCGACCATATTCTTGTGAATGTCTTTCAAGATGGGAAGATGGACGACCCAGTACTTTATTTTCCACCTCATTGCCGTGGAGAAAAGTTGACTTGGTGCAACATGTAGGTTGTGAGCTGCTTCTCCTCGACCACGGACCTTTTATATGAGGTCAAGATCAGCCGGCAAAAAAGCCACGAAGGCCTTTGCAAGTTCGACAAAGCTGATGAGGAATTTCGAGCCTTGGTGAACGTACTCAAAATCGGTATTCTTCATTTACCGACTAGGAAGAGGTCAAAGGGATTCGACGCTGACTCTCTTTTGCAGAGACTAATCAGGACTTGGCGACATGCCTCTCAACTTTGCGGTCACTTGCGCCTCCTTTCCGGATATCTCCAGACAGCCCTAACGGACTAGAGGATATTCAAGGCGTCGCAAATTTCATTTCTCACTTAGCAAGTTACCAGTCACCGGGGATATACCTCCATGCGAGTCCTGGCACAGGCAAGAGCGTCTTCAGCTCTACTATATACCGTGCTCAGCAGAGTTTGAATGGTTCAACTGTAGCCTACTATTCATTCAGTGCAAGAGATATGCAGAGGACCACGAGCGTGTCGCTACTTTCTTCTCTCATATACCAAGTCTTGGGTTCAGATATCTCGAATTTTGCCAAGATACAAGACCACTATCGGTCTATCCAAGCATTGTCACTATGGACGCCACCAGCTCTCTGGATCCTCTTTATCTCACTTCTGGCCAGCCGAAGGCCCACTCCGTTGCTGTGTATCGTCAATGGGGTCCACCACTTGGACCATTCAAGCGAGCCATTCCTTCGTCAACTTGTCGATTTCCTTGAGTCCAATTGTCTGGAGATACCCATGAAGTTTATCTTTATAGGAGAGCTCCGCAAGAACCTTAGTAGCTTGCTTCTGCCATTTCCCTCGATTCAACTCGACGATGAGGCTTGCGCGCACGATTTTGCTCAAGCCTGGGCGAACTCGCTGATCACACGGCTGGTTGAAGACACACCGTTCCTGCGAGCCTCTGGTTATTATACGACACTGGAAAAAAAATTGCACAGTTGTATGAACCTTGTTCGTCTATCAGTGACAGCCGAAATACTCGGGCAAGGCATACGCGGTGGTACTATGCCCATCAAAGCCGGCATGGTTGACACGGAGTCGGAAAGCCCAATCGAAGATTTTTCAGCTCATAGATCGGCGTCAATGATTGAGGATCTGAGGCCCGATCTGCATGGAAAGTCCCTGTACAATCCAAAGTCCTTGCGTGCGGAATTGGAGTTTCTGCCGTATGATCTGCCAAGCTTGGTGGCAGCCACGTTCAATTCGCTGCCCGACTGGGCAATGAAAGCCTTGCCATGGATTCTCTATGCTCAGAGACCCATAAAGATTGGAGAGTTGACCGTGGCTCTGGTACTTGTCGAAGAGGAAGCAGGCATCCGAGTCGAGGAGGATGTGCAGGCTTTTGACCTTTCTGAAGACCTGAGGAGAGCTTTCTGGCCCTTCCTGGAGGTCCAGGGATACGTTGTGTCTCTTCGGCACGAACAAATCAAACATAGCTTCCATCAATTCATCAAAAACGAGGAAAAGAATCTACTTGATGAGCAATCGAAGCATCTAGCCAAGAGGGGAGGGAGGTTCCTGAGTCATTGGAGCATCGCGCGTATCCTCTTGAAGTACCTAGTGTCTATCGATTTCCAGGAGAGCGCTAGATCAGCTTTGCGCGAGGATCAATGGGGCTGGCCACAAAAGCCAATTTTCGAAATTGCTGACTATGCGATTCTCTTTTGGCCAGCCCATTACCGCAAGGCAACAGAACAGGATTCTCATGCCGAGGAACTGCTAGAACTTTTGCCGAGTGGAGACGCCTTTGGAGTGTGGCAAGAGTTCTACTGCCGACTCGGGGGTAGAGGACTCGCCACGCGTTTTTGCAATCACGATCCATTGTTCTTCGCCGCTCAAATGGGCTTCGCAGACGTTGTGCACATCTGCCTGGCCACTCGATCCGTTGAGGATAGGGCTGAAGCCATCTCATATGCTAGCTGGGCCGGACACTCTGACCTTGTCAAGGCACTTTTACACAGCGGCGAGATGCAGAAAACCCCATCAATAGAGACTGTTCGTATTCTATTGGATTCTTTGGAGGCAGCTTCGAGCCGAGGATTCAAAAACATTGTGACTTTCCTCCTCGAATACCTGGAGAGGGCCCAGGTTTCCATTGACTGGAACCCAATACTTCTTTGTCAAGCGGCGGAATTTGGTTACAACCCACTCGTGAGGCTTTTCGTCGAAAAGGGAGCGGTAGTCGATGCCACGCTTGACGGAACAACGCCTCTGCAACTGGCCTCCAAAAATGGACACGAACTCATTGTGGATTATCTCCTAGCCCATGGAGCTGATGTGGACTCCAAACATGCCAGCGACCGCTGCAAGCCCATTCTTCATGCAGCCAACAAGGGATACCAAGCTATTGCAAGAAAGCTGCAGAATCGCGCTGATCTGTGCCTTCGCGACAGCAACGGAAGGACAGCATTACATTTGGCTGCTTGTAATGGCCACGAAGGTATTGTGGATCTTTTGATGGAGACTTTGGGACACTCGCTCCATGAAGCCAAAGACAATGATGGCAGAACAGCATTACACTTAGCTGCACAGAACGGTCACGTTAGCATAACGATCTCTTTAGTTAACGCCTGGAAAATTGGGATAATGAACAAAGATAACAAAGGCCGTACTCCCTTAAAGCTGGCGAGTAAAGGGGGTCATTCAGAGGTAGTAAGAACACTCTTGGAGAGTGCTGTAGAACTCGATGACAGAGATGTGCTCCGAGAAGCAGCTAAGTGGGGGTTTAAGGCAATATGCGAACTTTGCGCTAAACGTACGCATGGTATAGACTCGCCTGATGGTCACATGCAGACAGCCCTGCACCATGCGGCATTGGGCGGGCACGATGAAGTTGTTCAACTCCTTATTGATCTAGGAGCAGACACCGAGGCAGAGGACGAATACTCAAATACCCCGTTGCGGCTCGCAGTTTTCGCGAATAAGTGGAAAACTACCCAGATCTTGCTCCGTGATCAAATACAGAACCAAAGGGAAGAGAATGTACGCAGGAACGAACGCAGAAATGAAGCTCTCTTGCGAGATCTCGCTGGGTATTCTAAAATTCTGGCTGGCGGTATGCATGATCACGTTAAGACCATTCAAGCCCTTTTAGAGTCCAAAGTCAAACCTGATGCCCAGGATCCGACTTCGTATTACCGAAAAACGGCACTCCATTACGCCGCAGAGGTGGGTAAGGTAGACGTGATGAAGGTTCTCGTAGACCATCACGCGAATTCAGAAGCTAAGTCTCGTTGGGGATGGACTCCCTCCTTCTACGCAGTGATGTCTGATAACGAAGATGCCGTCCAGTTTCTGCTCCAAAGGCGCCATGGTACCCTTGAAGAAGACGATAGTGGCTGGACACCTTTTCACAAGGCCGCGGCACATGCCAAAGTCAAAGTGATGGGGGTTATACTAGATGCCGATCCAGACGCACTAGAACGTCGGACACGAGATGGAGAAACGCCTTTACACTTTGCATTCGCCCGGATGGATTCGGCCCTTTGGCTCCTGGAACATGGAGCCAATATCAATGCAAGGACTGATAAGGGCCTAACCACTTTAATAATGGCCGCGAGGGACGGAATCGAAAACGTAGTCATGCTTCTTCTATCGCGCGGCGCCGATCTACGGCTGGTCGACAAGTCGAAGAGAACAGCAGCACATTGGGCAGCTAAGAAGGGTAAATTCGGCACAGTACAGAAGCTCCTAGCTTGTGACGATACCATTATCAACCACCAAGACGACCGGGGTCAATCACTGCTGCACATTGCAGTCACATCCTCACTCGAAGACGTGGATCTCTTGTTAAAGCCCAGTTCTGGCAAGCACCAGACTCACCTCAATACCCAACTCCAAGATGAGGAGGGGAATACTCCTCTACTGCTCGCAGTCATAGAGAAGAAAGTGTTGATAGTTGAACGACTTCTCGAGTTCGGTGTCGACGCGAAGATCCGGAACAAGAGTGGCGACACGGCGCTGCTGAAAGCAGTAAAACAGAGAAACGAAGGAATATGGAGGCTGCTCCTCAATGCAGGAGCAGGGGTTGACGTCAACGACGGCGGTGACGTTCATGCCACTGCTCTACACTCGCTCGCGTTTGACGGCGACTTGGAAACCATGAAAAAGCTGGTCAAGGGCCACAAAGCAGATGTGAATGCCCGAGGGGGACTGTACGAGACTCCGCTTCAGGCGGCATCGGCTGGTGGCTTCGACAAAATCGTGAGATACCTGCTCGACGAAGGCGCCGATCCATGTCTCACTGGGGGCATCTTCGGTCATGCCCTTGGCGGGACGGCCTTCTCTGGACTGCTGCAGTACATTGACGAGTTGATGGACAAGGGTGCTGTAATCGACCATCAAGATGGTCAAGGAAGGAGTGCAATACACCTTGCCGCTTGGCGTGGTGATTTAGAAGTGTTTCAATTTCTTAGGAAGGCTGGAGCTACAATAGCCCTAACGGACCACCAGGGACGCTCGGTTATGCATCACGCTGCCATGGGAGGCAGCACAGACATCGTAGAAGAGCTTCTGGATGACATGAATACGTCGGTACTAAATGAAGAGGACAACGAAGGCTGGTTGCCTTTGCATTGGGCATGCCGGAGCAAGGCAAACCATGACGTGGTCACGCTTTTGACGAAGAAGGCAGATGACTCCTGGGCTCAACTAGTAACACCTCGAAACTGGACACCCGAGAAGATTGCGGTTTTCCATGAGGCGCTAAGGCTTATACCGAGTGACAAACGCACCGAGAAGTGGAAGGTTGGGAATTGCCATTGGGCATTTGTCTGTGATGGATGTCACCTAGAGGTGAGTCAAGACTTTAGAAAGTCACAGAGGTCAATTATGCTGAACATTCCGAAAAAAATAGCCCATATATGGCATTCGATGGCGTTGCAGGGTCTGTGAATCCTTCAACTTTTGCTTCAAATGCGCTTGGACACGCGAAGACACTCATCCGCATGATTTCGAGACGCTACCTGAGGGAGAGGGTCCGGAAACCACGCCAATGCCTTATACGGAGTGAAGAAAGACTGAGTCCGAGGGGTTTATCGTGCCTGTAAATACCATGTCATATCGTGGGAGCATCCATTTGGAGCTTGGGTCTGGCAGTGGACAGACATGCTATGACAACTTGTATTAGAATAGCTTATCGTACCGAAATTTCTACTGAGATATCTTTACATTGGAGGGGCCAGTGATCTCTTGCTCATCAACTCGCATAGCTTCTTCCAATGGTGGTTAGTGGTTGGTGATTGAGGATCTAATAAGGTATGGAGCTCTTTGGTGGGCGCGATCATCATCGGGTTGTAGCTTGGCTAGGGTAGAAAAAAGTTCTGGTAGGGTAGTTAGTCAACTAGCGCCGAGCCTGTTTAAAGGTATTACCCTCTAAGCTTTAGGGCTAACACCCCTAAGTTCTAGGGCTTATTCCCTTGGAGAACCTGGATATACTCAGCTTATACTAAGTATATATAGTCCTTTAGGGGTATAGGCCCTAGAACTTAGGGGTATTAGCCCTAAAATCTAAGTATATACTAAGTATAAATAAGTACTTTAAAGGAATTAGCCCTAGAACTTATCTTTATTATATATAAGTCCTCTAGGGATGTTAATTATAGATTTTAAGGGTAATAGCCTTAGAGCTAGGCCCTAGAACTTAAGGGTATAGGCTTAAAACTTAGAGGTATTAGTCTTAGAACTTAAGAGTATAGGCTTTAGAGCTTAGGAGTATTAGCTCTAGAGCTTAGAGGGTAGTACCTTTAAACAGGCTCGGCGCTAGTTAACTAGCTACCCTACCGGAACTTTTTACTACCCTAGCTGAGCTGTAAGCCCGATTTTCATCTAACCATATTGGCCTACCTACCTTACCTTAGGTAGTTCTATGCGCCTCGTAGGGCTTAGCGCCCGCAGGGGAGGGGGTGACCACGACTTTGGCACCGACTCCTTTCCCATTGACTGCTTAGAAGATTCGAAGAGAGAGATATGATGCTCATTCTAAATCGTCGACAGCAAGGGCAAGTGATTTAGTATGATTCCTAGGAGTTTTGCCGTCTCCGTGATAGAAGTGTAGAGCTTGTTCTCGATAATATAGAAGTACGGAGTATGTCATCCCAAATTGTGTTGTGTCCAACAAATTAATAAGGTAAACCTATGTCGAAAAATAGGATAGACATAAGTTATTGTGTCTCACAGGAACAGATCAGGTATCGATATCCACCTTCGAACACGATCAACAAGTGGTACACCTCATTGATATACCTGCATTCAGGTCTGTTGACCAAGGTCCCCCTGACGAAGACTTCCTGAAAGACATTGTGTTCTGGTTGGGTAAGTCTTATGATGCACAGGTCTTATCGAACGGTGTTATCTACCTCCATCCCATCACCTTCAGCATACCCGAGTCCATGAAGGCAAATTTCAAATTGTTCAAGACCCTGTGTGGCGAGGCCAGCCTACCCTCTGTTTTGCGTGTGACAACAATGTGGAATTCACTTGGGAACACCAAGGAGGGTATGCGTCGCCATGTAGAGCTCATACACCGACCCTACTTTGGGAAAAAATTATAGCTGGAGGTAGTCAAATTCGGCGATATTTGAGACACGAAGACTCTGCCATCAAGATCCTGCCTTACCTCTGTGAAAAGAAAGAGAAGACGGTTCTGGCAATTCAGAGACAGCTCATCTCATCTGGCGATCTCAGTAAGACGGATGCAGGGGGGGAATTGCTGCATTGAATAAGTTAGAGAATTACGGCGTAAGAGAAGTCTCCCAACAACCTCGAAGGTCAAATGAAGAGAGCATTAGAGGACAAAGATCAACAACGGTGTACAGATCTCGCTGCTGTTCACCACAGTTACTTTAGCCAGATGAGTACCGCTAAAGCAGCGCGAGATGGTCTGACGATATGCCTGCTCGGCCTCTACTATCAGAAGGCAGCAGAGGACATCATAGCCGAGCATTTTAAAAAGATAGAAACCAGCCAACAAGGGGTGGAAACTGGCAGACGAGATACGGATGAAGCGCAACAGTGCAAGGAGAGTTTTGAGCGAGAAGAGATGAAATGATTCCCAAGCTGCGGAGCGCGAGGCTATCCAGGCAACTGACAATGGAAAAGGTGTACTTATAAACGAGGTAGGGCTGATGAGCGAAGGTCTGAAGCAACGTCCATGGGATCTCCAGCCAAAATCACTACAAAAACGGGACTCTTCCCAATCGTTAAGGGGCGAGTCTCTAGAGCAAGACCGTCTCGCTCAATTACAATAAAAAGAGAGGATACAATTGGAGCAAGACCGTCTCGCTCAACTACAAGAACAGAAGTGGAAACGAGAGTTGGAGGAAGCCCGTCTCGCTCAAGTAGAACTGGAACAAAGACCAAACAGCTGCAGGAAGCCGCACGAGTCGGACGTCGCGCTCTACATGAAACGCATGTTGGGGAAAGAGAAGTCAGTCACGCTCAAGTAGAATTAGAACAACAGATGAAACAGGTGCTGGAAGTCACACGAGTCGAAGCTTGCGCTTTGGAGGAAACCTGGCTGGCGGGGCTTGGGGTATGGGAGGGACAGCCGACACCTTCAAGAATGGTATCTGCGGCTGCTACAACTGCTACGGCTGTGGCTGCTACGGCCGCTGCGTGCGTCGTAATGTAAGAATTTCTTCAGGTGGTAATTACATGGTATATGCAACAAGTTTCATTATGATATCCATGGAATAGTATCGGCGGTTTGGTGGCTGTATGTCAACCAATCGATCGGCTGCATTCACGGAACGCAGACTTGAACCTCAATCTTGACAACATTTGTTACAGTAAGTTGAATATGTAATCCATGTGCACTCTTGCATAGGGTGCATGATTTGGTATGCCAGACGTTGTGGATTTCTGGTCTAGAATATCTAGCGTAACAGCCTACCTATTTATGCCAAGCACCCCCAACTGCGCCGCCTAGAACAGTTGCCCAGTCAACAATACAGACACCAGGAAACCTCTCCGTCAACGCCCATAATTGAGGCGCCCAGAAGCAAAGATAAAGCTACTGCTTCCGCGCTGCCAAACACTATAAGATCTCTCGATTACCACTAATAGTGCCTAGGTCTCATTCTGTCAGCATACAAGTAAGGCAGCTTACGAAGAAGCATACCTAAAACCGTTTTTTCTGCCAATTACCCGTAATATGCACGAGACGATCAGAGATTGGGCCATTCTGCTCCATTCTATACCTCTCGATCATGGAGCTTTCTCCAACCCTTCTCAAATTCCTCTCAAAAGCATTGGAGGCCTCCGTGTTTGAGTTCCTCGTGGTATCTACCTTCGCTGAGCTGCGTGCGCTATACTGTATTCTCGTGGAATAATCATCCCGGCCCTGGGGGTGATTCGAGCTGGGCATGGCGGAGGGCTGTATTTCTGGCCACTTTTCGCTTTGACTCTCTTTGGCTATGGCCGTAATCTGGGCTGGCCGCTGTTTGAATCCTTGCTTTGATTGGACTTCTGTTCGAAGACGGTCTCTAGCTGGTACAGAGGTTATGACCGTCCCTGAAAGTCGGCCTGCGAGCCTTGACAATTACTGCTTCCTTACAAAAAAGTCATGGTTTGAAAATTTGGAGAAAGCCTCTATTAGAAGCTCTCTACGCAATTCCCCTCATTCTCTGGACAGTCTTTATCTTTCCTCTGGCCGTGGCAAATGCCATGGCCACACCTTGGCCGTACTTCCTCACTGCTCGTCTATGGCTTCACCGTTTAGGAATTCTGCTGTGCCCTTCGTCATACCGGGAGCAGCTGACTGTGGGAGTCGTCGCTAGAGTGGTTTGAATGGTTCCATGTGGAGTTCAATTGCAACAGAAGGATCCAATTGGCCTGTTCTTCGTGTTAAACTTCTACTACAGAACCGTAGTTTGACGAAGTCTCACCGTTCAGACATTCATATAACACGGGGTCAGAGAATGACATCGCCACAACGTCACCGGGGATTGATGGCAAGACGTGATCGCAGATGCAAGCGCGCTGCTATGATTCCAAGGAGGGGGCTGGGGGCGCTCCTAGGGCGCCGCTGGGACGGTTGTGCCGTCGGTGTTCTAGGCTCGACTGGGCCTTATCTGGCACTTTGTACGCCTTGCCGCAGGAACAGTTGGCTAAGTAGTCGTTAACCCAAGAGCAGAACTCGCTTGTACTTTGTAAGGCTTATTTGGCGAATCGGCGGTTGGCTTTTCCAGGAAAAGATCGCCAGCAGCGTGGGGGCTGGCATTGGAAGATCGATGGAGATAATGCGCCTGGCAACATTAGTACACCTGGTACCCCTTCGCTATAAGACTACACGCATGAGGCTTCAGATCCTATGAGCATAACGGTGCACCATAAGGAACATGAGGCTTCAGATTACAGGAACATAACGGCGCACTAGCCCTATGATTTGCAATGCTCGAGATCCTCTGGCATTCCTCTCGTAGGGATTTCACCGTGGAGACCCCCCACGCCAATGAAGAGGCGGAAGGGCCCGATGTGTCGCATCTAATGTCCAAATGCATGCCCGAAACATCATTTGCCCGGCTGAACCGGAACGTCAAACGATTTCATGAAAGCTGTCTAAGCTGTCTACAAAGAAAAACCGGTAGTCATATTGGTCCCAGAAGTTCCTTCGGCATATCAGTGTATTCAGACCCTCGACGAACAGTTTGTCCGTGGGTTGGGACGGCTGGTATACCGTTTGGGAAATACCATCTTAAACTCGGTTGTAATATGAACACAGTCACGCGGCTGGATTATCAAATCCTGCAACCTGCCAAAGCACGGCTGAACAGCTTGTGGACGAAGGAGTAGAGGTAGGACAAATGGTATCCTAATTTCCCAAACGGAGAGTAAGGTTGTTGAGCATAAATGCTACTGCTTCGGCTGCTAAAGTCAAGCTTGCGACAATACACTTTAGTAAAAGGACATCGCATCAGAAGCGTCATTCCAGGTCTTTGTTCCAAGCAGCGGTGAGCAAGCTTATTGGATATCATGAAACCAAGGACACTAAATTATGCACCTAGGTACCTAGCTAACCGGTCAAAAATACCCTGCGCCCACTTCCGCCCTGCCACAATGCACGGAGCAAGCCGTATGACGCAGCGCCGACGCCAGATGACGAGGTAAAATCGTTGCTGACGAAAAATCATGAAGATCACATCCATATGTATCCGAACAACAGGTTGAAGATGCCATCTCCTCCTTAAGGATCGGCGTCTCAGGAAGCCTGATTGCTCACCTCGCTGCTGCGGCTTCTACGGTATAAAGGCGTGCAATCTCTCACATCCTCATCCAATTGACCACGGGAAACACTACTCCTCAGCTTCTTCGAGTGGCATTGGATTTGTTACGAACAGAAACACGCTTCACGTCAGACATTCTATGCGTACTTCTTAGTAGCAATCAGAGATCATCAGTTCTTATACACCCTGTCAACGCCGAACTACGTATCTTGATGAACGATGGTTGAGAAAGAGCACGAATCGCCAGGGTCCCTCTCGGGTATGGATCCAGATTTCCTGGAAGATTTTTCACGTTTCTCCGAGACAGAATATATTCTCCAGCAATCCTTGGATGGTATAGAAGTGGGTTTCCGTTTACGATGGGAACGTAGAAACAAGTGCTAACATGTTGTAGGGTACCAACGAAAACAGATCAATAGATACGTCCGATGTTTCGATACCCCAGCCAGTGTCCTCGCAGCTGTACTCCTGGAACACGAACATGGACTTGAACATGAACGCTTATTACCCTCAAATGCCTCGACCAAGCCCCGCGCAAGCGGACCCTCGAAATTCAACACGAATGAGCGACCCTTGGGACTATCGCGCTGATTCTGAATCCGTGCCAACCCGATTCACTTCCTATAGTCCTTGGTCGCAAATAGACCCGTCTGACTACGATCATAGCCCACCACAGAGCGCAGCGGTTCAGCAAGTTCACAATATGGACGAGAACCGATTTAGTCAACCCTACAACCACGTAGGTCGAGCTGCCACATTTATCTCTACGACTCGGCCACAAACAGGATCAATTCGAGGTTCTGGCTCTCTGTGCCCACCACAGGCGATGGAATCCAAAAGCCACAACCCTCATTTAACCAATTCAACCAATAGCTTCGAAGAAAATAGGGTTCTCAGCAGTGGTCCGTCCAGCACCAAGAAGAGACGGGGCCAATTTAGTCCCGAAGGTCGAGAAAAAACAAAAAATGTAAGAAGACTAGGGGCTTGTATACGTTGTAGGATCATGAGGCTGGGAGTGAGCTATTCTCTACCTTTGTTCCACGTTAGCCATTCTTACGATGTTGTAGTGCGATGAAGAAACCCCTTGCTGTGGCACGTGCCAAGGAGTACTCAGCAAAGCTAGGACTTACAAGGAGCCGTGCAATCGTCAGAATCTGGGTGACGTTGTCCTGGTCCGTCGAGGCAAGTGACCCGCCTTCCTTGCTCGATTAGTATTGACGGAGAGGACAGGTAACAGCGAGTTTGATCAAGAAATCATGACTTTCCGCCCCTACCACTGGAAGGTTAAGACGGAGACTAAGGCCCTCCAACTCATGTGGACCCTTCCAAGTGGCTTGGATTTGCCTGGAATCGTCGTGGAGTGCCAGGAATATGTTCCCCGCAAAGGCGATGTTGTTGCAGCGAAATGGCAAGTGGACGGTCGCGTAAGATCTATACTTCTTCCTACCTTTGCCTGCAAAGACCAGAAAAGGCTCCTTGAAGCAGTGAGAGAATTTCTGGACGCCGGACGAGAGTCAGTTGAGGCAGACATGATGGGGCAGATTACCGACGAATTAGAGCGCCTGACTTTCAATGAAGCACAGCGAGTCGCAAAAAGAGATCAAAGCGGCCTGATTCTGCTTGCTCTGCGAATCCGTGCGAATACAATCCTAAGCGCCGGATGGGGTACTCCTATCGGCAATGAAACGCTTGATATTCCCGAGATAGTCAACCCTAGCGCAGGCCATGTTGGTGAAAGGCCATTACCGCCCGCCCTAGACCACCAAATTGACGTTGCCATCTGGGAGATCATAAAAGAAGACCAAAAGTTGCTTATCGACATGCTCAAGGAGAAGCTCTACCAGGCAGGACATAAGCCATGGCTGGAAATCTTTCTGACTTTTTTTGTCTCCTTGGCAAATGTGCAATACGTGCATAGCCAGGCGCTAGCATGGAAGAAATGTCAGCAGCAGACGGTGCGTCAGTTCTATCAATACTTGTGCTACTGCTTCTAATGATCGGCGATAGGATGCGGCAGTCAAAGTGACCCACTTAGTCACCAAAATGATAGATTGTTGGAACCATTCGGCTATGAACATCATTTACCACTTCAGAGCCATCTTTCGAGGCGATGTTCCCTTGGTCGCAGCAGAAAAGGATCTTGATAGTTTCAGGAGGAAGGAAAATCTAGACGACCAATCGACGACATACGTGCGTCGTGCCTTAGACATACTCAAGAAGCAAGGTAAGGCAGCTTCTGGAGACATTATCACTCTCGCGACACTTGCGGAGACGTGCTTATGATGACAGGGGAAAATATACTCATAACTACGGTCGATCCGACGAAGCTCGAAGTAACGGAGTCAGGCGATCACTGGACTCGGCAATTATTCACCAGCCAATATTTGCGATCGAGCTAGATACTCGAACAACTCCGAAGCATCATTAAAGCGATAGAACATAACTTAACCGTGTCTCTTGATCCTGCACCGCCTCCAGACTATCATCGTGTTATCCATGATGAGCTGCCGCAGTAGCCACTGTTGTGGCAAAGTATGGGTCGAAGTCGCACACCGGAATGTTCTGCTCTTCCGCATGTCGGAATGCGGATTCCGTCAATTGTTTATATCGCTCTGGTAGAGCCCAGCCGTTACGACGATCTCGCAACCCTAGTCTCATGATATGCCTGGCCATGTCTGACGAGTCTTCAAAGCTATTGCGGGCATGCAACAGAGCCAAATTATTTACGAATTGGATATCGCCAGCTTCATGATCAAGCTCGATGCAAACTTCTTCCGCAATACTTTGGACGGTTTCCAATGCACGCTTTTGTGCTTGAGATAGAAGCTCAGGATTCTCGATGAACGCTTGCCATACAAGCTGAACGAGGATACGACCGGAGGAGTGGTATATAACAGGGCCACTCAGATCTCGACTTGAATGATATGGGATCAGCGGATAGGATCGAATGCGACTAAACAAAGTAAGCTCACGTTGAGTCCTTCGGCCAATCCCACTCCTGTGCCAGGACATCGACGCTTTCCGGCTCAACCACCATCATCCTATTGTATATTGTTGAGAAACTCGCCAAGTATTGTTCGCCACCTGACGCTGCATTCTGCTTAACAAACATGGCAACTATTTCGGCATAGTATCGATCTGCATGAAACTTCTGCCCGAGCAATCAGGATTAGCTGTGCGTCTTAATTTGCGGTACTCTTCAGCAGGAAAGCTTCATACCAAAGCGCCGGAACGCTTGGAAGCATTCAGCTGCATCATCTCTCGGTTTTTTGGCCTCGGATCCTTTTCGGCATTGCGAAGATGGTCTGTACGGATCAACCCGTTAGCACAACGTCGTTGCACTATGACCTCCCTAGATTGACCAACTTAAAGACATGCCAAATGCATTTGTCACTCTCTCATCACCCACGTAGGATGCTAGCCCGCAGTATGCAATCACATTCTCTTCAACCTCATAACGCTTTGGGTCTAGACCGCGCAAGACTGCGAAGCCAATTCCATTATGCAGCTGGCTGCTGATTTGGCGGAGTCGTGTGCTCAGGTCGTGCGGCAAGGGGAAGGTTTCAGGGCTTAAGAAGGGAAGGCGTTTGCCGAGACCTGTACAGACAAGTTGTCAACCTAGGCTGATGAGAGGAATGATGAACATACTTTTGAATGATGCAATGGCTCTCTCAATAGACCTGATGTCGCCTTGATTTAGATATACAGTATATTTATGACTGGCATTGCGAAAGGTGTCTGTATCCCAGCAAAGCTCTCCTGATAAAGATACTGGAAATCCGGCGAGGGCTCCGGGGATCTTGGCTTTATCACTTGCTACCAGCGGGGCCATTGTGACTAGTCTTGAATCTGATTTGCTAGAATCGCCGTCTTATCACCAAGTTCGATGAAGGGACGCCAATAGCGAGATAGTAGAGACGGGTGACCGATGTGCGCGCCGCACGCAGACATAAGGTATTGTATATGGAACAGAAATGATATGGCTTAAACAAAATGGCAGGACTTGTTATCGCAGCAAAGACAAGGTGGGTCTGCGTTCTCAGCATCATCAGGCCCCCTTATAAAGCGAGAGCTCACCCTCCAGCATTTTGCGGCTCAAATCTCAGGTCCCCGTCAACAGCCCACTATCAACAGCCCACCATCAACGAAGCCTCCGGCAGCCATTGCTTCGTATCAAAGCCTGACAGGGCTATTAGAGTTATCTGGGAGCCAATCACAGAGATGGAATTGATCATTCCAATTACGAATGTAATTCGTCGCGAGAACGTGGCAGCTCACTACCAGGATTCTTATGCAAAGCAGTCACTAGGCGGAAAGGCCATGCAACCAAAAGCCCAATCGGGTCCTGTGACCTTGTGTCCCATCCAATCAGCGAATTGTAGCATGCAGGCAAAGGGCGTTTGCAGAGCTGCGAGAGAACCAGAAGATCTAGAAGCTTGCCGTGTGACAGGGCAGCCCCTGTGTAGAACCTGCCAGTCGCGTAGGGCAGGCACTGGGTGGTTCCAGGCCTTCAGAATAATGTGGGATCAAGTTGCAGAGCTGCTCAATTACAAGGAGAGCATAAAGACAACGAACGGTAATCCTTGGACAAGAGGATGTCAACGCACATTCAAGTACAAGCTGTGAATTCAACCTCTAAATGCTATGCTCGTAGCCATAGGGAGAGAAGGTAAAGCGCAAATGATTATGGTACCTTATAGGACAGCTTATCCTGTCAGGAACGGAAGGGTTTCAGGAAATTACGCAAAGATCGTAGATGCAGTAGCAAGTAGAACATACACAGCAAATGTAACAACCAGCCTCGACATCCGCAAGATGCCTGAAGCTGGCCCATCAATCAACCCTAAAAATCAACCACCCTTCCACCCTCAACCACCATGTCCTCTTCAAACCTCCGCTCAAGGACCAACATCCCCGCCACCAACAACAATGCCCCCTCCCCACCACCCGCAGCTCAGCCTCCTCCCTCCCCCAAACCAAAATCTATCCCCCTAGACCCCGACGACGAAGACCCCACGCACCTCACCCCCCTCGACATCCTCCGCATCCTAGCCGGCCTCCTCCTCCTCTCCACCACCCTCTCCTACTTCATAACCGGCTCCCTAACCTGGAACCTCAACGCCCCTTTCCTCCGTCCCGCCCGCATAAAAGCATGGCTTGTAAATCCCCTTTCCCCACCACCTCCCTCTCCCTCCCTCACCCAACAAAGTTCCACAACAACAACAACCATCCTCTAATAATACATACTAACACTCCCACCCCCTTTACCCAGCGCGGTCCCCTCCTCCTAACCGACGCCCAACTATCCCTCTACAACGGCACCGACCCCACCCTACCGATTCTTCTCGCTGTTAATGGTACCATCTACGATGTCTCTGCTTCTCCGCACTACTACGGGCCGGGGGGGATGTATTCATTTTTCGCGGGGAGGGATGCGACGAGGGCGTTTGTGACGGGGTGTTTTGAGGAGGATTTGAATGGGGATTTGAGGGGGGTGGAGGAGATGTTTATGTCTGCTTATCTGGAGGGGGAGGAGGGGTTTACTACGAAGGAGGAAAGGAGGGAATGGAAATTGAGGAGGGAGAGGGAGGGGAGGTTGGCGAGGAAGAAGGTGGAGGAGACGGTTAGGGGGTGGGAGAGGATGTTTGATGGGGGGAAGGGGGGGAGGTATTTTCGGGTGGGGAGGGTGGAGAGGGGGGAGGGGAGTGGGTGGGAGGGGTGGGGGGAGGTTAAGATGTTGTGTGAGAAGGCGAGGAAGGGTAGGCCGAGGAGGACGGCGGAGGAGGTTGGGTAGAGAGATGGTGGTGATGATTGTGGAGGTGGGTTTGGCAGGAGAGGTGATGGTGGTGGGGATGGGTTGGGCTTTTATTTGGTTTGCATATAGCGCTTTGTCATGAATCATGTACGTATGTGTAGAGATCAAAAGTACTCCATTGATGCTATCCGTTCAAAGTCTGCCGACATGTGCATGATTCCGCCTAGCGAGCTTGCTGTCCCTAGTATTCGAGCACCATCTATTCCGCAGCAGTAACAGCTCGTGCTGTCGTTCTGTTAGCCTCTGTTCTCCACTTGACTCTCAGACAAGCTCACTGTATATGCTCAACTTGCTGTGCCCCACCACCTTTTTAATTTGCCCCTTCTCCTCCAAGTCATTCAGCGCCTTCCGAGCTAAGCTTCCATTGATCTTCAGTCTGTCGACGAGGGTGGCTACGGTGATGAGGCGGTAGGATTGGACGTCTTTGTAGAGTTTGTCGGAGGTGGCTTTATCGAGGACGACTGCGTGGTTGGCCTTGTCCTTGACTGTTAGGAGGGAACAATGTTAGCCATGAGCTCTGGCTGAGTTTTCTTCTTGATGGATATGAAGCGCTCGATTCGTATATGCTAGCAATTCGAAGGCTTGTAGATGGAGTCGCGGAATACCTTTGCCCTTTGACCACTTCTTCTTTTGCTTTTTGCCGGCAGATGCTGCTGCGGGTGCCTGGGAAGCATGTCAGTAATTTAAATAACTTCTTCTTGGGATTTTCTTACCATTTTTGCGGATGTGAGAGGATGGTCGTAGTCGTCTGCGTGGAAGTTCGTTGATGCGAATCAACTGTGGGGTGGCTTAAGCGACGCTAGTGCCAGATACGGTTAGTCTCAATTGGCCAATATCAGACTCAAATGCTTCCGTTGAAATACTCTGAACTTCCGAATGATTCAAGGCAGAGACCGGTTTACAATTATTCTGATTTTGTTTCTAGTGAGATCATGACGAGTGGAACCCGGAACCTTGTGGATTTTGCGTGTGGCTAGTTTTAGGTTGCAGGAAGATGAATTGTTATTTGCAAATTGAGAGAACGCGACTGTCTTGTGCTAAGCAGTGGACCATTTAGTGGCATTACTGAGACAATTTATCACCCCATCCAGACCTCCGGCTCGCCAAGCTCCAATGTGGAGTTTGGGAGATAGAGTCCAAGATTCCATCTCCTGAGTCCAGGCCACCAATTCTCATTCTCTGTCTTTGCCAACAATGCGTCTCCTTCGCTCTGGCCATGACCGTTTGTCTTCTGCCCTTCGTCAGGCTGCCTCATATCAAACCACACTAGCTTGGCCTTGCTGCATCTTAGAGAGGGATAGGAGCGCCTCCATCCTTCCGTCTTGACTACCAAGTCGGCTGGATCACCTGCCGGGAGCGGCGGTTGTAGGAGATGTGTGGATAATCCGAGATAGCCAACCCAAGTGCTGGAGAATGGGAATGAGGGAACGTAGTTTATTGGCTGGATCGTAGCCGTGAAGAAAGGCCTAGTCGAGGAGGGGTCGGGACGAAAGACCTCGACTTTCATCATTGATGGAGAAGGGCCAGTAGAAGTGAAAGCAAAGCGAGCTAGATGTCTATTGCAGAATATAATTAGTTAGAGCCATTGGAAGGTGTCATATTCCATAGGACAGACTTTGGTATATTCCAATTCCTCCTCCCATTAATCAAGGTCTCCTTGGAGCTGACCCAGATGCCTGTGATCCTCGAATCTCTTCTTTTCTCTCCATCACGTCCCACCCCACTGAAAGTTCCCGGCAAGATTGCTAGCTCATCGTAAGGGCCCACCGGCGTTTCGCTGTATCGGATGATCTGTGCCATGCAGAGTCCACCTCTATATATTCCAGCATCTTTCTCGGAGCTAAAGGATGCGTTGCTAGCTTCGAGTGGGTCATAAGCAATGGTGGGCGGAACGCCTGTCGAGGCAGGGTTGTAGAATGAGAGAACGTAGGCTTCACATTTGCAAGTCCAAGGTGGAGGAGCAAGAGGCAGGGATGAGGCAGTCGACGAAGTCATAGCGCGAATCTAAATACTCTCGACATAGAACCTTGCGAATGACCGCTCAAGGCCATTTGTGGCTTCTAAAGTACGATACTTATAGTCGAGTCCAATGTATCTCCTGCAGGATGCTTACTATCCTAGCTTGCAAAATACTATAGGACTAGAACTAGCAGTACGCCAGGAAAGTTGCCTTGGCCTTGGCCTTCTACATATCTCTTTTGCGCTTGACGTCCTACATCGTTCTGGCCCAAGATGCACCCTTTTTAATGTTTGGCATCTCCCTGCAGTGTAACTCCTGCTTATATTGTCTTCACGTAGCCGCTCTAAGCTCGCGCAATTCAATCAAGCGGATATTGACGGAGTAAGAAGAGTGGGGTTAGGATTAAGAGTTGTCAGACCCATGGACAAGAGCTCTAAGCTCGCAAAGTTATCAAGTCGCCCTGGCTGATTTGTAGATACAGCAAGTCGGCGCGATAGTCAAGCCAATGGGGCTAGGAGAGCCACGAAATATCGTCAATCAAGGTAGCTATCTTCGTATCCTTTGATCATACTTCAGACATGATATATTCAGTCTTCTTGATTCGCGGATATGCCTAGACTATTCAGGGGAAAAAAGCTCGAGACAGCTACGCAAGCTTCAAACGCCGACCAGCCTCTGCCTGTGAAAACCCTGACTCAGCATGACGCTGAAGGTGGTCCACATGATCTTTGGGACCGAGCTTATGAGTCTTTGCGTGAGGGCAAAGATAGCCGGAAACTCATGGATGCTTATGAAAAGATCCTGCTGTCCGATTTCAAGGATGACCACAGCTTCCCAGCTGTCGCTGAGGGTACGGGAACATCGAAGAGGCAGAGAGCCATGTCAGCATTGGTAGAGAGGAAAGTCAAAGCTGTGGAGGATGCCAGGTGGAAGTTCCAGCTGGGCGAGCGAACGGTAGAGATGAAAACACAGGTTGATCGGATTGTCAAAGCTATACTATTCGCTAAAGACTTCGTGTCCTCTGCAGTGAGCGCCGAACCACACGCTGCATTAGCATGGGCTGGAGTGTGCATGCTCCTGCCTTTGTTATTGAATCCAGAAATACAGAAAAAAGCTCTAGTTGAAGGCCTAGACTACGTATCTAGCCTTATTGTCCGCTTTACTACCATCGAGCAACTTTATCACCAGCAGGATCCTAGAGCGAGGAGCTTGCTCGACAAAGAAAACCTTGAAGAGCTCAATCGCTCGTTTGAAGCACAATTGACGAGGCTCTATTCACAAATATTAACTTATCAAGCTCAGGTCGTATGCCAGATGTGTCGACGTACCTTCATACGGAGTGGAAGAGATATCCTCAAGCTCGATGATTGGAGTACCTCACTTGAGGATATTAAGAAGGCCGAAGCTGCGTGTACGGGGATATCGCAAGTCGTTGGTTGGGAAAAGCTCGAAGCGACGTTGGAAGACGTATGCCGCAAACTGGACCATTCACTCCACGAGCATTCGAAGCAGTATTACGATCTACAGCACACTGCAGACCATATCCTGACGGGCGTCGAGCACTTTAGCAAGGAGCAGCAACAATGGCGTCGGACTGATGAAGAGTCAAGGTGCCTGCAGGCTCTTTGTACTTCGACATATGAGGATCATAAAGACCGTAACCCTGCCCGTGTGCCTGGTACATGCTTGTGGTTCTTGAAGAACCAAAAATTTAGTGATTGGTTGGAGAGTTGTTCATCCGATCTGCTTTGGGTGACTGCAGACCCCGGCTGTGGCAAATCAGTACTGTCCAGGTCACTTATTGATCATGAGCTTCAGAGCGGTCCTTCGCCCACTACTTGCTACTTCTTCTTCAAGGATATCGGCGAGCAAAGAAGTGCCACCAATGCAATCTGCGCTCTGTTGCACCAATTGTGTACCCAAAATCAGTCAGTCCTACAGCAGATCGTTCGTGTCTACCAAAGTAATGGCAATCAATTGACACTCTCATTCTCGTGGTTATGGAAAATATTTCTAGCAGCCACTTCTCGCCCCGAGGCGGGCGAGATCGTGTGCATCCTGGACGCCCTCGATGAGTGTGAAGGACAGGGTAAAGATACCCTCATTGCATCTCTGAACAATTTCTACACAGCTAGATCGGACTTTGCAGGCCGTGTTAAATTTCTCGTGACAAGTCGTCCTTACTATGACATAGAAGATCGCTTTGACGAACTCGTCATTCGCGTAACCGGTGAAGAGGAATCTGAACAGATCGGGAAAGAAATTGATCTCGTGACTAAGGATAGAGTTCCCAAAGTTGCGGCGAGGAAGAAGTTTGATCGCAAGACTCAGGATGCCCTACAAGAACGTCTTCTCGCAACAGAAAGCCGTACCTACCTTTGGTTGTATCTTGCACTCGCTGATATTGAGAAAGCATTTGGGATCACTAACCCAAAGAAGATGAGGCAGTTCGTTGATAGAATTCCAAAGTCCGTTGATGAAGCATACGAGGCGATGTTGAATCGGAGCCCCGACCCAGAACAGGCACGGAAATTACTCCATATCGTCCTTGCTGCCGTTCGGCCTTTAGACCTACGAGAGGTGAATATGGCCTTCAATCTCGAACAAGGCCACAAGTCTTATGAGGACGTGGACCTTATCCCCGAGATAAGCTTGCAATCACATATTAAAAACGTCTGCGGCCTCATGTTGACCATTCATGACTCCTGTCTTTATCTTCTCCATCAGACGGTGAAGGAATTTTTAGTGGCTTCGTCTCATCCTGGTTCCATTGAAAAACCGGTGTCGACCAAGGAGGCTTGGAAACATATGATGGAGTCTAGCGAATCAAACCTCATACTCGCAAAGATTTGCATGACGTACCTCTTGTTTGCCATATTCGAGAGTGATCCCTTGGCGCATGGAGAACAACGGTGGTTTGGGGGTGCTATATATACATCTTACATGGGGAAGCATTACTTTCTCTCTTACGCAGCGAAAAACTGGTCAACGCACTTCAGATTAGCCAAAGATACTCATGAGCTGTCACTAACATGGTATGATATCTGCAACACTAAGTCCAACCGTTTCAAGTCATGGCTTTACGCCTCTGACAGCAATTGGTATGTAGAGGGAGCTGACTCCTTCGACGTGGCATGTTTCTTGGGACATAACACTATTGTGAAGCAATTGCTTCGTCCGGACATTGACTTAGAAAAGCACCATGCAACGGATGAAGGTACAGTCCTGGCTCGTGCTGCAAAAAGAGGATACCATGCGGTAGTTGATGCTTTGATTTCTTATGGGGCATCTATAAATACGGAGACCACATGGGGCCAGACCCCCTTGCACTGGGCCGTGGAAAGCGGTAGCGAGACAGTCCTTAATTCTCTACTACAAGAAGGAGCATATGTAGATGCAAAGGGCTACCAATCACAAACACCTTTACACATGGCTGCATGGAAGGGTTACGAAGCGTTGGCGAAGATACTTCTCTGCAACTGTGCCTCATTGGACACTACTAATCGTCAAGGCCAAACACCTTTATTTTCAGCTATACACGGTAGTAACGTAAACATAGCAAATATGATGCTCGATAAAGGCGCCTCCGTGGATGTCCGGGATAGCGACGGCTTGACCCCATTGTCATATGCTGCCTGGACATGTAACGGGCGAATGGTAAAGTTCTTACTCCAGAAGACGCAACATACAGGTTTTTCGGATTTGATTTCGAAAAATTGCGAGCCAGACAGTGAGCACATGAAGGGGCTCATGGTCAACATCCTTTTCACCGAAGTATCCTCACCCGATTTCAAAATTTCGGAGAATATGACACTGCTTCACTGGGCTGTAATAAACGGACTAGACAAGAGCGTCCAGAAGTCGCTTGAGAAGGGGGCGTCTGTGGACATAAAAACCAACCAGGGAGAAACCGCTCTGGCTTTGGCCGCATTCTACGGGCACGCGAAAATAGTACGGATTCTGCTTGACAACGGGGCTCTAACAAATTCTCGTGACAACTCCGGGGGCACTCCTTTACACGACGCCTCCCCATGGCACGAGGAGATTACACAGATGCTACTCGACGCAGGAGCTGATCCAAACGCTATTGATAGATTCGACCTAAAACCCTTGGATTGTGCAAAGGAGTGTGAAAATCAAGCCCTTGTGGGACTTCTCGAACCCCTTACCAACGACAATTACGAGCGCCCGCCCAGGGATCATGAATTCGAGACTAATAATCTTGTACCAGAAGGGAACCTAAGCCACGAGCCTGGTGAGCAAACCGAAGCTATTGATCACGCGCCGGAGGGGGGCCCGAGGTCACCTGTTTAACATGGCCATTCCACCAAAAGATCCAAGACAGACTGAATATGGACGAACAATGATGTGGTCCAAAGTACAAGATCTTTTCTCGTGATCGCGAAGTCCTCGATCTCCCATCTTGGCATAGCTCAAATCTTGGTTTCCAATCAACATCACCCACCTGTTCAGATCTACTTGGGCCAGCGCATCTTACTCATCTATACCGAGCCTGTTGCCAATACGTACATCTTTTCCTCGAAAGTGGCTCATCCTCCACAAGCCCACTATATAAAGTGTTAAGATTTTGCACAGCTCGACCCTCATTCATCGCAAACCGTGGCAATCCCGGTCCATTAGGAGGCCCTGTCTTCAGGAATACGTAATACATGTCTGCAGCAAGGCTGCGAGCATTACATTCGAGACCATGGGTGAAGTCCCATTTTCGTCAGATATGCACAAGATACGTGGGTGAAGTACATTTACGCAAGCCAATACCTTGTAATGAAATCCACATCCTCCTTCAACCATTCCTCCTTCATCGTCGCGTCCCCATCAAATCCATGATCCCCGGGTCTCACATCCAACCTAACCGCACTCTCCGGCAGCCTCCTCTTCAGCGCTTCCACAAATCGCTCACTTCCAGCAACCGGCACCGCTGTGTCCTCGCTCCCATGCACAATCAATACCGCAGGCATACTGTCCACCAGTGCCACCATCTCTACAGGGAAAAGTTCCTTGGCCTCCCCTAAGAACTCCGTAACCCGCCCATTCTGCACCATGGAACACGCAAGGTCCAGCCTTGCAGGTAGATACGCACTCGTCACCACTGCCCCAGGAGCCATAGCCGCGACGTGCGCATCCACAATCTCAGTAGGCAGCATGGGCATTCCGAATATGCGTTTCTCAAATTTGGTGTTGAAGAAATGATCGCGCATATCGAGTTGCGGGTAAAGGCCTATAACAGCTTTGATGCTACCCGCGGGCTGCGTGATGGCGGATTGCATAGCTAGCCAGCCGCCGGCGCTGTCGCCCACGACGAGAACATGGGCAAGATCGATTAGTGGTGCCATGGTTGCCTTCTGGGAGATGAACAATTGCAAATCACTGTCTATCCATTTCCATAGATCGGATATATCGGCTAGAATGTCGGCGCCAGTGGCTTCGGGCATGAGACGGTAATCTGCGGAGACGATGATAGCTCCGTTGAGGAGGGCGAGATCGAGGATCCAGTTTGTGAAGAAAAGAGGAAGGAGTGAGGCACCGGTTACCTGTGTTGTACGTGTAGGTGGACAGACTAGGCTTTTTATACTTGAAATGATGAGGACATGTCAAGGCTACTGCAGAGGTTGCTTACCAGAAAGCCAGCATGGAAACGGACTATCAGAGGTAATCTCTTAGTTTCTGCTTTCAGATCTTTTGGCACCAGGACGTCGACGCCAATAGGATGCTCATTGACGACTTTGTAGCTGGTGCTGTGAATATGGAAAGGGGAGAACTTTTCTGATTTAGGGCTGCGGCTGACATTGCCATTTTGGGCGAAAGGAATAGTTTCCGAGAAACAGTATCACCAGGGGAATCGGGGTTTGTTGAAGTAAGGGGTACTTGGAGATGGAGGTGGCATTGAAAGTGGTTGCAGTGAAAGGGCCTAGATGAGAGCTTGAGAATCCGAGGAAAGGAAGTGTTGCACATCTTTCCGGCATACTATTGGTGTAGTACTAAATAGTGGGACGCGGGGCGTCCCAGGCGTCCCATTCACTACTGTTCTAGGTTGTCCCGCCCTCTTCATTTGCTACCATGCTGGCTTCACGCATAAATGCTTGGCGACGCCAATGATTGCGTCTCCGTGAGCGAGCCACCTAGGTCAACAACAGTCACACTGCCAAAAGAGGCCCAAGGTGTTCTATCAAAAATGTGGTGTAACTCATACCCTTCACTCGTGATGAGAGCAGACAGCCCGGCACTGAAACGCGCTGCTCGTTGAGGATCCTTTCCCAATCTCCCATACATGGTTTCCTCGGTGTCGTGTCGTTGGCGAGGGAGAAACTGTATATCCACTTAAGCTCAATTGATAAGGAGGATTCTATCTGCTACCTCTCACCGCGTGGGTTGGTCTTTGCGAATTTGGCCACTTCGCCGTAACAGGGACGGTCTTTCGCAAAACCAGTCAGCGTCTACGGGGCTGGATGTAAGAGCCGTGTCAGCCTTTACCGTCGAGGGCCACGTCTCCTTGATATAGACGCCTGTCCAGGGCAACATCTTTATGTCCTCTGCCAAACTCTTTGAGACCGCTGTATGAACCACCACAGCTTGGCGGAGTTCGCTGAAAATGCAAATGACCATGGCGTGGCGAAGGAGTGGCCTTAGATCCATCTCATAGAGGCCGCATCGCTCCGATATTTATTCGGATGGAACTTCTCCTACCATTGGTATGGCAGTCGCAAGCTTGGAATGGTGGATGGCATGAAGGCTGATCAGGTGATAGGCTAGACCGAGAAGTCAAAACATTCAAGACGGCTGAACATATTAAACGGTACCACATTCCCTATGAACAATGCTTTTGGACCAAGGAGAAGCTCTTTCAATTCAATACCAGCACTCACTGCGAGATTCTGCGCAGATTCCAATCCTTCGGATTGAAGAATGTCAAGAGGTGCGTCAATATAGAGGAAGGAAAATTTCGCTTCTCCAAGATAGGAAGCCATCGACTTCTGCGGTATTTGTGGCTATAATACTAGCAAGATTTGCAATTCGGCTTTGCGAGCACATCCCATTGTACCTGTCAACACAACAACTGCATGGAAAAGGTGAAGGAGATTCTCTCATGCTAGAAAAACCCAAAGGAAAAAAAAGTCCACCATAACAAAGCTTACACTGATCATAAAATATTCCATAGCATATCATCTGTTACCTGTCACATCCAATCTAGACTTGTCTTCCCAAAATGCAAAGCCACGATATTAGATTCCCAATCTACACACATCTTCACCCCAGCATCTCCCACGTCAAGGGAAACAGTTGCATCGTCGAATACTTCCTCTCACATGGAACTTCTCGTCGAAGAACTTTCGTTGGCCGGCATTACCTAAGAGCTCAGACAGAAGTCAATAAGATCGATTGTATAATCCATTTTCCATTATTGAAAAACAATATTCCACAAACCAGATAGCTCAAGGTTTTACCCGTCTTGCTATCCTTCCCAGCCACGGTATATATTACTTATACTTCCAGATCTCCTAACCATGCTCCCCCTCTCACCCAACCCAACCCCACCCCAGACAGCAAGGCATTCATCCAGCCATTCTCCTCAGTAAATCTCACACCCCAACCCTCAGGTAAAATCTGCCTTATTTCCTTCCCCCCCCCCCCCGGCCCCACCCCACCAGCCATCTATCCTCTCAAATCCCTTATAACCAAATCAATTCAAATAAACCCCCCAAGTCAAACCCTCACCCCTAGTCACTAAACTATCCACCCCTCAAAACCCCCTTCCCCAGCATATCCTCCCCTACAGCTTTATTTCCCTCCCTGCTCAGATCTATCTGTCATAGTCTCTTCATATTCCCTACCTACCTACCGTATTAACTAAGAAGTGCAAGTGCAAGTGCTATATACCTCGCCATCACCAGGATAGGAGAGAATGGGTAGGAGTTGGTAGAGTGGGTAGAGTGATGGGCTCGGTGGAGGGGAAGGTGAGTGATGGGATCAGGGGAGAGGGGGTGGGGGGTGGGGGGGGGGGGGGGGAGGGGTGGTTTGGAATGGATGGGGGTGTTGGGTGGAAAAGGATCAGGAGATGATTCTTTGGAACAGTAATCGGATGGAGTTGGAAACTGATGGAAGGACATTGAGCTACCTACCTATCCAGTAAGGCGTAGCTACACTTCTATCTCTCGTGTAGCCTATCCTATCGATTTATCCTGTGCCATCGTCCAGCCATGTTCCTTTGTATCCCTCCTTCCACAATAAACGACTGTTCATCACAAAGAGATGGGTGTAATAGCATTATTCAACCTGACAATAACATCCATTGTCCACGATTCGTCCAGCCATCAAAGAATCCCTGCATCTGCATACATATAGCCTTCTCCCTGCAGGAGACCTAGCTATCCACTCCGCTTGGTCAGAACCTATTCGCCCCCTGCAGGAGACCTACCTATCTCTCCGCTCGGTCAGAACCTATTCGCAGCAGCTGAAGTCAGTGGAAGTAGATTCTCGGTATATATACCCTCACTCGGTCAAACCCCTATTCGCAGCAGCTCAAGTAAGGAGAAGTAGCGTCCCGATATACATACCCGGTACGTCTCCTAACCCCCCACCTATCTAACCTCAATCAAGCAATAGTCCATGCCTCTCAAACGCAGCATCGTCCGCGGCCTTTCCCTCTTCAAACCAAATCACAACGAGCCCGGACATGAAACCACCTCCCCAACAAAAACAACAACACCCTACTTCCCCCCCGCCCCCACCAAAACCCACTCCATCAAAAAACCCTGGCTCATATCCGGCCGCCAACCAACCCACCACCCCATCCTCCAACCCCACCAAATTCGCACCCTCCTCTCCCTCCTCTCCCTCCCTCACCACACCCCGCTCCTATCCACCCGCATCGCAGCTCTAGGACCTCCGCTCGCGAGACCGAGTTTCACGAATCCGCCACTGGGGTTCTGTAAGAGTCATTTCTGGTTTGAGGGGAAATGGATTGAGGAGCTTACGGAGGTGATACGGCAGGAGATTGGGCCGAGATTGGCGAGGCTGAGGAGTTACAATTGTGAGAGGGATGGGGGGTTGGGGGAGGAGACGAGAGAGATTTTGGGGGTGTTGGAGCCGTATTTGCATCTTTTTCCGATACTATTGGGGGAGGAGATGGATGGGGAGGGTGGGAGTGAGAAGAAGGAATGTCATAGGGAGACGTGCAGTATTTGCAATTTGGCGAATTGTCCGGCTTGTAAGTTGTCATTGTTCTTGCAGAATCCGGATGCGGTGAGAGCGATTAGGATTTGTGCGTTTGGGAGGAAGAAGAAGCATGAGGATTGGCCGGAGGCGTGTGCGTGGTTGGATCCGGAGCCGGGGAGTGATTGGGAGGCGAGATGGAGGAGGGAGGGGAATGAGATTTTGAGGGATCGAGCGAGTGTGCAGCGCTGCGAGAAGAATAAGAAGGCTAGGCTCTCGGCTGAGTCGGGGAATAGTTCGCGAAGTGAATATTCGCGCGGGAGCACTGGTGCAACATCAGTGGCGTCGGACAGGAGTCTCCGTGGGAAGAAGAGTTCAGCAGCAGAGAGCCTTCGTGACGAATACTTGAATGAGGAGGAGACTGCTCATGAGGAGACTGCTGATGGGGAGAAGACATGGGCAGAAGACTTCCCGGTTGAAGAGTATACGAACAAGGTCAAGGCCGGGATTTTTGGATCCACACGAGGTACGTCCGCTCGCCGAGAGTCGTTTGCTAACATGGAAGATGCAAAAGACCAACACCCAAGGTTCACACGGAGTACATCTGTTTCCAGAGGACCTCTGAGTCATATGGAGGACATCAAACCTCGACGCTTGAGGTCTGTTCGAGGTACGTGCGCGCCGAGAAAGGCATCCTTTCCCAGCGAGGCAGAGCTCACACAAAATAGGTCAAGCAAAGTTGAATCTTTTTCCAATGAGGCAGAGCTCACTCAGCACAGGTCAAGCACAGTTGATTATGACACGTTCCTGAGCGAAATGAGAAGGGGGAAAGAGGATCTTACTGATGGGGATGAAGAGGACCGTGAGGCAAGGGCCGCAGCATGGGCACGGGAGTACGAGCAATTAACAGGAGAGTGCGCTCAGACCGAGTGGTGTCGACCCGGTCAGCCATCCCATGATTACGAGACCGTCGAGGAGACACCGTTTTTCTAGCAAAGGTTGCATGTGACCAGTATGGAGGTGTTTAGTGTGGCCGAGTCGTATGAAGATTGGTTGACTGAATAGTCCCTATATTCTAATTATACCCGCTGTCTCTAGAAGTATTGCTAGGAACATGGTATATAGTCGTTGTTGAACAATCAATTTTGTCTGCCTGGCGCCCAGAAACCTAATGTTCCCCTGAAACAGTAAGTCCACGCATCTAGGTTCTGGTCTTGTACCTCAGCCAACTGTATCATGAACCACATAGAAGCCAGAATGAAGAAGTCGGCCTACGCAATGAGGTCCCTTAATGCATGAAGATATGCGATAGTGGCTGACAAGGAGGTCTAAGCCCACGAAGTGTGGCATGTCCCCTCCACATGCCACAAGCGACACGTATCAAGCCGGACCTACTTTCAACCGGCATGCTCTGCAAGAGTGATAGGGTCCCCTCCAAAGGAACCCGGTGTACATTAAGCAGCGTAGTGTTCGTATTTTCATCTGGTGGAGCAGGTGGGCCCTTTGGGGGCTGATAGCAAGCGAGACGCACCGTCCGCGGACATATCCAACCAGAGGCAGTCAACGTGGAGGCGGAGCAAAAACCACAGTGGAAACAGGCGCAGCAGCACTGCTCTTAATAATCAGTTTGCAAACAACGCATGTGAGAGAAGGGCTCGAATGCATTTCGGATCCTGTAAAGGACTGAAGCAAGAATGTCAGCGTATAAAAAAACCGGCTTTTTTGCGTTCCGTAAGGCAGCGTCCAGTCAAGGCCAGCAGATGTCATGAAGAACCGTTTGACATTAGGATGAGCCGCTGACCGTTATGATGATCGTAGCAAGCCGATAGTAGCACGTTACAAACATCTGATTGAAGAATGTAGTAACGGGATGTACTTGGATAATATGACCGACAGGCCTTGCCCAAGCAATGAACAAGATGACGAATCGGATATATTCCCTCCATACAAGTAGAAACTTGAATGGCTGCCCGAGTCATTGACAGGAACTTGGCGCCAAGGCGGTCCAATATCGTTGCCGAGAAGCCGATGTCCGCGTCACCGAAGTTCAGGGAACCCCCTTTAAACCCTTTAACGACCCCTAGAACCCCCCTAAACCCCCCACTAGAACAGGGACTAAGTACCGTTAAGTACTAAGGTACCGTGAGTGTCACCCTGCAATGTAAATTTAGACACTGCTGCGCCCACTTGCCAAGTAAACAGCATCTCTGGGTCTCTTACTCTCCACTCTCTCTCTCCTGAACTGCTGTCTCTCTTTTGATAATCTTCAACATCATCAATCAACTCCACAACTGCCATCGCCGATACTCAATCCTTTCGCTATTGAGCTCTGACATCATCCCTCCCATTCTTTGTGGTTGCGAAACGGTCGGGAAAATCGGAAGGGAAAAAGAAAAAAGACAAAACAAGTACAAGCGGGCCTCTAGGCAGCCACGCGAGTACAAAGCATCAACCATTTCTTCTAGCCGTGGATTCCTGCGTTTTCAGGACACCACTTGATCCGGCTTGCCTGGGTTGTTCCTCTTTATAATCCATCGGCCCACTCACTATGACTTCCTTTAAACAGGAGCCTTACTCGGAGGCCCCTCCTGGGTCTCAATCAAACTGCTTCGACCCCGACAATTTTATCAACTACGACCAGACTGTCGTACCCACTCCATCCATATCACCTCTATCCACTCACTCAAAACCTAGCCTTACTCCCACTTCGTCATCATCCAACTCCAACAATCTCCTCCCAATTCAGCCGAGTCCACGAACCTTTGCACCACCGACCCATCAGTATGGTCAACATAAACAGCAGGCGGGACTATCAGTCGGTGCATTGGCCACTACTTACGGCGTCAACCAAATCGACAACTTCTCATATTCAAGGAACCAGCAGTATTATCCTATAGTACCATCTGATGGCTACTTTGGTATGAACAACACGGATGATCTTCTCGATTTCGGTTCTGCTCCCAATCAAACACCATCTGGTGATATGGATCTCGACTTTGGTGGTTCTCCGTTAGACCTGAATCCGTCCAGCATCGATTTTATCAACCCAGCGGCCATCGTCGACCAAGAAAGCACACCTCAACCACAACCACCTCAAATTCATCCTGGTCGCGTCTATCCTGGTATGCATCAGCAAGCTGCGCTGGCAAAGGCACAGGCGGAGGCACAAAAGCAGCAACAAGTAATCGCACAGCAACAACGGACTGCTGGCGGTCAGCATAGTCGTCAATCTAGTCGGAGTGGTGGCGGCGCGCGGCCTCCTACTGATCCTCATGTCGAGGAGAGCATTTCACGTCTTCTGAATCAGATGAGACACAGCAGTGTAACATCATCGAATGATGATGATGCAGCGACGCCCACGGCTAGTGGTAGCCTTTCTCACAGCCATCGAATGAAGAAGGATGAGGAAGATATGGATGAAGACGAGCGGTTATTGGCCAGCGAGGAAGGAAAGAAATTAAGTAGTAAAGAACGAAGGCAATTAAGGAACAAGGTATCAGCCAGAGCGTTCCGATCGCGAAGAAAGGGTAATTTCCACCAGTCCCAGTCATCACATCATTTACTGACATCTGAACAGAATATATTGGCCAACTCGAGGGAGAGATTGCCGCTAAATCACAAGAAGCTGATGAGCTCCGAGCGAAGAACGAAGCCTTGATGGTAGAGAACGCTCGCCTAGGAGATCTGACTCGCATGCTTCTTTCATCACCAGCTTTCTCCACGTTTCTTGCCGACTTGAGTGGCACGGGAGCCCCCAATCCCATCCCTGACCTCTCTCAACTACAGTCCCACGGTTCGACAAGCCGATCGCAGCCCTCTGCTCCTCGCAAAGACGTCAACCCGAACCAAGTCGCTCCCCGTCAGCCACAAACACACGGACAAAACAATTTGACCATGATTCCGGAAGAATCTTCATTCGACTACCCAGCGACTGAATCTGCCAACACCGGCTATACCGACAACATGGACTTTGGCCTCTATGACGCGCAGGTGTACGCTGTCACTGAGGTGCCTCGAGGTCCTGCCGTGGACACGATGCTCTTCGCAAATCTTCACGGCAAATCGTCGAATTTCGTCGGACCCTGCCCTTCAATCGATGATGCCAAAGACGAGCCTCTACCAATCGAGTCGATGCCTCCCACTGTTGGTAAGATGCAAATGCCAGAGCCTATCGAGACGCCATCCGAGAATTTCGACATTGACGCGTCTGATCCCGCTTTCGCTCTTTTCATCGACCAGCCTATCCCATCATCAACAGCAACGCTATGTGCAGTGGCACCAGGAGATCGTATCTTTGGCGAGATTGAGTTGGAGAAAGCCTTTGGACGGGTAGAACTTATTGTTGAGGATGAGTCGAATGACAGCCGGGAGATTAGCTCAGCTACGATAGAGAGATTTGAGCGCCTGTGTTCGAGACTGGATGCGGCTTCTGCGAGGATACTTGCAATAACGCCGCACTCATGATGATATATGGAAAGGGACGGAATTATGGAGTTATGGAGTAACGAGGAAGGATCTTTTGTCTGATGAATGTCTACGAATTCCATTCATATGATGGCTTATCAACAGAAGTTGATGGCCTCTAGTCAGCCTTTTGCGTTGGCTACAGCTTGCCCTGTTCTTTAGATAGACTTTATTAAACCGAACAATCGGATACCATGCAAAATGCTTTCCGCAGCCTTGTTGCATTGTGACCCTGCATCTCCATCTATCTGCGACCCCCACCCGTCTAAGGATGAATGGAAGCGAGTGTGCATTCGCGATAACGATTACTCATAGGGCTGATGACGATTCAGTCAGATTTTCGGCGACAGCCGTTGGAAAAGGCACACCTCGACACTTACATGTAAACATTCTACTTCTCACATATTCAAATTCTTTTCTTCCCGCCAGAAACAGAGATTCTTGGGGGAGCAATGATCGAGCTCCCAGAAATTCCACCTCGATTACCAAGTCATGGCAGCCCTCCCACGTTCAGCTCGCCGGTTGACCTCCGCCAAAGCCTCCCAACTCCTACCTCGATTCCCCAGACAGAGCCATCGTCCTCGAGAAATTGCCTCTGCAACGGCGACTATTCAAGAATCCTCACCCATTCATGATCTCCCACCCTCTCCCGCGTCCTACCCACCACCACCCAGCTCCATCTCACCAGAACCCCGCCGTCTTCCCCGCTACAAAGAAATCAAAGATGCAAAACCGTTCTCCGCGTTTCTGACCGACACCTTCAACCGGCAGCACACCTACCTCCGCATATCCATAACTGAGCGTTGTAACCTTCGCTGCACATACTGCATGCCCGAGGCCGGCGTCCCCCTTTCCCCACCCTCACACCTCCTCACTACACCCGAGATAGTTTACCTTTCAGAATTATTTGTAAATCAAGGTGTCAACAAGATCCGTCTGACAGGTGGGGAACCCACAGTACGAAAGGATATAATACCTCTTATGCAGGAAATTGGCGCTCTGAAATCCCGGGGGTTGAAGGAACTCTGCATAACCACCAATGGTCTCGCGTTACACCGCAAGCTCGATTCTATGGCCGAAGCAGGACTTACGGGGATAAACCTTTCCCTCGACACCTTAGACCCCTTCCAATTTCAGATCATGACACGCCGCCCAGGTTTTGACGCCGTGATGCGCACCCTCGATCGCGTTATAGAAATGAACAAATTAGGAGCAGGCATAAAGTTGAAACTGAACTGCGTAATTATGCGCGGCGTTAATGATAGAGAGATCCTGGATTTTGTTGAGATGACACGGGAGAAGGATATTGAGATTAGGTTCATTGAATATATGCCTTTTGACGGGAATCGATGGGAGAGAGGAAAGGTTGTGGGTTATCAAGAAATGCTATGTCTCATTCGAGAAAAATATCCGGGATTCGCAAAAGTACAGGATCGAGATAACGATACGAGTAAAACGTATCAAGTGGACGGGTTTACGGGGAGAGTTGGATTTATTACGTCCATGACACATAATTTCTGCGGCAGTTGCAACAGATTGAGGGTTACCGCGGATGGGAGTTTGAAGGTTTGCCTTTTTGGGAATGCAGAGGTTAGCTTGAGAGATCTTCTTCGCAAAAACAACGGTGGGGAGCCAATCGAAGAAGAGGCGATGCAAGCGCTGAAGAGGTTGGAAATGGAGGGGAGGTCGCTTGGAGAGCAACGAGAACAGGAACTGCTTGAGGTGATAGGGATGGCGGTGAAGAGGAAAAAGGAACGGCATGCAGGGATGGGAAAGCTGGAGAATATGAAGAATCGGCCTATGATCTTGATTGGTGGGTAGGTTCTCATTTCAAAGTTTTTGGAGATTTGTGGATATGTGACATGATATATGGACATATGATGTGAAATATGTGTTACGGTTGATGGGAATATGAATGAATGTATTCTATAATGCTGTGATAAGAGTGTATACCATCCATGCTGACCGAGCTGTGCTATTAGATGAAACGCCACCAATCAATCTCCCTCTCCGGTCAATACCAGCTTCAGCTCACCACCCACACCCTCTTCTCTCACCCCAGGCAATAGGGGGCAGATCACCCATCTCCACCGCAAACCCCAGACCCAGCACCCTACCCCTCCACCTCCTCTCCCCCACCATCACCCCCACAATCTCCACCCGCACCATCTCAACCACTTCTCCCAAAACCCCTCCACCCACTTCCCCCTCCCCCTCCCCATCCCCATCTCCCTCCACCTCCCCCCCACCAAACCCCCCAAACCCCCCATCCACCCCACCCTCCCTCCCCCACCTCACCCCCACCTCCGAAATCCACCTCATCTCCATCTCTGCCAAACCCCCCACCCACCGCCTCGCCCTCGCCATCGGCCACATCCGCTTCTCAAACCCCCACACCCTGCACTTAATCCGCGCCCACGCTTTAAAAAAGGGGGATGTGTTAGCTGTAGCGAGGGTGGCGGGGATAATGGCGGTGAAGAATACGGGGATGTTGGTGCCGTTGGCGCATGGGGGGGTGGGGATTGAGGGGGGAGTGGTGAGGGTTGAGTGTGTTGGGGGGGAGTTGGGGGAAACTGATGCTGAAAACGAGAGTGAAAACGAACACGAAAATGAAAATGCATCTACATCTGCCCCTGCCCCTTCCCCCGCCCCCTCCTCAGATATCTCGGACCAATCACAAAACCTCCACCTCCCCATCCCCCCCCACGGCGGCGTCCGCATCTCCGCTCTCGTCGAAACGACAGGGAAAACGGGCGTGGAAATGGAAGCGCTGTGCGGGGTGGTGGGTGCCGGGTTGACGGTTGTGGATATGGTGAAGGGGGTTGATAGGGGGGTGGTGGTGGAGGGGGTGAGGGTTGTGGGGAAGAGGGGAGGACGGGGGGGAGGGTGGGGGATCTGGGAGGGGGTGTGATGGGTGAGGGGTGTGGGGAGTTGGACTAGTAATGGACTTTTGTAGGTATTTACCTTACTTAGATACCCGATTTAGGTACTATGCATAATGAAGAAGGTATTCTATATAGAGTGTGCTTGGCTGAGATGGTGTGGTATGGTGATTCAACGCTTGCTTCATTTCAGTGATGTTGATTCAACGCTTCATTTCAATTGGAAAAATTAGAAGTCCAATCACAGGTAACCCTCCCATACATGCGAAAAGAATCTATCTATCCTCCAGTACCTACCCACTTCCCCACCCCCTCTAGCACCCAGACCCCCAATCCCACATCGTCCAATCGTACTGTTAATATCACATCTCTCCCCACCACTAACTAGCCATCATACTTACCCCCCTCCCCAAATCTCCTCCACCCACAACTATGTAGAATCCCACTATTCGCAGAACTATAAGGTATCTCCCCATCAATCACTCATCGTCCCCAAAACGCTCCTGCCAGAGCTTCTGTCATCAATTAATTGCCGGTTCTCACAGGTCTATAGGTACATAGGCTTCATTATGCATAGTCAGAATAATCCCTGGCTAGGTAATAGAGAGTGTTTGCTTTTTTTTTTTTTTCTGAGTTTGTTTTGGACTTTGGATTGGAATTGGGATTTTGATTCGTTCTTGGAAGTGTGGGATGGTGGTATTTGGTTGGTGAGTGGAGGGGAGGGGAGCTGGGATGGGATGGGAAACTTGCGGCCGCAGCCTAATCCAGCGGCAGAACCCTCACTTCCTCAGCCAATAGTGATAGCTCATCCACATCGGGATGGTTGTGTTTGTTTGTTTGTTTGTAGGAAGGGACGGGTTTGAGAGGGGATGTGGAGATCTGGCCGGTTGGGTTGGGGGGGGGGGGGGGGGGGGATATTGGTGTTTTTGGGAGGGTTGGGTCGGCTGCTTGGCTCGGAGTGGGGTGGGGTGTTGGATGATGGAAGTTTTGGGGGTCGAGGGTATTAGTTTTATAGATTTAGAGAGGGAGGGGCGGGGGAAATTGGGGGGACGGGCAGAATGAAGGGGTGGGGATTGGGTAGTTCAGCAGTGGAGGAGTTTCCATGGTTCAAGGCAGGGTTTGTGATAAAGATGGTAGCGATAGTGTTTGGTAAGAGGATTCCCATTAATCTTGTATCTGCTGGTCATGTAATTCCATTCTGTTTCTCTATGTTTCAGATATGAATAGCTGATGCCGGTCGTGTAATCCTTGCAAGGTGGATACTAATTGTCTGAGAAGAGCAGCGATGTCCAAGAACCTAACCCCCTGAACTTGTATTCATTCTCCTCGGGCACACGCCTTGCCGTCGTTTCCTCATCTGACGCGATAGATATGTCAGCAGACTTGTTTCGAAGCTCTGAAGGAGGTCGGGCCACTCACTTCGATTTCTGGCAATGATGGTGATCTCTTGGAGATATTCTATGGACTGAGCATCTAGATCCATTCGTCCATGGCTTTTTGATGCTTCTTCAGGGGATTGTAAGAAAGGTATTTGGCCTCGTAGAACACATTTGAAATGTGTTATTAGTATCCCGGCTGAATACTCCCATTCTGCATAATAGGTCCTTGTAACGTAGTCGACGTCACCGTATTTACTCTACAATGGTCATTGTTATCCTGAAAATCGCTCAATGATTCCCAATTGAATACTAACCCTTCCCACTCTCTCAGCAGTATAGCCCAGCTGGTCTTGATAGGCAAACTCGAGAGTGCTCAAAAGAAGATAGATGAGCAGATATGCCTCATACCAACGATTTGTCTTCTTTCCTCCAAAGATAAGGGATTTCAAACCCTTCAGAACGGCCTTGCGATGTCTATCAATGAGTTGATTTATCATGTAATCCAGATGATAGTTGATATAAGGAGGACAAGTACATCGTCTGTACCATTTGAAATTCTGACCGTTGACTAGAAGGGTTGGAATTGGGAGTTCGAAGTCGTGGAGGTGCAGACGTGTAGCCGCAAACTCTCGGACCCTGAGTGCACTCCGTAGCAGAGGATTGTCATATTGTCTACAGTAACGGTTGGCCTCTGCAAGAGTAAGTGCCAGAACCTTATCAGGATTGGTTTCCAAGACTATGGCCTTCAGAGCAGGCTGACAGTCATTGAGGAAAGCCTCAGTGGATTTAAATGCTTTTTCGGTGTCATACTTGGTCCGGAGTCAGCAGAGCTAGTAAGAGACTCCAGCAGGAACTCACAATGGCGTATGGGGGCATCTTGGCAATAGTAACTGTATCGCCCGTTCGCCATTCTAAATCAATCTTGTCTCCTATAGCTGGGACGAACCGACGGCATTCAAGAGTAAGAGTCGGAGATGTGTCATAAGGCGAGACCCCGCAAATGAATCGTACGACTTTGATCGTCGGATCCTCGGATGACCATGTGAATGTGGGTGGAATGGCCCGCAATTGTCCCATGCGTGCACAACCTGATCATGTTAAGTATATAAAATGTATCATCGAGCCTGCAAGCTGTACCACATACCGAGCCTGAATGGCACTACGTTGTCTAGTGATTCACGACAACAGGGTTGCTTGAACAACCTGACGTTTTCTGCTTTCTGTAGACACCTTGTACAAGGCGTATTTTGGTCACACTTGGACATTAGTCAACTACAAAAAGAAGACCTAGCATGTTACTCACTGGCTCTTTATATACTCTGCAACGTATACATGCTCCCAGCCGACGGACTTGCTTGACTTTCTCTCTTTTTAATGGGTCGAAACACTGACGCCTTTTTCTTTGCTCTGTGGCAGGCACCAACAATTGATCATTATTGGAGGTTGGGTTCTGGCGTATCATAAATTGTGCTTCGGCGGCTGGAGCTAATTTCCTTATAAGCTGGTACCCCATTCCAGAGCCGTTAGACTTCTCATAGTCGTTAAAACCTGGAGTGCCGGAGAAAGATTTAGGCGCACTAGGTGAATTAACATCCATGACATATGGTACATTATTAGCCAAGCTCAGGTACGATGATGGAAGAGAATTATGGAGACCAGCATCTGTATGGCAGTATTCGTCCCCTATTGCGTTTCCTGGAAACGTTGGGTGGCTCTCTTCCACAGGAAACAAGGGAGTCTCTGAGGATTCGGGCTCTATCAGACCATACTCAGTATTAGGCGAGGCACTAAAAGCTTTGAGCCACATGTCGAAGTCTTCGCTCTCGAAGGAGGCTAAATCATGGGCTAAGGTCGCCGGAGAACCGTCCTCAGTCTCAGGGAGGCTAACGGACGTGATCGCAGCGTCAAAGTTGCTCGAGATATCCTCAAGAGTATCAGTGAAGACATGCTGTAAGGTGTCCGGATTATCTTGCTGAGTGGTATCTCCTGGATTATGACTAGCCGTTGGCTGCAAATTCGGCATCCACAATTCTTCCCAGCATTGGCCTCCTGGCCATAGACTGTCATTGCTAGACGAGCTGCCCTCTGATATCCCTTCACAATGTGCACAGGGATCTATGGTAGACCCAGGAGTCGACGTGCTGCAAGGGCATAGTGTCTTCGCCGACCATTCAGCCATTTTTTTCTCTGATGAATGACTCTAGGTCACCGATGATGGCACCTTTCTCAAAGATACAGTCGGTTTGGTCTTCAAGAAATAGATGGGGACTCTGGGGGCGCGCCAGTATTAAATAGCCCAATAGGTGCCTTAGCCAGCCTTGTGAATGGCGACCGGTGAAAGATAGCGCCATTTCGTCGCCAACCTATCGGGAGTCTCCTCAGGAATTGAGTTCCGCAGCCTCACGTCAGAGTGGACATTGACATCAACCGCTACCTAAGCTTTCGGGTCACCACTAGCGCCGGACTCCCAAGTCGCCGATGGCCGCTTCACAATGGATTTGCTCGCGGAGCAGTCCCGGTTCCTCCACTCTCATCTGAGTCTCCAGGAAGACTTGGAAGTAAAGAATGTCGCGGGGAGACGAACTAGCTCAGGTAGGAGATATTTCTCTGTCTGTGTGCTCTTACCTGGTGATGGTTTTTGTTGTATGTTCTGGTGTGCAAGGTCGTCTCAAAGACAACGCGCCGCGTGCGAGTGATGTTCAGTTTCAGAACCTTAGAAAAGTGCTCTTCCTTCTGCGCCCGGAAGCAGGCCACAGAGCAACGCGAAAATCTACGTACTATTATTTGACTGATGAAGTAACCCAATGTGTAGGCCAATGGTGGTCACCAAAGTGCTGGATCTGACGGAACGAATCAGATTGGTGCTAAACCGCGCTTGCTCTTAATGGGCTTAAAGAAGTGAGAAGAGACCGTCGCATCAAGTGAGCTTATAGGATACTAATACCCACCTCTATAGAAGTGGCAAGTCCTCAATATCAAATGTAGTGTTTCGCAAGATGGCTCCCCAGGACACGTTGTTCCTCGAAACAACGACTACCATCCTCAAAGAGTCTATGCAGTAAGTAGCCTTCAAAACGCCTGAAACCATTTTCTGAGCCAGATTTCAGCACCTTTATGGACTTCCAAGTATGGGACCTCCCAGGTCAGATCGACTATCTTGATTCCAACTTCGATACGGATAGTATATTTAGTGGCGTTGGAGCCATGGTCTGGGTCCTGGATGCGGTTGACAATTATATGGAACCCATTGGTCGGCTCACAGACATCATTCTACATCTCCAAAAATCCTATCCACATATCAAGTACACAGTCTTCATACATAAGATCGACTCTCTTACCGAAGATATTCGAGAGGAGACCATTCGTGATGTAGTTCAACGCATATCGGATGAGCTCTTTGACGCCGGCATTGAAAATCCTCCGATCAACTATTATGGAACTTCGATTTTCGATCATACAATATTTGAGGGCTTGAGCAGGGTCATGCAAGGGCTTGTTCCCCAATTACCAACCTTCGAAGCCTTGCTTAACACAATGAGAGCAAGTTGCCATTTTGAGAAGGTCTACCTCTTTGATGTCTACAGCAAGATATATGTTGCATCAGACACCTCTCCATTAGATGTGAAGTCATATGAGCTTTGCTCTGACTACGTCGATCTTATTGTAGACATGTCAGAAGTCTATGGATGGCACCGAAACAGGTGGCAAGGCGTTGAAACACCCCATATCCCGGAGACACAGTACGCGGAGTCGCATGTTGCCAACATCAAGGGTTATCATCTTTATCTCCGCGAGATCAATATGTCGGTCTCCCCTCGGCAGAAGTCAAGAACCACTAGGCTAACTTGATGCAGGAACTTAGCATTCATAGGTGTTTCTAAGGATCCAAATTTCGAGGCAGGCAAGAGTGTCCGGGACCAGAATGTACAGACCTTTCAGGACACCTTATTGCAGATATTAGCACGCGTACGACAATCAGACCTAACAGATCAATCAACTTCTAGCAGTGCTACGAACAGCCACTGAGAATCTTCGGTGTAGCACTACATGCTACAATCCTAGTGTGCCATATGTATTAGTTATTTTCTTGCTGTGAAGACTGTCAAGGCCCCATTCGAGGACGATGCTAATATGGAGTGCGAAGGACACTAAATGTCGAGGCGGCGCTTCATTGTACAATAGTGTATGTGGTTTGGTCTTAAGATGTATAAAGGTCATCTATAAGAACTTTGAAGTGAGTGGCAGTATTTGGCGGTAATATCAAAGGAAATGTAAATAGCCTGCGGATGTTGCGCAAGGTACCAAGTCGAGGAGTGATTACTCCGTGTTTGGACGATTGGATAGTAAGCTCAAGCACAACCCCTAGTGAGAGGCAAATCAAGCACCGCCATCGGCTACATTTGCTTTGATCGTGGGGCCATCTACAAACGCTGTGGTTTGGGCAAAGGCTGAGAGGATATTGCATTTAGACTGAACGAAATCTATGCGATAATGGAAAAAATGCTGCTTTCCCTTGATCCCGGCGAAGCCAATTCCAATCTGACCGGCGCTGGAGAGGGGAGAGGGTCGAAGTTTTGCAGCTGCCTTCGGTTTGCCGCAAGCGTCTCTAAGGGAGTTGTCCGGACGAGCTCATACAAGGGATTTCAGAACATCCACTGGTACCAAAGTGGATAGATGCAACACCAGTAGAAAGAAATCACTTATCAACCGTATACACCTTAACCGTAGAGGTACCAATTCCCAAAGCCGGGTTTCTTTAGCCCATCTCTTGTTCCCCAGGGGACTAGCTTTAGGGCCTCTGGATGTCAGCCTTACCGGGCTGTATGGTTGAGAGGTGCTTCCAGTTCATAGGTGAACCTTTCTACACGGTTGATAGGAGAGCTCTTCTAGGTGAGAAAGTGCTAGCGACCGACAATAAACGAGTCTGCAGTCGGCTGTCTAATAGTGACGTGAGAATGCTTTATCTTTTCATTTGGTTGAAGTGAGAGCTTGATATCCTTAAGGAGGGCCGAGCAATTGTTGCCGAGGCTGACCCCCGCTTTTGCATATCCAGAGCTACCCGGCAAGCTACACCGCCTAGGGGGCGAGCAGCCCAATTGGGAAGGCACAAACCACTTGCGGCGGTAATTAGATATACCCGCAGGCTGGAACAGTCTTCCTATATCAATGACTCGTTCCCTGGAACTCAAGGGAATGGTCTTCCCCCCCCTCCTGCAGCGCATACTGCACTGCATTGAACGCATGTAACCATGACCTCTACACAGCTCAACCTCATTGCCCCTCTTGATGTTTCTCTGCCGCCTCCTCCAGAAGGCGAGCCGTTCACTGATTCGCAATGGACAACCTTAATGGCAGTTGCAGACACGGTGATAGCCAGGATTGAAGTCTCGTCCACGACCTCAACGAATAGTCTCTGTCTACCAGCATCCGACTACGCTAGGGCCGTCGAGGACCTCAAGCAGCGTTTGCCGTCAGGATCAAAAGATCAGCTGGTTCAATCATATCTGCGAGAGAATGCGAGTTCTGTACCTGCTTTTAGAGATCTTCTACGAAGGACAATTGCCGACTATGTGAATGAGGATTCGAAGAAAGCGATCAGGGTTATACTGTCCGCATTGGAGTGAGTCTAGTCTGTGTAATTTCATCGGCTCTCATTCTCACATTGTGAAGCACCCGTGCCGGCTGCTTTTTGACCACTGGATCTACGACCTCGTTCCACCTACAGCCGATCAATGTGCGGCATGATATCCTCAAAAGTTGGGCGAGGTCTTACCTCCCACCACTCAGACAAAGTGCCAAATCTCTACAGCAGTTAATTAATTCGATATGGACCAAAACAAGTCCTACAGTGGGCCCTGTGCTTGGCTTTCCGCGAGCACCTGTGCATGGAAAACCGGGCAAAGGATTCGATTACAGCTTTCTTCAATTCCCACCGAGTCCTGAGCCCGAAACCCTCGAAACAGACGTGTTGATTGTAGGCAGCGGATGCGGAGGAGGTGTATGTGCGAAGAATATGGCAGAAGCAGGTCATCGGGTCATTGTGGTCGACAAGGCATATCATTGGGGCCCAGAACACTTGCCTATGGCAGAACGAGACTCGGGCATACACCTCTTCCAAAATGGAGGTCTAGAGGCTGCGGATGATAGCAGCATTGGCGTTATTGCTGGTCAAGCCTGGGGAGGCGGAGGGACAGTCAATTGGTCTGCTTCTTTGCAGACTCAAGGATACGTAAGGAAGGAATGGGCAGATGGAGGCCTCCCATTCTTTACGTCGTCTGAGTTTCAAAACTGCCTAGATCGCGTGTGCAACCGGATGGGTGTCTCAACTGAATACGTTAAGCACAATAAGAATAATTCGACGCTATCAGAAGGCGCAAGAAGGCTTGGTTACAGCTACAAGATGGTCCCTCAGAATACAGGAGGCAATCAGCATTACTGCGGATACTGCACCTTGGGTTGTGGTTCAGCTGAAAAACAAGGACCTGTAGTGTCCTTCCTACCCGACGCTGAAAGGTCTGGCGCACAGTTCATAGAAGGGTTTGACGCTCAAAAAGTCCTATTCGAGAGTGTTGGGGGTAAGAAGACGGCGGTAGGAGTCAGAGGCCGCTGGGTCTCGAGAGATAGCTCTGGCGGTGTCAGCGGCAATGACAGAACCAAACGAGAGGTCATCATAAAGGCAAAGCGTGTGATCGTCTCGGCTGGAACGCTTCAGACTCCTCTGCTACTTCTACGAAGTGGTCTTACCAACCCTCAGATTGGAAGGAATCTCCATCTGCACCCTGTGGTCCTCCTCTCTGCCATCTACTCGGACCAGCCTCGCATCAATCCATGGGAGGGGCCCATCCTCACAACAGTAGTTGACGAGTTCCAGAACTTAGATGGTCATGGGCATGGGGCCAAGCTCGAATGCATGACAATGCTGCCGTCATGGCTCCTCCCTTTTCAAGCTTGGGAAGGTGCCCTCGAGTGGAAAATGGTCTGCTCAAAAATGCCATATATGACCAGTCATATTTCGCTTGTACGGGATCGAGACACTGGCCGTGTATATCCAGATCCTACGGATGGAAGATGTAGAATCGCTTACACGCCGAGCGCTTTTGACAAAAAGCATGCAATGGAAGGGCTGCTCGCACTTGCTCGCATCGCTTACGTTCAAGGAGCAAAGGAGATCTTCACAACAACTGTTGGCTTCCCTACGTTCACACGTTCTGATGAGGCAGCTTCTAAAGACAATGGCGATGGCATCAATGATCCTGCCTTCCAGTCGTGGCTTACGGAAGTACGAAAAGTTGGTCTCAATCCCCCCGATACTGGATGGGGAAGCGCACATCAAATGGGAACGTGTCGTATGGCTGCTAGCCCCAAAGCGGGTGTCGTAGACCCCAAGGGCAAGGTTTGGGGTGTGGAAGGATTGTATGTCTCTGATGCGAGTGTGTTCCCTAGCGCTAGTGGTGTCAACCCTATGATCACAAATATGGCTATCAGTGACTGGATTTCGAAAGGCATAGCGGAAGATCTGAGCGGAGGATCTAAATTTGAACCAGCAGCAAGATTGTGACGATCAGATGGTAAGCTTGTTCATTGGATATGTAACGTCCGGACCTAGCAAGGCCGTATCGCATTGGCGCTTTGCCCATATTTTTTGTATATAAGCAACATCCAAGACTGTAGGATCAATATCAGATGCATGCTTTGCCAATTTGTGTTATGCCTAAGGTATAAGCGGACCATGGACGGTCAAGAACTGGTAAACGTCTTTGTCGATCGACCTCTCCAGAACGCCCTTGTTGTCCACTACCACAACTTCAGCTGATTAGGCCATTCACCCCTCACATTTGTAGACATTATACTTCAAACGACGCAGATCCGGACCCTTAGAAGGCCGCTAGATGAAGTATTTCCTTCTAAAGCCAGGGGCAAGGATCTATGGTGGAAAGTAGGTGTACAGCTTGAACCTACCCAAGTCATTCTAGTAATAACTACGACACAGGCCGGCGGGTTGGTCAGAAGCGCATATTAGGGCTACCCTAACAACGGTTAGCAGTATACTAGAAAATGCCATTTGTAAAGCCCCTTCATATCGGATTCTCTTGCACTGGGTCTCTCTACTCCAACGGAAGTTGTCATTACATCGCCAGCACTTTGGGGAAGATTTACGAGCAGATGTCTATGGAACTACAGAGGCTCATCCGAAATGGAAGGTTGGGCCTGAGTGGGCAATGACCACTCCTACCAACGATGCCGGATGCTCTCAACGCCAGCAACCGACTCCCAGCCGTGTGAACAAGGTCCGTGATAAATGAGTGGCCAAGGAGTTCCTCAACAAGCCTCCTGCATCGAATATGGGACCAACATTGAGACGAAGCTAGACGGTCAGCTTTAGGCTCGCGATCGAGACGGAAATCTCGCCCGTAGCGCACGTTGGCGTGAAGAGACATGTTGGAAGATTGTCTGATCCCACTTCGTAAGGTTTTAGTGTGGTGAGGTACTCTTAGTAAGGTACCCACCTTGCCTACTTCTACTTTAGTACCTTACTCAACGACTTACCTTACCTGAGCTAGACAGGATAGCCCGCCCCCAGCTTTCCAAAGCGTCCGCTGCACCGCTAGATACTTTAGTAGGCCAACCCCGCGTCGCGCCACGAGAATTGCTTGCGCGCCAATGGCGCTCCTCAAATACAGCCTCAATCAACGCTTATGGATATGAAGTACCTTACCGCTCGACGCCCATGTGCTCGATTTCACTAGAAAACAGCCCATACCTTATGGCATCAGCGATATCGGTCCATCGGGGCACCCACCATAGAAGGTCCGAGCCATCTTCTTCACTGCAGGACCACAATAGCAATGCCGGCGAGACGGGCATGATTCCTGTGCTTCCTGTACAAGTGTTCTGCAGATAAACAATACGAGCGAAGAATCGGCTGTGGTCGGTCACAGAATAGCACGGGCTTCCCAACCCCCCCACTGAGATCGGAGAATATTTTACATGCACGTTCGAATCGAAAGAGCACAAAGCGCTGCATCCACGCTCTTGCAAGGATCGCTTGCATTACTAGCTTCAATTGCCTCAGGAAGCTCCCGTGGTTTATCTCTATACCCCGGGAAATATATCCAATTGGAAGATCACCTGTCCCCAATGGTGTTCTTACGGACCCTGACTAAATCATGGTTCTTGCTTGAAGTAAGTTCTGTCAGTCGCTTGGACCCGTCAATGATGAGGCATGGACGAGCCAGGGGAGATTGTCGCCCATCGCCTTGTTATGGAACGGTATGGAAGGACTATTAAAGTCCAAGCTCGACAGCAGATATTCCTCTACTCGAGCTGTCTCTCTATTCGAGCTGTCTTCGTCCATTCCGAATCGCCTCTCCGTAACAGGCTCTTGCAAAGATGGCCTCCCTTCCAACCCCACAAGAAATCGCGTATCAGGAGGCACACATCACCGATAACAGGTCTGGGTCTCTCATCGCTAGTGGTGTTACCTGTTATACGATTGGGATCATTGCAGTTGCATTGAGATTCCTCGCTCGCCGGATCAGCAAAATCAGATATGAATGGGACGACTGGCTAGTCTGTGCGGGACTTGTGAGACTACCCTTGCCATCAATTCGACATATCTTCTATCCTTCTGGTCAAGGTCCGAGAATTATCGACTGACATTGGCCTGATACCTTAGTTCTTTACACTTGGCTTAGTCATTCTTGATTTGTGGAGTACGTTGAGTTTTGAAACATCATCTATCGGGATCCCTAAATAACATATCACAGATGTACCATATGGATCCGGCAGACATGCCATTCTCTTGACGAGACCAGTTCTGTTTGCAAAAGTACGGGCTCCCCCGCACCTACAGTTAAGTTAGAAGAAACAAACTGACATGAAACTCCCATAGGGCCTCATAGCCGCAGAAGTAATCTACAACTTCGCCGTTTGCTCCATCAAATTCTCAATTTTATACCTGTACTACCGCGTCTTCTACGTGAATCGCACCTTCACCTACTGTTTATGGGTCGTTGCCATTTTCGTAGCCAGCTACAGTATCGTTCAAGCTGTCGCCGCAATCTTCCAATGTATGCCCATCGACTCGAATTGGGTCGTTGGTAAACCCCACCATTGCATCAACACGGACCTTGGAGTGACCATCATCGCCTCCTTCAATGTGGTGACAGACTTCGCTCTTTTGATCCTGCCCTTGCCCATGTTATACAAACTACAAAGACCTTTGAAAGAGAGATTACGAATCATATTCATGTTCATGTTGGGAGGCTTGTAAGTTGACAGCCTCTTCCCTGTCAATGGTATCGCACTTACTAAACCTCGCACAGCGTCTGCTTCGCTAGCATCTACCGCGCGGTAGTCATGCACAACCTCTCCCACTCCGATCCGAGCTGTAAGTAACCAACTCAAACCCTACCCCACCGCGGCAGCCAATCAAAACAACAACAACAAAAACAACACCACTAACAACCCCCACAGGGTCCGACGTCCCCATCAGCGTCTGGACAATGGTCGAACTCAACATGGGCATCCTCTCCGCCTGCCTCCCCACCTACGGTCCCCTCCTCTTCCGCAGAAAAGGCTCCTCCAACAACGCTCTCGACGCCGAAAAAGGCGGCTCGGGCTCGAATATTGTGAACCCGTCGGATCAGACACTGGAGGGGTTGGATTTGCAGCCTAGTAGGAGTGATCCGAGCCAGTCGAAGGATTTTAGACATTTGGGTGTGCTGGGTGATACGCATGGGCATATCTATGGTGTTGAGGAGGAGGAGGAGGTGGCGGAGGAGGAGCATGAGGTGGTGAGGGCAAAGTAAGTGGGAGGATGAGTTGGTAAGGGGAAGGATGGTGTTGGGATGCGAGTAAGGAGTTTGATATGTTGGATGATTGGGCTTGCGGCTCTCGTTTTTTGAAAAAGAGAATGGAAGGTGATGTAGCGTTCGTTGTCTGGTTGTTGCGAATGAATATGTGTATATCTATGTATCTTATGACCGCTAAGAATCAGCCTGTGATCTATATTACCATCACTATCAAACAGTCGTCAGTATAAGCGATACTTCCAGGCTATGTATTTCTTCTCTAGGCACCAAAAGGCCCGGTCCACTCTTCCCTGCCTACTCTTATTTACCCTCCACACTACTAAATCCTCCTCTGTTATTACCTTCATACCCCCCCCCATCATACCCACCAACCCACTTCTCATCCCTCCCCTACCCCCCCCCCACCAATTACTCCTCACCTCACCTCCCCCAACCAATCTCCTCAACATCCACACTGCCACCGCAAGTATAGATAGCTAAATAACCCGCGATCTTATCACCAGTGGAGGGCAGTGGAATGTGTGAGATGATAGATGAAATACACGGGACGCATGGATTTAGCTGGGCGCTTGGAGGTGGGGATAGGTGGAGGTGATGGGGGGGGGGGGGTTTGATTGGGGGGGTAGTAAGAGGTGGGGGGAAGATTTTGGGGGGGGATAGTTCGCGGGGGAGAAGGGGGGGTTGGGGTGGGGTGAGATGGTGTTGAAGGTTGGAGTTGTAGATGTTGTTGCTATTTCTGCGCGGTGCGAGAGGAAGATCTGCTTGTAGAGGCGGGGTGGGCGGGATGGATGGGAGGAGTGAGAGCCTGGATAATATAGTAAGCGGGTTTAGGATGCATATAGTAAGAGGGTTTAGGATGCGAGATGTGTGGTAAGTGGTAGGTGTTGAATTTGGGGATGGTGTTTCAGGTCAGGCTAGAATATTGAGAGTGACCAGGTTCTATGGATGGAGATCGATAGCCCTGAAATGTGCGGCGAACGAGAGGCGTGTAATTCGTCAATGAGGTTTTATGGTATAGTATGTATGTAACGACGTTACCATCTCTCCACATAGGCCATAGTGTTCTCTATGCAGATTCAAATGGTAACTATAGTTGTACTTTCTTTTCTGGACATCATAATCTAAACCTTCTCTTCGCTCAAGCCATGCTTCCAGATGATCAAATATGGTGTGACGCCGTCTTCGCGATAGTTGAGGTATACAAGCCTGCATAGTTTGTTAGCGATGACCGCCTTCCATGGCACTTGAGAATATATACGTACATTCCTTCTGGCGTCATACTGGAGCCAGTGTAAATGTCGAGGTCCTTGAAATTGGGTTTTATGCTCTTCATGAAATAATTTTGGACTTTGGTTTTGAAATCATTAATCCGGTGCTCTTCCCATTTATGTTCCTCCTTCAGTTTCCCCACGAGAGCCTTGAGGTATGCTAGGAAAGTTATTAGCTGGGTTTCACGATCCTTCCTGCCATCCTACTTGTAGTAGTATTTATCACGTACTCTTCAGCTGGCTTGACAAAGCCTTCATATCTGGATACACTTTGCTTGACCCATCGAACATCGGTGATAGTTGGAAAGAGTGGACGACGTCATTGACTTGCTTCGTTGATTCGTCGAGAGCCTCCTCGCCTTCCTCTGCCGAGGGGTTTGCGCCAATGTCGACATTCTCGGAGCCCAGGGTCACCATTTTGCAGTCGACTTCGTAGACCACGTCGTCGACATCGATCAACTTCCAGCTGTCCGAGATGATCTCATCGCCAGAGACAATATCCTTTGGAAAGAACAATTAGCCATTGTAGTTATGGTGGACCCCATAGCTTCAGGTGTAGGGACAATTTCTGGGGACTGGGAGGGGGGATTTGGATAGCGACGAACCTTGTAGATAATCATGATGGTAGATTGTGTATCATATACTCGGGATCAGATGTTGCAAAGCTTCTGGATGCTGTCGTCTTCGGAAGAAGTGTGCGCAGCAGAATATACGGTGTACTGTGAGGGTGGGATATGAGAAATTGAATAGTGGGGTGCAGACTTTTGCAGGTCTCGGCTGTGCAACATAAGAATTAGCTTCCGTTTCAGCCTTGCCGTATTCGGTTAGTCTTGCCTGCGAGTGGCAAATTTGCTTATGGTATAGTGACGTGCAGGAGAAGAAACAACAGACTCTCATCCTCACTCTTTCTTTCTACACGTTCCTTTGGCTCTTATCTTCTCACCAGCTACATACCGCTGTTTGTATAAAACCCTCAATTGCTTCCATTATAACTCGCGCCTGGTTTCCTTCGTCTCTTGGCCGAGAAGGCCATCCGGCGCTTGCCGAGTAATCTGTCAAGGAAACATTCAGCTGAACATTTGGAGCAATCTCACAATGGGCGAAACTGCAACAATGGATCTCGACGACCTTCCGCTTCTTCCTTCGTACCAGCTTACTCCCCTGCCTTCCCTGCTACCGCCCATACCAGACAAACTCCTAACGCTCCTCTTACCAATAGTTGCTTACTGGGCACTTTCTATGTTTTTCCATTGGATCGACACAAATGACTATTTCCCACAGTATAGACTGCACACGCCAGCAGAAGTTGCAAAAAGGAACAAGGTCTCCAGGTGGGAGGTCGTAAGAGACGTGGTAATTCAGCAAGTGGTGCAGACTGCTGTGGGTTGGGTTTTGGGGATGACGGAACCAGACGACTTTTTTGGAAAAGAGGAGTACGATGTTGCGGTATGGGCCAGGAGGATACGCGTTGCAGAACGAGCGGTACCTGGATTGCTAGCTACAATTGGACTAGACGCCAAAGGGCTGGCAAAGAACCTCCATGCTTCGCATCCAATGCTAGCAGGTGTACTCCTGGGAGGAAGATACCCGTCAATTGATAGCATGAACGCTGCGGGGAGTGGCTTTCAGACCAAAGCCTTTGCTGGATGGGAGCTCGCGCTCGCATCTGCAATATACTGGGTGCTAGTACCTATGCTACAACTCGCAGTCGCAATCGTGGTGGTAGACACTTGGCAGTATTTTCTGCATAGGGCTATGCACATGAACAAATGGCTATACAGTAAGTGATACACATACCAAGGCGATTTAAACAGCCACTAACATCTGATAGCTACGATACACTCCCGACATCACCGACTTTACGTGCCATACGCATACGGAGCGCTCTACAACCACCCTCTCGAAGGCTTCCTACTAGATACCCTAGGCGCAAGCATAGCATACAAGCTCGCGGGAATGAACACCAGACAAGGCATGGTATTCTTCACTGGCTCGACCTTCAAGACAGTTGACGACCACTGCGGCTACGCCCTACCCTGGGATCCCCTTCAGCACATCACCTCCAACAACGCCGGTTATCATGACGTCCACCACCAAAGCTGGGGTATCAAAACCAACTTCTCTCAACCCTTCTTCACCTTCTGGGACCGGATCCTGGGCACTGTCTGGACAGGCGGCGATGTATCAGCCCGCTACGAGCGCTCCCGCCTGGCTGCTCAGAAAGCCCTTGAGAATGACCACCTCCAGTCAATCACAAATTCGGATCCCGCACTCAGCACCACCCAATCCCCCCAACCCTACCAATCTGCTCCCTTAGATCCCTCCGCAACCTCCCTCCCTCAACCTCCTGCCGGAAAAGCCACCCTCCAAGCCGCCTCCTCCCGGCAACAAGTTCTCGACGACGAAAACGCCGGCGGTGCCAGCGTCCTGGCTGAGGAAACCTACGAGGAGATCGAAGCGAAGAACTCGGCAAGGCGCAGTCCAAGGAAAAGAGCAACGAGCGCGCTGAGCCCGAAGGATAGGCTAGGGGGCTTGAGGGAGAGGGTGACGGGGAGTATGCACGGGCGGACAGGGGCAATCTTGGGTGTCGATGGAGGGAGGTAGTCTAATGGGTGGATGGTGTTGGGCGGGAAACGCTGGCGACCGGCGCAGTCCTAATAACTGTTATGTACGCATTTCATGTATAAAGTATCACTCATGTAGTATCACTCATGGATCTTCATTCCTAAACATACTGACAGTGCAACATTGCATGAGTCGACACGCAGATGGACAGTCTCAGTGAGATGGCTTAGCAGTGCTCTTACACTGCAGTACGCAGAGCTTACCCCGCCATGCTGATGACGAACTTCTTACACTTCAAACTTCTCAAGTCTGCACTTCCCCTCCATGTGACGGCCGCAGATCTCGCTTCTTGAAGCTACTCCCTTTGACACTGCATCTGGTGCAAAGTTGGTGGAGACACTTATATCATGGCGTGGTTAGTGATACCAAGAACAGCCCCAAATGAGAGCAGCCTGGAGTGAAGCAGAGGTGGTTTGATGCTACTGTTAATGGCGGCCTCAATACAGTAGAGATGGAATAAGAAGGGATACTACTGCCAACTGAAACGGAACTGCTCTGAATACTGATATCAAAGCCTGGTTGTCTTACTGAAGGTGTCTGACTTCTCGTGAATATCCATTCTTCATTATCGCAAAGGAAAAAGACATATCGTTACAATTGATTCGATAAGTTTAGTATGATGTGTACCCTTAGGATTCCAAACCTTGAAAACTCCGCTACATTCATAACGTGCATAACAGCATATCCCGCTTTTGAGATACTTCGGGTCTTCGAAACATGACTTCAACACCAACACCGCTAAGACTTCTCAAAAACGACCTATTCGAACCCAACGGTCATTCCTCGCATTATAAATGTGGCCAGACTGCTCAAGCGCCCAGCTCCATTGCGGCCACAGACCATCTCGTCTAGCATAGTCGCTCGGCGACGCACCTGCATTGTCTTGGAGATTTGGATCACAATCAGCTTGAAGTAGCGTGAGTAATTTATGTCTTAGCCGCGTTTTGAGCACGTGGATGGGGTTCTTGATCAAGTGCGGAACACCATGTGGATCTAGGCTTTGCACGTATTCATCAAGGGTACTATCTTCCACCGAGCTCGAGCGAGTAGGAGCGCTGTTAAAGGTGGCAATGATGTCATCTGTACTTTCATGAGTCCCTTGTGTTGTTGTATAGTGGTCGGTCTGGAATGGATATGCTTCGCTATCAAATAGTAAGGCGTCATCCTGTTCGGCGAAGGGATTGGATTCCAATACTTGGTCGCTGTAATCACCTGCATACGCAGTACTATCTGTACGATAGATGAGGTGGGGTAGACCATACAAGTCTGTGACGTGGACACCGTGTGTCATTATCATTAAAGTTCGCCAGCTATCGAAAATGTGAGGGACGGCTAGAGCGCTGTGGATAACACCCCGGCCAGCAGAATCTACAGCATTCAGGTCGGCGCGTTTGTTGCGCATGAATGCCCGTAGACATTCGATAACTTGAGGTTGGTAACTACTGGCAGTCCAAAGCAGTGGAGTCTGACCTCGTTGATTCCTTTTCTCCACTTCGTAGCCGATATTGATCAAGTACTCCACGGCTCTGTCCAATGTTGAAGTGGGAGCTTGGTCTATTGGCCAGTGATAGCATAATTCAAAGAGGACGTTTGCTAGAGCATAAAACCCTATAGTGTCCTCGATATCGCATCCATGGGCGAGGACTACTTGAGTCATGCGCTTGCACTCGTCAAGATTCCCGAGGTGCCCTGGCGCGTGCTCTTTCTCGTAGTCACTGGAATTATAAGTTACAAAATATGACCAGATGGCCCAAATGGCGTCCTGTTGACTGCCAAAGCTAACAAGTTGTTAGTGACCATCAGGAAATACCACTATAACGGGTGGAAAGAATACCGTTTGCAATTTTGTATACCTGCCCCATTCCGAACCAGCAAATCGAATATTTCAGAACAACCATTATGTATGGCGTACTAGCTCCCTGTCAGTTTCGGCAACCACAGTGGAAAAGCAACAGAAGCTAAGAATCGGCCAACGAAGCCGTAGCTCAATGGAACCAAATTTGAATAAAATAGGGCACTTGCAGATAATAATGAGAAGCCACGAGGATCCACATCTAAAGGAGAAGCCTTCCCTAGATCGAACAAACTCCGGACGCCTTGCAGATCATTACTTTGGACACATTGGATGATCTCTGAAACTTCTGGAACCACGTTGAAAGTCCGGATTTGCGGACTGATACGAGGACCTCGATTGTGGGACAAAGGGTTGATAAAGATGGCGGAAATGCCTTTGGTACGATTTGCCATTATAGGAATCGAGGATATCTCCAGCACACTTGGAGACTCTTTATCATCGAGGATCAGGTCTTGCGGTGTCATGGTTCGGAGTCGTATGTTGAGGGTGCCGTTTGGCATGTGACTCGACCATGCACTTGTGAGCTTTGTCTGCTGCCCAGATAGTGTCGAGCTTCTTCGATGAAGCTCCGTTTCTGTTCCCAGTGTGTTGTAGTTATCAGTCTGCAATTCTGACCTCTCTGAATTTGAAACATTCAAAGCGCCGTTCCTTGCCAACTGACGTTGTATTATAGCTCTCGCGGAAGCTTCATAGCTCCAACGCAACAGGTTCTCTAACTCGTTCAGTAACCAGCCGCTATATAGCAGATGGCGTAAGGAATCCAGTGTAGAGCCTCTAGAGAAATTCCGGTCAAGCATCATTCTGTCCGAACTCATAAGCAAATGTGACATCGTGAGACGTAATGATGTCACAATCTCTTCAGGATCGTCACCATTAGGAAGGAGGACTTCAAAATCATTTCGAGCACTTGCTAATGGTATATTGAAGTTCATCATTCCATCCTGGGTATTACGCAAACCTGTCGAAAGTCCAAAATGGGAATGAAGTGTGTGACCCGACCAATGATGTTGTAGACGAGTGTTCTCGGGTGACCGAGAAACCCCGCTCATTATTTTATACAATGACGGATCACCTGGAGACATTATACCAGCTGTTAGCCAATCTATATCTGAATTGCGCCTGCAGGTCTTCTCGAGAGTCTGGGATCCAATAAATTCTCCTTGCGAGCCAAAACTTCGCTGTGAGAACGCATTCACTGGAGTCATGCTCTGGGTATGGTCATCCACGGCTGACGCTGTGCTGAGTACTCTTGCATCGGCACTGGTAATGCCGGAGGTCGTGAAACTTCTCGGACTTCGAACAAGACCAGGGTCCCCTCCGGAAATCATCGATCGTGGAACCTGGCTGACATGATGCCTAGTGTCAACGGAGATCAACGGCTGGGTGCCTCCATCGATGCGAGTGAAAGGCGTGGATGGGCCGACCATGCTGCTTTTGAAAGGACTCTGGACGCTGCTGATTGGAATTTCCCGCTGGATAGTTCTAGACATATAGCACTGTCTGCACTAATACTCTATATAAGAGGGGATCGCTGTTACTCTGCGTCAACATAACCAATCAGAAAATTAGATGTGATATCTCTCACATGTGGGTGATGGAATAGGGTCTCCATATCGTCGCATAGCTCGTTCAATCCTTTCCCGATCGACTTCACATCCCTTACAGCGTATGATAATTGCGTTACCGTGTGCTTCGTGCTCTTTTACTAGTGCTATTATGACATTCATATCTTCACGGCTTATATTCTTTGTAATACCCCATTTTCTAAATCGAAGTTTGAGTTGCCTTTCACTGGTGTAAGAGTCAACAACACGTCCTGCGCTCCCAGCCCATAAATTCGGTATAACCTGGCCAGCAACTTACGTGATCCTTTTGCCGAGTTTGATCCGTAGAAAATCAATTACCTGCTTTGTGGAAGCTCCTTCCTCCTGATAAAGTCTCTTCACCTCCACAAGGTATGCATTGAATTCCACATCAGATACGCGTTCTCCCCGGGATTGCTGAGAGGACATTGCTGCGCTTTCGGGCAGTCTGTCAAAAAGACCATTGCTATCAAAATTAGCATGGGAATTAGCAGACAAGTCACGAATAAGGGTAATCACTAGTGGTAAGACGCTAAAGCGTCTCAAACCACCAGTAGGATTCAGCTTATTATTACTACTTCACTTCTCCTTGAATACAAGAAGACGACCGCCATATAACGGTAAGACATTTTACTTTAAGAAGATAGAGAATATACTGTACGGAATCCAAGTTTCTACCTCTCATCACCAAGTCTCGCACGCGCTGATCGCACCGTGGTTGCCAGAGAAGATATGTAGCGGTCTCGTAGGTGGGGGAGTGGATAGATTACTATTGGTGGGCGACGGCATCCCACCTTGCCCCGCCAAGACGCTATGCTTGGGAAAAGACGATCACGAAGCTTTGCGCAAGAAGTCGATTTCGGAAGGCTTGAGTGCATCACGACATTGGCTGACTTTGAACCTTCAATGCTCGAACAACTGTCCGTGGAAGACCAGCTTCCATGTGGGTGGCAGCTAGAATGTACCATTTGGTACTTTAGAAATACGTCCATTAACTGCTTTCGGCCTAGTGTTCGAAAGGGACATTCATGTCTGAAAAGATGCATTAGCACCTGGTGCACTCATTCGTTTTTCTAAGCGGTGATGGTCGCTATTGGGGGAATCACTCGAGCCAGATGTAAGCAGAAGTTGTGCTCAAATTCGCTAAATTGAAGGAGTTGCACCATGACTCCATCGCTTGCCTCAGCAAGTCCAAGTACTCAACATCATGCTGTTTCTATACCATTTTGTGAGCTCATGCGGATGCAGTCGTTTCGTCCCGCACGTAGTACCCTGCGTCTGGTACTGCTGCCGCTGCAACGAATACAATTCGGGTGCCCTAGCTCCTCAGTGCCTCAATTGCGGTCATACGAAGTGTGCATATTGCGTTGTATCCACCACAAACTCTGAACGCTTAAGGCAGTATTGGGCCCTCCTATACTCTGATGAGGAAGATGTACTGGATATTGTTCTCTGATAGCCGAGGTGGGATGAACAGCGAGCAATGAGCAACGTGAACACTTGCCTTCGTTCTGTAATGATCTATCCTCTCATTATTACAGTAAGAATCTAAGGTTAGGACAACATCTCGTTAATAGTGTGTTCACAGTTAGATGCGATATTACAGAAATGGGCGGATCATACGATCAACGTGTGATATATTATCAAAGTCAAGTGAACGGCAGTCAATAAAAGGCGAATAGGATTTAGTCAGAAGCTAGCAGCATCGAGTCATGGGCCAACCTCACTTCTTCACCTTGTGAAAATGACCTTGGCGTCGAGAAAGGTTCGACAAGTTCTTCTCTAATGCCCCGCTCTGCCCGTCTCGCCTAACATACTCGCAGATTCTGTTACAACACTGGCCAAAGCGAGGAATGAGCTGGCAATCAATCTCATCTTGGCGAAGTTTGCCTGCAGTCACCTCGACAGGGTTCTTGCAAAAGCTCAATGGACAGGCGAACGGGCATATTATGCCGGGCGTCACGGGTGCTGAGGCTAAGTCACATTCGATTAGCGTTCAGAAGGGAGATATCGCATTTGGACCTGAATGGCGTGTGATTGGCTTGATATGGCGCTCGATGTACGATTGCGAGAACAAGAGCCAAGGAGGTTGATAAATTCAGAATGGAAATCACAGCATTAAAGCTCAGGAAATGTTTTCAGTGATAAAAGTCGTGATTGAACTTGTGCTGTAATGTCAACAGAAAAAGTCATAGTGTTTCCAAACATGTCCAATACACCATCATGAGCAAAGATATTCCTTCTTGTGATCTTTCCTTGGTAACGAACGACGCCGTAGAGAAACCCCCCTTGATAACAATTTGTTTCCTGACCTCAATACCCTGTTGTAACTCACATGCATTGCGTCCGCGCCTCATATGTCACTTTAACCTATGTCCTTCCTACTTCAGCCCATCCCGAACAAAAACCGCCCTCCGATCACCCATATTCTGTGGAAAACATCAGTCAAGCTTTTCGATGAGTCTGTGGGACTTACCTACCTGCTTCGGTTCCAGCTGAGCTTACTAGCCAAGCGATACCTCCTCTTCCTCCAATCTTTTCACCCAGCAATCGCTATCCTCGTCTAAGACGTAGCCAGCATTTTGCAATGCCCAGGTCCATTCTGGCCACAGGCCATGATATTCCGCGTCATCGCTGGGTGACTTGCCATGATTGTCCACGAGATTTGGGTCGCATCCCGCTCTCAATAGCGTAAGTAATTTGAATCTCAATCGGGTCTTGAGAATGGGAAGCGGCCTCCGGACTAGTCGTGAGCTACCTTTATCTGGGTCATAGCAGAGGACGTAGCCTTCCGGTACTTCTTCGTCTTCTTCGTCTTCATTACCCTCATCGTCCTCTTCATCCTCACCACTCTCATCCTCCTCTTCGTCCTCTTCGGCCTCTTCGTCCTCTTCGGCCTCTTCGTCCCCATCGTCCCCATCGTACTGATTGTAGTCATCGTACTCATACTCATCCTCCTCTTCGCGGAGATTATTTTCGCCTTTGTCTCCATCCTCGTCCTCGTCCTTGTCCTTCACATCTGTCTCCTCATCTCCGTTATCGTCGTTGATGTCATCCAAGTCGATATATTGTCCATTGCCGCTTCTAGAGATGCGGGAGCTAGACCTCGTTGAGTCTGTCGTGGGAGAACATATTGCACCACATGCCCGGCAGAGGCGTTCTTGGACCCCATCATCGCGATCATGGTGGCCACTCTGAATGTCATCGATAGTGGGTGGCGCTGGCGTCAAGCCATCTTCGCAATAGTCTTCTCCGTAGTCCTCGCTGTCAGTGGAGTGTAGCCAACTGGCCCAATCTTCATGGTGAAAGTCGCTACTATGATCACAAGCGTTCGTACATGAAGAGTCCCAAGCACCCCAGTCATCGGGAGCCATCAGTGCAAAGTGGAGAGCACCACGACCATATGGGTCCACTGCGCAAAGATCGGCTCCTTTTTCGATCAGGAACTTGAGAATACTAATCACGGACGGACAAAGTCGCGTTGCTTCGACGAGTAATAATGTTGCTCCTTCGGTATTCCTCTCTTCTATATTATAACCGATCTTGCACAAGTAACGAAGGGCAGCCATCATTGTCTGAGGAGGTATGACAGTGCACTGTTCATCTACCAGCTCGAATAAAGGACTGGCATCCCGGGAATTGTAAGCAATGCTATTGTCAATGTCGCACCCGTAACGTAGAGCAGCGTCGGACATGCTCATGCACTGATCAATGTTTCGAATGATCGAGTGCGGAAGATCCATATGGCCAGAGCCGTCCTGCGCGTCGCGAAATGCTATCCAGATGGTCCACACCATGTCCAATTGATAGCAGTAGCTATGGACAGTGAATGCCTATGCAAAATCATGGGAAGCTTATGCTGGGCACTCACCAAAGACAAGTCTGAGTATCTGCTCCACCTTCTAGAAGTAACCGAAATATCTCACAATTTCCATAATACATTGCATACTGAGTTCTCGGTCAATCTTTGTGACCTAATATTCCTAGATAGACACTTACCGAGAGCAGTGAAAACCCCCTTGAATCGACATCTGTGGGAGAGGCTTCCCGTTTATCGAATAGTGTCTGCAGTCCATTAAGGTCATTGCGCTTAATGCAATTGATAATCTCTGAATCGTCAGGGACAACATTGAAGGTTCTCAGGCGTGGACTGATCCTGGGACCCCGTAGTTCACTCATCGCATTAACGAACGTTGCACATAGTCCAATCGTGCGTCGACATTCCTGAGGTATGAAGGAGACTGTCACAGCACCAGGGGCATTGGCAAGTGTTCCCCTATTCAGAAGATTGCCTAGAGTTACATGAAGAATACCTTTGTGCGATTTGCTACGAGCATAACTTGTTCCAATGAACTGGACCTCATCATTAGTCTCAACCGTATCACCACTTCGTCTTCGATGAATTGACGGCTCACGACTCCTCTCGAGATACGAAGCGAATTGACCCATTCGTCTTCGCGCTTGATGCTGACGAATGGTTTTCGACACTGTTTCGGAGATCCAGCAAATGACATTGTCTAATTCGAGTCTAAGCCACTCGCTATGAACTGCGTCGAGGAGCTTAGCGACGTTAGAACCCCTCGAAAAGGGTTTCCAGTAGGGGCCAGAGTCGAAGTCTTGTTCAAGGTGCGCCTTCATAAGTAAGAGCGGTAGTAATGCGCTAGAGGGTTCAAAGCCCGCACATGTTGTAGGCTGGTCATCCGCTATCTGGACACGAAGATCTGTCGAAAGTGAGCGTCCCTCGCTTTTGTCGGCCGTAAGCAATGGCATGACAGCGGGAGCCGGGGATAGAATTGTATCCTGTGGTAGCAACAGTCGGTCACTGGACCTCTCGTCGATGGCGAGAACTGATGGTGCTGGACTTGGAGACCAGTTCACCAATGATTTCCAGGCTCCAGCAGAGAAAGCGCTGCCACTTCGAGACGGTTGGCCGATTCCCATGTCGCTAGAAGCTTGATTTTGGTCCAGTATGCTTGTAGCCGCTGTATTCAAGGGCTCATATGCGTTCGGGCTGAAGCCGCCTTCGACCGCTTCTGGACCAGAAAAGCAATCCGCAGGGCCCAAGGGGGCATCTGTCATAAGTATATCCTGCGACGTCTGCGCGACTTTTACAAAGCCGGAGTCTCTAGTATTATGAGTGTAGCTATATTGGCCCGGATCGAGAATATCATTGGTCCATTCCGTACAAGAGGATGCCTGCATGTTCTGCGAATTGATGCCGGATGTGCTGGGACTGAAATGCTGCTCGAGACCTTGTAAGGCGTTGTAACCACGCACAAAGACTTGCGATGCTGGCTGAGGACTCTGATACGGCGTGGTATAGACTTTAATGTACGGTTGAATAACTGTCAAATGTTAATTGGCATTCATCACATAAGTCTACTGCTTACATATTGGAGAGGCCAATTCTCTTTTCTGCCTTTTGTAAGCACGTTCAAGCCTCTCCTGTTCGACTTCATGACCCTTGTACTGGAAGCGTATATCTTTGCCAAGTGCTTGACGTTTGCGTTTCAAAGCTAGCATTGTTGTCATGTCATCGTCATTGATGTACTTTTTGACGTCCCATCTCTGAAAGCGGTGCTTGAGTTGAGTGTCCCTGTAAGAAGTTAAGATATATCAGAGAAAATATTCCTAAGAATTGAAGGGCATCTTAGTAGCGGTTCCCCAGAGCCGCGGGACTGCAGCGACAAAGTGGTTTAAATCAGCACCGCGAAGCAATGTGATACTTACGTTATCACAAAACTATGTTCGTCGGCCATAATTCGAATGACGTCCTTACGAGAGATATCCTCCTCGACATATAGATGAATTAGCTTCTGGCGCCATACTTCCCACTCGGCGTCCGGTATACGCCGCGCGCGCTGACGATCACCCATGGCAGCAAAGTACGCGGAAGCCTAAGCTATTATCATGTATGGAAAGTTCAAAGCATCCGGACCTGTAAACCTGGATAGTATAATTAGAGAAGGGAATACATCCGAGTGTCGCTATGTTATGTCTCAAGTCGCTGGCCTTCAGCTGGCGAAAGATTGCCTGCATTTGCCTGAATCTGCCGAGCTAGAGGTATGGCTTAGTCCTATTGGCTCGAAAAACAGGCAAACAGCCCATCCGTTGAGACTAAGTCAGATTCGATTAGCGTACAAAAGGGACATACCAAACCCAATTTGGAAAAGCCAAGGCATGAACTAAGCGAGTCGAGGTTTCAAAAGGGATAAAAGTTCGCATTTTCGCTGCTATCGAGCGAATATTGCAAACAAAAAGCACATATGATGTCGTACCATTACATTGGACCCGCAATGATTGGATGGAGGCGCTTCCACTCAAAAGCAGCCTTTAGTCTGCCAGCTTCTGAGCTCCCTTGCATCTCCGTTCCCTCAACAGTCATAGAACCATTCTCTACCCAGAACATCTCAGGTAATATAAGTAATCTAATGTCCAGATGATCAGCTTACAAACATAACAGACACAATTGCCAATGTCCAACCAAACAGAGCAACAGCAATACGGAAATGGCGCAGGTGATCGTTATGGCAATGAATCCCAAATAGCAGAAAAGCAGGTAATGCTCATAAAGCAAAGCCTGTTCTCCCCGTTCATTTAGATCTAATGCAACTGCACAGTCAAACAGTCCTGGATGCTCCACGGCCCAAGATACCTGGGATCGATTTGTGAAGAATATCGATAAGCATGGAAAGCCAAAGCAGTCAAGCGCGCACCAAAGCTCGCCAGCAATGAAGCGCTGGGAAGACGAGTCTTTTCACGACCAGCCGTGGCATGGCATTGGGAGCTTCTCGGCACTCCATACGTCCAAAGGAAAATATGTTGACAGGGGAGAAACTGGTAGCAATAGTGCCGTGGCAGGAAGTGATGAGGGAAAGTGAGGTGTCCGTGTCATGTCATTATCATGCGGTTTAGAACGCTGATTGCTGGAGAGCTTCGTTTCTGATAGTTTTGTTGGCGACGGGTTTTATGTTGTTTCTGCTCTTTGTCGCATAGATTGTTATCGAGCTGCAAGTGATAAGAATCTTAAGTATCGCGCCGAATTGATGAACACAGCATATACGCGGACCGAGTTATTGACGAGGGTTACACAGCAGCTTTTCCCCACTGTCCATTGACCAACACATAATCAGTTCCCTGCAATGCCCATGCTCACTGTGGTAACAGATCATCTCTTTGCGCGTAGTCGTTCGGGGATTTCCCTTCGTCATTAACCCAGGTCGGGTCACACCCAGCTTCCAGCAAGATCACAGCCGGAGTTTGAGGACCCTAATAGGGTTTCATATGATGTGCCGAGTTCCTCTATAATCTCTGGAGACGATATATTCGAGCACATCATCTTCTGGAGTGGACGCTTGGTCAGCATTGAAATAATCAGGTCAGTAGATGACTAGAGAGTATGCTGATGCCATGTCGCTGACGAATAAATTACCTACGGGGAACTCATCATGGAGCTCCCAAGGTAATCTTACGTAGGATGGTTTAGGCCAAAAACTCTGCGTAAAAGAGACTAAGACTACTAAACTTCGATAAAATAGTAATCGGCAATAAGAAAGTGAGAACAAGGCTCAAGAGAAAGTTCCATTTTTGCGGCTGCCTCTCCTAAATACGGCGTTTTCCATTCGAAGCGAACTGGGCATGTGAACGAGAAAAGCACTTAGAAGGCAATAATGGCAAAGAAAAATTGAACGGAGTACAATCAAAAGCCTTGGCTAACAAGCTGGGCTTGCCAAAAACGATACCCACCACGGATGTACCTCATCTTTCTTCATCGTATATACCGGGTGATTAGTCTTCTTGCACAATACTCGCCACAATGGCACCTTCTCTTTGAGCATGGATTTCCTATTCCAAGTTAGCCACAACCACGAATCTACAGCCCTATCAGAACAATATTCACATCAAGCGCTGGGCCGGCTGTCTGCCAAGAACTTATCAGCATGCCCTCCTCAACCCACGCTCTTTCCCTGCCCTCCAAGATTGTTCCTATGCGTTTCTGGTTCCACCTGTATACGGGATAGTTCAGGTCCAGGTGTAAAAGCAGCAGCCGTGGATGCCTCTCAAGTGCAAGGAAGGCCTGTGCAAGACAGGAGCGATAGTAGGCCATCATGCCGCCAGCAAAGCAAAGTGATGCACCGAATATGAAGGGAAGGGCGCCAGTCCCAAACACTGGAAAGCGGCCGTTTGAGCTTTCTCTAGACTCGCGGTGAGATCAACTTACTGAGTGTGCCAAGGATGGCGCCTGCAACACCTCCTACAGCCTGCAACGCGTGAGAACCAAATGTTGAGATATACGGAATGGGCCTTCAATCTACCCTGGTATGACAACCAGCTTCAGCCAATCTTTGCAAAATTTACGGTGAGAACGACAAAAGCACGCACCCAGAAGCACTACCAACAGCCAGTGTGCGCACCATGCTGAAGAACCCGATGAGTATCCTCGCTTCAATAGAGACCCTTCGAGAGGCCAGAACGCGATGCTTACAACATGCCCGGCCCACTGGTAGCACAGCGCGGTCAGCCTGGCGTGCTTCATAGGACACAGTAAGCAACCTAACAGTCCCCCATCCTCCTAGACTCCTGAAGAGCGTTGATATGCCCAGAGGCGAGCTATCTCCGAGTGCCTTCGACGCGTCAGTCTAGTTCAAATACAACTCCGAAAGCCTGGAAGAAAGGATAGGCCTAACCTCGCTTTGAGGCATTGGGTAAATACTTAAGATACTAATGATGAGGTACAATTACTTGAGTGTGATCCCTCACAATGTCCAGTAAAAGAAATGCGACAGTACTCCCTTTAGCAGTTACAAAATTTTTGCGAAAGCTTGGCGTTTTTCCTTGTTACCGCAACACCGCGTTCCTTATAGAAATCCGCACCATATCAAATAATCACCTTTTTTATCCCTTTTGAAGCCAAAAAAACATTATATATAAGTATGACGTTGTCGCGATATCTTCGCGTAAGAAGAAAAACCCTATAAAGAGTTGAACACCCCTTAAATAACCCCCTATAGGGAAATAAACACGTTTTAATTCTACTATCCCTAATAACCCTCCTCCTACTCCCCTATGTATTTATAAATCAACGGTTTATTTTAATATTATATAGATAGATTAGACTAGGAAAAAGTAAAAGAAAAAAAAAGAAAATATAATAATTTTCTTAAATTAGTATAGTTAATATAGGGTTCTTCTTTTATTCTATAATATATAACTATCGCGTAGGTATAGAACGCTATAAAAGAGCTTAAAGAAATTAAAAAGAAGGCAGCTAAGGATACTATTACTAAATTTAAAGCTTAACTTAATACTTAATAAAGGGAGGACTTAATTATAAAGGAGATAGATACTATAGTAGCTCTAATAAAAATAGCTACTATTATAAAAGTTAAAATAAAGGCTACTATTATTAAAGCTAAAGAAATTAATAAGGCTACTATATAAAATAGTCTTAATAAGCCGGCATCTTCTTAATTAGAAATAATTAAAGATTTTAATAATTTATCTATAGATCCTAAACTCCGCAAAGTCTTTAAAGAATAGGAAAATTATAAAGAATAGTAATAATAATAATATACCTATAGTATTAAGGCTATATTAAAGGTAGATATACTTACTAATCTTTAAGTTAAATAGAGTAATTATATTAGTACTAAAAACTAGATAAAGGATAATTTTAATATTAATTTCCTTCTAATAGAGCTTTATAAAGCTATAGATTAATATAGTCTTACTAATAATCTTTATAATATTATTATCTTTATTAAATCTATATACTCTAAGGCTACTAAATATTATCTTAATTTAAAAGCCTTAACTAAAGATATCTAAAATACCTAAGTTAAATTAGTTCTTTATAAGGAGTAGAAAAGAAAGCTAGACTATTATATAGATATCTTTATTAAGTATACTAGTAAGGAGCTATTAAAGGACTAGTTAAAAAGATTATTTAACTCTATTACCTTACTATCTAACTCACTATATAGAAGGATAAGAACTATTATATTAGAAGAGTAGTTAGCTATATATAAGAATTATAATAAAATTACTAATAATTATACTAAGTAATTAGTTAAAAAGTGGATCTATATTAGTAATTACTATAATAACTAAAATAACTACTATTATATTACTTTTAATAGTAAGTATTACTATATTAATACCTTATAATAAGAGGTCTAGGTATCTATTATTACTAGTATTAGGGATAAAGCTACTCTAAACTATCTTCTATATAAGATATTAAAGCTTCTTATTAAAAAATAGGGTTTTATTAGTAAGACTTTAAGAGCTCTAGCTATAAAGGAGTGAAGGGATAAAAAAAAGGATAGGATAGATAAGATTTTTAAACTTATAACTTAATAAGTAGAGTTTAACTTTCTATAGACTATTTTATAAATAATTATACCTTATTCTACTCTTCTACTACTAATATAGAGTCTATAGCCTTACTAGTAGTCTTAATACTTTCCTTCTCCTCTATCTCCTCTATTAATAGTAGTTCCTATACCCTAAATTTAATCTCTAGTAGAAAGATTATTAAGTCCTATTATTTTAAATAAGGATGAGATAGTCCTCTATAATTATTAAGACTAGAAAGTATAGTAGTTAAAGAGTATAAATATAGTAGCTTAACTAAGTAATATAAAAACTATTATTAAAAGGGAAATATAGTTAGTTAAAGATTTAAAGAAGATATCTAATTTAGAGTCTAGACTCTATTAGATAACTATTTTAAAGGGAATATTAGACGGCTTAATAAGATAATTCTATAAAGATCTTTTAAAATTTAAACTTATCTACTATATAATATACTTACTAAATTATCTAAAATAAGATAGTTAAGAGAGTAGATTTATATAAAATACCTAGGGTCTTTATTTATATATAGTTGCTTATTTATATATAGTAGAATTATAGTAGTTACTAGTATAATAGAAGTAGTAGTTTCTAATTAAGTATAAATATATTTTTATAATATTAAATACTAAGAATATAGTAAAAGCATCTTTAAATAATATTATTAAGTATTAAAAGATACTCTAAGGGCAATTTATATATATATTTAGATAATATTACCGCTGGTAGAGAATACTAGTAAGGTAAAATAGAAATTAGAGCTTTACCTTAATAATTTCCTAAAAAATATTAAAACTATAGTTTTTTTTAGAAAAATTAAAACTATAAGAGCTTAAGTTATAATCCCTTTTTTATTTTTTTACTTCTTATTTATCTTTATCTTTTTTTTCTACCTACTAAGCAAGTTCCTACTAGAATGCTTTAAGATCTCCCTTAAATTAGTAGCTATTAATACTATATTAAAAGTGTTAATAAGCTACTCTATTATAACTATTATACTTAATTATATATTAAAGAAATCCTCTAAAATCTCCTTTAAATTATAGTTATAGTTATCTAAAATAGTATCTTATTTAAGCTTTTAGTATACTAAATATAAGCTTAATAGGATTATAGTTAAGTAAGTAAGAAGGAAGAAATTTTAAAAAAATACCCTTTTCTTCTACTACTTACTTAACTTAGTAGTTTAGATAGATACTAATATTATCTAGGTAAATAACGCTATAATAGTTAGAAAAGGTATTATAATAAGATAAAAGCTTATTTATAACCTACTCTAAAAAAGCCTCCCTATTATAGTAGCCTTATTTAATCCTAATATAAGAAAGATAGCCGTTAATAATATATATAGGTAAGATACTTTAAGTATTACCTTATTTTATATTATCCTCCTAGTATAAAGGGTAACTAATAGAATTATAAGCTAAATATTACTACCTAGTCTAAGTTTTAAATAAGGACTTATTAATAAAGATAAGCTGTTTAGTAGTAATATTATATATAAAAGCTTGCTAGGCTATATATAAGAACTAGTTCTAAAGACTAATTTATTACTCCTTTCTATAATTTAGTCAGCTTTCTTTTAGGAGTTAATAAATAATTAATTTATATATAATAATATCTTACTCTTCTATAAGAAATATTACTAACTTATTTTAGTAGATCTAAGGGTATTATTATATATACTTAAGAATAATCTTTTTTATAGTAGTATATATTACGCGTAGTTAGCTAATTAGTAAAGGATATAGTAAATTAGGATATTTATATACCTAAAGATTCTATTCTTATTAATAGATAGTTAACTAATAGCAATAGATATTTTTAGTAATAATAGAGAGTTTTTAATATACCTATAATAGAGTAACCCCTTTTAATTTAAAGGTAGAATCAAGGGTATATATATATATTAGATAGGTAAAGGACGCGTTATAATACCTAAAATATTAGGAATTAGTATAATTAGGACTTTTTTAGCTTTAAAATTACCTAGTTAGTTAAAAAGGGATAAAAAAGGTAATTGTTTAATGTGGTGCGGATTTCTATAAGGAACGCGATGTTGCGGTAACAAGGAAAAACGCCAAGCTTTCGCAATAATTTTGCAACTGCTAACTACGCGCACCCTAGGATGAAACCCATCGACGCTAAGCTCAGCCCTAAAAGAGCTCACCTAGCCCTAGCCCTACCATCGTGGGCCCCTAAAAGGGACCCTGGAGCGGATCGCCTAGGGAGACTGTCTTGCACTCTTGTCTAAGGGAACACATAACATCGTTCCTAAATAGATAGATTGAAATCATATGTATTTCCAAACTAGACCTACTAACGCCTATCATAATGAAGAAAAGTCCTCGTCGTATATCTTACCGACTCTAATCGTACAACATATTCCATAAACACCACCAACACCCGCAAAGCACTTCCCAGTAACCTATAGCACCACCTGATCATGCTCTCTACGTCCTTCATCCCTCGCTCTAACCCGGCCCCTCAACACCTCACTCTCCTTCACCTCCCTTCTCCGCATCACCTTCCCAACCAACCCCCATCATCATTCCCCACCCCCCTCTCCCGTTTCCGCACCATAATAACTAGCATAAACAGCCAATCCCCACAACCCTCCCAATTGAATCAACATAAGAACACTAATAAGGACCATAGCCGGAAATGTAATATGCACCTTCTGAATTTCCAGACCCGGGCTCGTGAAGATTGTCGCGCTATTGTGTGTGGTATTTCGGGAGGAAGAGCCGGAGGCAGAGAATGAAGGATCTAACATAGCTTTGCTGATATAGAAATTACTGATGGTGAGGGCGGCAGTGAGGGTGTCTGGGTTTGAAAAAGCCTGGAGCCACTCAGAGAGATAGGCTGATAGCGTTGCGTCTGTGCAGGGTGATGATGGTGGCAGTAGGGGTGGGATATTGAGAAGGGTGGCGAGGGAGGCGAGGACGCTGGAGGAAGGAATACGGAGTTGGGAGCAGGTTAGAGGGTCAGAGTGTGTGGTGGTGGCGTTGTTGATGAGGGTAGTGTTGCCAAAGATTGCGAAAATGGATGTGAGGAGGGGACCTGGGGTGGGGAATTGTGAGTTGAGGGTTGGAGGGTGGTGGGGAATGTTGGGTCCGGTCTGATGTTGCGTGTCGGTTGCGCTGATGTTGATGATATCTCGTATGGTATGGTTGTTCCAGTGGTTGGGTGGTTCGAAATAGGCCAATGTTGTGATTTGCTGGCAATGCTGAGTGAAGTTTTGTCCTGGATCCATCTGGACGGGCGATTCAGTGTCAGAGGCTGCTGACGAGGCCTCTATGCTGTCAGCTACTTGGGCGTTGAACCAATATTCTTCGAAGATATCCCGCCCAGGTGAAGTAAAGGTACCTGTTACGCATACTCGAACAGCATGTTTTGCTAAAGGCATCGGACTCCCTGATTGGTCTTCATAGCAGCTAGACGGCAAGTCACTGTATGGCACGGTTTCACAGCTTAAAGAGGAATTTAGCCTCGGCACAATAGCTCGCAAGATGCCTGTATCTGTGCCGACTGGTATTGATGTTGTGAAGAACCGTGGGACTGAGGTATTATTGCTTTGATTGTAGAGCGCTTTCAAGTCTGTCGGAAATGGCTGGCTGGATTCCATCGGCCATAGATTGTCCTGTAGGCCATCAACGCTCCTCGGAATAGCTGCTTCACTAATCTTGTTAATGGGGACAGGAATGATGTTGAACAAGGTGGATCCCACAGGGATAGCGGCACCGGAAGGCGATGCTATAGCATCTGCAGATGTGAACAATGTCGTAGGGACGGTATCTACGAAGCCTGCTTGGAGACCCCATATCATGATTGCTGTACTTCTCCTTAGCGCTTATTTGATAGACAGAGGATCATGCCGCTTACCAAGACCACAAAAGAACGCCAATAAGATTAGGAGAGGGTTTGACATGCTCCCGCCCGCACCTGATCTTCTCATACCTCTTAACATTCTGTTATCAAGTAAGCTTTTGTCCGACGCCACCCTCTGTTCCATGGTCGCTCCTGGGATACTTTTCTTTGAGCGCCTGAGAGAATATACTGCAGCTGCTTTGGCGCAAATGACAGACGTGACAGGTATGCTGATCGTGCCCAACAATGATGGCATTACTTTTGCAAATTCCCTCCACCGGTCGTTCTCTCTGTACTGTTCATTACTGAACCGCCCGGTCTCGTCGTAGTAGGTTGCAAATGAGATAGGTCTGTAAGATAGTACGCAGGTGATCATCCAGATCGCGACAGTGACGATGCTATATACCGTGATGATGAAAAGGGTTGACTTGTAGAGTCTTGTCCCTCTCAACGTGGAATGATGATGTTCTTTAGACTTGTTGCGCCTCGCCATTAGTATTTGGGAAAATGGCAGGCCACAGATTCTGTTCCATTGGGGAGACTGCTGCCTTTTCATGTCTGCTTGTTGGTTTGCCTTCGTCTCGTGGTAAACACACGTCTCAGGACTCGAGTTTTCCAAGCAGTAGGAACAGTTAAGGACATGATGTTGACCGTCTGAGTCTAGGATATGATGACTAGCTGTATGGACTTGGTGATTAGGAAGAGCTGCAGGTGGGTCGATATTGGTAATTGCGCTCGGTAACTCAAAGTTCAAATCTTGTAGTGGACCTTCGGGCTGACTAGGAGCGGCTGCTGGGTTTGGTGGTCCCTGGAGCGGCGATGTTGAAGATTCCCGTGTGAGATCCAAGTCATGCAATGAATTCACCGTTGTCGAACGCGACAGAGTATTTCCAGACAGATCGCTCACAAGCGAATATCTCGACGCTGTCTCTACTGTCTCAGCAGCAGCCATCGCAGCCGAAATCAAAAAGGAAATGGAAGGGAAGAGTCGAGAGGAATGCTGTGTATTTGAATATGTTTATCAATGAAAGGTGTTTGCACACGGAAAGGACAGTGAAGAAGGAAACATGTGGACAGAATGCCCCTTCAAACGGTGAACACTTCTGACGTGGCCTTGAAGAACGGCAGTGCATCCTCAGAGCCATGCCACTCTCTTACAGCTCTACCTTTCACGGGCGGAGGGCCATAACCTAATTAGTCATCAATGCGATTTGCCGGAATAGCACAAGCGCATAGCCAATGGCTGTTGAAATGATATGATGGCATACGGCTGAAATCATTGTCTTGCGTGAAGGAGCTCAATTGATGTTGTCATGTAACAAGGCAGCGCAGCAACCGGCTAGTCGGGGCTTATGATGGGTAACTGCAGGGAATTTTCTCCGAACTCTAGCCGACCTCTGAAGTGACGGAGCGAGGAGATCGGTGTTCTAATCCAATCCTATGTAGTGCCCAGATTATTTGCCAGGTCGAACCTTTATAGCGTAGGCGAAGGAAAATGCTGAGAATGAAGCGCACCCTATGGGAAGGGAATGGACATCTCTGACTTGGTCGCCCTCCAGGCAAAGCCTGTTCCTATTTTAAGGAGCATAGCGCGGCCCAGCGCCTTGCAGGTTCCCTGCTGAGCCGTCTCCATATAGCCACATCGACTAGCAGTTGCTGACTACTCGCTCGTCATCGCGGCGGTGCTGCGGTGTAGACGGTGCACGTCGCGCACAAATAAAGTTCTGTCAGCTACGAGGGCATAGTTCCCTCTCGACTCATGAAGAAGAATTCTCGCCCAAGCGCGAACACTATCAATGTAGTGTCCGGAATACTCCTCATCACTCATCTCCTTCCCTACCACCCCTCCATTCCCTTTCAATATCTCCGTTACGTTAGTATTCTGGGACCCTAAGCCCGCTACCAACCCCAGAGGCGTAAACCCTCTCGCATCTGTTGCATTGACATTTGCTCCCTTATCTAAAAGCATCCGGACCAGTTTGCCGTTGTCTGGAAGCTCGATGTCGCTGATCTGTGCTTCTGCAGGACCTGACACTGCCATATCTGTGCTGCTCAACACGAGAATGCCTTGAAGAAATTGACCGAAGCGTTGAGTGTGCAACACTGTCCAACCCAAGAAACCTGGTGCTCCCGTAGTCCTCGCTTCTATGCTCGCGCCATTGTCGAGGAGTAAACGAACCAGGCTCTCTGCGTTTTTGGGGGCGTAAAACGCCGCGAACAACGGGGTCTCGCCTGATGAGCTGGGTGCTTCGATATTGACACCAAGGCTAACGAGCAGCCGTGCTGCATTCTCTCTTCCAACCATGACCGCCAGGTGTAAGGGCGTGCGATTGTATTCATCTTCAGCTTCTAAATCTGCTCCCCTGCTGATGAGGGTACGCATTGCACTCACGTTACCCTTCGAGGCTGCCTCGTGCAAGGGTGTCTGATTCTTTTGGTCTCTTGACTGCATGTTTGCACCCTTGTCAAGAAGCAGAAGGAGGGCGCTCTCTTTGTCATATGAGGCCGCCTCATGCAAAGGAGTCGAGCCTTCATGATCTTGCGATTCTAGGTCCATACCTAGGTCTAAAAGTATGCGGAGCATGTCTATGCGGTCCTCAGTCACGGCACTGTGTAGTAGAGTCTCGCCGTTCGCGCCCCTAGTTACTAAATGTGCGCCCTTCTCAAGGAGCATCGCAAAAGCAGCACTTCTGCCGTGCCTTACAGCGCGGTGTAAAGCAGTGAAACCTTGGTGGTCTTCGGCTTCGATGTTTGCATTATGTTCGATGAGAAATCCTACCATTTCGGCTTGGTCATTGATGGCGGCGCGAATTAAGGGTGTCTCCTCGTATTTATTCCGCTCTTCAATATTAGCATGGTGTTCGAGCAGAACTTTGACAACACCAAGATGGCCACCACGAGCCGCGCCGTGTAAGGAGGTCTTGCCATCCTGTCCTTGCCCATTAACATTGGCACCATTCTCGAGCAGCAGTCGAACCACATGCTCGTGCCCATTGTAAGCAGCGGCACAGATAGCTGGACCATGATAAAAGCTACTATTGCCTTCGACATTCGCACCATTCTCTAGGAGCATTTTCACAGTAGTTTCGCGACCAAATCGAGCCGCGAGACCTAAGGCTGTGCCAGTTCCTCGATGCTTATGAGCGGAACCCTCCTTCTCAATGTCCGCACCATGCTGAATAAGACTCCGGCATATGTCTACATAGCCACTTGCAGCTGCAGCGCAAAGCGGTAAGCCGTAGCAACCACCCAGAGCATTTACAACGCGGGCTCTGTTGCATGGTTGCTCATGATCGATCAAGCCTTTGACTGCGTCTATAAAGCCGAGGCAAGCTGTATAGTAGAGGGCAGAGCCGAGTTCGTTAGGATAGACATAGCTGGGGAATGGCTTCTTCTTGACCATGTCTGGCCGGTGTACCATGAGCCAACTTCGCCTCGCTGAATCCGATTCAAGGAGCTGCATAGATAGCAGATTGGTTGATGCTCGCGAATCTGATAGAAGCTGTCCCTCGTCCATTATCACCTTCACATGGACATACCAGTAGCGGCACGCATAGTAGAGGAGTGGGAACGAATTTAGGTCTTCTGCAGAGTTTGTGCGCTCCTTGGCTGTAGTATAGTGGAGTACATATGCTAAGCAAGCCTCAGTGAGGAACTGGCTAGCAGCGATAAGGTCAGTCCCGAAATACGAAGTCGGTCCATGCCGTATCGTTTCACTCATTAAGTATTCTTTCACGGAGAAGTGTGCGAGTCGGATTTCTTCTTTGCTTAACTTGGTATTAGTAGATATAGAAACCAAGCCTGGCAGGATTTGCATAATGTCATAGGGGTCAGAGAGGCGGTTCTCTGGATTGTAGGCGGGTTGTCTACTGGGCGACAACAAAAGCGCCTCCACCAGCTCATCAAGCATGAGAGGCCGTCCTGAGAATGTCAGCCACTTCAAAGCGGTCAGTGCATCCTCGTGGTAATCCTCAGGAATATCGGTAAGAATGCGAGCATATGTTTCTTCAAGATCTTTGGGCAATGATTTCAACTTCATGCGCACTAGGCTTGGTTTCAAGCATAATTTCAATGCTTGAAATTGGCAGACGACCCAACGGAACCTATAAGCTGGTAAAAATCAAGAGTCTCCACAGACGGGTGCAAAAGCTTACATGCCAGTCGCGCCACGCACAAGTGTCTCTTCAACTTCGTTCGCCAGATCACGAGGCCATCTTTTTTGTTTGCTTAATATTTCTAATTCGCTTTTCACATATACCCTGATATCTGCATCGACCTGGGCACTTCCTACCGAGATCGCAGGTAAACATAACAACGGAGTTAGGGCTGATTCGATGTCTGTTTCCCGCCTGCTCGTAGTGAGTAGGTGCAGGCTTGAGTTCGCCCACCCGTGTATATATTTGAGAATTTTTAGGAGGTCTTCGCGCTCATTGTTGTCATTGGGACATTCATCTACTGCGTCAGCAATGATAAAGACGTCTTCGAATCCTTCCAGACTCCCCTTCAAGGCAGTCAGCAGGTCTTTCCAGGTGGGCGTTTGATTCCCGTCGTTGCATCTTTGGTAGAGCATTCCGACTGCGTCTGGCAATGCGGAGCATTGGAAACAGAGCTGCGCGATGATGGACGACAGGAAGTTGGCAGCTTTCTGCTTTGTGGGTTCGTTGAAATCGAAATAGTAGTAAGCGAGAACGGATTTCCTTTCTTCCAGACAATTTTCTTGAAGGTGATCAATGATAGTAGAGCTGGAATCCATTAGGAAAGTGCTTCTGAAATAGATGGTGCAGATCACCAAAGAACAGTCTTGCCACAGCCCGCTGTCGAGAAGTCAGAGCTTTCTACTCATGTTAGATATGGAGCACCCTACCGGTGCCATGCAACCACATGAAAGAGTTCGGGGATGAGCTCCAGTATGCCATATCCTTACTATCGAGTAGCCAGCGACCGGTGGTTGGCTGATACTTCCTACGTTGTTCAGCGTGGTGGGTAGATGGATCTGTGGTAGAAAGCCAGATTATCATCTCTTTCTTGAGGCGCTCTTCCCTTTGTTGTTGCCGGTCTACACCTTCGTCAATTCGAGCATTGGCAAAATCCTCTCTCAATCCTTTGATGCCAGTGTCGATTTCGATGCTCAGGTTGCTTTAATAAGTAAGTCGCGTTCGAGCAACAAGGCATGACTCGACGCTTACGCTTGGTCTGTACTTAAAGCTAACGTGAAAGTTGACTTGTATCTCTCAAGGGCAAGCACCATTTTGTTCACGTTATCGCTCTTCAAGGGCCACTGTAAAGCTCTCCGTCCTAGCTTCCTCATGCCTTCGTGGGGTTCCAATCGCGTTTTGATCTCTTGCAACTGAGCAGCACATTGCTGAGCCGGGCCATTTTTCTTGCCTAATAGCGCCAATGTACTAAACTTAGCGCTATCAGGCCCATCAAGTAGATCAGATATCTTCTCAAGGATCTCATGGATGGCTAGCACCTCATTGCTGAGACGCTGAATCTCGTCGCGAGCGTGCTTGACACCGATGTAGTACTCTTGACACAAAGAGAAGACTTGAGCCGAAAGTTGAACGACCGCGATGAGACTCGCCGCAACACTTAGGCCATCCATCTTGTGGCCTTTGATCACTAGAAAGCAGATACACCGTTCATATCCAGGCGCTAAGATGACACGAATTCCTTCTCGCTGCTTATGCCCCGCGCCCAGAATTACTTGGCATTTTCTTATTGGTCGTCAAAAATTTGCCGCTTACATTGCGAATACCAGCAGTGCTATTGCCTTTATGCGATTTCAGAACGGCTTATCAAATATGACAAAACACATGCCTGCCGGCTGCTCTACAATCTGTGAGATTACGGCTCTGCATCTATTGCTCTAAGCCATTGCGTCTACCGCTAGGATAGATAAGATGTCATGCAAATAAAGAGTACGTAGAAAAAGAACCTTTACATTTTGCATGACAATTGAGCGATGAAGATACCGGACCACGGTTAACAGTGCCGTATTCGGCTTCCCCGAGCCTTTCCTGAAGGTTGTACAGCCCCTACGGAGGCCCAAACAACGCAGAATACCTCAACAAGAGATATCAATCGTTAAAAAGTGAGGTCTGGCAGCTTCCGAAGCAATGGAGTCTTCGTGCCGGGTGACTTAAGAATACCATCATGACCTCGTGTAGTGTTGTCGATGCAGCAGATGGGCAGACTTTGACGACCAGTCCATAACTTATGCCATATTCTGCAATGTCAGGGCTCTTGATGGAGACGTCGGTTTAACGAAGTCACTGTCATGGCACCAATAGGTCCACGTACAAAAATCCCTGATAGATAGCAAAGAACTCACTCACTTACCATTTTATGACTTGGTCCCCACTACTCCCCTCTTCCAGTGCTCATCCTCCTCAGTCCAGGGTTCCACCTCGGGCTCCGGCCCAAGTGGTGTAACAGTCTTTGGGTTGATATCCAAGTGTGACTTGCTGTAATTTTCTTTTATATGCTTAAAATCCGTCGTCCCCTTGACGCTAGGTACATTCCAGTAGAAGTTCTTCAGCCAACGATTCAGGGATGGGTAATTGTGTCGTATACTTTTTAACATCAGCTTGAAGTGCTGTTGGTATATGGTATCAAAGCGGACAAGAGTCGTGTAAAGTTTGATGTCCACTTCGGTTGGATGCGGAGTGCCTGGGATGATGAAAAATGCTATTCTGTTGCTTTAGGATCTTCTCAAGTCGGTCAAGGGTTTCAAAGACGACGACGGCAGCACTGTCATAGGCCTCTTGCATAGGTGCGCAGCCTGCTCTGTAAACACCCTCATTGAGATCAGGTGACATCCAGCTGTTGATTTCATCAATCTGGTGCTTCAGTTCTGGTGGGTAGAAGTTGAGCTCCCGACGCGGGTCATCTTTTGAAAGATGGTCGCTATATGCTGTATTTAGCATCCGCATGATAGCCACGCTTTCATTATTGACGATTTGATTGGTCTTCTTATCCCATAGCACCGGGACGGAATACTTTCCCTTGTACTCGTTATTGCTCTTGAAGTAGACCTCGTGTAGAAACTTAGAGTGGAAGAGGTGATCGATCGTGCTTCCAGGGTATTCATCATCGGTAGAAGGGAATCGCCAGCCACCGTCCTCTTTGGGGTATGGTTTGACTATGCTCATGGGAAGGCAGGGCTGGAGGCCTTTGAGTTCGCGCGTGATGATGACGCGGTGGGCGAAGGGGCAGAAGAGTCCGACTTGCGCATTGATTATTAGCCATCCCATCTTTGAGTGAGGTGCCGTTTCTGGCAAAGACAAGGTCTGAGCTCACCGTAAAGGTGGTAGCGATCTGGCTCCACTGGGTAGGAGGGAGATCCGAGGGTGTGGCGCCAGGAGCCATCGGTCGGAGAGACATTGGGCATGATGATCGTCGGCTAGGGGGAGATTTGATTAGATGCTGGATGTCGGTGAAAATAGCGCGAATGTGCGAAATAGGTGAAGTTATGCGTGAATTGGAAATTGGAAAGCTTGTGATGGCGATGGGAAGAGATGAGGTTTGAGGTTGGGGCCCGATCCGTAGAGCAGCCGGCTGCGTGATGGCGATGGCAGGTTGATGTCAGAAGTTGCTGCTGCCAAGAGATATCATAGCGCAACTATTTTCCTTACACCTTAGCACCTAGACCTTGATGCCGTAAGCAAGCTTAGAACTTTAGTAGAAGCGTCTCTCCGCATCTCGGCCTTGTCTTGAATATTGACGGCGGCATAATGCAGGATACCATACTTTTAATATAGTGTGCCTAGAGGGTTACATTCCGGCAGCAGGCATCCGAGCTCCCCGGATCGAGGAAGCGTTTTGTTAGAGGAGTCTTAGGTAGAGTCCACCCACTAAAGTACTATCGCACTTCTGGAAATGGGAATGGGGATGAAGCTTGATCGACGACCGTTTCATGACAGCGATTGCACTAGACAGCAACAGGGATTACTTATCTATGCGACACGCCACGATAAGTCCCTGCATCGGCACTTGGTCTGTCAGATAAAATATACTTAGTATACGAAGTACGAAAATTGATATGGTGATGGAGTGATATGACCCTCCCCCATTCCCCATCCCTTTTTCCCACTTGTTACTTTTTGGGCCCAAAGTGCCCAAACGTAAGTCCAACGAGTCGGTTGGGCTGTCGCATAAGCCGAAGTGTCGACGTCAACGATCCCAATCGAGCCTTGTGACAACTGCCTCATGCAACTGAGGATCGCAATTGCGCCAATACTGGTGTTACTCGTAATACCCTTGATACCCTTGTGCCGTGACAGGGGAGTGATCTCACCTTGCCTGATTCTTGCTCGTGGGCTTCCACGCCCATTCTACCCATGGCCTAAGGGATAGGACTAAGCCAATCAGCAAGTTGTTTGGGCCCGGTACTTATCTTGGGCAGCTGTTAGGCAGGTCTTGGAAGGGGCTTTAGGGTGGTTCTGGGCTGCGGGTTTTAGCACTTAGGGTACAGTTAGGGGGGGGTGTTTATGGCTAGGGATGGCTAGGGATAGCCAGGGATGTTGGTGAGGAGTGGCTAGGGATGGACCCGGCGCCGCGGATGGCTGTCGATGCATTTCGGATTTGGGGAACGAGTCGGGAGACTGTTGGTGATCGATGGGGAAAGCTACCAACCTTCTGCATCTTGCCTATGGAACTACCGTTGTATGCTGGCCTGGGATCCCCATAGAACTAATTTCCCCCTTCCCTTCTCTCCGCATGTCTTTCTTCTGCTTGCTGGGTACTTGTAAATATAGCCTGCCCGTCACTTTCCTTTCGTCACTTTCTTCTTCATACTTCATATCACACTACTTTTTGTATGATACTGGTATTGCTGCTACCTTACCTTCACCTTACTTCTCAATCAGCCCTGGCGCATTTTGTTGAGCTATGTAACGTCATTTTGGCCAACCCACGATAATTAATTCATCATCCCGCACACCTAAGTAGCAAGAACAACAAACAACAACCCCTCCCCTCTCAGAATTCATACACACCGCCCTTTACGCCTATCTCCCTTCCCTCTTCCTTCTGGGTGCTCCCTTGCAGCAAGAAGTGGGTACTCAATGGCCCCTTCCGGCCTCTCATAGCCCTGTCGCTACCGAATTTACCGGGCACGTGGAGAGCTGCTGGGATCGCTATCTTTGTACCCTCTCTTTATGCAAGATTATCTCCGAGCCTCCCACCATTACAAAAAGCAATTCCATCACAGCACACCAAAAAAATAAGTCAATTACTGCCCCTCCCTCCAATTCACACATTATCCACCGACCCGGCCACGCATCTACCGCATCCCTGGGCACCTCTTCACTCCCCCCAATTCACTCCATAAAGTGGGGACCCATCCGCGATGGCAACAACCCAACCAACGAGCTTCCTCACTGCTCGACCCAATCAAGCATATACAACACCACCAAATTCGCAGCCACACCAACAATTCACCCCTCAATATCCTCCAAACCTTCCACAACAACACCTCCAGCAACCTTCTTCACAATTCCCACAGCAAAATTCAACCGGGCTTTCAGCCATGGATGCCTCTTCTCAGACACCACAAACCCCTACGAACATCTCTCCAGTCTCTCCTCCCAATCCTGGTACCTTCCCCAACCTTCCACTCGCGAATCGCCAATTGCGCCCACCAAAATCTCCTATGTACGTGCCCGCTGCGTTGCGCCCAACGGAACGACCGCACCGTCCCTCCCCGCTCACTCCTCCCCGCTCCATCCACGGCAGCACCGATAGCCTAGACAACGCAGAAAATCGACCAACAAGCAAGCGATCCACAACAAACAGCAGCGCTCTCCAAAATGCCCTTGGGAAACTCAGCGAGGACGAATCTCAATCGCTCCCAATTCCCACGGCAGATCTCCCGGAAGTGACCGGCCCACCAACTCGCAAACACTGGAAACCCGACGCCAACGCGACAATCTGCGATGCGCCAGTATGCCAAAAACATTTCGGTCTATTCGAGCGGCGGCATCATTGCCGGCACTGCGGAAACGTATTTTGCGGCGAGCATTCCGAGTGGACAATACCGCTTGATCAGAACGCAGATTTTCATCCAGAAGGGCTGATTGAGCGGGCTTGCGGGCATTGCTGGGGGGAGTATGGGCGGTGGGTGGAGGAAAGGAGGGAGATGGCGCAGGCAGAAACTGAAGAAGATGGTGGGGAGTTGGGGAGGACGTCTAGCAAACCCATCAATAAGGGGAATGCTAAGAGTCCTGAGGGTCATAAAGGGAGTATTGCACAGAGCTTGACCAGGGATTGGAATTGGAGTACGTTCTAGGACCTCAGGATCAAACGGCTGACGTTCATCTATTGGTTCTTCTGGGCTCCTGCGGTCCTGTTAAGCTCCTAGTTCAACCGAGCTCGACCGAACAACATTCTTCTTCCGATACTTCCGATATACCGGACGCTTTACTGGACCGGCTCCTCATTCACCACACAAGTTTTCTATCCACATCCTCAACAGATCCTTTTTCCTCAATCCCCCAACTACACGGCTTAATTGCCGTTCTTTCAACACAAACACCCCGGAGTCACGACTACCCAAACACAACCACCAATTCCTGACCCCCAACCTCATCCCATCAACAACAACACCACCTCGTCATGCAATCACATTCAATTCAATTCAACCAAATCCAATTTCGCCAGACGTCCGGACCAGCACCATGCACGCAATGCAACTACAATACAACAACCCATAAACATAGACATCACTTCGACCCTTCACACTTAAATCCAGCCGGTTTCAGCCAGCTTACTTGATACCCATTCCATTCCATTCCATTTCTTTCGAATCGATCGATCTCAGATACCCAAACCCTTCACTTCTTGCTTTAGACATCTTTTAGAACAACGGATTTTACATAGCATAGCGCTGGCAAAGGGGGGGGTTCAGGCAAGGTCCGAGACACTGATACTGATAGAGGATGGAGACGTCATCCATGCATGTTATGTGCGTATGTCTTTATGTACGTATGTTTCCAAATAGATGAGAAGGCATGAATGAAGAGTTACTACCAATGAAGAAGAACAGTTCCACACGCCTGTTTCTGCCTTTTTCCAACTACCTAGGTAGTGCATGCACACACGCCCTGCAGTCCTCCACTTCTACGCACGGTCCCCAAACATGTACCAACCCAGAAGAGATACACACATAAACATAAAAACTCCAATAAACCCACCACACCATCCCCCTCCCGCTCAACCACCCAAACAAACAACCAAGACCATCCATCAACAATCCACAGATAACTACGCATATCCCATTCCCCACGTATCAATAGCCCAACACCTCCACAGCCACTCCATCATCATCCCACAACAAAAACAACCACAACCACTCCACCATTCCCAACTCCCTCAAAACGCCTCAATTAAAATTTACTTTCCAGATACAAAAAACAAGACCATAGCCCTAACGTCTTAAGGACGTGGATGAATTCCATGGCAACATAATAGGTTCTGATTCAAGCCGGTAAGGTAAGCATGCGAGTTTAGGTTTCGGAGATATATCCGTAGTTGTGGGTATGCGGGAATTTTGTCTGTTGTGGGTAGTGGGGAGGCGTAGACAGTGGAGAAGGCTTGTGGGTTGGGTTGGCTTTGCATGTCTCGGGTCTTAGCACAGCACACAGAGTATTATTTGAAAAGCATTTTCAGTCGGTAGGTATTTACGTTCTCGCCCTTATCTGCGTTATCACGTAATAGCACATACTGCACATATCTATGTTCGTGTCGCCACATGTCCCCCCAGGTCCTATAGGACGGTACATTACCATCATCCCATGCCAGATATCCATAGGATCGATCAGAGCAACATCCATATTCATATTCTTTTTATAACTCCCAGTCCCGCGGTGAGAGTCGCGGGTATTCCTGTCCTGGTCCTCCATATCCCCCAAAAGAGCAAGAGCACGCCGGCTCGGGTATATGTTCGCTGATAAAGCCAAGCATTGACAACCAACGCCACACAAGAACAAATTGTTAATCAATGGTGAGTATTATGTGCTGCGCCCAGCGAGATGTTGTTTGTACAGTATGTAATCAAAGGGGTGAGTACAGGCTGCAATAGTAAACACATGAATTAGTAAGCGGTAAAAGGGGTGCAAAGGTGTCGGAGATGATGTGTCGTTATATGATCACGGTGCCGAGATAGCCGAGATCTTCGACAAGCTCTGATAAAGCGCTCATGCGGTGCTCGGAGCCATCGTTCCAGGATTCGACGAGCTCCTTTTTATTGCCTTGGGGGCCGAAGTTCGATGTCGTATCAGTTGGCTTGAACGTAGTGCTGGGTACTTTTCGTATCGTCAGCACAGACGTATGATCAGAATCCGGAATACTATAGCCCTGGAATCCACCCAGAGTAGAGTAGGCAGTCGCAGGCTTGCTTGCTGGCGGGGGTGGTGCGGCCCGGGACGGTGGTCGTGGAAGTGATTGGTCCAAGTCGTGGCCGTCGCTTATAGCAAGCTGCGCGAGAGATATCGAGCTCCGCCGAATTGAGAAATGCTCATCCCCAAATTCGCTCATGACAGGCGTTTCGGGCTGCGAAAGATGGAGGGGAGACATTGGATTTGAGTGGGTCGTGTTTGAGTCAAAATAAGGTGACTGGTCGTCGCTAGCAGCATATGAAGATGTTGCGTAACCATGAGTGGTCGGGCAAAGGTGTTCGGACATATTCGGACATTTGATCGGTCCCAAGGAGGATGTGGCATGAGTGGCTGAGGTAGATTCCTCCAGCGTTGCATCCTTGGCGGCTATCTGGACGTCCGTCTCTATCCTTTTCTTGCCGTGACTTTCATGCTCAGCCACGCTGCTCTTCGCAATGGCCGTGGATTCTGCGAAGCGCGTAAGCTGTTCGCTAAGCTTCTCGAATAAAGCATGAGTGCTTGTTGAAGACGGATGGGGAAGCCGGGGAGCAGAAGTTGCTGAAAGATTGCTGTCCTCCTGAAGTTGTGGATTCTCTGGCTCTTCTCGACTCTTGCCATTGATTGCATCTATCTGAGAACTTCGGCGACTCGGGGATTCAACTCGGTCAACCATTGGTACGGGTGCATCTCTAGATGGCATGGGCGGTGGTGTGTCAGGTCTTTGTATGGGTAAATTGAACGCATCACCGCTTCCTGTCACGGCTCTGTTGAGTAGCTGACTAGGCAATTTTGGTACTTCTGGGATCTCTTCAGAAGTCTCAGACTGCCCAGCCCTTGATCCAGATCTTGAGAAAAGCCTACTAGGCCACGCCAGGCCTGATTTCGCGTTCGAGCCCGCAGATCTGGTTTGGCGCAGCTTATGAAAAACTGACAGAAGTGAGCGCTGTCTTTCTAATGTTGATTGGCCGGTCCGTGGGATAGTATCTTCCTTATCTGGCTCGCTTGTTGCTGCTCTGTGTCTTGGTTTCGGCGTTACAGCAAGTTTGGCCTTCCGTTGTTGGATTGCGGATGTCGTAGCTGCGCGACGAACTCCTGGAGGGAGGTATTTGTCCTGAGGATCAAGGGTAAAGACCAGGATGGAATCAATGGATGTCGATGACCCGTTGTGACTTGGCGCCCTGGATTGCATTGGAACATCGAGGACGTTGACAATTTGACCAGGCAGGAGTGGACAAGAGCTGGTGCAGGGTTCTGCAGGATCATGGTACTCAACGTCGCTGTCTAATAAGTACTGAATTGGTCATCAGCTGCTGGGGCGTGGAAGTGGCTTTTCGCGTGTCTGGAATTTGACTCACATAGTACCAGTAAGTGCCTCCCATCTTCAAGCCCCCATCACGGCTTTGAGACGCATCCAGAGTATCACCATCACAGGTGATGTTCTGGAAGGTGTGGCATCCTCGCCAGTGGCCAGGGCCTGTCCGTGCGTCCCTTTGCAACTGGTACGGCTTGGAGAAATTGTCCCATGATCCTAAGATCTCGACAGAGTAGACAGTGAGGGGCGCTTGACTATGGCACGGTAAGCATTATGCCATGTGGTGGAAAAATTTTCCGGGGCTCACAGCATGAAGGTGATGAGCGTAGTCGACGCCATTATATATTAGATTATGTGGGTAAGAAATATAAAGGCCGCGAACATTAATGAGGAGATCTTTTCATAGTAGAAAAGGCAGGCCAGCCTGTGAAATATAAATGGGCGCGCTTCTGTGAGCGATTATGAGTATTCTCGTATTGCAGTAGATTTCGGAAGGTACAATGGCTTACCTCTAAGTGCCCGAGGTTCCAAAATAATTTTGTCGCGTACCCGGGCAACCTCAATAACTCGTCCTCCTCACTCCTTCCCAAAAGATATCTCGTCTCAATAAACAACCACGTCCGCCGAAGATGCCCTATAGCCGCTCTCTTGAGTATTCCAAATTTCTTGCAGCACGCAGCACACACTTGCTTCGACGACGTCACCGGACTTTCTCTACGTCTCTGCCCTGTGATTTTACAATGACGGTATCCCGTCGCACCTGGGCGGCGAAGTGCGTAAGGTCAAGACTCTAATTGTGTCAATCTGTTCTTGTAACACCCACGGAACCCCACGCCCGATTGTGCCGATATGGTTATCGATTACCGGTTGGCGCAATGCTTTGTGTTGATAAAGCCGGCAGGCGATGTCAGTCAGTGCTTTTCGTCGGTCGATGCAGTCAGGCAATGTCAAAGGTTCTCGTCGTTAATTGCTAACTGGGTCTCTATACAACGGGAATTTACCACGGGTGGTCCACGGGGGGGAGGAGTGGGAGTGACATGTGGGAGCCGTGGGGTCTCAGCGGGTCTTATGCAAGAACCTGGTAGGGCCCCCAAGCCAGTCAGACTTATGCGTCCAACGGTAATACGGATTATAATGGCCACAGAAACAAGAGGGCATGGGTAAACCAAGAGGCGCTGGAAAAGAGATTTGCCCAGCAGTTAGGCTGGCCAAACAAGGCATGCCTTCGCGGCCAACCAAGCCTCAGCTGAAGAGTTGCCAAAGCCTAATTAGCCGTGGCTTCCTTGGCTGGCAGGCCAAGGACGAGCAAGTTGGTGAGGGGATCTCCTGTCAACTCATGTCAATCTTTCACGTTCTAACAGGCCTAACAACGCCACTTGAAGATGAGTTGTCAAGGGCGAGAGATAGGAGGCGGATTTCATTTGCGGAGCCGCTGCGGATGCACGAGGATGCACACGACTAAAGAGAGTCGAGTAGACCGTGGACGGTGTAGTACGGGCCATTCAGCACATTCTGTACTTGGCGCATGAAAGAACGCCAACTGTGTGGGAAAGTGGGTGAGATTGACTAGCTGAAGATCATTCGCCAATCCTTGCCTATTGCGCCCCATAAGCTTTACCGTTTCCGTGGCTCTGCTTCTGATTCCAGCCAATGCGCAATTTTAGGGACCGGCGATCCCCTTAGCGAGTCCCCTTAAGGGTCCCTGCCCCCCTGGTGGGAAACGACCTGGGCGGACATTGTCACCGGCATCTGCCCCCCAGAGTCGAATCAGCGGGATAACCGGGCATGACAGATCATCATCACGATTACTCAACATCCGCGTCCCAGCTTTTCAATATCCATCTTGACTGATAAACAATGCTATAACTTGCCCTGCAGGAAGTAGAATTGGTCTGACGAATCAATGACCGACCAGAACATGCACTGGTCCTCATGACGAACAAATAAAATGTACTACGACAATCTTGCTCCGTGGACAAGTCTGCGCACGATCCTTGCAGGTTGCTTTGCGAGACCTAACAGTAGAGCAAGGAGAAGCATGGCTCAGGTTTCACGTACCTACAGTCATGTCTCCCCAACCATCATGAGCACTCGGTTTCAACTGAACATCTGGACTAAGATCTTCTTGGGCACCAAAAATCCTATGTTATCTCTCCAATGTGGCCCCTCGTCGGGTTCTAGCATGTCTAATTGGAGGAACCCGGTTTCGTGCATCAGTGATCGAGGTTGCTTTGCATGCACATATGCATGCCGCTGTTGATATGCTTCAGTCATCAGATGATTGAACCCCGTATGGCTCATGGGTTTCGACTTTATTCCTAGTAGCATATCACAGTTTCGGGTATGGACTTTGTGATTTTCATTCACTTGCCACACCTTCCACTCATTGCGTCCAATCGGGTCTTTAGCTGGGCGGGCTCCCACCAAACTTATGGTGTAGACCATTTCATTCCAATATAGTTGGCCCTTCCACACAAGGTCAAGCAGGAGATTTCCAGTCATCTCGTGGAGAGTCCTGAGCCTGTTCTAGCCATCCTACGTCAAGTCATCGTTCTTCCTAGAACAATATACAATCTGCTAATGTCAGAAAAAAAAACGGCCGTTTCGAGAACCTCTACTCCAGCATTTACGCAATGTAAAGAGGGAACGTCCATTCGTTTTGCCTGCAAACCACATTACCTACTTCGTCTGCCTTCGCGTTGAACCAGAAGATAAGCTTGTGGACTGCTTTGATAGTCAATGCGCGAGTGGGCCCTCGATTCCCGAAATCGATATTGCAGGACTGCGAAGATAAGTGCCGTCCAGGAGAGCGAATCATGGAAGGGTCGAAACAACAGCTTCTGCCCTTATTGCAGAAAGCTTTACATGAACCCTGAAGGCGTCGGCAAGCGTGCATGCGCTCCTCCCTATTGCCCACGTCGTGCGATTCTCTCCTATGTATTGGGCGTTGCTCACATGCATTGTTTTCACCGGGTGCCGCAGTGTATTCGGCCGCATTTTCGCCCCCCAAAGCTTCAATTGAGATCTCGCTACCGATCTATCGTTGCGCGTGCGCCGAAGATGCAAGGCCGATCTTCCAGCCTCCATGGGTCAGACCTTAAAAAGCTTGTCCAATGTTGTGGGTTGGATGCAAGGACTCAATCCCTGCATCACTAGTGCCCTCCGAAAACATTGTCATTGAACTCCTGCTCCATGGCAACCAACATGGAATTGAGCCTGTCTAGTCTGATAATCTTTATCTTCTCTTACACTCCAAATTTCTAGCCCGAGGCCAATCAATTGGGCCGCCATGGCCCTTAGCTCCACCTCCCAAGGTTCATTTACATATTATGGAAGTGCTCAGGCATACCAACCAACTTAGACAACTCGTGCCACGTCGCACCCATTGTCTCGTCCAAGGGAACGAGGCGCAACTCATGCACATTGTGGAGCTCTTAGTGCAAGGCATCGGGTATCTCTGATCGAGTCCTGTGCAAAGCAAGCACCTTGTGAGCTCATATCAGCCACCAAAGTCCCCTCGCTAAGAAACCTCAACCCTCCGAGCTAAAATTCTGGCAGGTTCTCAAGTAAGGGTTCGCAGTGGTTTGCTCAACATATCTTACATGACTTATACACTTATACTTTGTTCTCTTCCAATACCAATTTTTTGCCAAGGATATAAGCGACCAATTCTCGTCAACACTCGCGTCTAGCAGAGCCCACTCGCCTTGCATCCAACGAAGTCGACTAAGTATTTCAGAATCACCTCTTCTACCTCCACTACCTCAACCTGGTGGTTCCACGATTCGGCTTCGAGTGCAATTCTCGCGATATGCCACCTGAGTCGTACGTCTTATACGTCAATCAACGACGATCTGACGACCTCAAAACCCTCTCCTCATAACGAAGCTCCCTACAGATGATGAGGCTGAGCAATGACTGTCGCCCTTTAGGAGCCCGAAACCAGGGTTTACAGCCAAGCAAGTGTAAGTCGGCGCGTAAGGTTAGGAGAACAGGTTGCGAATGAAATCGAGTTTTTGATGAAGGGGTGGTCATGGAGAATGAGGACGATACCGGGACAGGTCGCAACATACTACCTATGCTTTATCAAATTCAGACGTCTCCTGCTATTCCCCTGCTTTAAGGGCCAGTGGCATCTCCAATCATTCAAATACCAATGGATGATGTTTGACATGGATCATCTTCGCTTTTCATAGCGTTTATACCCCACCACTCTCCTATCCCTACGCTGTCCATATATCCATGATTTCATTCTCATGCTTCAGTCTGCTGCGAAAGATACAATCACTCTACTAAGGCATGAATGCCATCTCAAGCCCTAATCCTCAATCATATTGCGATTCGAGCGCTATTGTATCTTATTTCCTTTGTAAAAGGTAAGAGAAACCTACATATCTAAGGTACCTTATTTTCGCCAAGCTTTCCTACTGATAATAATTGGCGGAAATAGCATAATAACCGCAGCGTACAGGTCAGGTGAAAGGAAATATTTGAGACAGTTATTTTTCTGCATTATTGTCCTTCGAAATGGTTTTCGTTGCAAAGGTATAAAGCGTGTCGGATTTCCATTTGTTTCTGACTTATTTTGACAGCGAGAGGGAATGTCTTCAACCTCATTGTCAATGATGCAGGTGTTGTGTACGCCTTTGCTATGGGATTCGAGTAAGGGATATTCAATTTGTATTACTCTTAGTTGGATGTTCGTACTGAAATCGTCTCTTGTTCCTGATGGGTTGCGGTTATGTGGGTGGTTTACCCGGGCCCCTTCATTTGCCACATTCATTTGCTTGTATCAGCACGCTGAGTGAACACTCAATAGAAGCTTGTGTTACCGATAGCTTGGTGAAGAGTTTCCATTGCCGCATTTTGCGCTTTCATGGACGCCCCGAATCCCGAACCTCAACGATGCTCCTCGTCTTTGACGCATCCGGATGCAATGCCATGCTTTCGAGCGGCATTTTTGGATTTGAGCAGCTGTTACTTCGATGTTTGCCACTACGATTCCTCGTATCAGATCACACGCAGCTGTATTCCTCTTATTCAAATCTTGGGTACCGTTCTATCTCTACAAATAGACTTCCCTGCGTTCATTCCATACTCTGTTCCCAAATTCTCATTCGTAGAGTTACTCAACATCATACAAGGCCTGGAACTAGACGTCTGCCTTGGTGTATGCGACAGTCGCCGGTACAGCAAACCCTGCCAGATCTGTGATGGCTGAATCACACGCCACCTCAGGGGTTTCATGTTGATCAAATGTGACCGACTGCATTGTTAGTTCGGTGCAGCTAGCAACTTCAGCCATTCCTGCAAACTTTTTTGAAGGTCGCATCCTGTTCCTATCGTGGAGTAAGGTATTTCGGATTGTGCCTTGGGGATAATGTGTTGGCTTTCGTGGACGCGAGCTCCGGTGAATAAATAGGCTGCGGAAGGATGCTAGACAAGATATCATAATTGCTAAAGCACAGATGTTAGGCCAGCCGCTTCAAAGTGGGTTTTGTTGCATGTCTGAGGCAGAGAGAATGTCTTACCAATACATTGTTCTACGGAGTTCCACAGATAGAGCCATGATGGTTCTGGCTGCTTAGTGAAGGTACTGATTATGGTAACGCGGATGACCGCGAACACTGTCGTGATAATTGCAAGAGAGAAAATGCCAATCAGAGCCGCCTTCCTTCTGAACGACATTTGGACTCCCCATAGCATGCTGATGGGGAGCGCCACAACTATTGCACGAAAATTAGCATTGACTAGGTAATTGAAAGGTTCAGGACATCCTAAGATAATCAGACACAATATCCAAGATGCAATTCACCCATAGTATTACTCTTTGATGACGGGCAGCCGACTCAGTACTACAATTGTGCATGAGCCGGTCGAAAGAATCGGTGAGACAAGCGTACGGCACGTCCCCAATCGAGACAATGTACGCGGCGACCGTAAACACAAAGACACACCACCAAAGGACTTGCTGTCGTGCCACATTCTGACCTAGCCACCTAAAGAAAATAAGAAAAGAGAATTTTACAGCCCATAATCCAGTGGAAAAGCAGACCCAAACCGCCAAAGACTTTCTGTAATACATCTCGCTGTCGGCCTCAAAATCCGCAGGGGGAGGCCATAGTCGGCCACTGTTGACGGCCAAGAATTGATACATGTATTTCGCAGTAACCTGCCAAACTACAGCCGTAGCGAGAGCCAGCAGCCAGGCAAGAATAGCAAAGCCATCGTCCCAAAAGAGCCTTCTAAAGCACTTCCCGCGGGCAACTAGTCTCCCAAGGAGGAATATAAAGGAGACGATGACTCCGCTCCAGATGACTCGCTGAGATCCAAATCAGCCTGTAACGGTGTTGTGTGGATCTTAGCATAGCTGGCTCACTAGAAAGATAGTCTCGTTGACTTTGTCTGACCTTCTGACCGGCGGTCGCACGCTGAAAAAAACCATGGGCAAGAAAGGCTATGCAATATCAGTCAAGAAGAGAAAATCGTTATAATAGCCTGAGAAGGATAATGTTGGTAATCGTAGATGAGCGGGCAGTGATATATCCCATCGAACATGAGGCACAGCCTGCATGTTTAGCGAGGATGTAACATCGCAAATACACGGGAAGTCTGCATATATGATGACGACACATCCGCATATGCAACCCTCACTGCTTTCAGCTCTTCGCTTCAAATGGGATCCAGTTGCCAATCTATTACCAGAACTGTGACCTGGATGCATAACGGCCCAGCATTTGAACCCACACCAACCTATCTCCGTCCTACCAAATCAATCAATAACGCAATCTCGCCGGCTTATACAAGCATTACCTCCGTGAGGGAATGTACCGCCGCCTTGGTGGAGAGGAACAATGGCAACGCCCTGATAACATTTGGGACGAAGAAGCGATAAAACACGATCCCATTATTATTGTCGTTGGTAAGAGCACCAATTGAACCTCGTCGAAGCTGTGTCATTGTAGACATCGAGCCAACAGATTGCAAAGCCTGGGTAAGGTAGGGTAGCTATTCGTTGTGTCGCCTGCTGAGGATAGAATTGTGGAGCGCGCAACGGAGCCTCGGATGCACTTCGGCCCGCTTGTTGAGGTGCCAGGCACGACTCAGCCCGAGCTCAGCCACTCCGAATACACACGGTCATACAGCTTGTGTCAATCGGAAAAGAATGGGTGCTAAGCCATCGCCCGACCAGCAATTCTCCAGATGGTACATATCCATGTGGACCCCGTTGATCCAAGTAATGGAGGACTTACGGTTGGCCTTATCTATGGTGACCGTCTCTCCACAGGATGACAGACCCAATTGGACACGATCACGGCCTCAATGGAATTTTGAGAGTATTGAAGCAGATAGAAGCCAAGTTGGACGGCCATGAAGCACGCTTCAGAAGTCTTGAAGACAGCACTAAGAGGAGAGAAGAAAACACCGGCCATATCAAGGCAGAGACAAGTATACTGCGCACTGGTGAACCCGGACTTGATTCTCTTGAGACCCCCAGGCCATCTAGGAAAGGCACTCCCGTCAATGGAGACAGTTATGGTGACATGCAAGGACCATTGAAGGTCCCTTACGGGAAATGGAGTATCAATCAACTGGATCACTTCAACCTCGCTCTCTCAAGGTCCCTTGCCGAACGACTTCGAGATTGTTGGGGAATGCCTGATGATAACAGGTTGCCCATGAGATTCTTCAGATCCAACGTAATGCAGATGACTGCGCCATGGGTTCCGCCGCGTGAGAGTTATCCTACAATCAGATATTCCGTGGAAAGAGACTTGGAGACTCTTTGTCATTTTGATGAACGACTGAGGGAGCAACCGGGCAATGACTTCGTGGAAAGAGACTTGGAGACTCTTTGTCATTTTGATAAACGACTGAGGGAGCAACCGGGCAATGACTTCGTGGTTGTTGACTTTGATGAGTCAGAAAACACTCGAATATACAGACTTGGTGATGACGCCGTGGGGTCTGAGCTTGAGGTCCACCAGCAAGGCTCGTCGACCGCTCCATGGTCGAGACTCGTGTATGTCTTTCCACGTTCTTCTACTGGGCTTGACTGATTTAACGAAGCTTATACCAAGGCGCAACGACGGGCGATAGTATCGAGCCGGGTAGCCATGGTCCACGACAAGCCATACCATACTTCACCAGCAATGATAAGGTTGTGTGGTTGTGGGAACATCTCGATTTTCATCTACAGACGAAGCGAAGGAGTACCATGACCAATCCATATGCAAGAATCTATAATGGGTTCCATACGAATTTCTATGAGATACGGGAAGTCACCGAGTGGAAGGTCAAAGAGTTTTGGAAACATGGGCCGCTCTATGGTCATCCGCTTGGGTGGCATTTCCGGAAATGTGCCTATACTGTGAGTCCATTCTCGAGTATTATAACCAGGCGTGAGGCTTTATTGACCATGGGAAGATCTATCCACCTACATCTATTGATGGTGTAAAGGCCTTTGGCCTTGACCTCAAAAATGTTAGCCGGCACTGGACATTGCTGGTTCTTGCGCCTGACCACTTCTTTGATGAGGGAAATACCTCTTTTCCGATGAATGCTTCCTCGCTTGGAAGGGCACATGGCAGAGGCTATCCCCTCGGCAGACTAAATCAGGCTGGTGCTGAGCTACATCTCATCGCCCAGGGCCTGGAGAGGATCACCGAGCGCTGGGCGGATTTTCTTTCCTACTTCGACTACATCCTGGATGGCGGAGATTCTCTGATGAAGCCCACCGAACATGATAACCTCCTGTTCGATGATGGGGCGTTTTCGAGGTCGAGGCGATACTTTTGGGCTATTGATTGCCTGTCTGAGTTCGAACTTACCATTACGGACAACATCGCTCAATGGGAATTGTACAAAGCTGCTAGAGTACAACCCCTTGAAAGGATGACACAACATAATCAGCGCCAGTTCCATCTTGCCGAAAGACAGTATCGTGTCCTCCAAAACCAGAGGGAGTCATTCAGACAAAAGCTTGCTTCAACAAAGGCGCTAAGGGATGCCGTACGTTATCCTGCAATAATGCTATGCACAAGAGCTAACATTTTCAGCTGTTCAATGCAAGTGCCGTAATCGAGAGCAGGGCATCGACAAAATTGGGTGAGAATATCAAGCTGCTCACCTTCGTCAGTATTTTCTTCCTTCCGTTAGCGTTTACTACAGTAAGTTTGACCCTCTCTATCATACTATGCACCTACAGGAGCACATCGAGAAGTGCACTCTGCCAGCTGGTCCTGCCCAAATTAAAACCAAGCTAGTGGCTCGTGGACTTTGCTAACAACTCTTTAGTCTCTCTGGAGTGTCAATGATCAATTCTCCATGGACGCACTGATCTACGTCATCATCATTGTGGCCCTAGTGACTTATTTTATTATGTTTAACATTAATAGTCTGTCCTATGGATTTGGCCGGGCATACGAGGTTAAGAAAAAGCACGTGGTGCGTGCCATGAAGCATGACCACAACGGGGCATGGAAGCGGCGCGGTCAACAATTTGAAGTCTTCCGCCCGAAGCATGAAAACCCCGAGCCTTCTGAGTGGTACATACCTCTCTATGCCTTACTTCATCCCATGGCAATTCTTGGCGTATATTCTGACAGCGCAACACGCAAAGGTGAGTCAGGAGCTAACACCGGCCGGATGTCGAAATCGTCACTATTCGCAGGACTGGCTAGCCTCATTGGAAAGCAAAAGGCCCGTGTCGAAGAAGAAGGTAAAAATGAAGAGCCTTGGGTAATAGATTGAGACACATTTGAGGACTCAATTATTGCATGTGGCCTTCGTTGAGCTCTGCCTGTGAAATATAGCAGTTGCTTTACGGCTTCACCCAATACACAGCTCCAATATTCGTATTCTGCCGTCCAAGACGCCAGCAGGCTGCAATCAGCCTATCAACACTATCACAATTTACCGCGCATGCGCAGGGATCCTGTTCGAACGCTTCTGATTCGGAGGGCTGTCAGAACGGCCACTAGCTGTCTAAGCGTGGCGCAGTAATGAAAGCCTGAGTTGCCTGACTGCGCTCCTGCTACTCCAGCATCGAAGTACCGCAGCACTCGATCTCTATAATAGGCAATGACCGATACTTATAATGTTGCTCTTCTCGGTCATCGCAGATATTTCACCAGTCTTCGTTTTTGTGTACCGCCAACTCCGCGCCAAAACTCTCAGACTTCAAACTGTCTCCCTCATACTATACTTTCAGCTCTCTGTCCGATACATATATCTCTAGCTTCCAAAGTCTCCGCGATCCCCGGCCCCTGCAGCTTATCGTCCATTGACGCTCTACGTAGTTAAGACGTACACCCATTTCATCTCCGACTTTGGTCTTAGCGCGATCAGCTCTCATCCTCACACCATGGACTTGCAGAATGAACCCAGCTTTCCTCCACCAATGTATACATCTGCGAAAGCAACCGACATACCGCCCTCCTATTCTGGAGCGCCTGATCTAGAAGCTCAACACACTTCATGGACTACCCAATCTCCGACAACCTATGTACCAAGGTGGCCAGGCCAGTCGCAGACAGTAGTTGTGACCGTGAAGCATACACAACGACCAAACCGGCCAATTAAGCGTCAACGAAAACCTGTCGCGTACTGCATGCTTCTGGGCTTTTTGATTGCTGCCATGTTCATCTTCATGACCATTGCTGAGGTAATCGTCCGGGTCAGAGCCGAGATCCATAATCATTGATTCTTGCATCGAGCCAAATAAGGCAATCTCTGGGCACAGCACATGAACAAAATTCGGGCATTGCCATCCTCAGCCCGGATTTGGTCTGAACAGGAACCCCACTATCCATTGTCCAAAGAAGCACATTGGTGTTGACACGCTCTGCAAGCGGCCCTCTTACCGTTGCAGAAGACACTTGGGACCTAAATGATCGTGGCCATACACAAGGCTCTGAGGCGAACACCAAGAGAACAACTCACTTCGCTTCTCGCCGGGTCAGCAAGAACTCTCAAATCGGGGTTCCCTAAGCCCGAACGCGCCATCCAACTGAATCAAATGACCACCATTGCCTTGTATTTTTGAGCGCAAATCTAAGTCATATATGCCTTCCTTGAGCATCAGAGGCGAGCTACGACCAGCTTAGCAAAGGGATTAACCGCTTCAAGCCGCCAGCACTCAACAAAACTTGCTAGGCCGAGCCTGCAAGGAAAATCAACATACACAGCTTTATAACTTCTTGAAATTATGAAGAAAAGTCTTGTACTATACAATTACAAATAACTATGTAACCTATAGTATTGATCACATGGATTTACCGCTTAGACTTCAGATGGAGATTCTCTTTCGTCGCGCGTCCCACTATTCAATGTGCACCGACTAGGTACCCCACAGCCCTAGCCCTAGAACCTTGGAGCGGCATAGATTCCGCACCAATTTCAGCTTTACAGGAGCTACAGCATAATCATTTTCACTGTACTGGCAGAATATGGGCCATGCATCTCGCACGACTCCGTCAAGCTTCCCGGATGATAGCCACACCATGCTCCTTCTTCGCTCACTAGCTCCCCATTAGTAGCTCGCGCGCGGCCCCACCATCTCCACCACCAACAGAAACAATGTACCATCTTGCCAAATCCATCTACTTCTGGGCCACCGCAAAAGAAGGTGTCTCTCCCTCTCTCCTTACATATCCACTTATCGCCCCAGTCTAGACTCCCCACTAAACCTCCGTCCCTCCAACAGAATACTCCATCCTCCTCCTCGGCCTCGACAACGCCGGCAAAACCACCCTCCTCAACACTATCAAATCCCTCTACTCCCTCTCCCCCACCTCCACCTCCCCCTCCGCCTCATCCAAACCCACCGTCCCCACCGTCGGCCAAAATGTCGCTACTATCTCCCTCTCGGATATGTATCTCAAGATCTGGGATGTGGGCGGGCAACACGCGCTCAGGAGCATGTGGACGAGTTATTACGAAGTATGCCACGCCATCGTCTTCGTAGTCGACGGTTGTGACATCGGGGATCCTGAATCTAGCAATTTGGATGAAGATGGTGCTGGAGGAGGAGGTGGTGGAGGAAGATTGGAAGAGTGCAGGAAAACGCTCGAGAGCGTGCTCAGTCATCCGAGCACGGCGAGTATTCCGTTATTGGTGCTAGCGAACAAGCAGGATCGGGAGGATTGTGTGGAGACGGTGAGGATTAAGGAGGGGTTGGTTAGGAGGGTGTTTGAGGGGGAGAGGGGGGGTGGGGTTAGGGATAGTAGGGTGTTGCCTGTTAGTGCGTTGAAGGGGGAGGGGGTCAGGGAGGCGGTGGAGTGGGTGAGGACGAGGGTGAGGTGGAATAGGGAGGGGAGGGGACCAGTTATGCGGTAGATTGGGATGGGCGTTTGGGAGTTTGGTATAGATGTGGGATTATTGGGCGGGTTTGCTACGTTTGGCTGGTATCGCCCGAAATATGGGACTGGTGGGAAAATGCTCTCTGCTGGGTACTCAACGTTATTGAGGAGTTGTATATTATACCATGTTGCGGTCAATAGCCTACATATGCTAGACGAAGAGCCTAACAAACAAATGAGATATATTGATGCCTGTCAACCATGTCTGTCCAAGAACTGAAAATCTTTCTGTAGGGCATGTGATCGAACCATGATTCTTGAGCTTCAGGTTTTCTCTCCATACTTTGATTGAGTAGACAATGACAAGGTCGCAGCTTTCAGACAAGACATAAGCCACAGAAAGGGAGGCTAGTCTCGCTACAGCTCCATATGCGATGTCAAGACTTGACGGTCGGGATAACTTCCGAGAGCCTACATTGACGCTTTGTCTCTATTAATTCAGACATCTCAATATCTCAGCTGTGCGCAGACTCCGTTCAGATTTGCAAGTCTGACATATCCTCGGTGACTCCGTCAGTCGTGAAAAGCCCCGCTTTATTCAGACCAATTCGGTTTAAATCCTCCAGCAAACTGTATGGTATTGAGACTGTTCACGGCCTGCCACGGTCAGCAGTAACAGATGGAGTTAGCTGGTTTATGATTCACAACGGCCGGCAGCAACGACATGAGTCTCCCTATCAGTCTTCGGCGGAACATAATTAGCCAAACCTTGTAGCCTATCACTCTGCTTGCTTCCCAAAGTCCTTCGCTTGTGGGGAAGGAGGATAGCCGTTGCTAGGCTTAGGACTAGTGTAGCACGAACTCCGATAGCCGCTATTGCGTAATAGATGCGGCTCTCCGTATTGCTAGCCTTGGGAATGGGTGTCCAGGGAGGTTGTTCCGCTGTAGTCCCGCTGGGTGATAGTGTTCGAGAAGATATTGTTATATATGAGGTTATGGAACACTGATGGCCGTGAAGTTGTATTCCAAACCATTCGTTGCCCTGACAACTGAGTGTACGTAATGACTAGGGTAGCGCGGCTTCGATTTCCGGAAACGACTAATCATTCTGGAGGTGGCACTGTTGGTGCTGCAAGGCACAGCACAAGGGAAGTCATCGGGACAATAGAACGCTCGAAAAGGGAGATGTAGCAGACATAGGGCAACCCATCTTCGATATTCACAATTTTGATAACTTATGAGTGAATGACTCATGTAACGTTCGCGTAGTCGTTCGTAGACAGAGAAGGATATGCAAATGTAATTGCAGCACCTTAAGCCGAACCTCCCGATACACGAAACACGGCATACTCTCTTTTAGCTGCATAGCTATGCGAGCAAGCCGTGGGTAGTGTGATGTCCAACAGCACTTTCGAGTGCAATTTGTGTCGACGTGATTAAAGGAGTAGGCATGAAGCTCCGACAAATCTTTCAACGTCATGTTCGCACAGTACCCCACGATGCTAACTGGGCGGGCTGCCCGGGTCATGAAAAGCCAGTTGCCACGTGCTGAAAAATCCATGGCCAAAGATAATACTTATCGTCTAAAGCATATTCGGCCATTCGCCGCATATATAGACCCTGCCTCCAATCTTCGGCAGGCGTTTTCGTATTGAAGAGAAGTGAGGAAGAGCCTCTTGGCTCTGGGCCGTCAATCCCAGGTGCATCATGCGGATGTGCGGGAAGAGTGCGTTGCATCAGAATGGCTCATTGGTATTCTTTAACTAGCTGCCGTGCATGGTCTGCCAGATCGACGAAATTTGGTGGGGAAAAAGTGGACTTAATCTCGCAACTGTGTTGCACTAACGGCTAGCATATCTCCGAATGTATTCTCCGTACTCTTACCATCATCATTAGAGAACGATGATACATGATGTGAAATGCTAGCTCAGTGAGTAGTGGGGGCAATTGCGTTCACAGCACAAGCGTTCGTAGTTCTGCAGCTTTAATGGTGGTGGTGGCTTCGGCTGTTAGATGGCCTCCGAATTCGCAGATGGCCGGACAGCTGTGAATGTTGAGATTATCCGGCATCGAGGAGGCAGGTGATAGTCAGCTTGAAATAATGTCGTTGGATCCCAGAGTCGTCTACAGAATTACAATTCTTTAAGCCGTGCATCTCCGCCAATCATCGCGCGTCCCAAGTGATTTTTATGGCGCCTCCTTATCGTATAGCTCTCCTGGAACAGTACGAAATCTCGCCATGCAGATAAGCATGCATTGCGGATCAATGTCTGGGGACAGGCGCTGCCTGTTCCGGAGTAGTTGGTGCTAGGTTAGTACTGCCCATCCATTCAATGTAGTGTTGTCATGCAACTGCAAGATATGAGCTGGCCAACCAGAGGAGTATCTGCCGCTGTCATAGTATCGTGGTGATGCCGTAGTCTTGTGTTACCGAAGACAGCCAGATACAAAGCTGGTATAGACTTTGTGCTACAAATTCATCACTGCACTGCATGGCGCGTGAGGAGTCGGTGGTGCGAGCCATGGTGTGTGGAGGAAGCTCCAGAACCTAGGTCCTCGAGTAAAGATACGTGCTAGTTCTAATGTAAGAGGATTGATGACGCCAGACGACAGTCAATCTTATACAAAACAAAATCATACCAAGCCTCAAAGGACCCTGAGAGCCAAGAGATATTGAAGTCGTCAAAGTCTAAAAGTAAGATCTTAGTTCCAGGGTGTGCCGTCTTTTTGCTGATGGCTGATAATGGCTGTTTTGCGGAGACCAGTGGGAAGGTTCTGGGCAAGGGCAAGGGCTTAATAAGGTCGAGATTGCATGTTTCGAAGTATCAAGGTGTGGGGTTGGAGGGGGGAGGGTTGGTTGTGTCCTGCATGAATCCTGCCCGTCGGGCGAGCAAAGGATTCATTTGGTCTGTGCGGCTCAGTGAGGCGGAACTTCATAGAAAGAGGCGATTCCTGGCCCTCAACTGCCTTTGAAGGGCGGAGATAAATGGTGACAGTTGGGGGCCTTGTTGGCAAGTGAGATTGGCTGGTGTCAGCAAGGCCATTCTGGGCGTAAAATGATCACAAACTTGATCTAGAAAGGGACGAACGCTGAGACCAGTTAGCAAGGTTGCCAACAAAGAAATCACAAGTGCGCCAAAATAAAGACGCGTCTTACACCATACTCTTTTCTGAAGCATGAATCCCTGCCAATTTAGCCAGCGCTCCCCACACCAAGGCCAATCAGCAAGCCGCTTAGCACTCAATAATCCTTCCCTATTGCCCTAGGAGCCTACTTTGTAGGGGGGGGGGGGCCCCCTGGTCAACTTTGAATCCGCCAATTCACTTTCTCTCCTCCTCACCATCCAGAACCGCTCAACCACAACATCTTCGCCCCACCGACACACTCTCTCCAATCTCCATCTCCATCTCCATCTCCAATCTCTCAATACCTCTGTCCCTTTCGAATTGTGCTGCTTGTAATTATTCGTGTTTCCATTCCAATCGCATTACTCTATTTTCACAGCATTCTTCTTACCGGACCGACGCTCGCTACGGGTAGCTCGTATCGTAATCTGTACGCTCCAGGGGTACCCTCTAATTCCACCCTTTTCACTCCTCCCCACGGCCACACGAACACTCTCTCGACTGGCCCAATAGCTTGTCGAGGTCATGAATGCATGACTGACCGTTCGTCTCCTCCCCATTTCGACTCTTCTTGGCTTTTCCATCACACTTTGCACATACGTCTTTTAATCAACGGCTGAAGCATACGGTACAGTCAAGCTTTTCACTCTTTGACCCACCAATCAACCCAACAGCCATCCACCACGGCGACTTCTTCGATTCAATCACTGTATTAACAACTATTTTCCATCATCACACTCTCACACTCGTTACAAGACTACTTTGCCACTTGTTGTGTACGTTCGACGTGACTCGGAAGAGATTGCATCAAGCCCCTTGATTCACATTCCGACCCCACTTCCCATCACTACACATGAGTCCCAATACTCATACTCTAGCTACCATCAACATCCTCAACGAGTATGTACTGACATGAGCTTTCAAGACAGGTGTACAAAGATCCCATTACTCCTCCCCCACGTGCCATCCTCCACCTCCCTACATAGCCTCGACCTCTATAATTTTGTGAAGTCGTATTGCTTCTATCAGACCATCAATCACCTACTCAGGTGGCATACATACTGCAGGATGGCTGCTATGGTGCAGTCGTTCCCATCGCCGACGTCGACAATTACCATGCTTCAGACGCGGCCATCATCTTCCGAAGCGTTTCAGACAGGATCACAAGGCCAGCAGCATCAGCGGAACAATCAGATCCCTAGGAACATGTACAATACATCGGTTGGGGGAATGGCGGCTGGAAATTACAGAGGGCATACTTCGACCTCGCCTGTGTCGCCCTATGCTTTCACAGGCACACCAATACTACAGAACGGCCAAAGCCAAAATCCACTTCGACAACATCCTACTGGTCCACTGCCTCCACGGCTTGAGAACCGGACAAACTCGGCGCCATCGCTGCCAGTCACATTACAAGCCTCGCAGCAGAGTATGCCTACATCAAGCCGTCCGCGGCCACCAGTAATAACACCTTCGTCTACACCCCTTAACGCATCTACAGTCTATCAACCACAACTACAACCGTCGAAAGATGACTCTTCCATTTCCACGCTTTCCTCCAAACAGTCGAACACCAGGCTTGATCTCAATCCGCCAACCCTTCCTCCTGCTACTTATGCCACTGTTGCAAAGTCATCTCCGGATCGCTATCGACGTAATCACCGCCGAGCTGAGACATCTGGAGCATTAACAAGCAATACTACACACGTTGGGTCGGCAATGCCATCTGGTTCAGGGATGGCAGCGGTTGGCCAGCTCTACACACACCCCAATCAGACTAGCAGTACACCCACATTGACATCCTATCCATCGTATCGGGGAACCCAGCCATCCTCCCCAATTATTAATGATTATAGCAGCAGTGTACAACCGCGGCTTAGCAAGGACGATATAAATCTACAGAGAGAAAGGCAAGCACAGGCAGATCTGGCTAAGAGATACAGACGGAGGAGTATCAGCAGTTTGGAAGCAAAGGATTATGCCATTCCTCTTTCAGAACCACCAACGCTTGTTCAGCAACCAGCTCAACCGAAAACATATGCTGCAATGCTTGCAGGTCCTGCACCCCAAGCACAAGAGCGAAGAGAGGTCCGGACAAACCCTTCCATCGAACGGCCGACCTCGTCCCATGGCCGTAATAGCAGTAATGAGAGCTCTAGTTCTGGCCCTAGCACATCGCAACCAGTTTCAAAGACGGCATCGGTACGTTAGAATTTTCCAAGCCAACAATCCTCTTGAATCTTTCCCTGCAAACACTTTGATTTCACGTCAACGCGTTGGCTTTCCTTGATGCATAGCTTGACACTAATTTTGATCATCTAGGCAAAACGATTCGAATTCTCGAGCCCCAAGGCACAGGAGGCTACTCCCATTCAAAAGAACGAAGCCAAAGTCGTTAACATACCTGCTCGTGGATCTTCTGATGTTAGCAAGAGACTTACAAATCCCTCACCATTATCAAAGCCAGTGATGGCGAGCTCTGAGACAATGCCCACGAAGGATGTGTTAGCAGCTCCTGAGCCTTCAAATCCTTCAGCTCCGACGATGACAAACACCACACATTCTGCTGGCATACCCGAAAGTCCAGCGGCTCAGCATCTAGCCGCGCTGAACAAGAAGGAAGAGAAAAAGAGTGGCAAGTCGTCAAGATTGCGGCGAGCGTTCTCTTTTGGCAGTGCTGCGGAGCTGCGGAAGGCCTCTGCAGAGAACAGTGCTAACAATGCTTCCAATGAGCGTGCGAAGCTACGGAAAGATCGGTATCATGATGAACAAGAGGCTCAGCAAGCAGCAGAGATTCAGAAGCAGGAGGAGGCTGGCCTGGGTGCGGGCATTTACTCTGGCCAGGGCAATTTCTATACGGGCTCTACAGACAACCTATCAATATCCTCTACTGCTTCTTCGGCATCAGTCATGATCAGAAAAATGGGTAAGGGAATGAAAAAGGGTTCTCGCTCCTTGGTTGGGCTTTTCAGACCGAAGTCTGTAGTTGGAGTGCCAGCAGCAGACTCTGCAGTACCTGAGCCTAGCATGGCTCAAGTCTCGATGGTAACAGTTGAGGCGGAGCGGGAAAAGGTCAATGTCAACCTCAATCCTCACGACCAGGCTGGCGGCGGCACTGGCTTCCCAAAACTAGAGAGAAACTCTCTCGACGCTGTCAGAGCGGCCCCAGAACCGATGCCCTTCAGTGACCAGGATAGTGCAAGAGGAAGGCGGAGCATTGTTGGAGGGGAAGAGGAGCGTGCGAGAGTTCTAGCTGCCGTTAAAAAGGGGATCCTCAAGCGTATGAACCGTTACTATGACCTTTCAAACCATTGCTTACATGAAACAGGTGCAGGCACAGATTCTGGCAACTCTTCGCCCGTTACAAGGCCTGCCGATGCAAAGGCACCCGACTTCAGCCTTCCTCAGATCCCCCACTTCAACGACTCGCCTCGTTCGAGCTCTCCAAGCACGCCTGTAGATGAGCATGGTCCACGAACCGGACATCGGAGAACGGACTCTGTTAACATAGAAGGAGAAGACTACTTCCTGTCAACGTTGAACTTTGCTAGTGGAGAATCAAAGAGTGTGCCAGGTACTCCGCGGGATGGAACAGGGCCCCGTGGCATCACGTTTGCTACTCGGGTCCAGTATCATGACACATGGCCTCCCGCAGAGTACGATCGGCGAGGGGAGATTGCTACTTGCAATCGCCTAACTCCTATGCTTGCTCAGCAGATTAAGGAAGAGCTCAACACTTTCAAGATGGTAAGTCACGCTGAGGCCTGAATCTGCTGTCTCTCACTGACTGGACATTTCTAGGAAATGGAAGTCCACAACGAATCAAAAGTCTATACCCACTTCTTCTGATTATGGTTGGATATTGGACTCTCCCTCAAAGGCCGCGTCCGGAGTTCGAAAATGGCCGGCCGCTCTTCGCTAGCTGATCGCCGCGATCAGCACCGTTAGGCCGGGAATGTCAGTACCCAGGCCTTCATCAGCTTTAGTCCAGCATTTGTGACCGTTAACGTCACGAACGAATGCTCACGTCCGTCATGCCCTGCGAAATCATTTACATCACTCACTTCAAGAAAGCCGGGCTGGTTACGGTTCTTTCTACTACGATCAGCCACTCTAAGGTCTGACGCATCGAAAAATCCTCAAACATCGACATTCTATAAATTAAACCATCAGTTGGCGGCCAAATTCTTCGCTCACAGTAACGGCGGCATATTTCAGCGTTTTCGCTCTTCGCTCTCCAAACAAAATGCTTGCTTGGTTGCATATTTCTTCCTTCTATATCAACTCGAGCGTTTAGGGAATTGCATAGGTCTTTTCGATTTTCTTTTCCTACAGGCCGGCTCATCATGTGTCATAAAGGGCAAACTTAGTTTTGAGGCAAGCGTGCAAGCGAGTGAGGTTTCATGTTACATTCTAGGGCGATGATATGTTCCTTCTAGTACGGGCAGTAGAGGAATGGGAATAATGGAAATGAAATATGACTGTTCAGAAATTATAGCCCTTGGTCCCCGTGTTCTGGCTTTGAGATGTTGCTTACACACATGTGCGGAACTAAGCTGAAACGTCTGGACGAGGTGATAATTGGGCTCAGTAGCTAATGGCAACTTCTAGTATTGCACTTTCGCAACCGCCAAGACTCTCCAGACAACAACCTCTCGTATATACAACACCCCAAATCTCCTCAGTGAGAAACGTAAATAATCGACATCTGCTGATTCATTAACAGGCCACTTTTGGATCCCTCTCTCATTTTACGTCATTGATAGGTACTGTTGTACCCAAAGCTGGAGAGCGATGGATGGTTCGAAAATAATATGGATACACATTCTAACAAATTGTGCAAACAAACAGAGTTCCAATCGTGGTCTATGAGTGAGACTTATGCGCTTAATGAGACCCCACGCAAGAAAGGATCCAAAGCGGACGGAGATGATAAACTTCATTATATTGACTGACGCTGGAAACTTTGACTGGATATTACCCACAGAATGCTTGAAATACTGTTTTCGTTAATACCTCACTTGGTCGAACAAACCCCTTCCTTTTCCTTATGTCGTCGCCCTAGCAACCGAGTCGTCTACCCCGGTACATCCTGGATCTCCCAATCTGCACCCTCCCCATCACTACTTCCCACCATCTTCCTCCTTAGCTGGTTCAAGAGACTTGCCGTAAGCAAGCTGCCAGGCGCTCGGATTACTTCTGCTCAACCCCTCTTCAGCCCCAGAGATTTGCTCAAAAGCTGTTGAGCTGTGGTCCGTACTTATTGTTCTGTCGTCGCTGTGATCGTATGGGTCTGCAATCTCCATGGATGAGGTAGCGGGTCTCTCTCTGCGTTCTCTTTGTAAAATCCGGCGAAAGCTGGCTTCCGAAGCTTCGTCGTATCGTGCGGTCTGAAGTGTTGTGATTGCCTCCCCTTTTGCTGCTCCGAATGCTGGCAGTTGCTCTGTCTGAACCCCAGTCTCGGGTTCTCGGACCTCTGGTCGGTGAAAATAGATGCCTTTACTGGACAGATCTTGAGATAGATGGGTATCAAGTGGTTCATTACATAGCCACTCATTAAATGAGTCCCTTTGCTTTTCGATAGCCTCGGAAGTTGACTCGGTCATCTGGGGACCAGGGGGAAGAGGGTTATTGACAGTTACCGGAGATGAGGTGAGCGACGGTCGGGGTTTTGTATGTTCTCCGTGGCTCATTGTACCTTTTGTCGGGTCATGCGTACACTACACAGGCATTAACAACAGTATTGGAGCCCCCAAGCTGTTAAAATGCTTACCTTCTTTTTTGCCCTACGACAATCATCACAGGCACCGGTTTTCCTCTTAGCCGAAATTCTTGCCTTTTCTTCAAGGGTGAACATTCTCCTAGGGAGCAACTGATCTGAATCACTGCCGCTTTCCGATTGCTCATTGTTCGATGTGCTATGTTGATCGTCTCTTCGCGCGTCACACCTTTCGACGATGGATACTGCATTTCTCGCCAATTTCATTGTCTCGCCGCTTTCTCTATTCGTCGGTTCCTCGTCGTCCTCGTCTGTTGATTCTTCGCTTTCTTGAGGTAAAGGTTCTTCGCCAGCTTTCGATGCTAGATCTGAATGGTTCAGCCCCCCCATAAACCCAATCAATACCGCATCTCCTTGAGAAGCCTGCGATTTGGGACGGCGTCTCCGTTCCCTCCGTTCTGGAGTCGGAAACCTATCCGGTGGCGGGAGATACTCAGGCGATGGTGAGGGCTGTGCATTCACAGGAGTTCGTTCTACTTGAGGCGATTCTCCGATCAAGCCATCAGTCGTGTCGTAAGGTGACATAATTCGAGCTGTTGGTTTCTCTGCTGCAACATTATAGTGCTGCCCATTCGGCTGCATCAACGGAGCATCCGGGCTAAGCTCTACTCTCCGACTCACTCGTCGCTTGATGGCTGCCCTGGCAGTGCTTATGGATCCTATCTCTGAGTCCTCTTCGTCGATGTGCAGATCCTTGCTAGTATCGTTGTCCTCATCCGAATCAGGAGCTGTGCTTATGGATCCTCTTTCTGAGTCCTCCTCTGCACTACTTGGGAGGGCCATCAACGCGATATCTTCCATATGTCGACTCACATGTCTGACGAATGCACGGCGTGGCTTTCCAAGAGCTACTCGACAAAGAGGGCACTCTTCTTCTTCGGCGCGTTTCGGGCTGATTCGACAGGCGGCATTTCTAGCTGAAACGAGGTTAGGGCCAGAGAACTTTTGACTGTGAACATCATTTAGATGGTGCTCCCAGTCTAGTGTGCTACAGCTCTTTCTTGGGCACTCGGGACAAGCCCAATATCTATCGAAACGGTGCTCTTGAAATTCATGGTTGGCCCAAGCCAACCGGCTTGGGAAACATCTGAGCTTGTGTGGGCACCCATCGAATGTGCAAATATATGGCATCAAATCACTGAAAACGTGCATCCTAGGTACCAATCAGTGAGCTTGATTAAAACGTTACAGACTAGGATTGGCTTACTTCCATTGAGTGCGAGTCCTAACAGTTGAGAGCATATCACCACAGAGGTAGCAACGAAAAGATTCACCGTTGGCAGCTTCGATGGGGGTGGGTGGAACCCGCAAAGACCTCGATCCCCCTTCAGTAATACTTGTCCGAAAGGAAGTGTCAGAGGGTGGGACACTCGTGCCAATTCCAGAATCGTGAAAAGTCATATCTGGTTGAAAGACGGAGCGGGCAGTCGCCTGACCTTTGGCAGGTTTGTTCTCAGTATCTCCAAACATTTTCCTCACTTTTAAGTGCCTTTGCCAGTTTGCTTCTCCTAAGCGCTCGACCAATTCCCTTGATGCCTGTTTGAACTTGTCTCGGACTAGCAAGACATAGAATTCTGCAGGTCCAGAGAGACAGAATAGAACAAATGCTGACTTGTAGATTGAGGGGGCGGATCTTGCAGCTGAAGCCAAATTCTGCTCCATCGATGGACCTAGTTCCATTAGACACTTGATAACAAGGACGACATCTTCGCAAAAATCATGAACGTTGTTGTCAGAATATTCGTCCCTATACAGGTATGTCGCATCGCTAGCAATGGCGTCCAGGTCTACTTGTTCATCAATATCGGACATTATAAGTCTTGCCTGCTTAATAAAGAACTCAAGTTCGTGGATTTGCCCAGCACGGGCAACAGTAGATGAAGCTCGTAATTCTATTTGAGATTTTAGCGTCATACTCGACGACGGAGATACCATTGATTCTATGCGTCACAGCCCCTTCGAACACTTACCACAGATGAGTAGCTCTCCAAGGTTCACTAGCAAGTCCAGGACACTGTCTCTCAATTCCTCAGATTCTTCGAGCGCTTTGTCCAACTCACCCGGACCAAAGCTCTCTCCCCACATGTATAACTTATCAAGCTCTTCTTTCAATAGATAAGATCGGGACCCATGAACATATCCTTTTTGTTCTTGGTGGCATAACCGTTGGAACTCTCGAAGGCATGTGCTGTAGAAACATGATGCGAAACCTTCCTCGCGGTCGACGCCGCGCTCACCAGCGCAGGTCCCCGCAAAGTTAACCGGGGGTGATTCATTGCTATCGAGCCACTGCTGCATGAATCCTTTGCGGTCGTCATGTGCGCCAGTGACTAATGTGGCAGCGTCGTTATCCATATCTTGATCACAGTAGAAAGGAACTCAAGGGACGCAAGAAGTCGACACAATTAAGCCATGATCTCACCAAGCGGGATCTATGCGGCCGCAGCGCCTTATGGTTGCAACGCCTTGCATAGCAGCCTGGCAGCCTAAACGTCGTTTATGGTGGGGGCTGTGCTGGGAGAACTCCCTATCCAAGAAACCCCAAAATTGGTAAGTTTTATTGAGCTCCGCCCCTACTACATCAACCACCAAGCATCTTGTCGCTCTGCGTGGATAATTCATTGTTCATGTACACAGTAAGTCTTTGATAGATATGTCCGGAGCTGAGACCGTGGCCGGCTTGACCCTAGGGGTGCTCCCACTTCTCCTGGCTGCTGCAGAACATTACGATCAGTGCTTCCGACCCTTTGTCCGCTACAAAAAAATCGCAAAAGAGGCTGACCACTTCCGCGATCAATTGAACATACAAAAGACGATTTTTCGAAATCAATGTCGCCTATTGCTCGAGCAAATTGTAGAGCACGATGCTGCCTCTCGTATGCTCAAGGCGCCAGACGAACCTTCATGGCACGATGCGGCTTTGGATGCTAAGCTCAGCGAGCTACTCGGCGAGTCTAGAGAAGCATGTGTTGCAGCAATTGCAATAACTGAACAGCGACTTCATGATATCCAGATCGAAAGCCAAGAACTATGGACCACTCTGGATGCGGAACGTCAGGTATCTAATCCGCGTCACAATTCATGCATCTTAATGAAGCCGCTAATATAAGACACCATAGGAAACGGGAGACCCTACTGAGAAGATTGCTTGGAGACGTCGCACGGCTAAGAAGTTGCGGTTTGCATTTTCCAAGCCAAGGTTGGATCAGACTCTGATTGACCTCCGAGCATCGAACCATGACTTCCTGATATTGTCCAAACAGAACCTCAGACCCAACTCTACGCAGTCGAGAAAGCTTACTGAGGCCCCAAAAGAAATAAGCTTAGAAGTAGAGAAATACAGGGTCATCGGGCAGGCTTCCCAGCAAGTTTATGAAGCTCTCGGTAGAGCCTGTACCAAACACACGGAGCACCAAGCACACTTTTGTGTCGAAGTGGAGCAAGCAATCATTGACGGCAATCGTGGAGCCCAAGTCAAATTCAGCATAGCTTTTACACACATGTCACTAGCCGGGCCCAGTGACCAAGGCGAATTGACGTGGTTCGTAGTAGACTCGGTAACGGGCGATGCTCTGGCGGTAGGGCATTCCGAGAAGCAGTCCAATATCAATTTGGAGCTCGAACGGTCGTTGAAACGTCAAATTGTCGATCCAGCATTCCAGCCCGAAAAGTCAAGAAAGAGCGTGAGATTTCAGTCGCCTGAACCACAGCGCATTTCTGCTTTAATGCCGGCTCTGCCGACGGTATCAGCTGACTCTCTCTTCAGTGATTACATGCGCAAAGACTTTTGCGATCTCATCAAACGTCGTCTTCGCCAGCCTTCACAAAAGAGCATGTGTGTAGCCGTATTAGAGAACACGGACAAATCCAAAAATTTTGTGTACTCGCCGGGTAATGTTACTTGTACCAAGCAGCGGCGAGCTGTCTCGCTCGAACAACTTCTCACGAGAACGAATGAACAGAGTGTATCGCGGAAAATCCCTCTTTACGAGCGCCTACGACTTGCCAAAACTCTTGCTGTTGCGGTACTTCAATATCATTCGACTCCATGGCTAAGAACATGCTGGCGAAGTGAGGATGTGTATTTTTTCGGTGATGAGGTAATGACAGTGCAGGAGCCAACTGTTCTGACCTCTCCGCACCTTAACGTAAGAGTCAGAGGCCCTGATGGGCAACTCTCCCGGTCTTCTACGTTTCCACCGCACACACTCGCCCGCAATCCTTTGCTCTTCGGTCTTGGTGTTGTTCTGCTCGAAATTGCATATTCTTCCACACTAGAAAGCTTACAACGGCCCAATGACCTCGACAGCAGCCAGAAAGACCTCTACACAGAATTTTTCGTGGCTAGGAGATTAGCCATGGCGGGACATTCTGACATGGGTGGTAGTTATCACAAGGTTGTCGAACGACTTGTTGAGTGCGATTTCGGTTGTGGGAATGACCTTAGTGATACTCAATTGCAAGTGGCTTTGTATAAAGATGTAATATGTCCCTTGGAGAGGCTCGAGGAGAAATTACGCGACTTTCACTTGAATAACTGAAGATATCAATATCATATCTTCCATAGTACGCATTCACTGCCACTTATGATAGCTTCGATCGCTGCATTAAATAGGTAATTCTACCGTGATGACGCCGTGTAGGCACAAGGCTATGACGCTCCTTGCACATTCTAGGCCAGGCTTATAGCTCAGGTTGTTGTCATTATCATCGAAATTCTACTCCGGACTGCGGCTTATGAAGCCTCCAGAAGTAGGTCCGAATGTATTCCTACGGGTGGCCCTCGGCCCTTGGAGGCCCAGGGGTTAGGTTGTGGCCGAAGCCCCGGGGAGAATAACCCTCCGCCACTAGATTTTGGACCGTTCAGGCGAGAAAAAATGACTTTTCACGCCAAGGCTCTTCCACCAGCTCATTGAGTAATGTCATCCTCAGACATAAAGTCGGACCTCTGCAATACTGGAACAACTCTTCCAGCAGGCCTCTAGGCTTGCTCACCTGGCGCTCCAACAAAGAGTGCATTACGATAGCTTCATCCAGACAGCCTGGCTTGCAAAAGCTTCAATAATGGCCATTAACAACCAAGTTCCTCAAAAAGCCAGTGGGCTCTCGATGGCGGAGCCTACTGATAGCTCTCCACCTGCCAAACGGAGGAAATTAATTGGCCGTCCGTTCTATGAGAGCCTGGGTAGCCCAAAAATGATTCTTGCCCCAATGGTAGATCAATCAGAGTTCGTACGCTGTTTTCTCGTTTCCAGTACAACATCATGGACTGATCTGGCCGTCTAGGCGTGGCGAATGCTCACAAGATCATTCATGAGTCCAGAGTCTTCAAAAGACCTCCTAGCTTATACGCCTATGTTACACTCGCGACTGTTCACCGAGACTCAGAAATTTCGTGATCACCACTTTCAGCCAATAAAGGCCGGTCTGTCTTCTCTTCCGACTTGCAAAGATACATCAGCAGAGCTTTATTTGGATGGGCACCCACAAATTGACCGTCCACTCTTTGTCCAATTCTGCGCCAACTCACCAGACCATTTACTGGAAGCTGCGCGCTATGTTGAACCATACTGCGATGCGGTAGATCTGAATCTGGGTTGTCCGCAGGGTATCGCTAAAAAAGGGAACTATGGGGCTTTCTTGCAAGAAGATTGGGATCTCATCTATAAGCTGATCAACAAGCTCCACACGAGTCTGGACGTTCCTGTGACGGCCAAAATGCGCATACTGGAGTCAAAAGAGAAGACTTTGGACTATGCGAAGATGATATTATCAGCTGGAGCAAGCGTGATCACGGTACATGGGAGGCAAAGGGATCAGAAAGGACATAAGACTGGTCTGGCCGACTGGTCGGTATTGCGATACCTAAGGGAAAACCTACCTCCAGATACAGTTATCTTCGCCAACGGGAATATCTTACGGCATGATGACATATGGCGATGTCTCGAAGAGACGGGCGCAGATGGTGTCATGAGTGCTGAAGGAAATCTATACGATCCAACAATCTTCGCTAAGCCTCCAGACGTTGGCCATGAAGGTCGAGAATATTGGAGAGGTAGAAATGGAAAAGGTGGATATCGTATGGATGCTGTCTTTAGACGTTACATGGATATTATCTACAAACCTGTTCTCGAAGAACCTCCCCCAGCTCGGAATCCTCTCTTCCTACCGTCCGATCCACTGTACGAAGATTCCCCTACCAACGTGAAGGGTTCCGTCACCACTTATGGAGACGAACCCCCAGCAAAAAGACAGAAACACTATAAAAGTCACGTCAAACCCACCTCCACCAACCTCCTTGCCATGCAACCCCACCTCTTCCACCTCCTTCGGCCTCTCGTCTCGAGACACACCGACATCCGCGATGCCCTTGCCCGCTCTCGCGCAGGCGACATGGCATCCTACGAAAACGTACTAAGGATGGTCGAGGCAGCTACAAAACAGGGTCTCTTAGACTACGAAGCGAATCCAGCAAACTACGAAGACTCGGGGATACCGGACGAGAAAGAGCAGGAAGCGGGCATTAACATGGATGAGAGCTCTTTGGCTGCGGTCAGAAGATGTAGGCGGCCGTGGTGGGTTTGCCAACCGTACGTGAGGCCGTTGCCGAAGGAGGCTATGCAGAAGGGAAGCTTGACTATGAGTAAGAAGGATAGGAGGAAGATGGAAGGGGAGAGGATTCTGCAGAGGGTAAAGATTGACCAAGATAGGAAGTCGGAAAGGGAGAAGCTGGATGAGGAGGATGGGATGGATAGGGCGGAGATGCCGAGGGAGGCTATGGTTGCTGGATGAATGGTCGAAGCATCATGGTTCAATCTAGGATCTCGATCTCATCGAGAACTAGTCCCACAATTTGAAGCATCCGTCTTGTCCACAAGTAGCTTGAAGCTCGGTCAATATCCACATCTTACTCAATAGCTGCCCGCGAAGCTGGCCTACAAGTGATGGAGTGGTCTACAAACATATGGTGATCTCTTGTAAGAACAGCAATTTGATTGTTTTGATACCTCTAAACAACAATCTCATCTGTACTGGAATATCGTTGACCAGATGCCTTGCGATGGACTGGCCAATTGCATCCCATACTTTCTGGAACTATTTAATTCCTGGGGTCCATTACCACATGAAGAAAGGAAAACCAAGGCTTTTGTAATCCAACAAGAAGCCTTCAAGAAACTCATCATGTCCATGATGAAAGTCATAGCAACAGCCTCAGAGGCGGTCTCATCTAGCGTCGCAGATATGTCATGGTAACGTCCTTATACCACCGAGATTGACTGAAGATGTTCCCCATCAGCTTCGTCGTTGACCCTGAACTTTACTTTTTCAGTAGAGCCACAGCAATCTCGGTCTCTGGTATGACTATGCATCTCCTACATCCGAGATTGTTGCGTCGTCACTCAACTCCTCTTCCTTCAACTCCTCTTCCTCATCCAGTATCGTGTGGTTCCTAACAGGTGTGGTACTATCGTTCGTTGTGCTGCCGTTAATGGTATCCGCAGATGTGTTTCTCTTCCCTGTCTTGCGGCCATGTGTACCCATGCTCGTTGTGCCCTTTCGACGCCTGGATTTGACCTTGAGACTTTCTCCGCTAGTCGCTGCCTCAGCCGGCTTTTTGCGTCTGGTCGTTTTATCCTTCTTCAAAGGAATACCTGTTAGTTTAGAGATAGCCACTATGCGGTATCTCTGGGTTTGAATACTGGATTTGGTACGATGAGGTCTCGGATCCTCACAATCGGACAGCATTTGACCCTCAAAACGCTCGTTAAATGCCTTGGTGATGCTGTTCCACTTGATAGTGTGATAGTTGGGTTCCAACCCCTGATGAAGAGCTGTCTGCTGGTGGAGCACATACAGCTCTGTCAACCATTCGAGCTCGTCTTTATGAAAAGGGACCGGTCCGCCTTTGGAACTTCCGAGCATGCGTCTGCGAGTGACTGTCAGCTCTTGGATCATGGCCCGCAATCTTAGCGCTCGAGCAACGTACCTGAATATCTGGCTACGCCATTTGTTTAGGGACCGAATATGCTCCATGTTTTGCCAGTCAAAGCTTTTTCCCTTGTTGTGTTGGGGAAAAGACCACTTCCTATACGTCTTATGATCGGGCGGTCCCAACACAATGGTGAACTTGTCTGGCCTGACTTCGCCCTTGACGGCCGGGATACGGTCCAGACTGGCAGGGAATGCCGCAATGTCTAGTGAGGCCGTAGTCACGGCGGTCCGTACAGCCTTGCCTGAGGTTGCAATGTTGGGTGTTTCAATACTGGCTGTAGTATCTGACGTTTCTTCCCTGGCCGAATGATATATCATTTGCTGGGTCATAGGGTCATTATGGACGACAGGTCGGACCGCCTAAGGCATGCGTCAAGTTTGTTTCGAAGCTTGTACGGAATGCTACGCTCACCTCATGTATGTGTGGATGGTTCGCTTCATCATTCCTTTCATCCCCCCATAATTCATCTTCGGCTATTGCTGCGTAGGTTTCGGGATCTATCCATCTATCACTTGCGAGAAGCACGTCCCAAGAGGAACGAGCTAGATAAATGGCAGCGTCTTCGACTGTCGCTTGTCCCTTTGTTTGGTCGAGAAAACGCCTAATGAGACATATTACTACATCTCGATGTCCTATAGAAGGCATACTAGGCAATTGGTGTATGTGCCTTGCTACCACGCGATAAGAAAAATTTTGTTCATCCAATATATCTTGGAATCCAGTCCGAGCCTCCTGGTCAAGGTGCTGCCAGTGACTTCCCAAACCCTCTGTAAGAAGTGTCATGGCTGCGTTCCAATCCTTTGCCGGTGTGACGCTTTGCTTTGCCGGGCATGACATCTTGAACACTTTAAGCCGAACATATATCAGTACGCTTGGAGTTCAACACGACTGTAGAGTTCATCTGACTTACAAACTTGTGGGGGTAGGAGCTGCTTTCATCCAAAGTAAGATCCTTTGGAAGCGAGGGGATTCAGTCCTAGCAATAGTAAGTTCATAGGGTGTGTCAATATTGGAATTAGCTCATCATTTTCGCTGCGTGGGTGTGAGATTATTCACAGTGAAGTAATAATAAAGTTTCAGAAATTAATATGGACACAGGTCCCGCATGGAACAATATCAACAGTACTGGCATGAAGAAGCCAATGGTATTGCTGTTATATCTACCAATGTCCCCAAAAATAAACTTTACACCATAATACATTTCATATGCCATCCTGTTCTTATAAAGTGTACATTAGTGCGAATCACACGCAAGAACCGTGGTCTTGCCAATGCGATAGCATTTAACATGTGAAAAACGCTGGAAAGTCTTGATGAAGCATGGTATCACAAATTTGACCATGCATGCCATGTTGGACGGTTAGTGGCCGGTCACGACAAGGTCTGAAAATTGCCACAAGATCTGAATGCTTCACTGCTGTAACAAACGCATGAACAGTGGGGTAGATGCATATTCGGCTTCCATTCCGGATGATTGGCCCCACGAAGGTGGCATCCTTCACGGCTGTACCATAGAGGCCAATCTATCCTTCAATTGCCGGACCCACTAGCCCTGGGAAATCGGTCGTTCGCATTGGATTGCCTATGAGGCTTTAAGCCCCGTGCATACAGTGGGTAAGCAGAAAATGTGCCCTGTAAGATCATCTGCTGTCAGAATTCTTGGATGCTCGCAATAGGTCTACGGCTTAGTACTGATGTCTCAAGATTGCCGCACTACAGACACAGAAAGGTATATTGTAGACAGGAATGAGCATCGAAAGTCATCAGGAAGGTTGTCTGAAGCAGGGTGAGAGGGTTGAAGCAGGTTGGCATAGTTACTACTCTTCTTGAAACCGGCTCTTTTCAATCAGGTAGATTATAGTTTCTGAGGAGGGATCGCTCCCTCGCTGCTGCATGGAAGCTGCTGAATTGTAAAGTCTTCGTAGTGGAAAGTGGGGACCACTTTTAGGGCAGGTGTGGATGGAATTTGCTGACTCAGCAGTTGAGACTTTCATGGTGGGCTTAGCCGCTAAAGAACTGGACCTTGCTTTACCTGCGGTCCTGCGTAGCCTCAGGTCGCGGTCCTACACAAGTTGATTGAACAATGATACGCCGAGGTGAAGATGCAACGGCCGTCATTGCAGTATGATACTCCCTCTGGGCCCAGAAAAGAAGGAATCTTGAGCGCTCAATCTGAACTGCAAACGCTCCTTGACAGTGCCAGCCATACTTTCAGGCACCGCGGACATGGAAGGCTACGATTGCAAGCATTTGATGCCTCGTCCAGAAAGCTCTATGAATTTTCGTACGTCCGCGTGTCTCTCTGCTAAGACCTTTCAAGCCGTGACTGTTGGCCTGACGAACTCGCTCTTCGCCCTTCTGATCACGCACTCCTTTCCCCTAGGAATGACTCTAGGCTTGAAATTCATTGTTGGCGATGGTACACTGACTTTCCTGACTATTGACATGGCCATGCTTCCAGTGATTCAGGGCAAAGGAGTTGAAAGATGATCGTGAGAGAAGTAAGAGCTGGGATGAATAAAGACGTGCCCAAGGAGTAGGAGTGTACACCTATTCGCAGATGGCCAGGCCAATGAATTTCATAAACCATATGGAGATATGGAATTGTCGAGTTGGATGCCGTACTTCAGTGTGGGAATTGGACTGTATTTCAAGAGATGTGTCAGCCACAGCCCGGCTGCGTTGAGACTGGGTGGCCATCGGTGCGGTTCATGAAGCGCGTGGCATTTTCTATGCCTCTACTATGGCCTTTCATGGCATACTTGTGGTGCTAGTAACGATACAGATGCCGAGACAGCTTCTCGAGCGGCTTACTCACGTCTCTCAGGACCCGCCATCTACGCTGATCGTCTATTCATTAGATACTCAGTCATTCAATACCTTTTTCCACATGAGTCATCCTCCTGGCCCGCCTTCAAAGTCACTACGTTGATCATGCTCACCCAGCTCATTGCTGAAGCCTCCGTTGATTTTGGCTAGCCTGCTTATCGAGTTCTGGCTCGTGGCTACTTCCCTAACAAGTCATCAATCATCCAACTCGCAAGGATTATGTCATGTCCGAGCTGCCCAGTCATTCTTTATGTCGGCACGGTTGCTCGACGTGCAAGATTGCCGCACGTGACGTTATTCGAGAATGGCTTGCCGTGCTACATCGGGATTGACTGGATCCTCCGAGCGAGGGCGGGTAGGCTTCACGGCGAAAGATGGATGCTGGCGGTGATTTCCCGGGTTGATGCTGATACTCCTTTCTATCTTGCCGAGAATACTAATGGCGTCTCAAAGTTCCATAGGCCGCTGGACCGCCCTGAAACAATCAGAAACCCATAGATAAGGCTATTGTCGGCACACGAGTAGGGTCCAAAGCTTGTTCACCATGAGTGCCCCCACACATATACTCCGGACCCACGTCGTTCTGCGCTTGGAATGTCCTAAATCGTCGATCTGCCGCCTCTCGGAGGTGAGGTATTGACGCGCCAATTCGAGGGACGGAAGAATATACAATGTATCCGCAAATATCCACATGATTATCACAATTCACGAAACGCTCACCTTCTGGGATTGAATATCTGGACAGCCCGCGTGCCTGGCTTATCTGCATGCTCACACATAGGCCAATCCAAAAATAACCCGACACCCGTACTCTGCATACTTACATCATCCGGAAAAGCTTGATATGGAAGGGCAGGTGATTGCGTATATGCGCCAAGAAGCAGAAGTCATGTTCTTGAACTTGACTCCCATATTGGATCCACTGAAGAAGAACGGCTCATCTACCTTGAACACTCCGGCTGGGCGGAATCGGAGATCCACTCTCTACACCATGTTCGAACATGTCTTGGCTGCTCTTATCATGCGCCATCTGTACAGTCTCTACGCATCTATATCTCCTATCATATTCTGCCTAAAGCGCAGGTCTCTTGTCTTTACTGCTATTGAGAATCGTGCTTGCCATGCGAGCCAAAAAAGAGCTCTTTCCATTTCTCGCCTACTTCTTCATCCAAATCGTGACAACGGATAGCTCAATGCTGCTCCATAGTCGGTCTCCGCGGCTAGACTCTTCAGAAAAACTGTATAGATTCAAACGGCAACCAAGTACGCCGCAGGGTCAACTCGAAATCCTCCCAAATCTAGCAACACCGGGTCAACAAACTCAAAGTATCACCAGCGCTTCAGGCGCTATTAATAGCACCGATCCTAGCCCAGAAGGCATTACGAAAGACTCGCCGCTGGATTCATCTGATGGCATCGACTGTAACAACATTACCACAGGTCGGGACAACAAGTGTTGGGCTCAATTGAACCTAACGCAATGGGTACAAGAATGGCTAGAGGACAATACATGCCACCCCAACGAACCTTTCGCGTCATGCTTCTTAAGACTTGAAGGTTTTCCTGGTCTAGACTGCACTGGGATCAAAATCAGCGCGTGCACGGCTCCCCAAGGGGACAACATGTTGAAGCAACCTCAGATCTTCTACGTTGCCTACAATATATACGGTAATTTTTGCATACCAATTCTCGATGTTCCTTGCGACATGATAGATATGCTAACTAATCAACCAGCTATCAACCAGTACTTCTTCTCTTGGTGGACTGCTGTAGGCAACGCTGCAACTATGGCCTCGGATAATGTTGACTCTATCGTTCAATTACTCGACCCGCTAAGTTCTGCAGACACCTTTCTGGATGATGTCCTCATCAGCCTTACTGCAGCCTTTTCACTAGTACCTGGACTTGGTTATCTCACCAGCGACATGGAAGCAGTCACCGAGGACTGGCTCGCTTTTGCCAATATTATGGAGACTGTGCTGTTCACAATGCCACAGATAGGAAGATGGATCTTCCCCATCGATTCGTCGACCTCGCAAGTGGTCCAAATGGCTGCCTTGAGCGGCGCCATGGCCAATATCATTCAGACCGTACAAGACAACCTAAATAAGACAGTCGTCTCTGTCATGAGCAATGCGACTGAGTTCCTAGCATTTGCAAGTCAAGGCAATTTCTCAGAATCAGCGCCATCTCTACCTGAGCAAACAAATTACTTGCTCTATGCTTTCAATACCTACGTAATCTCGCAAGCCCTTGCTGGTAACAATATATATGGCGTTTTTGCTCAAGATACCAGCCCTCAAGACCTTGCCACAAACGGTAGCAGAACACCCTACGATCTATCAGATTGCAAAGACGGCTACAACGACCAAGGGATTTGCGACAACTGGTGGTACAGTAAGCGCTATTCCTCCGCTTTTGGTCTTGACGACTTCAGCCACATGAATCGCGACTACGGCAGCGCACTTACAACGTTGTTCAGCAACTACACCACTGGCGAATTACTATTTGAGGGCGCCTACGCTTGCAATCAAGACGGGAACTACGGCCAACCTGTCAACGTAACGGCCGCCCCTGGAAGCATCAACACGGCATGTCTTTCTCAACTAAGAGTTGTGACATGGGATATGAGTTGTAATGATCCAACGAGGCATGATGAATGTGAATTCTTGGAGATTCCGAGGCAGAGCCAATTTTTTGGAAATTGTGGATCCCATTCTGCTTTCGATGTCATGGCGGAGCCAATTTATTGTGTTCCATCTAGTTACCTAGGGCCGCTGATTGCGCAGGACCATATACAATTGAAGCGATAGGTGTGTTGGGGTTCGTTTTTTGTTGGGGTGTCGTTGCATCGGATTTAGCGCTTTTGGAGACTGTTTCGGAAATGGTGGGTGGTACATTCGGGCAATATTGTCGCAGTCATCAGCATGCTTGAAGGAGTCTTATTGGTACATACACGCATCATTGCATTTAGCCTACAGTAATGGAGCGTGTGTTTGTCTTAGAGCCATTTTCAAAGCGTTCCAGTGCGCCCCCAACTCCTTATCATTATACCCCTAGCAGCCACGCGATAGGCGTGCGTCTCGGGGATCCAACTCATTGGATCGGCCCCTAATGCCTGCACCGTGCCAGAAACTAAACCATTTTGCGCCACGAGTCCCCACCCACTTGTCGTGGGATTGCATCTGCCGTTCGCCACAACGATGTTCCCCCCTTGATCCTGGCAAGAGCCTCATGCAAGGTTCGCCCGACGACGTTTGACGTTCTTCGTTGAAGTATGCTGGTCCATCTTGAGCACAATGTTGTCTGACGCCTTTGAAGGGATCGACATGGTTGCGATGACAAGGTGGTCAACATTGTGAGCGACGTGAAGGACTGGAAAGGGACAATGGGGGCGGATCGAGGAACAAGAGGCGCTACACAGGGAGCGTGTGAGTTCGCTGTTTATCTAGCTCGTCTTCTCTAATATGCTTTCTTGGATATGACTGAATGGTTGCTGACTTCTCTTGGACTTCTGCTTTCTAGGGTAGGCCTCAGTGGCCACACTTCTTATGAGTCTTCCAGGACAAAAGCTGTTAATCCTCATGATGATAAGAATTTGGAATAAATATCATCATACTGGCTAGTTCTGGTGATTGGCAGCGCAAGAGGAGGTGGCAGCTGGTGATGAGGATACTCCAGGATAGCGACACGGGCCTTGGTCAGCTCAATCTGCCCACCGTCTGCAGTCCTCTCTTCTTGAATGCATCCAAGAATCATTCTTGACGTTGAAAGATGTAGAAGAGACCTCATACGGTTCTTGCCAGTCGGCGCGGGTCCGGGTGGGAAAGAGACTGCTTCGAGCTTGCTGCATGTCAATATCCAAAAAGGCAGGATTTCCGCTACAAAGCCTGCCACACATCAAGCATAATCGGATGATAAATTGGGGCTTGTGGACCGAGAGATCCGACCCCAAGGCTATCAGAGGACCCATGCTGATTTCAGCCCCAAGCCGCTCAGCCTTGCAGCCCCCAGCTGACGTCCTCTTACAATCGTTCTGGACTTAGTGACCTCAATACTCCTTCGAGCTGATGCCTCAGGCAGCAGGCTTGTACAATGAAGAGGACGATGATGCCGGATAGCTGACGAGGGAGCCTGTGAGTATGCCGAAACTAGCCTTAGCTGCTGCGGATGGGGCTTGGCTTGGCTGGTATCAGCCCAGGGGCTATGGAATTGGCGATGCTTGGGGGGAAAGCGGACCGAGATCGATGCGGAAGGGGGATTAGGAAGACGATCCGACGGGTTGCGATCTTATTAATGCTTTAATATGGGGGTATATGCTATGGGGTATCTAAAGGAATGGTGCCGCCGCCGTCCGCCCTGCCTGTTCATGTGCTCGCCCTGCCGAAAGTTTATGCAAGAAAAACCAAACGCCAAACCATGCGCCATGCTCCACACTGCGGTACTCCAAGCTTCAAGGCTGGAGGGAAGGCTCAATGCTGATCACACATGCGTTGAAAGAAAACATCCACACTGTACTCCATGCCCCGTACTGGACGGAAAGCCTCATGGCGGACCCAATATGCAGGTGTCAGAATCACATGCTGCTGCTGTAAGCACATCACAGCCCTGACATCAAGGCGGCTGTCCGAATTGGCTGCCTTGCTTCCTGCTGTGTTCGGGAATATCAACGACGCGAGTTGTTGCGGGAGCGGTTGCTAGAGGTATTGTTTCGGTTATGTTCCGAATGGCTTCTGCGGCCGTACGTCGTATCATAATCGCTCGGGTAGGTATTATTGGCCCTCGAGTTATTGGAATCGCCGTTGGGAACTCTGCCATTGCGATTGGCATACGGAGGAACATCAGGAAAGTCGTTACCAGGGTTGTTGTTGTTGGTGGTGGTGTTGTTATTGTTGTATGGATTGTTAGTGTATGGATTGTTGCCGTACGAATTGTTGTTGTATGGGTCGTTGTACGGATCATTCACAGGAGAGCTGCTGTACAGATTGTCATATCGACTGTTGCTACGAGGAGAGTTGTGAGGACCATTGTTTGCTCCATCGGCGCGTTGACCGTAGGCGTGGTAGGGATTAGCTGGAGACCAAGGATCGTCTTCCCGTTGGCGTCGTGTATAACCCTGTAAGGCATAGCTCTGGTTTAAGTCATCATAAGGCCCTGGAAACAGAGGGTAATCAGTATCAGAACGATGAAATTTCTGCTGAGCATTACGTACCATTGGGATAGCCGCCTGTATTGCGTGTTTCTCGGCTCGACATAGTGGAGTTATTTCCGGGTGTGCCTTCGTATGAGTGGCTTGAGTGCACCGCTAAACTGGCTTGGCTGGTCCTCGAACTTCGTGACTTGTGAGTCCTTTTGTGAGATCGCCCTGTATCCGACATGTTATAGTCACTGTTGAACGGTTAGTTCTATGGGAATGGACTGAAAGAAATCGAATATGATGTTTTGGAAATCGTTGTTTGAGAGGTCTGTAACCACTTTATGTTCTTATGTTGAGTACAATTATTGCTACCAGAACCGCCGTGCTCAATGATGGATTTTCCTCCGTACGTAGAATCGGCCCCCTGGCCGTCGAGGAGAAGCTTTGCCAGGAAAAGCGTTGACATGCCAAGACGAACATTCGCAACGGCATCTCTCTTGAACCATCTAACAACCAACTAGAGGGGCGTAGATGGAGATAAACTTTGTGGTTGAGGCGCCACGAGCTAGGTAATCGATCTTTCAGACCTGCGATGTCCAAGGCAACCAGTCATAGTTGATGCGATTGTGCAGACACAGAGAGAGTATGTCAGTGCCTCTGGTCCTCCCTACACGAAGTCTAGTGACACTGGTACCAGCGTGACTCAGGCCTCCAAAACCAAATTGGACTGTCATCAGTCGTGCTGCGACCCTTTTGACCATCTCTCAGCATCCGCCTTCAGGGGAACTGTTAAGGCCTCGACCACCGTAAGCATAGGTAAAGTCAATTGTACGAGCTGGCACCACATCAATTCCGTAATTCTCCTCGAAGTCGGAAAGTAACTTAGTATGTGATTCCGTGAGAGGGATGTGGGTAGTTCTAGATGTCAAAAAAATTAGCGTTCTTTAGCGGGACCGCGCCACACTGCCACTGCCACACCATTCGCATGGCCTCAATCCGAGGGCCATGCTGTTGTAGTGAGGACTCATGCTTAGTGGAACGGTGATTAGCATGCAGTGTAGATCAATTATGAGTGGAACAAAATAGCGCAATGATGCATATGTGCTCCTTAGCCCTGATGCCTTTGAATAATGCTGCTTATGCAAGGGCGAGCGCCCGGTTTCTTAAGCACAATTTACACAGCCAGGATCACCGACTTTCACCCCCCACTTTAAGCGGAAGGACCCCAGTTCGAAGGCGAGAAAGGATTTTCCCTTCGATTCACTTGTGATTATAACTGTCATTCAGCGACCATCATGGTAAGAACAGTTCGTGAAACGTTTCCTAGGGCGAACATGAATCCTCCCAATGCGCCACCCCTCGTAACCGCAAGGAATTCAGATACAGTTGACCTTGAGGTCCAAGCCGCATGCATTGCGTGGTGCAATGGCGAATACGCTCAATCTTATGGATCTCTCTTCAGTGCGCTCCCCGATTCAGAACATCCTTGTTGGACCCAGTTTTTAAGTCGACCTATGATCCTTGACAATCAGACAACAGCAGCCAACACGCTCAGACAGCTTCGACATGATATCCTTGGAGGGAGCTATCCCGCCGTCTGTTATCCTGAATCTATCCCTGCAGAATCGGACTCCTGGCAAATGGGCCTCAGCAATCCTTGGGATAGATATCATCAGCATGCCCCCTCGCCAATCGATGATACTCATAGACGGGCAACATCCGCACAGCCGACGAGACCCATCTTACCGAGACTGGTAGTCGACAGCCCTCAGGTGTCTAGGCATGCCTACACTGCCACACCGAACATGTACTCTGGAGAGTCAGTTGACAATGACTGGTATAGATCCCCTGTACCTGACTTGCTCCAACCGAATTACCCTCAGGGGAGATCTCCCAGCTCGTCTGGTTCCGATGGCTGTCATAGTCCAGGGTCCGATAGTTCGTGGGTAGCTGTTGATGCCGGCGATGCCATGGACATTGACCACTGGATAGAGAGGGTTCCCGAGGAACAGAGCTATTTAGATTCGAGGCACGGGCCCGAGGAGGTACTAAATCATGGTGGAAGAGAGAGTGGATTAGAAGTTGAAAGAACCTTCGCCGTCTCCGACGTGTCGAACGATCGGATTCGTGATGAGCCTGTTTCTGATATTGCATCGGCGGGATTGTCTCCTCATAGTGGAAGGCGAGCTACGTTCAATGACATTGCTTGTTTGCGCTGTCAATTGAAACGAGTCACTGTAAGTGTACCATCAGTCCGAGTATCTGAGACTTGGCTGACTGGTACATGAAGTGCGGGCCCGGTGGCATTTGCCAACGTTGCCGGCACGATCTGCATGGACAATCAATCTATAACTCACGCCATTTATGTTATAGAGCCCATCTCACAGAGGCTGTGGTTTATAGATATTGTAAGCAGAGCTCCGACGGAGGCAGATCTCTATTGACTCTCTATAGCCGCAGTGAGTTTTCCTGATGGAATTCCCAGGCTTCACGGCAAGAGTTTTGTACCAAAAGGCAGCATACGAATTACGTTGCAGAACGTTGGATTCGCCGAAGGGCTTCAACAGCAAGAGCAGCGTCCCCGACTGGAAGTAACTCTCCGTGAATTCGCTGATATACCCGGAATCCCGGTAAGAACAAGCTGGATCGATAGCCGAACACGCACACGAACAGGAATTGATCTTCCCCGTTACGCGTTACCACCAAATGAACGCAATCCGACACAGACGAAACTTGAGACGGCAATCAAATCGAGCCGCAAGATTCTTCTATCTGAACTCCAATGCGGTCGTGATGAGATTATCAATTGTTGCCTGGCAGAGGCGGCGAAACATTTTGGTCGCGTAAGCATGTCTTACCTCGTCTTTGCGAAAAAGATATACTAATTTGGCTGGATCGCTTCCAGTGTGATGCACTAGACGAAGCTTTGAACATTGCCATCATGACTCGGCTCATTTCCAAAAGCTTCAACATAGTCAGTGGACACGAAGCGCTCGGACTAGGTCCTATTGCGGATCCCAGTTCCCCGTTACACGGACGTATACCAATTCCCCCAATGTTGGATGCCCAGATGGATAGTATCTTGATGGACTTCATGAAGACGCGACAAAGACATGGATTGTCGAAGCTGAAGACTCTGATGATGAGTCACAGCAAGGAGAACTGGTTCATGATATTCCTTACTATGATAGTCCTTCTCCCCAATCTCGAGTTCTTATACGAGCATCAGAGAGAACAGAAAGAGCGTTATGGAACCACGGTAAGACCCATTGTTGACCATGTGAGCTGGCGTGCGAATGACAAATATTTTTAGACGCCACGTGTGGAAGAAATGATGCAATGCTGGGAACATGCCGCAGAGAATCTGACGGAGCATTACCATGCGGTCTGTCATGGAGCGATGCCATTCCATGATGAATGGGTTCTCGAGGCTCAACAAACAGCAAAGATAAGCGTGGAGGACCGGAACTTCCTTGCTCGACTAAAAAATCTTGTAGAACCCCGAGGTATGCACTATTTGCGGCAAGCCACATCCATGACAGCAGCTGACAAATGGCGTCAGGTGAGGAACTTCGCCGGCTTGCGGCGGGCCAGCCAGGACACCCGTTATTCTGGGTATCTACTCTCTTCTACCCCAAGTAGGAGCGCTAGATAACGTTCCGTTGCGCAATCCCATCACCCTATCGATCTTGAGGATTTCAGAAGATGGGGCTCCGGTAAGGCCAATTGCTCAACAAATGCCCCCACGACCTTGATTCCCATTATTTTGGTTAGGATGCAGTCATGCCTAATTGGCAAGGATCAGCGACCAATCTGCAGAGACCAACCCTGGAACTGCATTAGCCATCCACATGCGACTGCGGGGTATCGTGCTTATCAGCAAGCTCTGGATCGAGATGAGCTCAATATTCTGCATCTCGCTAAAGCCAAGTCCACTTGCGGCTCTGCTGGGCCTACCAGCGGCGGGTTGGATTTTAAGGGGCTTGGTTATGGACCGGTTTGTATTTCATGATTGTTCCCTTTTCAATTTCATAAGATACGCTGCAAGCAAGAATACATACCTGCACCTATCATGGCTCCCCACGCGCTCCCAGATACTTATGATAGCACTGGATACACCCCGTCTATAGACAATTATGCAGAAATCTTACCATATATTCGGGCCTATAGCAATGTGAAAGCCTTGTCACCGAGAACACCAGTCCCGACCTCCAATGATGCATCTATCAGTCTTGCAGCCGGAGAGAGCAAATCTCAACATTCCTGGCAGCTTTCTCCATATGAAATAGAAGATATTGAGGCTAGCGTGAGAAGTTTTCAATGTAAGCTACCTTGATAGTCGGGTCTGGACAGCCTTTGACTCATTCGGACAAGCTCTCAAGCTGCCACTCAATGCCATTGACCGAGACAAGTTCCCTGTGACTGACTCGCTAAGTTCTAAGTTGGGGGAGGTCGCTAGAGCAGTGGCTGGGCGGCAACAATTCCTAATAATCTCAGGACTCGATCCTAGAAGATATACTAATGAACAATGCGTGATTTTGCATGCGGGGCTCTCAAGCCATGTTGGCAGTAAGCGTGGTATGGCTGGCCGCGAAGGGGGAGACATGACGGTTCTTCGTGAGTGCTCTACTTCAGAGGACCTTGTGGGCATAGATCTGATTGAGGCGGTGAGATCATATTGTGGCCATGAGCGCCAGTCCACATCAACAATATCATGCACCCCCAAATCAGCCTCGCGAGATTGTGAGCTCAATCAAGCCATCACTGGTCATTCAAAACGCTAATGCACGCCCACAGCCGTTCCATACAGACCATGGAGACCTTGTCTCCTTCTTCACACTTTCGACAAGTCAAAGCGGTGGAGCTTTGTATCTGGCTGATACCACGACCGTGTACAACGACTTAAAAGAATTCAAGCCGAAGCTGGCAAAGGCTTTGCTAGACGACTGGATCATGACTAGGTAAGTGATCCACGCTGTTGTGTAACGCTCTGAAACGCTGAGGGCACGGTCTCCGTGGCATGATCCCGGAAGCTGATCATCTGCCATCATAGTAAATCTCCCACAAAGCCTTACGAAAGCCGCCCTATCGCCTTTATCCAACAGAATTCTAGCCGTGTGATCATGAGTTGCAACCGAGCCCGCATCACGGGCACGCCTAGCGCTCCACGTCCAAAATCTCTGCCGGGCCTCTCGAGGACTCAAAAGCAAGCTCTCGATACTTTACACATCCTGGCTAAGCAAAGAGCGGTTAAGATTCAATTGCAGCCAGGAGACATGATCTTCTTCAACAATTTGAGTATGCTACATGCTCGAGATGCCTTCGTCGATAGCAATGCCAGGGAAAAGAAACGTCATCTGCTTCGGTTGATTTTGAAAAATAGTAATGGTGAAGCGCACGAGTTGCCACCACAACTAGCAGAGACGTGGAAACATTTGTATGAACATGATGCCGAGGAAGAAGTTTTGCCTGTTGAGAAGCAGTTGTTCAGTCGCGCGACAGAACATTGAACGGGCCCTTCAGATTCTATTTGTTGCAACACCTTTCTCTATTCTTTATTGTTTTAGGGTAGGATGGCGTTGGTAATAACCCCAGACCATATTTCGTATTGTTGCTGGATTATATTGGTGGTACCCAGGCGAAATTGCACCGGATTGCGTATGTGGCACGGGATTGCACAATAATGGATGGATGATAAGTTATGATAACGAAGAAGACGACGATCATGAAATAAACACAATAATCCAACGATAATCCAACAATAATCCAAAAGATAAATCATCCAATTTGATCCAGTGCTGCTCTGTTTCTGACTGCTCAGATTTCCGCCTTCCGCGCGGTCCAGACGCCCACTTATGCCGCAGAGAAGAGGTTAGCTGGAGTATGCACCAAAGGAACGGTTGGGGATAGCCTATTTAACGGTTGCATACTCTTATTATGGCGTGAGAACGCCTGACCAAGTCTTGTACTGTGATGCGCAGCACTTAAAAAGAATCCAACAGCAGAAACTGTCAAAGCGCTCTAGACCTAGAGAGGCCTAGCGCATCACGTGAAATCACTTGGCGTTGATCACTGCTTGACTTCGACGTGGAGGAAGATTATCAATCGAGTACAGGGTTTCGAAACAACTGTCAATTGCATTCTATAACTGCATAATATTGGCCAAGGATTCGATTGGCTGCGTGCAGGATGAAGTCAACATCCAGACGTCTGAGCCTTCAATTAAGATGCCCACCCTATTCAGCGTGCCTCAACCATCAGTCTTCTATGCAGTGCTGCTTCTAAGCTCCTCTTTAACCCCTCTTCTGAGCCTCGGCGTCGCTTCCGACTTCAAGTAGCCAGTCTTTGCCCCTCTTGTCTTATCGGGTATATCTTTAGCTCCATGTTATTGCATGTTCTCATCATGCGATAAAGACTTTGTCTGGTATGGGATCTCTTTTTCCAATGTCCCGAGACCAAGCTCGAATCTAGCTCAAAGCCATTGTTTAGTAGACCGGCCGACATCCCATCTTCATAACGGAGTCTATTCTCAAAGAGACCCATGCCTAACCTGTTGGCGTAAGCTATCTTGCCATCTCGGGTAGGTGCATGAATTCAGGTGAAACAGGGTGTAGCCAGCCCAAATAATGGTAGAATCTTGACTAGGTGTATGGACTGTACTCGCAGTAGTTGGTAAATGGGACAGTAGACGGAACTATCAGAAGCTGAGGAGCGTTTCTGAGAAGTCCGAGCTATCTTCGAAGTCTTCCGAATACCCATGAAGTCTCCGAGGGGTCGCTGTAGTCGGACAGAAAGTGGTTAGCACGGCATCAGTCTTTATACTGGTCGCAAAAGCGCCGTTCAAGCGTACAGGACCATTCCTAGATGGTGGTACACCTTTAGGGTTGGTATTCCCACTCACATAAGTTGTACCTTGTGTAGGTCATCGCTTCATATCTGATGACTCGCTCGATCGGTCGACGCCGCATTCGGAGGTATTGAGCCAGATACGCCCTACCATGAATTGGCATTTCAGCTGTTGAATTGCTGCAAGAGATGATCCGTGGTCGCTTCGGCAATGCCTGTGGACTATTGAATTAGGCGTATCCGTGGCAGACACTGCTACTGAAGTCTCTGAAGTAGGTAGATGACGGCGATGATTGCTATCCTGACAGATCAGCACGATATGGAGAACATGTTGGTGTTTCTCAAGGAAGTAAGATTCTGTGGCCAATTTAATCCAACGCGAGAATTGGATCGCGGCAAGAGATACGAATGAAGATATGGGTGTCGAAATCTTCTCACAAATTTTCCAATATGCAAATCCTATCAGAAGATGCAGATGCAGCGAATTGAGACATTTTGGGTTCGGATCATATGCCAATCAATCACATACTAGGTAGCAGAGCATATATATTGGCCATGCTTAAGCTGTTATCGATAATTTCGAGAGTTGAAGATAAGTCTGAACCTTACATACGACAACCACAATTGCTCACGCTCGTTTGCCGGGAACGAGAGCAAGGTAATCATACCAAGAACGCACAAATGTTCAAGTCGAAAGGGAGATGTCCTGAACAACAAGCTGGGTAATCCAGGACTGTTCAATAGAAACCCGCAGGCTAGTTCAGAAGTGTGCAGTGGGCTAAGAAAACATGAAATGGGTCGAGAAAGTGATTCGTACATAACTCTCTGAATTACCAAGCGATAAGGGCACCGCTGCAACCACCAGAAAAGCAGCCCAGTTTGTGCCTGGCACTATAGTGCCGCTTCCCTTGTCAAGCCAAGATCTTCCAGCTGTCTTTGACGCTATATGTCGTGCAGACAGACAGTAGACACTGAAGGGGATTTTGTAGGGCGAAGGAGCATGATCCCTATTTGTATCTTCACAGATACATTGCTTAGTGCAGTATGCAACGGTATGTAGTAAACGAACACCTCCTCTTCATATATGCCCTTGGCAAATGCCCTTTGCTCGGTTTCTCGAGATACTCGATAGTACCTAGCGTATGTCCATGTTATGTTCTTTTAAATGTTAAACCTTCTCTAAGTGGATCACGAATTCCAAATCTTGAAGGCAGGTATAGGCTTGACGTTGCATTCGACTGGATAATAGGATAACTGGCAGGGGCGACCGATGTCCCAGCAAAAGCACCGTACACGAGCCAAGGCAGAAGAGGTCGTGATTGCACATTATCGACAGCCGACTTGAGCACTTCTCACGGTAGAATGAGATCCATCTTCCACGATCCCAGTCACTGAGTCGAAGGTGGTGATTTCGACATGTTCCCTTCTCGTCAGCTTAGCAGGCATGCTTTTGGAATGAGAAGACGGCGTGAGGGAGGAGGAACGTTCGCGATTGAGTGGAAAATCGTGGTTCGTGCATTGAGCCCATTCAAACTGTGGTAGATGATGGATTTGACGCAGAAGCTTTCGTTATTAGTGCCCCTCTCGGGGCTGGAACCCCCTGCCTGGGTACCGAAGGAACTAGAACTAGGGTCCTCCCGAAAAAACGCTAAGGTATATTTTAGCTGGTCTACCCACTTGCTTGGGCATCAATGTGCTTTGAATAAGTGAACCAAGTCTGGTAAGGCAGACATTTGGCAGCTCTACAAGCCACGAAAGGTGATTTGCTTTTTCGCTCAGGACACTATCAGCATACACCGACCACGTCCACCAAGCATTTCATCTCTGACGAATCGCAAGATCGATCCAGTAGTCGGAAGCCTTGTTCGTTCGCCGTGCGTGCTTGGGCGCTCCCCTGATGCACAGCCAGCTCGTGCGTTGGAGCTTTAACGCAAATTGGACACTCGAGCCACTATCTTCTTCGTCGATTGGCCGGGATGGCTTAATGTTGATCGTTGGTACACAGTCAACTAACTCATACAGGAAGATCCAGGCGGTCTTCTCCTTCATTAGGCGCGAGGAATGTGGATTTCTTTGTAAGCTGACGTCGACTCGCGGCTCTCGTACGCAAGGGCTTCTAATTGAATTTTTTTGATGCAATTGATTTCCAATCAATCAGCGTGGGAGGCTCATCACCTGGACTAATTACGAATAATGTACGGGAGAGGTATGTTCGTGCGATGACTGATATGCAGCTACACACGTCGAAGGATTCCTCACCGGCTGAGCGCTGAGGCACAAAAGGTCACCCTCCCCATTTAAGCCGTCTTGCTCAATGACTCAAGACGAAGGAGAGTATCCATCTTATATACAAATAGAGGAAATCGCTCTGATTCGGCTTTGACCTCGACGTTTGGATATTTGCAAACTTACTCAGCCCGGTTATTTGACCATTACGGATGTGAGATCTAATCTTGTCACCCATTCCAGCTCGACTTCTGGGACTTCGAATACTGATTACTTTCTACAGGACGCTTTGGAATATGCCAAACTCGGACGAGATACCGTGGGATGAGGGAGACTTGAGCCGACTATTCTTGGACGACCAACTAATCGGTCAAGAGCTCTTTGGAGAAGATGTACCCAGGCCGGAGGTCTGTCCTAACTTGCCAAGTTGGGGTTTGAGAACAGGGGCTCCAGATGCCTCCCACCAAATCTTGGAACCCGAGACTCCTTCAGCAGAACTGGGTAATCTTGGACCACAGGAGCTGATTTACCCAACAGCAGACGCGAGGTCCTTCACTGAGAGCTGGAATGTTCCATTCCCATCCGAAGCTGGTTCCGGAATCTCAACAGGTACTGGGTGCAGCGACGCAAATACAGGAGTCCCTTTGCTTGGCGAACCTTTCCATGAACAACAAAATCACAACATATTAAATTTGGGTACGCAACCTCCATCGTAATTGAATCAAATAGCGCCATAGCAGTGAGTCACCCAAGCAATCAAATTAAAGCATCTGAAGCTAAATGATGATTAGATGTCAAAGCCCTTACAAATATTCAAGTCGATTACCGAGACGATACCGATCCAGCGGATCATCCTCATTTAAGCAACAAGGCGAGACCGTCGCCTCCACACAGAAAAAGAAGGGCCTTCACAAGCCGAAAGCGCATGGAGGTTGCCGCCGTGAGGGCGATGTCTGCTTGTGTACGGTGTCAGATCAGCAAAGTAAAGGTAAGCCTGAGCCTCTTGTCCCTGTGCCAACTTGGCTAAAATATTGCACATAGTGCGGCATGGGTCACCCGTGTGAACCTTGTTGTAAGGCTGGTGGTACTGCAAACCCTGGGATGTGTTTCAGGGGTCGTCTCAGGGATGTCGTGCTGCATAAGACCTGTACGTATGCTCGACCTTCGCTGATATCTCTTATTAACTTCTACTGTGCTCCCAACAAGGTGTACCCAAAATCACTACAATTGCATCCGGAAAATACATCACTCTCACACTACGCTGTGCACCTGATGGCGCCAACCTCTACGCGTCGACTTCCCCAATTCAGATGAACATCAGGTGCCAGCAGTCTTTCAATACTCCGACCGACTATACGATTCCGGCCTCTCAACTTACGGAAACAGCCAGGCATCTCGAGGTGCTCATTGCCGACTATCAAGAGGAGATATGGGCCAGCGCGTGTACCGGCCAAGATACAGTTGTGGGGTGTACTATGACGGAGGCATTACGACAGGCCAGGAATGTGAGTGACATACGCCGAAATGCAGGATGTTCGCTGAAATCTCTCTAGTATCCTGAACTACAAGAAGCTCTACGGATTGCTGTAATCAGTTGTCTCATCGTGGGCGGCTTCAGCATTGAAGCCGCTCAGACCACCAATTTTTGGGAAGAGCCTTCGCTGTACGCAAGCAGAACTCCAGCTCCGAGCAATCTAGGCGCTCAGGTCGAGTTGCTCCTTATAGAGAAGATGAGACAACAGCAAGCAAGTCTCATGACAACGCTCAAAAGTAGGATGATCAGCCCAAAAGGTGGACACCAGCAACATCTCTTTGCAATATACCTCACAACCTTCGTGCTCCTCTATAATTTGGGATTCTTGTATCAGGACCAGATGCTCAAGGTGGTAAAAACCCTTTTCAAAGAACCTTTTTCTGTTGTATCCTGACCATTTCCAGCAACCCCAGCATGCCTGCTCATCGAGCGCTACAGCTATGATGGAGGATTGGGAAGCCTCCGCTACCATCCTCCTCGCCCATTTTCGTGTCATATATAAGGACAGAGCACCATTCTCACATGCTGGAATCCTGCAATGCAGAAATCTGGATGCTGAAGCTTTGGAATACGTCTCTGCCATATGCAATTATGTGCACGCAAGAGGTACGTCCAGACTGGTATGAGGCTCATCAGGGGACACTAGTTGACGCATATTACAGAGGACGACCTACGGGAACTATCTTTTGGCGCCCCATACAATCCTTTGGTATGGATATCTCGGCTTTTGCTACCACCACCAAAAGGCTAGCAATGACCGGATACCCGGCTTCATCGAGAAGGTGGAGGCTGGTACGGAGATTGGATATGGCTGGTTCAACAGAGAAGCTGCTGGTCTCGAAGGACGTAAGGGACAAATTTGGACTGTCATTCAACATGATGGTTTGCAGAGTCACGACTTGGGTTTGGGTCAGGTCACCCGGAAGAGCGAAGGAAGCATGAACTGGCTATACGAGCTGGCTTGTAAAAGGACTTGCGGATCAAGTGCATTAGACAAAAGTTTTTGAGATTCATAGAATGCATTGTCTTAAGCCATTTCATTCTACCTCACAGGCATAGTACTGAATCATCTCCAAGAAGCTATCCTTCACCATAGCCCATACCATGTCCAGCTAAAAATCTGGACATCAACTGATTCAAAGCCATATTCGCCTACCGGCTGGTATGTCACCACCCTTTCTAAATCGTATAGATAGTAGGTGAGGAGGCTAAGAAAATGCTCCTCATGGAAAATCCGCGCATAAGACTTAACACCCATCGATGATGTCAGATATATAATCTTAGTCTCTAAGTCCATGTGATGAATCGTGCCGAGTAAATAGGTGTTGGTGTTGATCGTCGCCATTCTGGGAGCGATATTGAACTATAATACACATTCAAAATTAGCATGGCGGTGCTAGGTGCTCGTCGAAGCGGGATCGATTTGAATGCTGATATAGACAAAGGGACCGCTCGTATCAATGGTACGCCAGGTCACGGTTTTTCTATCCTTTGTTGCTCCAATTCCCTAATTCATTGAACTGAAATAATCTGGCTTGTTTCCGCAAATTGTGTTCTTAGCTCAATTTCCTTTTCTCTTCGAGACCATCGGACCAGAACAACGTTCGCTTCAAATGCACATCCTAGGGTCGACCTGGGCGTGTAGAACACTCGATACACCGTTACACACGACCATGAAAACAGCCTCCAAGGTATTACCCTGACAGCGGAGTTGTAGAGCCTTCCTACCGCCCAACTCTTCCTGGTTTTTCCCGACAGATTTCCCCGGAGGCATGCTTTATGGCTGTGGAGTGCTGCACTTAGGGGATGATCATTCCCTCGCCTTAGCTATCCTCAGTAACCTGTAAGCAAAGAGTTCCACCAGACGAGCAACCCTTGGGAGCAACTCTTGCTTGGAAGTTGCACAACGAGACATTCGAGGGGCCGGACTAATTCCTATGGTCGCGAAACCACGGTTAGTAGGGAAGACGCCCATAGATCCATTCACCAACAGTGCTGTTCACTTTCGCGAGCGTCATTAACCATCTGCGGAGTTCCACTAGGGAGCAGTGACTTAAGTAAACCGGTCGCAGCACGGTCGGATGACGGGTACGTTGACGCGTTCGAAAGTTGCCCTCATGCTCAACCATGAATCAACGAGCTGAGATCCCAAAGTTTGGTGGTGCCGATCGTTCAGAGTGGTTGAGAAATGTGGAAAGGACCGACAAAGCAAAACCTGATTGTGCTTCTTGATGTCTGAAGGCTTAAGAGTCTTGCATCTTCTTGCGTTCAAAGTATCACGACAACCAAGCTAGCAACAGGGTTACCGATGGAATGGCCCTCGACGGCGACGTAATTTTTTGGTGGAGAGTGGGAATATGGCTTGAAGATTATTTCATTCTCAAGGCGAGAGCGCGTATGGAGAGATTCTTCGCGAGCTTGCAAGCGTGCCTGATGGCCCCCAGGTCACAGTCCGACGACGAGATGCTTCCGATGCTGCGCTCCAGGCAGATGGTCTGGACAAGTCGTGGAGCTGCAAGAAAGTCAACTCTTTGCTCTGAGTTGGAGGCCAGACTCTTGACGCCGCTTTGTGGCTATCCTTTATGCTTGTGGTGATCACGCTTCCGTTACCGTTGAGGATTCCCTGAAGGTCCTAGAAGTGCCATGCCAATATTATAGATCTTATAGATTGGTCGGAGCGGCCTTGCCAAGATAGGAGCATTTGGTGTGTCTGGTCTGCAGCTTACTTGTGGCTTGTAACTGTAGTGGTATGAATGCGTCAGTTCACCTGTTCTGGGCTTTGCAGAGTGTCTGAGATCATCAACTGACCTGGTACAATTCTGAAGAAAATGCGAATGTATTTATCATTTTGATTCCGAACAGCATCTCCAGGACATTTTATCTGCACTGCCCTTCTCACACGGACATTCTTGGTTCCAAATTTGGTGGACGACAGTCGAGCAGCAAAGCCGCTCGAAAATGATGCCCATAGAGGGTTTTATGCTGGAGAGCTATGAGTGGTAGGAGCAATAATGGTACTTAAGCTGTCCATCTAGGGATCGTCGAAGAGGTGCCTGGCCTGGAAATTGGGACACGACTGTAACTTTCAAGTGGATCTGGCTAGAACCAGCAACGCCACATCCGTACATATGTTGAGCCTAAAACCTAGTACGAAAAGAACATGACGCTGCTTGATCGCTTGCTATGACGCAAGCGGCCAGGTTATCCCGGATGGGCCACATTCCTCCCCTCATCCCTCGCGCTAAATGTGATCCATCATACCAGCTAAGCGAGGGTCCTACAATGGAGGGCAGATCGGACACCTGGAACGTGAGAGAGTGAATAGGAATACGACGAGGTCAACCTGGACCGGAAAAAGATGGCTGCGGTGTGCTTTTGTGTCCGGTCTAGACTGATTTACCTGCATTCTCGAGGCGGAATAAATAACGACATTAAGGTAGACAGGCAACCGTTGCTAGCATCTTGTAGACCCTGGATTGTCCAAGAACCTTCCCTGGAGCTCCTTTCCAACGGGAATAGCGAAAACAATTGGGCAGAAAGCAAGCCCCAATGAAGCAAGGCCAGCTACTAGCGGGGCTTCCTCCAAGCCAACAACCTACGACTTCGAATATTCAGAATGGAAGAACGGGTGAACGTGGGAAGCAATTTGTAGCAATCTCGGGTGTCTATTCAAGATATGGCCCGAAAAGACAAGAGCCAGCTTACTCTCCGAACACGTAACTCTCGCGACCATCAACATGAGACTCTATCGATACCAGATACACCCCAGCTCCCAGTAGACTATACAAGTGAATTTGAACGAAGTCCCACGGGCAAAAGCTCCTTTTCTCTGAAGCGGAAGACGTGACTTTATCATCTAGGGAACCCTCTTCCGTGCGGACAGGTGTGTAGTCGCTCCATAAGCTCACAATCATACATGCTGCAATCTTAAAATACTGTTGTACTACTTTGTCGTCGTTGGGAGCGTTTACGGGGGAACTAGTCGGTCGGGATGACGTGGAGCTATGCGAAATATGAAGAGTAGCTGCAACGCCCAGTCCATCAATCACATTGTTACCTTTGCAAGAGATAAATCCGAAAAGATGGGGCTCTGCATTACCGGTACACATATCGAGTAGTAGTTGTGTTTTGCAGCGTTCTTGATCTTGTGGTCGGAAGCATGGTGATCTAGATTCTGCCTGTCCGCGAAGTGAGCTGCTCTACAGAGGCCTGTAGGAAAAAGGTAGGCTGGTTCGCCTCCCCGATGCAAACCGTGAAAGTCTTGCGAGTTGCATAGCTTGGAGCCCCACTTTCATGTTTCGCAGCACCATATTGCGGCTACGCTGGTGATTGGTGGTTCAGAAGGTTTAGTGGGAAGGCTCATCGGACAAATTGGGTGTCATTAGCCCTGCAGTGGCAGCTTCACAAGATGAAGAGCGAGAGTGACGACGCTTGAGTCTATGAAAAATTGAAATGAATATATCAGATACGGGATAATAGGGGAATAAGTGGGGCCTATGAGTCTTGTGAGACTCTTGAGTGGCCAATGACCGCTAAGAAGGGAGGGGTTGGGTATCGGAAATTGTACTTCACAATCCAGGACCAAGCGTAGAGGTGAGGGGAAGGATATCGAGGAAGTTGAGGCCATATTTTGGGGCCTCCCGAGTGCCATCGACGCCGCTTTTCGAGCAGCTAGACGAGCACACAAACACAACAACCAATGGCAGCTTTGGTCTCAGTAGAAGGGGATGGCTTGGTCAGATAGAAGCTCGAAAGGTCTTCCGTCTGGCCCTACGGTGCGTTGTAAAGCAGAGCGTGATTATCGTACTTTCCCTTCATTTTCTGGCCGTGCGGAGTCATCACGTCCTTCACTGTCTATGTTTCTCGCCGCCCACCCTATTTAGTGACGAGATCTTCGCGTCCGATCACAATTCCCACCAGCAGCATCGTGGCGGGGTGCCGAAATTGACAACACTTTGTTCTCTCTCCTTGACACTTCCTCAGCTCTCTAACCATCATCAACAGCTGCGAAGATGCTTCTTGACAAAGACACAACATCAACCTTGACCACACACCGGCAGCCTCATAAGCCCCTATACTAGAACAATACAATACGCACCTCCAACGGATTCCATGCTCTTGAGCTACTGTCGTAAGTTCCCTCGTCTCGATTTGGCTGCTATCAGCACATCTGCACGTTCAGGACTAGCATGCCTCGCTTCTGGTTGCTAGTAGACGAAGCTGACTACGCCGCCATCAGCCTATACTTTGGAGACAGCATACTTCCGATCGTAACTTCCTGCCCGCTATCACCACTGTAATATCTGGCTGTGCTTCGGAGACAACAACATCCCTACCCTAGCTTTCTCCTCACGATCATCATTTGAAAGCCCCTCAGAACACGACGTGTCGGCAACTCTAGCTTTCTACTCACAATCACCATTTGGAAGCCCCTCAGAATACGATGTGTCGGCAACTCTAGCTTTCTCCTCACGATCACCATTTGAAAACCCATCAGGACACAACGTGTCGGCAACTCTCAAGACCTCAGCGGTACTAAGTATTGATTGTGAAAGGTAAGCAACACTTCCGACCGACTCGAAACATTCCTAAGCCTTTGCCATGATATCAAAACTGTTCATCATGGCCGAGAATGTGTTGTTGCCTCCATAAAGAACTTGCAAATGCTCTCCTCTTCTTTGTCAATCATACCGCATTTCCAATTAACTATGCATTTATTTGTGTAAACGTTAATCGAAGAACAGTCTATTCTATAAATATGGCATATCCAAGGAATCCAGTGAATGCACGGAACAATAAACCACGAGCATTGGGCCAGACAAGGACGGACAATGGCTTTCTAGAGTACAAAAATCCACTAACGGACAGATGGGGTGAGCAACAGCCCATGTAATGATTTCGATGAAGGAGAAGCTTCTGACAGCATTCCAGAGCCCGCTGTGCACCTGGCGACAATCCGGGCCGATCTATTAAGGAGAAACGATCCCAAACAGTACAGTGAGTTTGTTTGGATAATGAGAGGGACATTTTAAACTAAAAGTCACAGAATATGCGAAGAAGCATGGCAATGTTTACGGCAACGGGCCAACAAATTATACGGCGTTCCTCCCAAAGGACAGGGACGTCGGTACTGCGAGGGTTCATCGGCCGGACATTCTATTTCAAATTAATAACGATAATCCTCGATGCGTAAGGCCCACCGGGTACGTCAGGGATTATGGCCGCATCATACTTGATGCGTATGATCATGGGCTGCGAGACTTCCCTGAGTTGCCGGTGGTTCTGTCCTCTGAGTTGGAGGGCAGCGATATCGAGTATTACTACCGCCAGAATGCGGAGATCGCCGATTACGATCTAATTGGTATGCTGAAAGACTTCCCTGGTCTAGTGGTACTACAGACTAATGTGCATGGACAGCGCGGATGCCCAATGGGTATATGACGGGTAGGTTTGCAAGGCGGCGTCACGACGGTCCTCCCCGAGTGGGCACCATCAATCAACGAGCGCAACGTTTTCGTATGAGAGCTGGGTGTATCGCCTGGTGCAAGCGAGAAGGCACCCGTACCAAGAATAGCACGATATTGAACATAATTCCAGACAGGTTCAAAGATCCTGCCGTTAATTCCACCAAAGGCTTTCGAGAGTTTACAAAGACCGAGGTCGCGCTGGTGGAGAACAAAGGTATCATGCCAGAAAGGTTGAAAAAGAGGATGAGAAAGGCGGGGGAAGACTCTGACGACGACGAATTGAACGGCGACTGGAGTGGCGACGATGCATCGCAGACTGGTGATGAGTGGACGCTAGCCTCTATTGAGACACCACAACAGAGTGTTGAAATCGGGCGGGCTCGCCAACACCCAACAACATCTTCAAGAACACTTCCCGGACAGACTTCGTTGTCAGCCAACCCACCAACAACGATCGAATCTCCAGACATATCTTCAAGAATGACTTTGCGATCAAGACGAGTACTCCTTCCTCCAGCACTCTTCACGGACGAAGATTCGGGGGCAAGTGTTGAGACCTCCAAGCACACCCCAGTCCGTCGGACCACAATGCATCGAGAGACTGGAACGAAGTCCGTCCCACCAAGAACAGTCGCTGAGACGTCACCACCTCTACATGAAGAAGCCGGATCCTCGACTGCAGGTCGCAAGAGGAGACATCAGACAGATGAGGGCGCCGCCAGTGACGAAGAGGAGTTTGAGATGAGAGCCAGACCCAACATCAACACTGAAACACCCTACCTCAATCAATACCTTACTCGCAACCCTTTGAAGGCGCCAGACATTGCGCCTGAAGACCTGGCGAAGGAAGTCTTCCCATCTCATGATGCTTTGACATTGGCTGACCTTCGGGAGAATGCTCGGCCCTACTTCGGATTCGATCCCGACGAGGACGAGGAATTCAAAGCCGAAACTCAGCAAGGACTCCACGACGGCGACTATCGCTACATGGCACCGAAGGACCACGAGGATGCGCGTGCCATTAGCCGAGCTCTGGAGCTCACCAGGATTGAGTACTGCGATCTGAAAGGCTTTTCTGTGCCTATGGAGTTTATCGACTACATGTACGAGAGCTACGCCTCGCAGTGGCGTCGCATCCAGGACCATTTCGAGCAAGTCTGGACGATTTTCAGCAAGCCCAAGACATTGTACCGTCTTCGAAAGTGGCGCGGCGGCTTCGCCAAATGGAAAGTGCCGAAAAAGGATACGGCTGGGAGGACCCTGCTGGGTCACTTAGAGATGGGAGAGCGTGCTCTTGCCGAAATGGAAAAGGAATTCCAGAGGGTAGATCGCTTGGAGGCAGAAGAGGCGGCACGCAAGAGGTCGGAGAAGGAAGAGGAAGAGGGAGAGGACTAGGTGGAGGGTGGCTCTGGAAGTCATCCTCGAAGCACAGAGGCTTGTCACTGGCGGTTTCTTTTCTACCAGCGTTACCAACATCATGCGATTGAGGCTTTAGCCATCTTATGCAAGAGAGGCTTCGGCCATAATCATACGTCCACGGCCTCGGCCATGTCATGCCCATTTCGGCTTTCGCCACTAAAAGTCTTTACATAGAACGGTTCGATACTCACTTAGACAATCAATTGATCTCACATATCCACACAATCAAATGGGTCCTGTATGCTGTGATAACAGTGTAAAATGATGGCACAGATGCTTTGTCTACAGGTGGTCGTTCCGCTGAAGCGTCAATGGATGACTAACCGTAGCGCTAGTACGCTTGTAGCTAGGTAGTCAAGGGACTCCTACCTAAGGTAGGTACCACTTCCGGTCTACGTGCAGCTTGAGTGATCTGATACAAACGGTCATACACGTATGCACTATGCGACTCAACAAAGACTCAGCTTATGTGTAGCAATCTGCTCAGGTCGGTGGGCAGATATGTGCTCGCGAAGCCTAAGTTAACCAATGGGCGTTAATCACTTATTCATCCTTGAAAAGGCTGGGCCCCTCTTTGTCCATCTTTGCAACATTCCCGCGAAGTATGATCTCTGCTGTTCGTAATGTTATATGTAGGCTACCCTTGACTCTTCCTTTGAGATGCGCGCGCAAACTCTTGTCTGTGGAGAGAGATTGCTTCGTATGAGCAGATTCTCGAATCCTTCTTCTCTAAGACTGACCGCCAGCCAAGCTACCCAAGAGACTAGCGATAGCCATCATAGACCTGGACAACTCTTCCCTGCTTGCTTCCCGTAAATCTGCTGGTCAAAGTAGAGCTTTTAGTAGGTGGACATCGACTGATGCCAGATTCCATTGCTGCGTAAATCTGTTGAGGGTTTGTTCACTTATTCAACGCATTCGCATCCCGTGAACATCGCTTTATACATGTGCGTATGTTATTTAATTAGTGCAGTTTGCGTTTGGCCAGTGAAGCAACACCACTAGGTGTGATGGACAGTTACTTATATCTACTAGTTGGCTTCTTCTTTCTTATTCTTCTCCAGGTCAGGAACACTGCCTCTCCCTGTATATCAGTCTTGACAGGGTGGCCAGGTCTGGGCACCAGATCATATTTCTTTGATATGCGCCTACTCTTATAAATATATACATACATATATGCAAATACATGTACATCCTCTGGTCCAAACCCTCACAACACCATTATGGCATTCAAGGTCTTGGCATATAGCACCCGCTGAAGTCGGCACGGACCATCACTCCAGGTACGTGGGCCCATCATCCTCAAACAAGGAAGATCATGCGAAGGTAGGATTACCCTGGACAATTAGCCCGACTTGACCTACAAGTTGCAAGGTTGTTGAGAACCATTAGCCCCACAATTGACACCTGAAAATGTATCCCGCTTCATTCACGGCAGCCATTGATTGACCTATCACAAGTCAATATGGGTTTTACAGGGGCAAGGTCATAGACACAGCTTTGTTGAGATCCCGGAAATGAAACGCTCGGCAATATCAGAGTCCCGAGCACCAGGCATCATGCACTTCACACAACGCCGGCAAACACGCTCAAGAAAGTCTTTGTCGCGCTCGAGTCGAGTCACCACAATAACACTGCAGCCTCGCACTTTGTGTCGACGTGTGGCATTTTCTCACGAGGCTCTTTATCACTCCTTTCGTCACATACCATCAACAGTGTTCTTCATTCAACAGTAGAAATAGACTTTTTGCATCGTTCTCCTTCCTCTCCCTAACAGATACCACAGCATATCACCTGATTGCAGAGCAAATCTACTGGATTGCCCACCACCTCAGCTGAACGATTGCTAGTATCACTACTACGCCAAAGAACTTCCCGTGTTCGGTCCTTGACTTCGAGTCGAAACTGTTTGTGTTCCGAAGGCTTTCTATTCCTCAGCCTCGGTGTTAATTCTACAAGATGTCGTCGAACCCAACAAATCCTGTCCTAGGCGCGGACCACAAGCCTGCCATGGGGCGAACAAGAGGACATGATGGGAATCTGGAGTGGTTCGATAGCCACACCAATACATGGAGTAAGTACTCACCTAGCTAATCTGTCCCTCCTCAAGCTTGCTAATGGTTGGGAAGGATCGGCTGTTCGCCAACACAATATTCGGAATAGGCTCATCCAGCAATCGAGAAGATTAGGGAACTATAGTAAGTAGCCCTCCGCGTGTACAGCTCTTCAAATACTGATGAAAATAGCATACCAGAGAGATGGTAGGGGTGACGATGTTGCCTCTTTCCTACCAAAGGATCAGAATTTTGGCACAGCATGGGCCCACCGCCCACCTATCCTTTTCCAACTTTATCCTGGTCCTAATCGGATCTCGCTAAAGCCCCAGGGAGTACTTATGGATGGTAATAGGGTGATGCTTGATCCCTATGACCATCCAATCCGAGATTTCCAAGAGCTTCCTGTTACACTGTCATCGAAGGAGAAGGGCATGTGGATTGAATACTACATGCGCCAGAACAAGGAGATCAAGCCATACGATTTAATGGGTATGTAACTTCCAGTTAATGATTGAAACGCAGCTGACGAGAAATTTACAGCACGGATGGGAAAACCGAAGGGGAATGCGGTGAGGATATACACCTTGAACGAGCGGGCAACGAAGTTTCGAAATACTGCCGCTTGTCTATCATGGAGTGAGAAGACGGGTAGCGCCGAAAAGAAGGCGTATATCATGAGTCTTCTACCTCCTGGTGCCACAGACACGCGCTCGTTGGGAGGAGATCTCACCAAATATCAACAGGAGCAGCTCATTGCTCCCAATAAAGGCAAATTCCCCAACCGAAGACGGAAAAGCAAGAGAACCCTGGAAGCACAAGCTCCAATGGCAATTCCAGCACCAGGGTTCCAAGCGCAACCTCCTTCGGCAGCGGATGAAGTCGAGGGAGAGGGGGACCACTTGAGGAGCGAGACCGAGCCATCACGGCTGGAAGGGCGAGTCATCCAACCCATGAATAGGAATGAGCCCACGAATCACAATGGCTTGGACGCTATCGGTCGCGGTAGTCAACTTGGCGCGCCACATATTACGGTCGGCCAAGATCTGGATATCTCGCTTTCCGTTGGTGGTGTAAATTACAATGGGTACTACGGCACACAAGCTAATTCAAGCACAGCCAATTTCATGGCACCGAGCGATCCTGACGCTTCGCAAGGTTTCCCAAACAACGGTGGAGACTGGTCCTCCTTGAACAACCGAAGAGGTATCAATGAGATCGGTAACTACAACCCAGCTCGGCATAGGGCTGCCTATGGTGCCCAACCTGCGGGAGGAGAATATCTTGCGGCAGGAGAAGCCCAAGGCTTTGCAGCACTTCAAGCGCAACGCCATCGTCAAGTCAATAATCCCGTCGACACGCCAGTACAGAGACAGAAGCGGCCCAGGACCGCGCCTGCAGAAGAAGAGGCAGAGAGCTACGACAACCGAAGAAGCAAGCGTGTCAGAACTGCTGCACCTGTCGCAGCTCCACAAGTTTCTTCTCCCTCAGAATCTTTTGGTGGCGAAGCAGAATCCTTGCTGCATTTTGACGAGAATGGATTCGTCATACAGCATAATACGCCGGGCATGCAAGGCCAGGCTGAATACATGTATCCCGCTACTTTCGACAAATTTCTACGGGATACCCAGTATAGAGACAATCATGGGGAGGACGACGCCGCCCATGAAACCGACGATAGCCCAGCGACCCAGGAACCAAATAGGCCGCTCGATAACCCTGCTTCCCTACCCACACAAGGGCGAAAGCGACGGAGACTCTCACCTCCTGAGGATGTGGAAGAGGGTGATGTCGGCCCAAAGTCGAAGCGTTCACGCAAAGACGGCGATGTTCGGCCACCAGCGAAATCACTCAATGAAGCATCGCCAGTCCAAGTCTCTAGAGGACAAAAGCGCGCCCGCGGCTCTTCACAATCGCGTGAAGACGCAGATTCAGACCTCTCTTCGCCGCCCGCGAAACGTCAAAAGGCCAGCCCAAGCTCTAGAGAGTCGAGCGCTCATGATGGGGATACATCCTCTGATAATGATGAAGAAGCTTCGAGCAGCGATTCTGATCAGTCAAGCGATGTCGATAGTGACGATGGCTCGGAATATAATCCCTCGCCATATCATCAGACTTCTCTAAAGACGATAGCCAGGCCCACGACGGGCGGAAAAGGTCCATATAAGCCCAACGGCAGACCTGTCACAGGTGGGAAGGGCCCACTGAAGTCCTCGACCCGGGTAAACGTCGCTCGGAAGGCGCCTCGGAAGCAGCAGTGAAGGATATTTGTTAAATTAAGGGATGAAACGGTTGTAGTATTTTTCGAAAAGGGATGAATCGCTCGTATGATTTCAAATGTAAACAAGACAGATAGGGAGGAATAAGCGTCGCTATAGAGCATTGTTATGATGAAATCCAGGCTGTATCTGTAAGAATACGCTCAACAGTTTCGTAAACAATGCAAGCCGCGACTTGGATTTTGATAAATGCCCACAAAAAAGAACTTACTGATTTTGAAAAGTGACCAAAACACCTTCAAGATCATACAGTAATTGCCCACTCCACACATAGTTATAGTAAAAAACTGACCAAAGCATAGGCATATTATCGCTCCAGTTGTCTATTCTCAACTTAAACATCGCTTTTTACTGCACCACCAATGGCTCCCAACCCCCCCAACAGCACCATCAACCGCTCCTTCTCCGCTCCGCCTGCCCTCCCCACCACCACCAACCACCCCCCAACCCGCCAACCCACCGGCCCCAGCACCGCCCTGCCCACCCAAGCAGCCGGCCCCAGCACCACCACCAACCCCCCACCACCCCAGAATGCCGGCCCCACCACCCCCACCAACTACACCACCCCGCCGCGCCCCACCACAATCTCCCCCATAACCCCCACCACAATCAGCCCCATCACCCCCCCCATCCACCACACCCACGGCCCCGGCATCCATGCCACCTCCCCCAGCCTCCCCCCCAGCGCCCTCACCAGCCCCTTCTCCACCCTCAACTCCGCCATCGCGCCGGGCCCGCAGCGCATGCCCCGACAGGCGAGGGGATTGCGGCAGAGGATGAGGTGGGGGAACGAGGAGATGGTGAGGAGGGAGGGGAGGGAGGTTGTGAGAGGGGAGGAAGTGGATTTGGGGGAGGAGAGTGAGGGGGAGGTCATGGTGGTGACGAGTGAGGAGGAGGAAGAGGAGGGGGAGGAGGGGAGTGATGATGAGGAGTGGACGAGGGAGGAGATGGAGGAGATGGAGGGGGAGGGGGATGAGGATGAAGATGAGGAGATGGATGAGGATGAGGATGAGGATGAAGATGAGGATGAGGAGATGGAGGGGGTGTAGGGGGAGGGAGAGGACGAGGACGAGGACGAGGATGATGAGGCGATAGCGCGTCGTTTGTTTAGTTTTTTTTGGGGTTATGACCCCGTAATGAAGACGTTTTCATTGGCTGAATTCTTTCCAATTGGCTGGTATTTTGAAGTGATTGAGCTGCTCGTGTCTGTTTTCAAGGGGTCCCAGCCCGTAATGGTATTATTCGAGGGGGTCATAAGCCATGCATGCTGTCGTCCACTGCTCTTTTAAAAGGGAAATTGAGGCATCATTTTGTTTTCAGCCCTGAAATTTGCGTGGTCAGGGCTCTGAGCCGTGAACCTGGGACAGTTTGGGGCTTAGTATAGCCTTGGGGGAGACGTTTTTGTGCTGGATAGAGCCTTGTGGGAATCATACTCCCGGCTAGCTGACCTTGACATGAGCGGAGTAGCGCTTAAGGACTGCTCGGTAGCGGTTCATAGCGGTTTAGACGCTATATGGTGTGGCAATTGCCCCATCTTCTTGTCCTTTCCTCATGATCCGCATCTTTCTTTACGGAGAGCTGACTGGAGAAGTCTTACGCATGTTCTTGCCATGTTGGTATTAGCGTCATCATTTTCGGGTCATCTGCTCTGATTCATTGGCTTTCATAGGTGTTATGGTGTCTCCCATCATCTATAGTGGGAGCTCCCCCCCCCAAATGTTCTAACTCTTTACGTTCCCATCCATCTTGCAGCTCAACACTCCAATAATAGGTAAGTGATAAGGGGTCTGAAGTACTTTTGGTAAGCGACTGCCAAGGCTCTATATCCCATACGCTAAGGTAGCGCAGAGATTTAATTCTGGGACAAGGGTACCGAATGAGATTAACATTTGCACCGTCCAGCAAGTAGAAGCTCCCATCGATAATAGCCATCAATGGCGATCCAAATGATGGCCAATGACTCCATCGACCCAACATCCGATCGGAACCGACTCTTACTAGTCAGCCGTCAGCCACGTGAGCGCCGTTCGACTCACCTACGTCATCGTCTGGGGAAGGACGGCACGGAGTTCGCGGTCTACCAGACCAAGCACTCGCTTGTCCTCCCGTCGGTCTTTCAATCACGCAGTACACCTGCTACTTAATCAGACACGAGACCCTCCTGACAGAAGAACACATTCCAACGTCCATCCAACATACCTCTAGCCCACCATGGGGCTCTTTCCCCGATCCAGCCACGCTGAGAACGCTAATCTACCAGAAGGAAACGCCAATGCAGAGATCCAAGTGCCGCCGGATCGTGAGAAAGAGACCGGACTATACAATGATACCCCAGTCAAATTCCTAACGCCCCGGTCGTTGGCAATGGGCGTGCTCGTCTCCATGGGAGGCTTCATCTTTGGTTATGATACTGGTATGAGCTTCGCGAGCTGAATACTTTATGATGACACCAGGCTGAACCGAAGACTATAGGGCAGATCTCGGGCTTTCTTGCCATGAACAACTTCAAACAGCACTTCGGTCAGAAGCAGGCCGATGGCAGCTATGCGTTTAGTAACGTTCGGTCTGGCTTGATTGTGGGCTTGGTCAGTTGCACTACCGTCACCCATGGCACTCGCTATAACTAACTTCTCATCAGCTTTCTATCGGCACTCTAGCTGGTGCCCTCGCCGTTGCTCCCATCGCGGATCGGATTGGCCGGAAATACTCCATGGTCGTCTGGTCCATCGTCTTCATTATCGGTGTGGTCATCCAGATGGCTGCCCAGAACGTATGGCAACAGATCGCCGTCGGCAGGCTCATCGCCGGCGCTGGCGTCGGCGCTCTCTCAATCATGGTACCCATGTACACTAGTGAGACAGGACCTCGACAAGTCCGTGGTGCTCTGGTCAGCACATACCAGCTCTTCATCACCGCTGGCATCTTCACCGCAGACGCAATCAACTACGGAACAGAAGCACGACCTGATACCGGCTCCTGGCGGATACCTATGGGCGTCGGCTTCATCTGGCCCCTCGTCCTCGGTATAGGCATCCTATTCTTCCCTGAGTCCCCCCGATTCGCCTACCGTCATGGCCGCGTCGACGAAGCTCGCAGTACCATGGCCAAGTTCTACGGCGTCCACGAATCACATCGTGAAGTGAAGCGCGAACTAGCCGAGATCAAAGAGAAACACGACCTTGAAGTCTCCTTAGGCAAACGACCATGGATCGAACTGCTCACTGGTCCACGTATGGCTTACCGCACGTTGCTAGGCATAGTCCTGCAGGCTCTGCAACAGCTCACCGGCGCCAATTTCTTTTTCTATTATGGGACGATAATATTCACAGCGACAGGCCTGAGCAACAGTTTCGTCACAGCGATGATTCTCGGCGGGGTAAACTTCGGCATGACTTTTTTTGGTCTATACGTCGTTGAGCGTTTCGGACGACGCAGGTCTCTGATCGTGGGCGGTATCGGCATGACAGTCAGCTTCCTTGTCTTCGCCTCCGTCGGTTCCTTTGCCCTCAATAGTACCAACCCACCAGCCACACCCCAAGCGGGCACCGCCATGATCGTCTTCGCCTGTCTCTTCATCGTTTTCTATGCCACAACATGGGGTCCCATCGTCTGGTGCATTGTCGGCGAGTTATTTCCCAGCGAGTACCGTGCACGCTCCATGGCTCTCGTAACGTCCTCGAACTGGATCTGGAATTTCCTGATTGCCTTCTTCACGCCTTTCATCGTTGGCGATGTTGGCTTCAAATACGGCTACGTCTTTGCAGGATGCAACTTCGCGGCTATATTTATTGTCTATTTCTTTGTGTGCGAGACGCAGGGCAGGACGTTGGAGGAGATTGATACGATGTACATTTCGAAGGTCAAGCCGTGGAAGAGTAGCAAGTGGGTAGCGCCGAGCAGTGAGGAGGAGGCATTGGTGGATAGGATGCCGTATAAGGAGGCTTCAGAGAATAGTGTTTAGCGGTGAACATAAGGTATATAGGCATCAACTGTACATCAAACTGAGTGCGCGCGTGATACCGTTTGAATCCAGTTCACCGGTTCCGTACCTGCATAACGCCAAGCCTCTTAAACCTACGCCAAGACTGGCGAGGTCGGCTAATCTGCGCAGGGATCATTCAGTTCTGTGCGCGAACATTTCCGGCATCTCAAAAAACTCCAAGCACTCCGTAAATATCAATTGCATTCTTCTAATAAAAATCCATCTTCCCTACCTTATACACATCACATTTCCCTCAAACCCCAAACCCAATAACCCCATCCCCCAATTGACCCAACTCCACAACCCAGCTCCATCAACCATCTATGGCCTCACCCGGCAACCCCGTCAATATAAATGACGCCAACCCCATCAATAAAAATGACAACGTCAGGCCCAACCCAACAACCCCCCTCAACTGGTCCTCCTTCGCCGGCTCCATCCAAGACATCTTCTCCCACAATGCCACCCTCCACCCTTCCCGCATTTGCGTCACGGAAACAGCGTCAGCGACAGTAAGGAAAAGGGAGTTTACGTATAGGCAGATTAGTGAGGCGGCGAATGTGGTGAGTTGGGGGTTGAGGGAAGCGGGGGTGGGGAGGTGAGTTTCGTGTGTGTTTTTTTTTTTTGAATGGGGTTTGTGTGGGGGGGGAAGGGGAGGGGGGGGAGAGGGGGAAGGGAAAGGGGATTTTTGGGAAATGGGGAAGGCGAATGGGGCTAATTGAGTGAGTGTCGTAGGGGAGATGTGGTTATGATTTATGCGTATAGGGGGGTGGATTTGGTGGTTGGGGTTATGGGGGTTTTGGGGGCTGGGGGGGCGTTTAGTGTGGTAGGTGATTCTTGTGATTTGGTTTCTCTAGGACTGGGATTGGTTTTATGAGTGAGGTGTTTTTCTGGGCTGCTTTTTCACTGTCATTCTTTTTGTTTAATTCTTGATCATGGGATTTTTGGTGATGGAATCATTGGGGGAAGCTGCGGATTAGGTTGCGGTGCATGGAATAGAAAACGCTGACCGAATGGGCAGGTCGATCCCGCGTATCCAGATGATAGGCAGATAATTTATCTTGATGTAAGGATTCCTGCGGAATTGGGGATTCTTAAAGTCTTGAAAAGGGGGAGCTGATTTGAATAGGTAGCGAGGCCAAGAGCATTGATTGTCATCGATAAAGCAACCAGAGAAGAGGGAGGCCTTTCTCCTAAAGTCCGGAACTGGATCAAGGAGAATCTAGATCTGAGGACTGAGGTGCCAGGTTTGGAACTTCTGGACGATGGGACATTAAGAGGGGGATCCCTCGAAAGTGGTGGTGTCGATGTGCTGGAGAAGCAGCAATCTATGGGTGGTCAGTATCCTGGTGTCGTCGTAGGTCCAGATTCGCAGCCTACGTTGAGTTTCACGTCTGGTATGTCGAGATCTAAGAAATTTGGGCGTTATACTGATAGGAAGACAGGAAGTGAGGGTATTCCAAAAGGCTGCAAAGGCCGTCATTACAGTCTGACTTATTACCAAAGCTGGATGGCTGAGAGATTCAATCTATCGGAAAAAGATCGGTTTACGATGCTTAGTGGCATAGCACATGATCCTATTCAAAGAGACATTTTCACTCCACTGTTTCTTGGAGCCCAGATCCTCGTTCCCGCAAAGGTATTGAATAGTCTTTGTAGACTGCATAGCTGTCACAGAAAACTGACGGAATCAGACTGATATCCAGCATGAACGTCTGGCGGAGTGGATGCGGGAGCACAAAGCCACAGTAACGCATTTGACCCCAGCAATGGGTGAGTCCATATCCCACTTGACTATATACCGTGAGAATACTAACAACTTCTGCTTGAAGGACAAATTCTAGTGGGTGGTGCCACGGCAGAATTTCCTTCTTTGCACCATGCATTTTTCGTAGGCGACATTTTGATAAAGCGCGATTGTAGACTGCTGCAGAATTTGGCTCCTAATGTAAGGATTGTAAACATGTTTGGTGAGTTCTCATCCTATGTGTACGGGTAGACTGCTATTTAGATACTGACATGGACATAGGTACTACTGAGACGCAAAGAGCAGTCAGTTATTACGAGATACCTTCCCGGGCGGAAGATCCTGGCTACCTTGACAAGATGGGTGATGTGATACCCGCAGGTAGGCCAACGTTGCATATCATTACGACTCTTTCCAGCTGACAACATACTTCTGTATCAGGGCGGGGTATGAAAGATGTACAGTTGTTGGTTGTGGATCGCACATCCCTAGAAGAAAAAAAGCCCCGACTATGCAATATTGGAGAGTCAGGAGAGATCTACGTTCGAGCAGGTGGCCTTGGTATTACATTCTCCTAAAAACGACGCGGAATCTGCTAACATTCAGTAGCCGAAGGTTACTTGGGATCTGATGATCTCAGCCGGCAGAAATTTATTCCAAACTTCTTCCTTGAAGATCCAGATATCTGGACCAGGTTAGACGAATCTTTAGTCCAGAAGCAAGGTTACAAGGAGCCTTGGAGAGAATTTTGGAAAGGGCCTCGGGATCGATTATACCGTTCGGGAGACCTTGGAAGATACACTGAAGATGGCAATGTTGAATGCACTGGTAAGGTTGCTTGTCGAATATGCGGATATAGGACAAATCTGACATGAAACAATCCTAGGTCGAGCTGACAACCAAGTCAAAATCCGCGGGTTCCGAATAGAGCTCGGCGAGATTGACACCCATCTGTCCCAGCATCCTCTCGTACTACAAAATGTCACATTGGTGCGACGAGACAAAGATGAGGAGCCCACTCTAGTATCTTATTTAGTTCCACATATGGAGAATTGGTCCGGTTGGCTGAAGGAGAAAGGGTTACCTGACGATACAGAGGACGACACAATGACTGGAATGCTCAAACGCTTTCGAGCACTCCGAGAAGATGCTCGAACAACGCTGAAAAAGAAGCTACCGCATTATGCTGTACCAAGTGTCATTATTCCACTCAGAAAGGTAATCCAACGCTCCGCCAAAACCCTCAGGTGCTAAAGTTTCTTAGATGCCTCTTAACCCAAATGGAAAGATCGATAAGAAAGTCCTTCCTTATCCGGATGCAGCGGAGCTAGCTGCTGCAGCTGCAGCAGGAAAGACTGCCAGATCAGAGTTCACGCCGACGCAACAATATGTTGGAGAGCTATGGGCACGGCGTATACCAGGCGTATCTGCCGACATGATCGATCTTGATGACAGATTCTTCGATATTGGGTAAGATTCACTTGCGCAATGGTGGATAATACTGACTATCACTCGACAGTGGTCATTCCATGGTCGGTCAGTCTGTGCTCTTCGATCTTAGGAAGACTCGTGGAATATCCCTGTCTATGGCAACACTTTTCCAAAATCCTTCCCTCAGAGAATTTGCTTCTGTCATTGACGCTGCATCAAACCTATCAAATGGAGACAAACCGGACAGCACTCCACCAGAGATGGACTATCACCTCGACGGGGAACTCTTGAAGACGAAGTATCTTCCATCAGCGTTCCCTCAGGGAAATAATGCCATTGAGACTTTCTTCCTGACTGGAGCGAGCGGCTTCCTAGGTGTCCATACCCTAGCGGATCTGCTTAATCGACCACACATCAAAGTCATAGCCCTCGTCCGTGCCAAGGATAGTACTGATGCTCTCCAAAGAATCAAAGAAAACTGCATAGCCTATGGCATCTGGTCTAAGTCTTGGCTCTCCCGCCTAGAATGCATCGCTGGGGACCTCAGCAAACCAAACCTAGGCCTCTCCCCCACCACCTGGAAACACCTCGAAGACACCGTTGATGTCATAATTCATAGCGGCGCCCGCGTCCACTGGATCCACACCTACACTGAAATGAAACCCACAAACGTCCTAGCTACCCTCGCCTGCATCACCCTCTGCTCGACCCCAAACCGCCCAAAACACCTAACCTTCATCTCCTCTACCGCTGTCCTTGACACACCTTCCCACCTCAACCACCCTGTCCTCGAATCCGATGACCTCTCTGGCTCGCGCAAAGGTTTATCAACAGGCTACGCCCAGACAAAATATGTCTCTGAATACCTTATCCGCGAAGCCGGGGCGCGAGGCCTCCGCGGCTGTGTTGTTCGGCCTGGCTACATCACTGGGGACCAAACTACCGGAATAGGCCCTACGGACGATTTCCTCCTGCGCATGCTGAAAGGTTCCATCCAACTCTATTCCCGCCCTGATCTCAGCCCTAATTCCATCAATCTCGTTCCTATCTCCCACTGCGCTCGTATCGTCGTTGCTGCTTCACTACACCCGCCTTCACCACAAGGGGTGGAAGTGGTGCAAGTAACCCCGCACCCGCAACTCCCGTGGAACGACTTCCTCGGCGCGCTGGAGGTCTATGGATATGATACTCCTATCGTACCATACTCTGAATGGAAAACCAAACTAGAAGAATACGTCGCCAACCCCACCACCACCTCCCCCGCTACCACTAACGGTACCACCACTAACAGCCGCTCATCCACCACCGAGAACAACGAACCCCACGCCCTCCTCCCCCTCTTCGACTGGGTCACCGCTGATCTTCCTTCCGACACCAAATCCCGCGTTCTAGATGACAGCAACGCAGCGAAAGTCGTGAAAGAAGATGATCCGACGTATCCGTTCGTAGAAAGGGGACGGGTGGATGAGGAGACGGTGGGCGTTTATTTGGCGTTCATGAGAGAGGTGGGGTTTATAGAGGGGCCTGGGAAGGAGAGAGAGGGACAGCGGCACAGGAGGGAACTGCCAAGGGTGGGGATGAGTGAGGAGATGAAAGTGGCGTGGAGGGGGAGGAGTGGGCGGTGAGGTGGGGAATTGTTTTGTTGGGGGGCTGGCGGTGGGATGAAGGAGAAGATGTGATGGATTAGGTAGTGGATGATAGATAGATAGAAAAGCAAGACTGTAAACTCTTCAACTCTGCATCCTGTTACATCAATAGTGAAGATTTTATAATTCACGTTGTATAGTATCTGTGCATCTGACACCCCATAATTGTTGAGCACCATGGGAGATTCTAGGCATCGAGAAACTAGGTAAGGTGTAAGTCTCTAAAACCTCAGCTAGGACTAGTGCTCAGCAAAAGTGATAGGGAGGGAATGCCCAGCACCAAGTGAGAGATTCTAGGCACCGAGAAACTAAGGTGTAAGTCTTCAGCTAGGACTAGCGCTAAGTAGGGGTGATAGAAAGAGTGTTCAATGACATAAGGGGAATTGCATGAGTACATGTAGGATAGGATGACAGACACTCTCCCACCGGTAATAGACATGAGTACCAAGTACAATGCTCGCCTGTTCGCTATTGATCATGGTCTAAGCATGTGATGATACAAATTCCATTATATGCATGTATGCTTCTATTCTCTAAACCAGCTAATGTACAATTCTATCCATCCATCTATCCGGCAGTCAGCCTCATCCCGGGCGACACCCTTGCTATCGCCCATCGACCGCTTCTCCCCGCTGCAGCTACTCTCCGAGAATCCGGATGAGATGTTCTTCGACGGCTTGGATCCATCCCTCCCCCTGTTCCAAGTCTGGGATTTCATCCTCGTCCTCCCACATCCTCTTCTCCCCTTTACCCCCCTTCTCTATCTTCCCCCACCTCCAACTCCATCCGAAAACGCCTCCTTAGCAGCCACCTTCACTTTTGCCTTCTGTTCTTCCTGCTCAGCCTCTTTATATAGCTCGCGCATGGCGCCGTTGAATTTCTCGAGGTGGATTATGTCTTTTACTTTGACGCGCATGTAGTCGAATGCGACGCCGGTGATCATTTCGGAGGCGGGGGAGGGGGTGGTGCTTGTTGTGGGGGAGGATACGGGAGGTGTGGTTGTGGGAGGAGGACTGGATGACGAGGGCGCGGAGGGAGGGCTCCGTTGGTTTGAGGAAGGTGGGGTTTGGGGCCTGGTGGTGTTTTGTGGGGTGTGTGAAACGTTTGACTCGATGCCTTCTATAGGATAGTCCATTGGATCTTCCTCGTTCTCCGTGTCCTCGAGCTTCACATCTGCAGACATGGCGCTCATTGATGGGATCTTCTGGTATCTTTGACTGAAATGTGTGAGCAGAACTCTTCTGGCACCCATCGCTTTCCCCACTCCGAGCGCTTCGGACGTGGTGCTATGTCTCTTTGCCATGGCATCGCCCTGGAGCTCGTCGTCGAAGGTTGCTTCGTGCAATAGTACAGTTGAGCCTTTGCCCATTCTAGCAAATGCTTGAGAGGGTCGACAATCGCCGCTGTAGGAAAATTTGAAGCCGGTGGGGAATGTAAGTGAGATGGCTTGAGCGCCATGGCAATGGTTGACGGGCACCGTAGTGAGGTTGGTGAGGCCGGTCGCTCGATGCATTGCAGACCTCCTGTGGGATTTCTTTAGTTTCCGCTCCCCAGATAAGAAAATACAAGGCTCGACTTACACCGCTGGGTTCTTGGAGGTCTTAAACCCCACGTCTACTCCATTCCAATCGAGGGAACCATAATCCTTGTTTTTCATATTGTACTTGGTCTCCAATGGTATGATTTGACCATAGCCGTAATCCTCAACGGTAGAGTAATCTTCCAACCACCGCAACATATCTCGCTGCCCGGCGAGGAAAAGCCGCTTTCCTTCTCCTAAGAATTTGTCTGGAGCTAGGAGCGCCTGAGTCAAAGATGATCGAGATTTCCCAGGGTCTTTACCATGCACTTCTTCGTACCACGCTTTAATTACAGGTGCTGTTCCGAGGTGATGATCAGCATGGAGATGACTGATCCAGATGAGCTTGAGGTCGTGGAATAATTCTATTAGTTGTGATTGATTGAAGATACGCTTTAATTGCCCAAGAGTGTTTTCACCGCAATCCAGTAGGTAGGATCCACAACCAGGGACCCGTAGCAGGGTTCCGGAGACGTTTCGATGCAACGACGGTATAGCGGATCCTGTGCCCAGACAGATTATCTCAGCGTCTTGGCTAGGTAGCCCGCTATTTGCAGTCTCTGCTTCTTCAGTGTTCAATTGAACCTCTTGTTGGGCTGCTTGTCCAAGCCGAAGCACCTCCCGCGGAGTTTCTTGGATGATGAGTCTCGTATTGAGATGAGGAACAACATTAGATTTGGTCACAACGAATGATGGCTCCAATTGTATCCTCAAACCTCTCTTTGCCGATAGCAGCGAGTCAGATATTTTCTCCGATTCAAGTGTAATCGGCTTGGACAATGGTGGGACTTCATTATAGTGCATAGGAATCGGATACCGCGTGGGGTCGATCAGACTGTGGCGGATGGCAGACGTTGCTGCAGCAGTCATTGCAAGGTAATTGGGGCAGTGATCCGTCGATGAAATGATATGGGTTAGCGTTGGACGTGCGCTGATGAAAGCTGAAAGCGTGTCATCATAGGCGACACCAGGACCAAGGATCCAAACAATGGCGCCGACTCCTGTCATGACCTTTTCAGCCTTCCATTCTGGCCTGTCGATGAGATTCGCAACGTAATCTTTTGAGGGTAGTTCTACCACCGCTATACCACCACCTTCCTTGCTCGGTTCCAACACCATGTCCGGGGTAATGGTCTTGCCATCTTTCGATTGCACTTTCGAACCTGCAGCTAAAGCAGCCCAGAGAGGGCCTGGAGGTACATTCAACGCTTTTGCAGCAGCAGGCTTAAATTTCCCACGCATTTTATGATTCCGAATGATGTATGACATTGCAATATTCGAGGGTTTCGTGGGTGGCAAATGATCAATCACAGCTCCAGGCCAGGGTTGGCGAACGAGCACGTCGATGTTCGGTACAGGTGCGGTGCCGTTGGGTAACGGGCCAGTATACTTCTCAATCTTCTTCGTCGCCAAGTCCCGAACAAACATGCTTGCAGGCAACTTGACTTCGTGCAATGGCAGCTCAACTAGGGTATCATAACGCCATTCTGAGCTAAACATCTCGTTCACAATATATTCTCGCAGCTCTTGATCTCGCTTCGCCTGGTCTTTGGGTGCATTTGGCTCGATCGACCATTGGTCGGAGACTTCTGCTGGGGTTGGCTCCCCCGTCATGAATTCACCTAAGCTTCGCTTCTTATGTGTTTCTCGTGGAAGATCTCTAGAATTATCGTTGTTTTCGGACGGTGCAATTGGCATCGCCCAGACGCGTATTCTCTTGTCAGACCAGGTCGGCTCCCCGGCACCTTCACGTTCGGCATCAGTCACCTCGTGCTCCTGGTGGTGTTCGTGGACTCTGACGGGAGTTCCCTTTCTGAAGATAAATCGTCTTGCTGTGGCAATTGTGTGTGTGAGGTTAGGGCCCCCATGGAGTGTTAGTGATGGGTCATCCTCCTCAAACTCGAGGTCTTTAGAGATATGTGCTTTCCCGAGAGAGTCTGAGCTAGCTTTTTTCGAAGGGTTTTTCTTCCTCTGACGGTCTTCCTCCTCCCTCGCCTTTCGACGCTCAAGTTTTAACCTGGTCACTTCGGCTCTGGCAGCCGCGCTTGCTATTGCAGCATCGGCCAATGTCAATATCATGCCCATCAAACCTCCGGTTGAGCGCCATTCCGTTCTCCCCGTGATAAAAAAGTCTTTTGCTTTGAGGAATTTTGCTCCAACTTGAAGACCTGCTCGCTGTAGACCCTCATGGATGTTCCCAATTAAGTAACGTTTATCATCAAAATGCAGTAGAAGCGCTGTTCCGGGTGTATCAGAGGTCGGGGTCGTAATGAATTCAATATAGGATTTCATTTTGCTGTAGCTATGGTTGATGCCTCGAGGAATCCGTCTTTGCGTCTTAGCTTTTGATCTTGCAATAGCTTGTACTAGCTTTATGGTTTTACCACCTCTTGTTGGCACGTGTGTCTTAGATAGCAGTTGAGATGATCCTCGAAATGTAGCGAGACTGTTCATATACCGTCTCGAGGGGGCGGCCACCTTGCACCAGGAACAGTCAACGAACCGGACACGAACGCCGGCAAATATTGGCGTTTTGCCACGCTTGCTGAATAGACGTTCACTCTGACAAGAGCTGATGCCGAGGACATGTCGCATGAAGGGGGAGGTGAATGTGATTACAGGGCCGGGAGAATTTATCTGGAGTTCCCCATATCATTCGGCGGTCTCGCCGTTTTGACGCAATCTTCGCAAGGACACCTGAAACGATTGATCGTATCCTAGATCACAACAAGTTAGCCGCTGCTTTGAGATATGGGCTCCAAAAAAGTAGTACCTTGAAGACTTCTCATGTCGGCGCGCTTCTCCAAAACTTCTCGGCATCTTCAATTAGTCATCTTGTCGCGGCAAATGACCCCTAAAATTAACATGATCGCGGGGCCATGCCTTAGGGACCACTGACCTAGAACATTTACTTTCCATTGCTACAGTACCATTAAATTTACGGGTTGATCTGGCCTGTAAGACTCTCAATTTGGGGTTCCAAATTAGACTACGGCCGAAAGACAGTGAAATAGCCTGATTTCTGAGAATGCAGGGCAACTGCAGCACGCCCATGAGGGACAATTGTACGGTAATACGGACGTACACGGGCTCATGACCACTATGGTGTCACCCCAGATGCTGTTAACCGTTCTTGCCCCAATATCTGTTCTACTACGCCTTCCTCTACTACTATAGCTTGAAGCGGTCAATTCCTTCATCTCCCAATGTTTTCCCCTCGATAATGATCAATCCTACAAAAACTCCTTCTCCAGCGTCGGTGAATCATATCATCCCTAAGGATTCCTGTCATAGCCTGCAGTCGAAATGGTTGTTCTGAAGTGCATTGTACATGTCATCTTCTTCGGCGTTGCGGCAATAGCTCAAAACTGTGGTCCTCAGAACGCTAAGCAAGTGTGTGCTGTCAGACTGTGCTGTGCGTAGGATCATCCCTCCAGATGGCGCTTTACTTGTCTGGAAAATTGTTGACGAATGCGAAATCCGCAGGTAGCCAGTATGGATGGGTACGTCTTCCTCGATCCAGAGGGCATGGCCCGACTGTTGAGACCAAACTGCCTCCTCATTAGCAAGCCATTAACATGACATATTCCCCTGGCAGTGCGGTACTAGTCCAGCCTACTGCGACCCTTCAACTTGCTTGAAAGCTTTCTCTGGCTCAGATTCGAGCTGCGCAACCGCATCCTCCGTACAAGCGTCCACAACGTCTACTCCCTCATATGTGTCTTCCATACCAAACATCGACGTCTGTGGTGATGCTCAAGGCGGTGTCTCCTGCCCTGGAGCTGGTGTACCTCCTAGTGCAGGCGTGCCAGGATACTACTACCGCTGCTGTAGTTCCGCAGGACATTGTGGGCCGAAGAACAACATCCAGAATGAGTCTCTATATTGTGGTATAGGCTGTCAAAACGGTTATGGAGACTGTAGTATCGATCGAGTACCGCCTCCGCTACCAACTACCGCACCAATGACGGCAGGCAATGGAGCGACGTGTGGTCCCATTGTCAACGCGAAATGTGGAGATGGGTTGTGCTGCTCAGGAAGTAATTATTGCGGTAGGTCTTGATGATAAAGTGCCCCGGTGCTTTCGCACGCTGCTGAACATAACCAATCGCAGGCACTGGGCCCGACTTCTGTGGAGAAGCGAATTGGTGTCAATCTCAATGGGGAGCGTGCTCCTAAATGATTAGCAGCCTCAGGCTTGCAGGAGGCTCGATGGTAGCGCACACCCGCGCAAGGGGGCAAAGCACCTGACGCTAAGGTCTTATTCGTAGAGAATACAAGTGTAGAATGCACAAGACGTCCTCGTTCAGGTGGAGCAATCAAAATTCACACATACACTAGTCTTGTATTTGCCGTCTGCCCGTTGCTAGAATGTGCATCTGCCAAGATGGCTTTTGCATCACATCCGGAAACGACCTGCTTTACGACCAGTAGGGAAAGAGCGGTCACTAGCGCTCCAGAAGCTTGCTGAACACATCATTCCTACGGCCCCGATCCTTGCTAATCGTTTCTCCTTAAAATCTTCCTTTCCCCAAGTCTAATATGTTCCTCTTGAAAACTATTTTCGGTCCATTTGTAGGCAGCAATGCACATACGTCTCAACTCCCAAACAGGATTCGGAACGGTCAACGATAGACTGGAATTTCTGCTTCTACCAAGTACAGCAAGCATCCACATCAACTGGTCCAAAAAACAAATGGTTCAGTGTTCTCCTCAACGGAGGCTCAGAGCGCGCTCCGGCTCAGCTTCTCCTGAGGCTTCGGAGCACCTCGGTTGCCATCATGTACTCGACCAATGTCTGTCTTTGATCTCGACCACAAGCACTTGAAGCTGGTCTCTTGCGTTGAGTTGCAATCGGTCTGAGGACGGTCAGGTGGGAGGGCGGTTCAAGCTGTGAGCGTGTTGGACCAGACGGACTCCCAGACATCCGCAGGCTCTTAGCTATGCCCCAGCCGCTCTGTGTTCATTCTCTACATTTCCTGTCTCACTGACTGAGCTGCAAATACTGTTCTTGTGTCTGTTGTGGCTGTGCGTATGTGCAATTCCTCATCTCTGATGGAGCATTGTTGAGCCTCTAACCGTGTCGGATTGTTGGCAAGGCAGAATGCCACAAACGTTCAATTCCCAATCATCAATGTTCTTTCCGAGAAGAATATGAGGGATTTTGTTCAATTGACCCAATATTGATTGTTGATGGGGCTGTGACGGGGGCTGCGATTCCATTCATAATCTTGTCGAAGATTATTGGTCACTAAGTCTCTGGCTTGCAGCTGAATACCAAAAGGTGAAAGCGTGACTGCCTTATGAGCTGAAGGATCCCCGCCATGACTCTTCATCCTTCTTCGTTATTACATCGCATCTCGCACACTATCTTTGATCTTACAGTTTTCACTGCTTATTCTTCGCGCCTACGTTGCGCACCGGCATAAGCTTCAAGAGTACTTCGCCAAACAGTGCCCACCAACCAGCTCTGGTTTCGCGCGGTTCCGATATGTAAGAGTGGATGACATCCTCAGCCTGACACGCCAGTCAGTATCGCCAGTGATTCTCAAGAAGAGGGAGACGATCGTCCGAACCAGTAAGAGGGTGTTCGCTAATTTGATATCGCAGGGCAACATCATTGCGTTCTTAGCAGGTTATCGGCCTGAATCCATGCATTTTTCGCAGTCGCCAGTGTATACCTACATGCGAAAGCATCTCAACAAGGCCCCTCATACATCTCCTGAAAGGAACAACATGGCTCGGCCACAATCCGACCCATCTTTGCCAACACAGACGCAAGCCCAGCCTGAGGAATCTGCGCGACCACGGCCCCCAAGACCGGAATCTCCGTACAGCAACGTTGATGTACTTCTGCTACAATGGGAGAGCGACGATTTGAAGGTGGATAGAGAAATCAAAGAGCTGGAACACGTCTTTGCAACGATGTGTCATTTTACGACGCACAGATGGAGTATCCCGAGCATCGACCCCGAAGATGGTCTGGCAAACCGAATTTTTGAATTCAAGAGGGGTAAAACGGTAGATGATTTGCTCATACTCTATTACGGAGGTCATGCTGGAGGGGATCCTCAAGAATGTTTCTGGGCCGCCAATAGTCACAAAGGATCTCCTGAGCTAAATTGGTACAATGTTCAAAACATACTTCTTGGGTCCCCAGCCGACGTATTATTAATCTTGGATTGCTGTTTTGCCGCCTTGGCCGCTAGAAACTCTGGGACAGGGGCCAACTGGTTCCTTGGAGCATCAGCAAAAGAATCGGTTACTACAGGTGTTTCACGGAACTCCTTTACCAGCGCCTTAACTAGGGAGATTGACAGATGGGCCGATCAGTATTGGACGAAAAACGTGACGTTCACCGTACAGTCAATCCATCAAGGATTGACCTTTTGGGATAGAGATCTGGTTCATTCACCTATTCTACTTCGACTTACAGACCATGAAAGTCATCCAACAGAGTTGACACCATTGTTGTACCCTCGAGGACAGACGCAAGTACCCAAGACTAGCACTGAGCCAGTCGGCCAGAACGCGCATCCATCTAGTTCACCGCCGCTGCCGTACATTCCGAACGGTCACACTAGACCTATGCATAATGGCGCGGATCGTGTCTCAGAGCGGGATTCTTCCAGTCTGTTGGACCATCGACCTACTGTGGCTCAGCTGTCTCCAGGCGAGACGCAGACACTCCGGGTTCAAGGTTTGCCACTCTCGACGGACACGCGTGACCTTGTTCACTGGTTTGAGAACCGTTTGGGACGGGCTTCCGTCATTACCAAGATAGGTCCACTGACCGAGTCGCCTGCTAAAAGAGGATCAAAGGAAACCACCGTAACCTTTTCTAGCATCGCATTAGCAATGCAGGCCTTGACAATTAGAGACCTTGACTTTCAAGCAAAGGCAGGGGACTACCCACGCAATATCACTATCGATAAGGATTTTACCGGACTCACCTGCCTCTATTCCTCAATCAGATCCCCGAACCGCCAGCCAACCATTGATATTGTGCTGGTGCATGGAGCATTTGGCCACGCGCTCAATAGCTTTGCCTCTCACTACACGGAGCCGCCAAGCGAATGTATCTGGCCCTGTGAAGCATTGGCAAGACCCTTGGAAGAGGCGGGCGTGTATCCACGCATCATGACTTTCGGTTGGGATGCGGATGCATGGCTGGACCTCCACAGAGGCACACCTCACTCTTGCGATGACCTCATAGGGGCCTTAAAAGAAAGAACTACGGGCAAGCAACTGCCATTGTTCTTTATCGGCCACGGCGTTGGTGGTTTTCTTGTCAAAGAAGCTGTTAATGAAACAATCAATAATGGTTTCAGCTTTCAGCATTTTGAAAACCCGGTCAAAGCCTGTTTTTTTTTTGCAGTGCCTAACCGACCGGAAGGTATCGATGATGGATTCCCCAGACTGCTAGCGAACATGTGTTCCGTACTCCAACATGGAGTCCGTCCCGATGCTACGGTCGTAAGGGCTTTCAGAAGTCGAAAGAATGCGGTGTCATCGCTGACTCAGGAATTCGAGGAAATCCGGCAGGAGCACGGAGTCAAATGCCTTACGTTCAATGGAAGTCGAAGAACTTCTGGATGCATGATTGTCCCCTCCGAGCAGAGTACCCTCGATGACAAGGAAGACAGTGCCTTTCATTTTGACTTAGACTACCGCGATGTCATGCGTCTTCCAATGAATGGGGAGCATCTCAAAAGGGTCGTAGATACCTTGGTTGATGCCATATGCCATAAGCTCGGGGTCTCACATCTTTCTAATGGACAAACGCCACCAGCGGCGGCATTAGACTCACTGCAGCTGGACGGGAATCAACCGTCTTTCGTCTCGCGTCCAAAAGGAAAGCCGAAGCAGAAAGAGAAAGAAAGAGTCTTTGGAAACCTCCGAAGCTATGACACTGTGTTCCTCGTCGATGATTCGGACTCCATGTATGGCCCACGCTGGGACACTACCAAGCACGTTCTAGCAAAGATCGCCTCAATTGCAGTGCTGCATGATAGGGACGGAGTGGATATTCGCTTTTTCAACTATTATCTCGAAGATGACGAACGTTTAAACCTTGACTCGGCCGAGAAAGTCATGAATATATTCGACCAAGTCGATCCATTCGGTTCCACTCGCACAGCAGACGTGCTTGAGAGGGAGCTTAATGATTATATGTTCGAATACCGCAAAAACAGGCGTAGGAAAGGACTAAACCTTATTGTACTCACTGACGGCGAGCCTGACGATGGTCAAGACGTTGCCGGTGGAATAGCTAAGTTTGCAAAGAAGTTGGAGGTATCAGAAGCTCCTCTGCGGCAAGTTGGCATCCAGTTTGTGCAGATTGGTGGGGATAAGAAGGCAGCAGAGTTTCTGGGAACTCTGGATAATGATTTACAGAAAAATTTTTCATTGGACCGAGATGTAAGTGCTCATGGCGGTACCTCCTCTTCTTGACTGACTTCTATAGATGGTTGACACCGTACCATGGGTTGCCGGCGAGGAAGACCGGTTGTACGAGAAGATTCTGCTTGGGGGGATTCTGAGTCGTTACGATGATGACGAAGATCTGAAATAGGATTGTACACGGCATGCATTATGGATTTTGGCCGGTATCTGGAGTTAGGTGCATACTATAATAATGAGCGTGGTGTTACGGGCGTGTTCCTACCTGCAAGATAGTGTCGACCATGAAATATACTTGCGGCGTAATCCCCGTCCGGAGCCAAAACACCGGAAAAGACGGAGTTGATAGTCTACATTGTCATTCGTCTATGCCCGGAGCGGACGTGGTGTTCGGACTGGAAACAACGGCACGAGCAAATGATGAAGTCCTTCTATGCACCGTGGCTTTATACCTTGCTTGTGTTCCTGTAATTGTTTAAACTTACAAGCAGTTACATAATTCTCAGAAGCATTCCGACTGGTGCCACTAGAAATCTGTCCCTGAAATCACCAAATCCGCGGTCCTCCCATCCACCGTGCCTACTGCTCCAATACTGTAGCCCGTTGAATTGCTCTATAGCTCCCACTAGTTCGTCTACATTAAGGTCCTTATCTCCAGCGCTGACCTTCATTGTCATTCAATATTTCCACGATCATGTTAGAACATCAGATGTGACAAAGTCAGCCTGGTTTGCCACCGCCTCCATATGGCCCGATCCGGGCTAGCGCCGCAGCCGCATAGCTTCCCTCGTAGCTGCACAACTCCCATAGTCCTTCATGGCTACGATTATATCATACACACACACATCACTCTACGGCAGGCCTATTGCATTTCTCTGACATCAGCCGAGAAAGCGTATAATGGTCTCAAACTCTGACGACGTAGCCTTGTCCCCTTCCTGGATTCCTCGCACCATTTTCGTCGATACCTGGCCTACAGACAATGAACTGGGGGGCTATGGTCAGATGCCAAAGCCAAGAGCATCATTACGGTTGCTGAAGCAAGTGCTAATGCCGAGTGACAGGTCAGATCAGCCTAACGAACCAATGTGACTCGCACCTGGAGTAATACCCGCATTATCACCCAGGAGCCGCTACTGATGGATCATGGCCCAGATCTCTCAGCTTGCAGCAACGTTCAAACGTTGACCTCAGAACTCAGCGAGCAGAGCCCAGAGGGAGCAACATAGCCGAGGGTATGACCAAAGCACTCAACTACAGACACGGCGCCGAACTGGAAGCGATGCAGGCAGGCTGGCTACCTACAGATCAATGGCCTACCATATCTATGCCGTGGACTTGTGAAAGGCAGAGCTTCGGGCTGTTGGTGAGACACGGAATTTATAAAAGCTGGCAAGAACTGGACTCGGGGGTGGTAGGCTATCCTGGCCATGGGGCAATTCAGTTGAGTGCTCTAGGAATGGATTAGCCCAAAGCGTGGGAGGGAGTCAAAGATACGGGTTGGGAGAGTCGTTAGGCTCTCTCAATGTTCTTATGTGGAATAGGGGAGAGGTGTTTTAGGGAGATTGTAGGGCGGTTTAAAACACGTTCTTAACGTTCTCAAAGCATTGAATGGTTTTCAAGGGATACGGTTGGAGTACGCGAGGTCAGAAGATACTGACATAGTAAAAGACAGATCCTGACTCTTTGCATCCTATCTAGGCTAGTCTAGACTCTGCTATGCAATGCATTTATTAACCACAATGGGTATCACAGTCATGAACATACTGACCATATCTCACATTTAGACATCAACCATGCATCATCCATATCAGGCAGCGCGACAGCATGAAACCACCTCTTTCAAAGTCAATACCACGCCATGCAACGAATCCCATCACTCAAGATTGCAAGAAAATGTAATGCTTTGAAGCGTGAACGCTGTTCGTACCGCCAATTACCGTCCTCCACCAAAGTCAGGCTTGTAAACTTTTACACCACCAAGTTTCATCAACTCTCGCAGTGCTACAGTAGCATATTGACTTGTGCCCAGCTGGAATTTGAGAATTGCAGCGATTTTGAAATCCTTGTACAGCCCTCCAGAGAGCTTAACGCCCCCTGTTTCCTTGTCACTAAACTCGCTCTTGGGAGACAATGTCGAGTTCTTTTGCGATTGTATGCACTGTTCTTCAGTCTCCATGGCTTTTGACTCCGTTTCCAGAGATTCGTTGTGGCTTTTGTCGGTCTTCCCCTGGCTCTGATTGTTCAAACGATCGAGATCGGTCTCAACGAATTGTTCATCGTCATCATTGTAAACTCGGACCTCAAAAGAATTGTCCTTGCCAGGTCTCGCGAGCAGTTTGCGATAGCTCCCGCTCAGACTGATATCTTTCCACTTCCGACGCATGTCATGAGGATCTAAGCCACCACCTCTCTCACTGCCCATGAAATCCTGGTAGAATATCTCCATTTCATTTGCAGGGTAGAGGATGTCGTAGCCTGGAGTTGGCAAGACAATATCGAAAATTGTGTAGCTTCCACTTTCGGCTTCTTCTTTGCTCAAGGGACGAGCGCGAGTGAACATGTCTTCAGGATCGGCAGCGCGATCCTCCACTGATGGGTGGACAATAGCTTCACCGTCTTCGTCGACATATTCTTTCTTGATAACAGTCTCTATCTTGTCTGCGTGCTCATCGATCAGGACCAAGTCACCTTCAATGACAGTAGGCCCAAAGCGTTTCCAGCGCTCGCTAGCTGCCACATTCCAGACGAGGGATTGGTAGGCATGTACATACATGAGGCGCAAATTGCGTTGAATGGTTTGTAACGCACCCAAATGATCGTTGCTCTGTCCTCTCTTGGTTAAATGGCGAATAATACTGGCTTCAGCAGAGAACTTTCGGGGCAAATCATACAAATTGGCATTGCCTGTTGTCTTGAAAGTGTGCATAGCATGGGCTCGAGCTTGGTCATCCCTAGAGACTCGGTCCGTAGTAGACGTAGAATCTTGGACTGCCGTAAGGGACGCCGGCGCGAAGTGCAAAATAGCGTCAACAGCGGCCTTAAAATCCCCTTGGAGAAGCCTGACCCCTACCTCGCTCGTGCTCGTAGAGAATGTGCCGAAGCGTTGTAGGCCATAATAGTTCATAAAACCCTTCTCGCTAAGATCCTTGATAGCTGCGCCAATGATTGAGCGAGCCCCTTCAGCGATGGTCTTAGAGTCCATGGGTAGGGGATAATGAAAATCACAATCTCGTAATGTGACAACGAATTCATTCCCGGACAGCTCCCCCAATTGTAACGGATAGGGACGGTATTCAAAGTTACCAATCTTAGCATTTCTCAAGGTCCGCCCAGCGCTGATCATGCGCTCAGCGAGAACACGGTAGACGCTTACTCGCTGGACGGTGACAGCGCGGCGGTCTTTCGTACCTGCGAAGTGGAAACTGCTAGGTTTCATTTTCAGCTCTTTTGCCATCCATGAAATGCACTCCATAGTATCCTTGTTCTCTTTGAAAAGGGTAAAATGTAGGAAATCGCCGCCAAGTTCTTCCCAGGTTGGCTTTGTCCATTGCTTATGATTGCTTCCACGGTCCCGAACATTGTTGACCGGTGTTCTGGCGTGGAAAGTTGGCTTGTCTGGCATTGCTGTGATGACCATCGACCCGTTCTTGTCGGTCACAGTCTCAAACCGGGAATTGAAGATTCTGCGAATTTCTTGATGAATCTTAGATCTCGTCTCGCGGCTGATCACTGCTGACCTAACAGTTCCATAATCCTTTGCTTTTCGGTGTGGTGAATTGATGATGCGTTCATAGAGGGCAACAAGAGCGTCTACAGTCTCGGTGCCGAGATATATAGTCAGCAGACCCCGATCATCGGGATTTAGCTATGGGGTGTCAGCAAATTATTAGCGATCATTGATAGATATTTACCTGAAAGTCATTCGCTACTCTGGCCGTTGATTCTGCGCTAGCAAACGCTTGCCACTGGGCCTGCGTACTAGCCTTTGGTTCATATCTCACTTCTTCAGGCTGTGATTTCTGTTTGATGGATTCTTTCGGGGGCGGCACGTCTCCCTTGGCGCCAGCATCTTCGGCTTTCTTCTCTTCCAATTCTTTCTCCTGCTCTGGATCGACTTCCACCCATCCTCTGCTTGTCTGGCGTATAATTACTTTTGTTCTTTTGCGAGTAGGTGTCTCCGCCTGCTTGCTTTCGTGATCTTGCATGCTGATTGGGCTAGGAGAAGAGGTTGCTAGAATGCGTTTATGGGGAGATATTCGCTCGGGCCGATCGACATTAGGGTTAGGCAGTGGAAGGCTGGGTTCAGGGTTTGGTCGGGTAGCGTCCAAATGGGTGTCAGTATCTGTTTCTTCTTTCTTGACTGAAGGTAGACTTCGTCCAGTGCCGTCCTCACTTCCTGGCCTTTTGGTGGATCGAAAGCCTTGCTCAGGATCTGTGAGGGACTCATCCTTCTTACTAGGAGTCGAAACTGGCTCAGGGGTTTGATTGACAGTTTCCTGCTCAGCCGTGCCCGATCTCTGCTCGGGCGGTCTACTATGGTTCTCTGACTTAGAGCTGATGGCAGCAGTAGATATATTTTCGTTGGATGGCTCGTGCTTTTGCTCGCGTTTCGGCGCCCTTGGACTGGTGAGATGGACGACTTCGCCCGAGGGTAGTATCTCATTGACTAGGAAATCGGTGTACCTATGTGCTTTAGATGCAGTGTCAACGGCAGCAGTCCGAAAACGCGTACCTTTTCTTCAATATACCGCTGAATCCTAGTAAGTTGGTACTTACGAATTCTGTTATGCCACACGCAGTCTCCTTTGCACGTTCCACATTGGAGGCTTTCCAGTGCTCGTCTGCAAATTCAGCTCCTATAGTCGGTTTCACACTCGGAGCTTGTGGCAGCTCGTGCTCCATTTCGTCGTCAAATGAAGCCGTTTCGAGCTTCTGTCTCTTGTAGGGAGAATGGAGTGTTCCGGCGGGGTCTATTCCCATACTTGTATGTTTCCGTGGGTCTGTCATGGTGCGACAGAGGGAAATTGGCGAGCGAGCTTCACGTCAACATATGACGGCGAGCTTCTGTTCGAAAATCAAGCGAACGCTGGGTAGCCAAAGTGACACTTTAGCGTGGCGCCAGTGGGAAGTCCCTGGCATAAATACGCTGCCCATCTCCTATACGTTTCTCTTCTTCATACTTACCTTGTTGAAACTCTGGCGATCAAGAAGGCCTTGGGTTATGATTTGAGCCCTGCATTGCACAGCGCGGCGGCAAAAGTCATTGAGTTACCTTCGGGTACCTCATCGGCGAAATTTTTGATGTCTACAAATCACTTTTTCATCATATTCTCCGCTTCATGCGGTGATATGGAGAAGAGTATCTTGCATTCTCCTTTCCTATCTGCGTAGTCCTCTCTAAATACTGTAAGCTTGTAGTAGACATGTTGCCCCTGGCTGGTGTGGGGACATAGGGTATCTGTACGTTAAGTCTCCGCCCTTAGGTGTAGTAAGTAAGCTACCAAGGTAGCCCTCAGTAGTCGACGTTAGTCTTCTCTACGGAGAACATGACCAGAATTCTACCACTGCAACCAAGAATGTCCCACCCACTGCTTTGGCTACTGGATATCCCAGCGAGATATCATTGTGAGCACTGCACCTTAGTCATGGTTTGAAATTGCGCCTTACATGCTTCGGCCTTCGAGTTGGGTTCAACCCTGACCCAGAGTTCCTGATACGACATCCCCACAATTTGCTTCCGAAGGAAAATGAAGAAGTCATCTTTCACGCAGCGCAATAGCTGTGTATACCTATCGATGTCTTCGATGACGCTGGCAAAGGGACCCTTTGTGAGGGAGGCAGATCAAGCGCTGTGTAATTTCGAGGGCCGACGAGCAGCCTGCCACCACTATAAGTGCCCGCGATCGAGAGACTGAAGACCTTCTCAGAACCCGACGCCCTCCAAGCAAGAATCAATAGAATAATGGATATACGCTGTTTCGCGGGCTCGTTTGAGCGGGTGGATCTGGGCAGTAGAGGGACGAGATGGAAATCGACGGATAGCATATATGGTTTAGGGTTTGGTGATATTCACTTCAAGCTTTTAAAGGCTGATTGTGGGATACCCAGCCTGCAGAAATCAGTAGGCAGGAACGAGTTGCATACTTAGAGAGAGAGGCAGGCACGGATACCCCAGCTCCAAATCTTCGACATCATTGCACGCTCTTTGACTGTGTTAAGACTGCTTTTCGCTCTACTGAATCGAGTATGCCTCTCTGATTCCACAAGAGGAATCTCACCCACTTCCACCGGCCTATCGACCACATTTCCGTCGTTTCCACGAAGTCTGCCTTTTGAACCTAGGAACCCTTTACCTACCGATGGCTCAACCGATGGCTCAACTCGTGAGACCGTTATCTGTTCGAGACGAACTCCGTCTCCACTCACGGTACATACGTGACACCCTGGTCCCGCTCCTGTCTCGTCAGCACAAGCTTAGCCACGCCGACACGGCTCTTGTCCATTCTATCTTCAAAAAGCTCAAGTCCACTACTATAACACTAGACTTACTACGTTACTCCCGAATGGAAAAGGCCTTGATGGTCATAGTAGCTACCGGAGCCACATGCTGGCCTATGGAAGTGGTGGTTTCCGCAGAAGAGATGATACAGAAATGGGAGGACCAATTAGGGCCCTTGAAGGATCTGAGGTCTGATCTATACGGTCCAGATGGAAAACTTGAGGGTTTGAAGAAGATCACAACTTGGGAGGAGAGAGATGATGTATGGACCAAACCCATGGCAATTGATAGAATGCTAAACTACTTAGGATGCCAAGTCCGCGTGGTCTGTTGAGGGCGGCGTAGATAAAACTCGAGCTTATAGATACGGTCACCTGGGATTCGAAGTTGGCCAGTACGTATTCAGTTGTTCTCTACTACCAAGATTCATTGATATTGAGACGTTTCTCTAGCTGGTGGCTCAAACCAGCAGCTGCCTTCCGCGATGGCATTATTGATGATAGCTCCCATGCCCTCAGTGCTGACCACCGCGGTGTTTATGCCATGCTCCTGACCCGTGCTCAAGCACAAGACGACGAGGAGAAAGAACACATCAAATTTCACGCCGCACAAAATGATCCCGAGGTGATGAAGTTAATAAGAACAGGAATAAGTGATAAGGATCAGGCCGTGAGAGTACTTCGAAGCTGGAAGCTACGCAGCAAGCTAGCACCCAAAGCAGGTGTACGCTACGATGGGCTGTGAGTACCTCCCTCCCAGCAAATAACACATACTGAGCCAATCCATCCACAGCTACCGGGTTATCGGCTGGGGGTCACAACCGGACCCTCCAAGTTCCTCCCATATCACTGTCAACCTCGCTCGCATTGCTGACCAACCCTCTATCCAACAAGCCCTCACTATCCCCATGGCCGACCAGCTCGACGACTGGAAAGAATATCTACGTCTCAAAATTATCGATCGCGGCAACGACTTTGCAGTTCTGCGCGAGATTGTCAGTAGTCCTCTCACGGGCTTGGGTGAAGAGGCGGGCATGAAAGATACTGGATATTTCAGTGGAAGGGGATCAAAAGCGAATACAAAATGGGCGGAGACGCCGGATGAGAAGGGAGAGGAAGACATTAGCCGCCGCACCTCGATCAAGTTCATTGGCGGGCGCGACAAGTATGATATGAAGGGTTTGGAATATGAACAGGAACGTGACGAGGATGGAGACGACGGATATTTCAGCCGTAGAGGCTCGAAAGTCAAATCAAGTCTCGCTGCTACACCTGCTCTACAAGAAGTAGCAGAAGGAGCAGAACGTGGAAAGAAAGGGGACGACGAAGAAGATCCGGGATACTTCTCCCGCCAAAATTCCGCAGTGAGTGGCGACATTGAATCGTTACCGGTCTTAGAAAGAGTTGGTCCATCGAATTCAGTTGTCCAACTCTCCCCTGTGGCGGAAGGGACACCATATACGATTGATGATGAAACTACTCCTACTCTTCCATGAGATGGTGGCTTTTTTGCGAGGAGTCTGGCGGAAAGAAGGGACTGGTAGCATTACAGGGCGTTGTGAAAGGTTAGGAAGGGGCATTGATGATGGTGGGGCTTTTATGCTGGCATACTTGATGGATCATTCGGTGTGATGCGAGTGCTGGATGCATACGGAAGCGTTGGCGTTGTGGCAGCCATGATACCCAGGGTACCTTAAGCGGAACAGGAGCATTCAAAACATCATGACGCGTTCGGTAGCGGACTGAATAAAAAGTAATTGCTTTTTGTCTAATGGAAGCTATATGGCTCAATCTCATCCCTTCATGGAAACAGTTTGTTGTGCACAAAAGCTATCTATCCATCTTGTTTCTTTCCCCTTTTCCCCCACTCTCCATATAGCTCATTCACCTCATACATAAAAGCCTGTAGCATCTTCACCATTCCCTTGCTCCCCAAGCAAGCAGCCAGCTAACTCACTTCGCCTCCTCCTTCTCTCCCTCCCCCTCTCCTTCCACAACAGCAATAACAGCCTCCGTCTTCTTCCCAGGTTTCTGCGTTCCAATCTCCCCAGCACCGTACCTGTACAGCACATCTCATTAGCCCATTCCCTTTACCATCTCCTACCCCTTTCATCCATCCATCCATCCAAAAAGAAAAGAAAAAAGAAACCTAAACTTACCAAGCAATAGTCCCCACCCCCAACAGCCCACTAACCACGCTCCCCACCAGCGCCACAATGCCCCTCCACGTAAACCCCGCCGGCAGCGGGCCTGGATCTTTATTCGCTCCTTGCAAATCAAATACGTCATCTGTATTTCCCGCTGCGTTTCCCTGAGTGGGTATTCCTTGAGCAGCGCAGGCGGAGAGGTGGGAGGGGGGGATTGTGAGGCCGGATTGCTGGGTGGATGATTGGGATTGCGGTTTGGAGGATTGGGATTGTTGGAGGGAGAGGGGCGCTTCGATCATGGTGGCGACGAGGCCGGAGGCGATGTGCCATTCGATGTGGCAGTGGAAGAGCCAGATGCGTGGAGAGGGGGAGGGATGTTAGTTTGAGAGGTGGCTTGGGGGATGGGGAAGGGGAAGGGGGGACTTATCAGGATTATCGGCTCGGAAGCGTAATACGATGTTTCCATTTGGGCGTACGGTGAAAGTATCTCTTCGCATTGGTACGGCAGGGAAGGTTTCATTCCCAACGTAGTTCCCGCCGTCGTCGGCGGAGCGGGCTATGGCTTGGAAGGCGTGGCCGTGGAGGTGGAAGGGGTGGCGGCCTGTGTCGTTGTTGTTGAGGACGATGTCGATGATTTGGTTGCGTTGGAGGACGAAGGCGTTGGTGTTGGTTGCATAGATGGTGGGGTTGGTGGCATTTTGGCCGGTTGAGAGGGCGGTGTAGAGGGTGGGGACTTTGGGGGGGACGTAGGGGATGGAGTTGAAGGAGGCGCTGGGGAGGTGTTAGTGGGATGGTGGGAAGAGAGTGGAGGAGAGGGGGACATGCTAGTTTGCGCCGTCGGCTAGGTTCATCATTAGGACGGTGAGGGGAACGGTGTAGTCGGGGTCTGGGAGGAGAGGCTCGTTGTCTGTAGGGACGAGGAAGAAGTCGTCGAAAGGGTCAAGGGTGTCGACGAGAGCGGGAGTCGGTAGCGGGGCGGTGCTATCGTAGACGAGCCAGCCTGTGACATTCGGATTGAGTGACGCGGGAATGGCGTCGAATAAAGTCTGGAAACTGTTAGGTTGACGCTGCTAACGGAGTCTTCGAACATACCTGATCCATACTTGCTACATATGCGAAGTTGGTAGAGGTATCGTTCTTTGTGGTGATGAGCACACTGTAGCGTTGAGCTGCTGAAACATAGATCATATCTGCTGCTGCCTCATTCGTATATATACCATCGACCTCGACAATTTGCATAGTATGGCCCTCGAACCAGATGTATTGGCCAGCGAATGCGCCTATATTGATGATTCGAAACATATAGGTCTTCCCGGGCTCGACTGCAGTGGTAAGATTCTGGCTATCATTGAAAAGGGCAGCTTTGGGAATTGGCTCTGCTCCAGTGGGATTGGTCACACTTATGAAACTCTTCAAGAGAATTGGCATCTGCTCATGATACCAATCCGAGACTGTAAGAACCACCTCCTCGTCATACTTGCCCTTGTACGGGGAGTTGGGGTCGTTGACAATCAGAACCCCGCGAAGCCCATCAGGATACTGCCCAGGATAATGAGAGTGATACCAGTATGTCCCGGGTTGGTCAATCTGCAAGCTTATAAGTATCTCTGTAATTTTCTGACCTCAACAAGTATAAGAGAACTTGCCGTGAAATTGTATGTAAATAAGTTTCCTGGAGGAATACCACACTGGCTAACGCCAACTGGCCCATCCATTTGTGTTGTACCATTCATGTAAAGGCCATGAAAATGCAGGCTAGTGCTCTGGTTGCCTAACTTGTTGAGTACATTGACCACAAGACGGTCACCGACTGTGGCTCTGATTTCGGGCAGAGGCCACTGGCCATTGATGCCCATGACAGGTCGTGCGAACATGGCATCGGGATTGGCAGTGACCCATGTGATATTGAAATCATATGTGATAGTGGCAGCATGAACATGCATGCCCAAGCAGAGAAGGAGGATGCTGGTAAAGAAAAACATGGTGAATCAAATGAGGATGTTCAGCAGTCAAGGCAGACCAAAGTCGCCTGCAAGACCTCTTGTACTCTCTGCGAGCCAAAGATAACTTCAGAGGCCCACAGAAGAGCCAATATGGCACTGCTCTGATGGATGTCTTGTTATCTGGAGATCTGATAAGGTGACCAATTTGATCTGAAAGTCTTCTTCGCTAGTGCGGGTTCGTGATGGTTGCGCGTCAAAGCTTCTGGACATTCAATTCCCTGCAATGATGCCCGACAAGAAGGCTAGGCCAGACAATGGAGGGTGCGGGATCCGTTACCGGATGCTTGGATGAGTGGCAGTGCGTGTCAAGTGGACAAGGGAGATGGGATCCTGTGGGAAGAGTCGGGGATTAACGTCCTGTGCCGTCCGATCTCAGTGCCGGAAACAAGGCTCGCCGGTATGGTGTGAGCAAGTTGGCTTCTCTAAACGCTGATATGCGGGTCGAAGGAGGTGTCGAACCGAATCTGATTGGGAAATGTTCCTCGGTTGGCGGATGCTTCTGTGACAACGATGTGACAAGAACTTGGAGGACTCAGCAGCCAAGCGAGAGCCAAGAGGGCCAAATGCAGTCCAGGACAGAAGATCGCGTGACAACCCACCTTGCTGGCTTGACTGGATGCAGGGAACACGTTGGTTTCATGCGCACTCGGAATAATTAGCTGGCGCCACTCGACAAATGTAATGGAATCAATAACAGGGAGTATATGAACAGCCCGTGCAGGGGAAGTCTCGACCCTTGTATTTGCTCGCAAAGAGATGTGAAGAGGATCGAACAATTTGACGTTGTGCTCATCATTGACGAAAGCAAATATTCATATTAGTAGGAGCAGTAGTATGCGTATCAGTCCTGAAAGAATTGGGGCAGAACTGTAACGTAGCGCGGGGTGAAAGGTGTAGTCAGCCAAGTTCGCTAAGAGCGCAGAAAAAAGGCAAAAAGTGGCACCAGAAGAAATGCCGTTCAGCTCCGCTCGGCACATGTAATCCTAGTCCAATGTAGGGAGCACACCGACATCGGCCAGTCACATCACATTGACTCGACATCATTGACTGGTTCAACAGCGAACGAAATAAGAAGAGAGCATCAAATTTGAGCAACGAGGCCTGCTTGGATTTCCTGTAAGCCTTAGCGGGTTCATTTCCTGCATTTGTGGGGGTGCTCGGCGCTAAATAGCGGATCTGATAAAAATTGCTGCTCTCCCCTTATCAATCTGATCAGATAAAATCTGCTTCCACCACAACTCCAAAACGTCCCACTGCAAACCACCTTGCTGGCACACTGCAGGCATAGAAGCCGCAGAAAGCATTTAACTTACCTTCCTTTGTACCAGAAGCATTGGGTATTGCTTCTTGGAAAATTTGTCAAGATGGTTCTTGTATTTGCTGTTCCAGGTAAGAGGGTCAATCTTAATACCGCCTCAGAACGTTATTATGCTGACGTTGCCAATGTACATAGTCTTCTTCATATGCTTTCGTGAGACACTCGAGACGAGCATTATCGTCTCGGTGCTCCTGGCTTTCCTCAAACAGACCCTTGGACATGATCAGAATTTAGCAACTTACAAAAAGCTGAAACGGCAGGCAAGCATCCTAAAACAACTATGCGCAAGCTGCAGACTATAGCTGACACGAACAGGTATGGCTAGGTACGGGACTTGGCTTGATCCTCTGCATCATCATCGGTGGTGGTCTGATAGGAGCCTTCTACGGTCTGGGTAAAGACCGCTGGTCCGGCACAGAAGACATATGGGAAGGATCCTTCAGCATTTTCGCATCCATAGTCATCTCCATCATGGGAGCAGCCCTCCTTCGCGTGTCGAAGCTCCAAGACAAATGGCGCGTCAAGCTGGCTAAAGCTCTCGAGGCCAAGCATAGCACGAAGAAGGTTGGAACACTGCGCACCCGCTTCAAGACCTGGTGCGAAAAGTATGCTATGTTCATGCTGCCATTCATCACCGTCCTTCGCGAAGGATTGGAGGCCGTGGTGTTCATTGGGGGCGTCAGCCTTGGATTGCCAGGTACTTCCTTCCCGCTTGCAGTGGCCTGTGGACTTGGATGTGGCTGCTTAGTAGGATACTTCATCTACCGGTGAGCTGAAGCAAAATGTTTTGGCAACTCGAAGGCTGACAGAGAGTAGAGGAGGCAATTTCGCTCCCATTCAGACTTTCCTCATTATCTCAACTTGTTTTCTATATCTGGTCGCCGCAGGCTTGTTCTCCAAAGCTGTCTGGGACTTCGAGATCAATGCTGTAGGTCTAGTGGCCCTCATTGATGGTCCTCATGCTGATACGGCCACAGTGGAACAAGATCGTAGGAGGTGATGCCGCAGAGGTCGGGTCGGGACCTGGCTCCTACGATATTCGCAAAAGTGTCTGGCATGTCAACGTAAGTTCCACCCTCTAGTTCAAAGGTCGGTTAGGGATCCTGTCTGACATTTCACCAGTGTTGTAACGCCGAGATCAATGGTGGCGGGGGATGGGGCATTTTCAACGCCATCTTCGGTTGGGAGAACTCAGCTACCTATGGCTCCGTCATATCCTATAATCTTTACTGGTTGGTGGTCATCCTGGCATTCCTCGCAATGCGGTACAACGAGAAAAAGGGTCACTGGCCCTTCATGAAAGCAAAAGCCGTGTCTGAGGACTGGAATACGACCGACAGCAACAGCGAAGAAGGCGTCAACCTCGCCAGTCCTGAAAAGGCGGCCGACTCTGTAGGGGTATCAGCAAAAGTCCGCAGCATTGAACCAGTCTCGCCCTCGTAAAGCCTGTCTTTTGAAGTGAGCAATCAAAAACCGGGACATATGTGGCATTTATGGTGTTCATGTTGCAAGGATTGTTGATGGGACGAGCTAAAGGCTTTAATGACGAGATATCCGCCCTTCATGGGCTTGCTGTGAGCTGAAATGCTGTTTCTAGCACATCTACTCCGTACCAGCACGACTGTTGCCTAGTTCCTGCTTTGCTTGCGGTTGGAGTTATGAGGCATGATACATGATTATGAACGCATCTAGATACAATTATAGGCATAGATCACGAATGTGATACCACGACCATTGTTCTAGTCTTGTTGAGAGTTGAAGATAAGTAACATTTGTTTGCTTCGAGGGCAGGACAGAATGACTGCCAAGCGTCAAGTTTTGGTAATACATTAGGCCTAATTGGATAGGAACTTGCCGCCGAGACCGACTATCGGCCACCGCATTTTCCCTTGGCCGAACTCACGATATTCTCCTGCCTAGAGAGTCTGATTCAGGTCTTTACTTTAACAATATTGACATTAAAGCACTGTTGTTTGAATACCTGACAGCGTGGCTTTCGTCTGCTAGCTGCCATGGCTTGGCCATACCCATGAAGTGCCGTCGACATCACTCAGCAACTGCTCATCGCTAGCTGAGTGCACCTCATTCCCACATCACCCTGGAGCCCAGAAAGCTTCAACATCTTCACTACTGGTAGCTCAATACTCCTGGGAGCTGCAAGACGTTTGGAAATTACTTGTGTAAGTCTGATGCCGCTACCATCATGACTCGCAAAATAGTGAGCTCCTCCAACGCCTCCGATTCTCTGGTACTGCCCCCTTCCGAAGTGGTTATCGCGGCGCAGGGAGATATACTTCTGGAGGTTAAGGATTCAAGAACTGGGCTAGACCAGCGCTATCGATGCTCGCGGGCTGTGCTACGCAGAAACTCCGAATACTTCAATGTTCTACTCGATCCAATCAAGTTTAGCGAAGGCATAGCAATCGAGGCAAAGATACAAGAACTTGTCAAGCAATACACCGATCATGCATCTATACCGGCTTCGAAATTGCCTGCAGTCGCTGTATCAGATATCGGTCAGCTCCCCAAGGGCTGTCCTTCTACAAACACCGTGGTCAGACTGTTGTTCCGGATTCTGCATGATCCAGCTACGCCATGGCCAATATCACGCTTACATGCTATTAACCTAGTAGCGTTCCTCGCAATAGTTGCAGACAGATTTGCAGCTATTCGCCCTGTTAGAGCGTATCTGAGAAGTCAAAAGTTTGAAACTACACTGCTTAGGGACAGGAGAACGTGCACTGCCCACCAACTGGAGGTTGATAACCGCCAAAGACTATTAGCGGGCGTCATATTCGGCTTCCCCACGTGGGTGCGTGAATGCAGTGCCGCTCTGATACTTGCGGGGCCTAAGAGACAAGTGACTACAAATCTGGAATCTGGAGACGATGAAGAAGCGGAGGACGATGCCTTATGGTGGAGACTTCCAAACGGAGTTGAAGGTATGTACATCCTTGTTCTATAACACCCCACCGGCGGCAAGGCTGTAGCCTTTTGCTATAATATTGTTGATAAGGCTACAGCCTTACTAAGCGTTTAGGAGCACAGCTGACAGTGCTATCAGAGGAACTGGCCTGTCGGCGCGAGTACGCCCTCGATACTCTCAGCTCGCTCCAGAAGCACTTCATCGACATCTACATCAAAAAGCCTCAATGCAAACTGGGCTACGGTTCCTCTCCGCAATGCGATTCTTTTCAGCTGGGGGAAATAATACGGTTCCTTACACGCAAAGGTACGATAACGATGGAGAGCACTATATCCCCTACGCTTGATGAGCCCGAACCCTTCAATGGCAGTATTTACGACATTCTATCCCAGCTCAGGACATGTCCCAGTTATCAGCTTGAATCCCACGCTCACTGTGGGCTGCGCAGTCGATTACTACCGATTCTGGATGGACTAGGTATTCGGCGAGTGGCTATGTGCCTTGAGTGTTGGAGCAGAGATAGGGCACAAGAGAGTTGGCTCGAAAACCCGACACAAGGGAACTGGGAGCTCAAAAGGGAGAGAATGGCGGTGGGATGCGAGGAACACATGAGGGCGAAGTCCATGTTTACGGCAAGCCACAGAAACTGGACGCCGCCCGTTGATATTGGCCGATGAGGCATGAACAAGTGGGCTTGCTAGCTTCTGCTGGAATATCGTGAGTATGTCGGTCTACAAACGCCCCAGGCGGCGAGGCATGAGTAGATAAGAGTACTTGGAGCAATGATGCCTTGAAGTGGCAATGCTCACCTCCTGTCAACTCATGATTATGCTATGCACTTTTGCCGCTTTGGCCCCCATGTTGCATGTGACATAGGTTTGAGCTCCTATTGAGACACAAAGAAAATGCTCATGTGTATCCGGAGTCATTCTCCACACCCGTTTTGCTGGTAGCTTTGCACAGCCTAAATGATCATTTGGTATGATAGCATCCGTTCGGTGAGTTTCTCGTAGGCTTATACTATCTTATCACGATGTCTGATCTTGGCCTTACGTTATGCTTACCGAGTGGTGCTCAAGTTGTCCTTTCGGGGGCAGCGAAGGCAAGGCTTAGCGCGGAATTCCCTGCCGTATGTAGGCGACCCCGAGTAATATCCGAAAGTTGCAGTGGGGGTAGGACAATGTATGGACAATCTATGACAAAATACTCAAACAGGGTTTCATTGTGCGCAGGCATCCGGCTGGGCATGAGGCTCAGATGCGCGAATGATGCCTGAAACAGCTAATGAGAAATTACTTTAGCGGGTCGCCCCGTGAATGATTGGTAGGTACCTAAAGACATTAAGCCACCTTAGCGACTCAGCCTCAGCCGCAGCAGCAGCATGTCCCTAGCACACTTCGGTAGAGCTTCCCGCCTGGATGACCATCTCCATCATGCCCCTCCAGGCATTCCACAAGGACAACATACCACCTCCTTAGAGTATGGCATCGCCGGAACTGCCCACTATGGATTCAAACATGATTTCCCGTTACTCATAATGATCGTAGCATAGCCTTTGTTGCTCAGAGAATCGAGAGCCTGTGACCGCTCCGCAATGAGCTGGCACATTCACAGGCATAATGAAGGCGCGTGGCAATGGCAATGAGCAATCTACCGATTGTTATGATCATGAAGATGTCTGTCATATAAGATGAGCAGCTCTGGTCTCATTATTCTCATCATCATCCTCAACATACAACAAGACAGAGTAATACAGTACGCAAACAAAGATTGTAGACAAAGTCGTTACTATCAAAGACTTCATTCACTCCACAAAGCTTCAACCCTAATTCCAGTATCACCTGGCCCTTTGTGCTTCCCGTAACACCACACTTTCGACCACACTTTCGGAAACCTTAGTCACCATGCCCTTTCTTTTTGAGACCACGAACCCTTCGTTATGTTCTGCTCAACCTTCTCAACACCAACACCATCGCAAGAGCATCATGCCTATACCCAACCCTTTCAATAGGAAGAAGTCCTCCCGTCACAACTCGTCCCGCCATGACTCATCGTCTACGTTGGGTCTGGAGGATTCATTCTCGATAATGACTGTAAAGTCAACTGAATCTGGTCCGAAACCACCTTCATCGCCCTTCGCAGCCTTCAGCGCACCAACCCGTCGACCAGGTATGTCTCCTGCTTTTTCTCCTAACATGCGCATTCCAGCTCCTAACAACTCCGCAGCAAATCCGCCAACAGTAGCCAATCCCTTCGCTGCGCCAACCAACGATGCACCACCATCCTACACCGCACCGGCCACATCCGTCGCCCCGGCCACTGACAACCCCTATGCTTTCCTCAGCACCTTCGACACAATCTTCCTGATCGACGACTCCGGCTCCATGGCCGGCCGATCCTGGCGCGAGACTGCTGCCGCCCTTGCAACCATCGCCCCCGTCTGCACCCAACACGACAAAGACGGTATCGACATCTACTTCCTCAACGCCCGCGATGACAAAGCCTACCAGAACATTAAGGAAGCCGGAGAGGTGCAGAGTATCTTCCAAACTGTACGTCCCAGCGGCGGAACTCCCACTGGAAGACGCCTCGACGCTATTCTGCGACCCTATCTCCGCGAATGTGAGGCCAAGAAGAACAACTTCGAGGATATCAAACCCCTCAACATCATCGTCATCACTGACGGTGTCCCCACCGACGACCCCGAATCTGTCATCGTTTCGGCCGCTGCCAAACTTGATAAACTTGAGGCTCCACCGTGGCAAGTTGGTATTCAATTCTTCCAAGTCGGTGAGGAAAGGGGTGCAGCGGAGGCACTTGAGGAATTGGATGACGGGCTCAAAGACGCTAATGGAGTGAGGGATATTGTTGATACGGTGCCCTGGAAAGGGCAGAGTTCCACGGGATTGAATGCCGATGGGATTTTAAAAGTTGTGCTGGGGAGCGTCAATAAGAGACTGGATCGGAAGAGGGTCAGTCTTGATGGGCGGCCAGTGAACGGGTCTTAGGGGTTTTATTTGTCTGATCTCCAGTGGGTTCTAACTTGATTGGGCCGATCATGCGACTGACAAAGGCGTTGAATTTCTGCAAAGTACAGACTTGCACAAAAAGGGGCTTTCAAAGGGGTCTTGTGAGATTGTCATCTCCTTGGTGTGCTCAAACTAGATTTCTGGTGGCTCACGTCCTCATTCCCTTCTATTCTTCTTGTCAATATTTTATTCCAACATTTCTAGATTAGAAAATCCATAGTGCTGAATTCAAAAAAGCAAAAAATTCTACTTGATATTCAGTCGCATCTTTGATTTATTCGACCAGGTATCTCCTTAGATAATGCCAGACACGCCTCTTTCTATGTAGTTTTCCCCAAACCCCACACCTTCTCCAGTCCAGATCAAAATCAAAATTCCATCGATTCTCATATCCCAAACCCCATCCCACCATCCCACATCTCTTCTCTTCTCCAAAAAAAACCCCCCTCACATCCCCTTCCCCTTTCCCCCTTCCCTCACCCAACCCCCCCTCCCATTCCCCAACCACGCAATACGTAGAATACGTACAACCTTACCCCCTCACTACCCCTTACCCCCCCCTTCCAGTCACGCGTACGTAGAGCCTTACTCACTCCCTCCCTCGCTCGCAGCGGGCGTAGTCAGTATTAAGCTAGGGGCGAGATTGAGGCTCTGTTGCGTTGTGCTGTGCTGCGGGTGGCGGGTGGTGCTGCGCCTCGCTTGTGGCGGGGGGAGTGCGATTGGTCATTCGGGTGAGGCGGGTGATTAGTCAGCTTGAGAAGTAGGGCTGAGGCAATGAGTGGCGGTGGGTTCATGTCTGAGGGACTGAGGCAGTGGGTGGGAGGCAATGGGTGGATGGCGATTGCGGAATTTGAGGGGAGGGGGAGGGGGAGTAGTGGTGGGTGTATGAGTTGAGGCCTCTGGAGGAGGGTCCGGGTAACGTTGGGGGTTATGGTAAGTGCCTTTTGGTAGGTGCTGGAGGAAGAATGTTTCTGGATACCCGGTGAGAATGGGGATTAATGCTTAAGTATGGAGCTTGGTCTGAACTGTGTGCGGATACTCTTGGAGAAATGTCTGTCCTGGACTTGAGATTATGGTCAGGGATGCTGGTTTCTGCTTAAGAGGGTGGCTGCGTGTGGCTGAGATTGTGGGATATTTCTCTGGAATGACAGGAGAAGATATGGTAAGGAGCATGGTGTGGTCAAACTGAGGGGAGATACTCGTGGGGAATTGTGGTTGCTGGCCTTGAGATTATGGTAAGGGATGTAGGTTTCTGCTTAAAAGAGGCTGCGTATAGTTGAGGTCGTGGGACATTTCTCTGGAATGACAGGCGAGATTATGGCAAGAAGCATGATGGGGTCAACTTAAGGGCCGATACTCGTGGGGAATTGTGTTTCATGGGCTTGAGATCATGGTAAGGGATGCTGGTTTCTGCTTAAAGGAGGCTGCATATGGCTGAGATCGTGGGATATTCCTCTGAATCGATGGTCGAATAGTATGGCAAGAAGCATGACCTGTTGTCTTTTCTTAGGAGAAAGACCTAAGATGCTGCATATCCACGGCTCAGGGGTATATGTTTCTTTCGGATATTAACTTAAGTCAAGCTCTGGGGAAGAATTCCAGGGGGTTGAATTCCCAACCTTCTTGTCAACAGCAGGTTAATTACTCGAGGATTGACACAACGAGACAAATTATTATGGGAGCTCATGGTAGCTCCATGGCTCTAATGACAATGATAAACTGCTAACGATGGGTAACGCAACCACTTATTTGCCGGCTCAGCACCAGGCTAGAGCAAGAAGCCGACTTTTCACATATTCCTTAAGAGTCTCTGTATCTCCTGAGCTCTTCTCTCGTTCCTACATTTCTGACAATCGCAGGGTTTCCCAATTTGTTTGAAGATCTTTCCCCTCCTTATCTCCTCCGGCAAGCTAGGATCAACATAAGAGATACAGATCTCCTCACCCTCATTGATGTTCCGAGTCGCCTTCACCACCGTCTCTGTACTCCCACCTATGAATTGTGGCGCAGCAGAAGGCAGACAGCTGTGGTTGAACATAGAGGATAACGGGTCGATAGTACTATATTTTCGGTTGTCGACTGTTTCCCTGCCCACGCTATTACACTGTACGCGCGTCAACAGCGTCTGAAGAGCCCAAGAGTCGAATCTTAGGTTAGCGTATATATCTACGCCGAGAGTCTCAAGGATTCGGATCGGAGCAACAATGTTGTCAAAAAGGGTGAATTTTGAGAGACATATATTATCATAGTTGGCCTTAAGCGTCCGGACGCAAGGGACCTTCAGGGGCTTGCAATTCAGGTGGATGGCTGTTGCTATGATTCTCACCATCATTATCGGAGCATTGTCGCGGTAGACATGATCAGTTCCCTTGTATGCTTCGTGTAGCCAGCTAAGGTCTTTTCTGCAGGTGATGTCGTGGAACGTGTCCTTAGCTGCCTCCATACAGATCTGGCTGCAAAACATGTTTCTACAACAAGTCATTTCGATAGCGAGCTCCTTTGGGAAAGTCTGGCAACATGATGAACAGCAGTCATCGGCGAGCCGGGTCTTGCAGTCGGTCCAGATCGATTTGGTGAAGACAATCGTCTCGCCTCGCTCAATGTTACGTCTGGCGAATACCCCATAATCGTCCTCTGGGAGCCCATGATGACTGGTGGCGCCTCTCAAAGCACTCCTTTGGATACATGCGTTCTCTGATGCTGCCTCGAACTGCGCGTTCAATTTCTTCATAGCCTTATCGCTTCTCTCCAGCTCCTTGGGAGCAATCCATGGGTAGGCCACGCGCTCTAGCTGACCGCTATTCAGTATATTATTGACAGTCTCTTCGTCCTTGCCTTGTATCCTCATCTTATTCTCGAGTAGCCAATGGTTTTCCATGCATTGCTTGCGTAAGATCTCGAATTTACCATGGTCCGGGAATGCTACTATAGCTTCTTGTAAAACAGTCAATGCATCTCCCCAGGCATTTAGACTTAACAGCCCCTGTGCCAAAATTGTGTATGCTTGTTGGTGCATTCTATCAATACTAGAAAATACTAGTATGCAGTGGGACTCCACGGACTGATCTTGTGTCTGCGGAAGCTTCGATAGTATTGTACTAAAGACTTTTGCTGTAAGACTTCCATCACCGGGTTCCTGAGCCTTGATTTGTTCTACAGATGCGGCATAACATAGTAAATGTGCCTTATAGCCATCTGCGGCTGCGAGCTCACCGTATCCTAGGGCCAGGAAGGTGGTACCGCGATCAATCCAGACTTGAGGGTGGTGAGGTAATAGACGAATCAAGCAATGATCTTGTATCAAACGTTTCTTTACAGGCATCGTCTGCTCAGCCTGACTCTTGTAAGCGATGAGCAGCTACACTGATCTTATTCAAACTCACAGGACTGGGGACCATCTCTGTGTTGGTAGAAGATGGCTTCCATCCCTCGTTCAGCAAAGGGGAGCCCAGTAGTTGCCTGAGATATGGTTGGTATTGAGGCTCAGTATTAACGATAAGATCTAGATTTTGGTCATCAAAAGCCAAAGCTCGTGTCTCATCCATCTTGTAAGCGTGAGTTAAGAAGTACTGTTGTAGCAAGGCTTCCTTATAAATATGCCCTTTTCATCCGTACCATGTAGCAAAAAAAAAATTGGAGAACGAAAGTGAATATCTTCGATAATCTCACGCTAGGGGCCAACCTAGCGTATCCCAGGGAGCAAGTGTATCACAAATGGGGGAAAACATATCGATAGGGGCAAAAATTTCGGAAAGGAACCGGAATCCCGTTAATCGGGGAGCAGTGAATTCGACTGAGATTTGTTATTCCGCGCTCTAAAAGTGATAACATGCACCTGCCTAATTTCTTTTTAAGCGAATATTATGGGAACGCCCACGAATCTTGAAGGGAAGGCGCGATGTTTATAGGTGATAGAACCATGTCAGAGGACCCTACCTCATTATTGTTAAGCCCCTTATGCCCAAAATACAGATGTCTCTATTGGTGGAATAGGTATTTCATGAGTAGGTAATATTGCAAACGCGCCTACCTGGTTCCCTTTTACGCGAATATTGCCGGAACATACACATCTTTGGGAAGCAGAGCTGGTAATTTTCGATGCTAGGACCATTTTAGATGATCTTACCTCAATTATGTTAAGCCGCTCAAGCCAGATTCCATACTTCTTTCTTGACGAAATAGGTATTTCACAAGTAGATATTGTTGCAAATATACCTATTGGTCAATTGCTTAAGCCATTGTTTCCCAATCCTGCGTAGCCTCAATGGCAAATTTGGTTATTCCATATACTGATTATGTTGGAAAAAACCCTACCCTGCTATTCTTAAGCTGTTGCGACCGGGTTCCATGCTTCTTTACTGGGGAGATGCGTGAGATTCAAAAGCAGTAGAGATATAAATGCGCTTGCCTGGTTGTATTTGAACCCACTGTTGCCAGATTCTTCCGGTCTTAAGTTTAGAGGGATACTTCTCTTAGCACTTCTCAGCTATCTTCAGCAAATTCTAACTTGTTTCATTTGTGAAAATGAGAACTTTTGTAGTGACTAGTTTAGGAATACGTCTAAGCGGCTGTCGTTTAAGCTGTTATCGCCGGATTTCTCTGCTTTGAATTCTATGTAGAGATACATGTTCCAGCTTCTCCCAACTGTTTTCAGCAAATCCCGTGCTCTCTTCGCCGGTAGAATTGGAGAAATCTCGTATTGGCCAAGTGAAAACGCTCCTGCCTAATTATATCTTAGCCGGCTATAGTCAAATTCCTTCAGTCCAACATTCAGGGAATTCCACTTCTTCGAGGGTCTTCCAGTTCGAATATTTGAAGTCGTACTCCATCATCTGAGGAAGTCCTAAGATATCTCGTCGATACATGACCTGGCGTTGAAGATGGCCGAGGGCATGGAAATCAAGGATGCTCCTAGTCTCAATCGCGCTGTCCATCTCAGCTGCCGCTGCTGGTATCATCCACATGGAGGATCCATCAGTGGAGTAGCGACAGGCATCCATGGCGAAGTAATCGAGCTGTGGAAGAGAGCAAAATTTGAGTAGCAGCGCTTTCCAAGTACCGCTCTTAAGTTGAACGCCGTCGAGATCGATAGCGCGCAACGTCTCCGTATTATTCTCAACGACGGCTACAAATCTATCCCAAGATACCTTAAGATTCCTCAACCCCAGGATACGAAGTCTGGGGAATCTTGCTGTGTTTAGCAAGTCCATATCGAGTACATGGGTGGCCCTGATCCGCAATGTCTCTACATTCTTCGCAAACTCGATAAATTTGAAGAATCCGGGCGCAAATCTCTCATTAGGATATGATTTTTGGGCGCTAGAACTAGGTTTGAGCATCCAACTCTGACCCCCTTGACCGCTGTTGTCCCCGATAGTAATGTCGAGATGACTAAGTGTGGCAAAAATATCCTGAAAAGGAGTCTGCCATGTAAATGCCATATATTGATTGTCATCGATCAATGCGGCGAAGTCATGAGTCAGAGGAAGAGTAAGCGAGAGTTCAGTAAGAGACCCAGCGGGAGCATAGCCCAAGGTATTCTCAATCGTATTTCTGAATGCAAGTCTGAGATTTTCGGGGAAGGGGAGGTCTCTTTCATGACCACCTGGGTAGCAGGGGCCGGAGACACGGAGTGTTTCTAGTCTTTGGTAGCTGGGGAAGCAGGCTGGTAAGATACTTCCCAGGTCCTGAATATAATTCGCGACCACCATTTTTCCCTTAATAACACGAGCAATGCCCACCGAAATCACCCTCACATATCGCGCATAGACGCCTCGGGAGAGCTCCAGGAGTTTGTTCAACGGCTTTGACTGTAGGGTTCCGTCAACTCTACTGGTCATTGTAGCATTCACCTCGCGGAAAAGGCGTGGTGTGGCACTGCTGCAGAACACCTTGCTGACAAGTCGAAGGTTTGCGAGTGCGCTCTGGCTTTTGGCTTCGTATATTTGCGTCGGCCGTGGTGCGTATCTACAGTCCCAAAACTGCGGATCCTCGACATGTAGGGCAATCTAGACAGAAACGTTTCTCAGTCAGCAAGATGGTAGCATGGCGACCAATACTTACAAGGTCAATGAGCTCTGCAGGAAGCTTCGTCACTGACATACTAAAGAGTCAAGCCGGATGTTGCTAGACGTGTGAGCGTGCCTATCGTGTGCAGCTAGATGCAATCTTTACCGGATGAGCTGTCAATATTGATTACGGAGTACAGAGTATACTCTGACTGGAGAAAATAGGCAGGGGTGATACGCTGCAAATTCTTTGCTGATGGTTTAAGATACAATTTAGTATCCTACCACTACTTACCTGTAATCACCCTTTTTGCCTAGTTGTAACGTGTCTCGGAGCAGCAGACCATCTGTGCCTGAACGCCAAGATGAGCTGAGCCCTTTACGCAATATGGTTAGTGCAGCTGTTCTACATCTAGCACTTTTACTGGGAGGACAGGGTCGACTTCTGGTAGAACTTCAGATTTCGACAAAGATGCAAAGAAGAGAAGATGACTATAACCCTGGCTGTAAGTTATAATAGCATGTAGAATGCAGAGAATGATAGTTCCCAGGTTAATTTACGATGGCTCATATATTTTGACAAGTTGGGTATGATCCGCCCTGAGTCTGCACAGCCACAACTCTGCCCGAGGGTCACATCAGCATCGCTTTTCATGGAATGCTTGCTTAAAGTACATTAGCGTGATGCGACTTATCCACAGGGCGTTCGTAAGTCTATCGATGACCCGTACCGGTAAACTCCCGCGCCCTCGCCGCATACACCGGCCGTTTCTCCTCATCATCGACCGATGTATAGAATGGTGTGTCCTTTAGCATCATATCGACGTCCGAGACATCTCTGAGCATGCCTTGATTTTGGCCCGGGTATCTTTTGAATGTTCTCTGCGCCACAGCTACGTGTTGCGTTGCCTCTGATAGTAATGTCTCGGACCCTTCAAGGCTAGAAGATTCGCCAGAACGTTCAAGTATTGACCAGCGCACAAGCAGAAGTCAATCCTAGTCGTGGTTACGTTGAGAGATTTTGCTTAAAACAAGGGTGGGGAGATGTCTTGTAGTGTCTAAATAGAGATTGCTAATGCGGTCCTATATTGCTGGAAATACACCCTTTAAGAAAAGAATTCTCTGTTGAATGAATGTCCTCGCGAGTATCCCCCATATAATATATCTCAGCTCATCTAGAAACCAGTGTAAAAAGTCTTATAATAGTCACTACTCCTTCCAGCAACCGGCCTCTCCTACCAACTCTCCTCTCTTCAACCTGTCCGCGAGAGACAAGTTTCGCTTATTCGATGGTAACAGACAGACCACCACAGGTTATCGCAGACCAAAGAAACCAATCGCTATGCCAGCTCTGCCACTGGGAGGCAGCGTCGACAGCACAAATGCATTGTTCCAAGTCGCCATCGACGCACATGAGGCCAATTTCAGCCTGGTAGCAGCCGCCGCCCTGTTCGCACAGTGCTGCAAGCCTATCGGCGGGCGCATCGGAATCATCCCACCTTCCAGCGTCGCCGTTGTGGGTGCAATCGCACTGGGCGTAGACGCTTGAAACCAGGAATGGCATCAGAAGAAATGCGAGGGATGAATTGGGGAGTTGCATCTTAGAGTTGGAGTTTATCTAAGGGGAGTCACTCGTGAGTATATGTATTATAAGAAGAGACAACTTAAAGAGAGGAGGTATACCTTTTGTGTAGTGGATCAATTCTAGTGAGTCTGGTGAATTGAGGTGTGTTTCTTGGTTGAATTGTAAGAGAAATAGGGAATACCCTTCCTCTTTTATAGATGAATCTTGGACAGCTTACTTTCATTGTCAGCGAAGTTTTCATCTCAATATTGGTAACATCTTCTTTCTTGTGGACAGGCAAGTTAGAGACCCCAGTCGCCCGACGATGTATTACTTCTACCACTCTCACCGGCATGAAAAGCTTCACTCCACTGTTTAATAGGACTCGTTTACGAAGGTAGTAACCTTTGTCTTGCATATAAGCCGCCTCAGTCGCATTTCGTTTAACATTATTTATCGTAGTGCAGACTACGAAGCTGAAAATTGCATTCAGCCATCAAGTCCGCAGCATTCGGGCGAGCAAGTGTTTCAAGTCAACTGAATACGAGTGAACGAATTGAAACTGAAGTAGAATGATGGAAAGCTGAGATAGCGGTGAAGGAAGAACATCGGACATGTCTGTCGAGCCGAGAACGCACTCAGCCTGCACAGAAATCGGTTTCACTGATTGGCAGGTTCGTATAGGCGTGTTATTAGACGGGAAGATTAGAATAAGCGCGCCCAAGCTGTTCTAAATAATTCGTCAGCGGATCTGTCGATTGGCAGAGCGTTCGTTCATAGGCCAGCTCGCTAATGGATAAGCACACTTGCTCGCCGGCTGCTCTTGCCAATCGAACGAAGCTGCTAATTAAGCTGTTGCTGACGAATAAAGCTTATTTTATCAACATTTACGAAATGCGAAATATTCAATTAAGCTTCATCGTAAGCTGTTATGGTGCTAGGGTGGGCAGGCCTGTTAAGGCTAGTCACGTGCGCGCGCCAGGGTCAAGGCTTGCTAGCATGTTTTCTCCCGTGGTCAAATTGCATTCTCGTGCAGTTCTCCTTCTTTCATCTTGTAAAAGCTCCCAATGATAGGAGGGTCCCGCTCTAAAGTCCTGTATGACCCGCCAAGGGCGCCAAGGTGGGCTCAGAAATTATCTCCGGAGGACTCACCTGGTTTGGTCACCCTACCTTAGGTGGGGATATCTTGGGAGATTTAGGGGGAAGCATCCCTAAAAGACGCCCGTGTATAGCCACCCCGATGGAAAGACTTATATGTCATGCCCGCGCTGAATCGAAGATAAACGACTTGCTTATTTTCCTCGTACGTTAATACAAAATCCACCCCTTACCTGACTATCCCCTTTCACCCCTCGATATCACTGTCCACACTCACAATTCCCATTCTTCTCTCCAGCATATCCACAATCTCCCTATTCCACCCCTTCCTTGCCATCGCCAGCGGCGTCTCCCCCTCGGTATTTTCAACCGTAGGGTCTACCTCTGGACACTGCACCAGCACGAGCACCACCTCATCGTGCCGCTCCTCCACGGCCTCATGCAGCGCCGTCCAGCCCCGCGCGTCGCGCGCGTTTGGATCCAGCCACCGCCCCAGTCCCGTGCTCGTGCTCGTGCCGACACCCATCCGCTCGCGCAAGAGCACCCGAACGACCCCAGCGCTCCCTACCCTAGCGGCATGGTGCAGCGCCGTCCTTCCCTTTCCGTCGCGGGCGCCAGGATCAATCTTTCCCGTACTCAAGAGCAGCTGCGATATTCCCCTCCACCCACCCTTTGCGGCATGGTGCAGCGGCGTCCTGCATTTATCGTCGACCTCCGCGGAATCCGCGCTGCGGTCTAGCAGCAGCTGCGCCACGCCACGGGCCCCGTCCCCCACCGCGAGCATCAGCGCGGTGCGCCCAGCGGCGTCACGCGCGTCGACTGCTGCCCCATGAGAGAGGAGGAGCGTAGCGATTGCGGTGTTGCCGTGAGACGCGGCATAGTGCAGTGGCGTGAAGCCGCCTGGGTTCGGCTGCTCGAGCACGGCGTGCCGCGGCAGAGGGGAGCGGTCCCACATGGATTTCTTCTTCTCATTATCCGGCGGTTGGGAGTGGCTGGTGCTGTGCGTGTCGGTTTTGGCGCCATGCTGCAAGAGGAAGTTTGCAACGGCGTTACAGCCCCCCTCCGCCGCGTGAGACAGCGGGGTCCGGCCGAGCGCGTCCCGAGCCTCGATGTCAGGCTTGGCGCCATGCGCAAAGAGGAGCTGCAGAATGGCTGGGTTGCGCGAGCGGACGGCACAGTGCAGAGGTGTTTGGAGGGTGGTGGCGGTCGCAATGCGCGGGTCCGAGCCGCGGGATAAGAGGATTTGCACTGCGCGGGCATGCCCGTGCGCGGCGGCGCGGTGCAGGAGGCACTCGCGATCTTTCGAAGCGAAATTCGGGTCCGGGATATCCTGCGCCACGAGGGCGCAGATGCGTTCGTACTCGGACCCGAGCAGGAACTGGGCAGGGTTGGCGAGGAACTTGATTTTGGCTTCGCTGCGCCATAGGAGCTCAACGATACCGATGTGTCCATTCTCGGCCGCGAGGGTCAGTGCCGTGCATGTTTTCGTCCCGCTGTGGACCGTGGCATCGGGGTCAAAGCCCGCGTCGAGCAACTGCTGTACAAGCTCTTCGTAGCCCGCCTCGGCGGCGTGGAACAAGGGTGTTCCGTCTAGCCCCTGGAAAAGCTTCTCGTAGTCTGTCTCAGCGGCGTAAGGCGAGGATGTTCCGGGCCGCGTATGTGGTGGGGTGGAGGGTCTCAGGTGGGGGAGCAGGCGCTGAGCGAGGGCCAGCTCGGCCTTATCGAGCGCGGTGTGGAAGATTTCTTCGAAATTGAAGACGACGCCGGCGTCGAGGAGGGCCGAATAGATGGCGATGCCCATCTGGGCGTGATTGGACGATCTGCGGGGATGCCATGGAACCGTGGAGCTCTTAAAATCGTTGCCCAGTTTTGCCCCTTTCTGCAACAGGAATCGTACGATTTTGAGGTCCTCCCGCACCACTGCACGATCCAAAGCGGCGGACAACGAAGCCGCCAAACGGGCATCGTCCGGGAGTGGCGTCCCGGCTGCCTGCTGCGCTGAGCCATGATCTTGTGGTTCTGATAGACCTGGATTCACAGTCGTACGACCGCGTTTCCGTTCAGCGTATATGTCAAGCAAAGCTTTCAATGCGTCAAGATGACGGGTCGAGGCAGCACACACAAATGGATCTTGGTACTCGTCTGGAGTGCTTCCAAAGATCGTGGCCCCAGCATCTGCGAGCAGGCGCACCGTGCTGGTGTGACCATTCTGCACAGCGACACACAAGGGGGTGCTCCTGGAGCGCCCGTGATACAAATCTTCCGAAAAGTCGCTGTCGTGGCCTGTGAAGTCAACTTTGGCGCCTTTCTGTAGCAAGAACTGCACGACGCCGTTGTGTCCGTTCGATGCTGCTAGATTCAAAGGCGTGCAGCCTCCGTTGTCAGCGAAATCTATAGGGAAACCGTGATCAAGCAGCGTTCGAACGAGCGTCTCCATTCCGCTTTGAGCAGCCATATCAAGAACCGAGCGTTTATACAACCAATCCTTCACGTTGATGTCGGCGCCTCTTTCGACCAATAACAGCGCGACCGCCTCGCTCCCTCTGAATTGATCTACTGCAACGAGGAGCGGAGCCGTCTCGTGCCTACCGGGCTTGGATTCAATGTCCGCGCCATGATCCAGAAGGGCACGTACGGCCTCTAGCTGACGGTTTTCGATAGCACGATGAAGCGCATTTTGTCCCCGGTCATCGGTGGTCTCCAACTGTTCACCCCTCTCGAGCAATATCTTGACAACGCTTTCGACGCCTTTGCTGGCTGCAGCGATAAGTGCCTCTGATCTCTTCCCATCCAGTTCCTGAATCTCTGCGCCATGACGAAGTAGCAGCTGTGCCGCCTCTTCGCTCGCAACTTCGTATAGGGGGCTAACACCGTCTTCGACTCTCGCACCAGCGTCCAGCAGGAGCTGGAGCGTGGGCAGGTGCGCTTTGACGGCCGCCAGGAAGAGAGGTGATTCACTGTCAGAATTCAACAAATTGACGTTCGCACCGCTTGCAAGGAACATTGCTACCAATCTATCGAAACCCTGTCGAGCTGCCAAGTGTAACGGCGTGTTTCCCTTGGCATCCTGGGTCTTGACGTCTGCTCCTTTTTGCAGGAGGAGCTGTACAATCGCCTCGAATTCTTGGTCTTTCTTCTGGTACGCCACCTGCATATCCGCTTCTTTAGCATTCCAATTTTCGTATTTTATATCGTCTTTCGCCCCTTCTAGTTGATTGACGGCAAGAAGCAATGGTCTCTCGCCCCGAGGCCAAGCCATGTTCGGATCGGCACCCTCCGAAAGAAGCAGGTTGACGGTGGCCATGTCGGCTGAAGAAATTGCAGCACCTAATATTGTCTTGTAAGGACGAGTCCTCATGACCCGTTCATTTCGAGTTGGGAGAAGACTATATCTCATCTTGCGGTTCGGATCTGCACCGTTCTGCAATAGCATCTTCACGACTTCCAATTGGCCTTTGGCGGCAGCCTGGCCCGCTGCCTGGTCTATATTTTCGGCGCCGTGATCGAGCAGAAGTTGTAGCAAGTTTGTATTGCCTTGTTTTGCGGCTTCCTCAAAGGGCGTGATACCGTGATAGTCGATTCCTGGATCAATCTCTGCTCCATGGCCAAGCAGCAATAAGCATAGGGCTTCGTGGCCGCCCTTGACAGCCAAGTAGAGAGGTGTTGCGTGCGATGCTCCTATACCTCTACATTTATTGACATTAGCTCCAGCCTTTAACAGTATTCTTATTACTTCCAGATGTCCACCTGCGGCGGCTGAATAAAGAGCTGTTCCGCCGCGATGAGTTGTTGACGACTCATCGACCGTGTCAACGTCGGCGCCATTCTCCAGCAGAAGCTTGACGATCTCTGTGTGCCCGCTTTGGGCAGCTTGATGTAGGACGCTTCCTCCGAACTGGCCTGCGGCGTTGGGATTAGGATCATAAGATAAAAGTAAACGTACTGCCTGCTCCTGCCCGTTTTTCGCGGCTTGTCGCAAGGGTGAGCCCGCCATCATATTTCTGAAAACCCAATCTTTTGCCTTCCACTGCCGCTGACGCTCGCGGTAAGCCTCTTTCTCAACCATTTCCCTTGTCACCGCTCCATGGTAGAAGCCATGGTCGAGATGTGCTCCGTTCTGTCGCAGGAGTCTGATTGTTTCTATATGTCCATTGTATGCCGCTCGGTGTATAGGCGTTGCTCCAAAGTTATCTAGGGCGTCCACCATAGCTCCTGACTGCAGTAGCAACTTAACAACGCCTTCGTCGCCGGAACCAGCTGCCTCATGCAACGCAGTCCCTCCCTGCAATCTCTCGCTAGCTGTAATCTCCGCCTCGTTGCGCGCCATCGCTTCGTCTTGACTCCGCCAAACATCCACGTAACGGTAACCACGAGACGTTGCATTCGCGTCGATAAAGCCATTCTTCTTGAGCAAGGTGAGAGCCGCAATGAAACTATACTTTCTATTAATATCGGCGCCGTTGTCAAAGAGCAATTGAGCCACCATTTTATGCCCGTCTCGAGCGGCGCGGTGCAAAGCTGTTCCGCCATAATTGTCTTGAACATCAACAAGTATCTTTTCAGATCCGAGTAGCAATGCAGCGATGCGCGCATGGCCATTCTTCGCAGCTCGATGCAGTGCAGTACCCCCAAATGTAGCTGCTAGGTTCACGTCGCAATCCTTCTCCATCAGAAATTTCACTATTTGCTCATGTCCGTTCTCAGCAGCGCGATGCAAGGCAGTCCATCCGAAACTATCCGGACTGTCGAGATCCTTTTGATGGGCCGCGCCGAAGAGAACAACCATACTCAATAAACCGAGTGATGATGCTAGATGCAAAGGCGTGACTTGTCTTGGGAACAATTGGCTGTAACCAGGAAACTTGAAATTCGAAAGATGTGCCACTTGATTGATAGCCATCATTACCTCTTCTGAATCGAGCAGCTTCAGAGTCGTTTTCTCCAGCTTCTCGTCTTCAGCCTTAGCGAGATGTCTGCCCCAAAATTGAGCGGCATAGGTCAAGAACGGATACTCGAGTAGCCTGAGATTTAAATCTTCGTCTGATGCGCTCGGACCCTTGGAGAATGCCTTGAGAGACATGTAGTTGATACAAGCTGAGAGAATATTTCGATCTGCGCTTGTCATATATTCATTCTCCAGTGAGCTGATAAACTCGTGCGCAGTAGCATGAATGAAGCGGACAGTTTTGCTGCTGCTTTCGATGGTAACGAGACCGGCACATACGTCGAGAAGAATTTTTGGCTGCACAAAGGCACTACGATCCAATTGTCGCGGTGGTTCATCGCACTCCTCGGCGACAAGCGCATGAAGGAGCTCGTTAACGGAGAGTGGCCGATATGCTTTGAGAATCCAAGCCAAGATCCTCCGTCCGCGCTTACATCGCGATTCTGGCTGTTTTGCTATCCGCTCTAGGCTTTGAGCATACATCTCCGTCAGAGCGTTCGGCATGGTCGTTAGAGCGTCTTTGATCTCCTTTACGCTGTCCGAAGCACAGATGCGCTCCAGTTGAAGAACAGCAATCAGAAACCTGGAAACAAGCAGGAGATCAGTAGCTGCGAGGAGAGAGATGCATTTGAACCTACAATCCAGATGCACCCACAGTAACAGATGAGACAATGGTCTCCTTTAGGTCGGTCTCCTCGCTCTCGGCCATCAACCCTGATATTTCAGCGTTATTCTCTAGCTGTGATCTAATATAGTTCTCAACATCTATCTTCTGGGCTTTTATTTCTAGACGCGTTGATGACTGGAACGCAAGGTTGATATCCTGAGCATGAGGACGAGCGGTTACCATGATACGCACTTTGCATTGCGGTAGGCTGCTCAAGTCTTTCAAAGCTGAGAGCAATGTCGCTCTATCTCTCTTATCACACTCGTCAAGCCCATCCACGAGTAGAAAAACCCGATCAAACGTGGGAGCCAGGTGTAGAAGCAGACTATGCAGGTCTTTGGTGCTTGGTGACACCCGTTTCTTGTCCTTCGTAAGCTTGTGGTACAGATCTGACAGCTTCGGATGTACTGTGCCATTGCGCACAGCCAGCTGTCTGGCGAAGCTAGCAATTACAGAGGCACCAGTCCTGGCATCAGGCTCGCTGTAGCGGCAAAACGCGAAAGCAACGGCAACGCCCTGAGTCTGGAAGTTCGCCATTAGATGATCCACAACCAACGACAACACGACGGTCTTCCCAGTGCCAGGATCTCCGGGGCAGAAGAGGATACAGTTACTTGCATTGTCCCCAGTCCATTCTACAAATTCGGGAGACTCTAGGAACCAAAATCCCGTACCTTCTTGATGCTGGTCAAATATATCTTGTTGTTTTTGAGCCACGTTGATTGACGAGAGCCAGTCAAGCATTCGCTGGCCAGCTTCATCGTCTTGCGTGATCCGTATAGCCTCGACGTTGTTACCCAACTTCTCGATGCTATCTTTGCTCTCTATTGACAGATTGAGATGTTCGGCTTGAAGGGCGACCAAGAACCGGGTCTTGATTCGTTCAATCGAATCCAAGATGCCCACAATCTCGTCCTTTGCAAACGGCCAGTGCAGCACGCGACCAATTTTCTTCAGAGTAGTGCCTGCTGGTGACAATTTGGACGCGAGGCGCTCCAAGATCTTTTGGAATTGTTCCAAGAGACCACCAGGAGCTGCCAGGAACCGTACGGAGCCCAGCGAAGGCTCTTCCTTCGTTCGCTCGACAGTAGACTTCATAAGAAACAGCACGCCCACAATGCTGCTGATCTCCTTAAGCATGGCATCGCGCTCCTTCGGAGCATTGTGGATCGAATTCAGGTACTGTGCAACTGCGCCGCCAAGCTGCAACACCGCAATGATGCTGGCGGAGACGCTGAGAGGATCCATGTCTAAAGCTTGAAAGGCAGGTATATCCCTGTTGTTATTTGATGAAGTAAGAACGCTTTTTCTAGTTGCGAAGTATGAACATCGGCAACACTGCCGTTCGATCTATCTAGCTATTTCAGCTACTACTGCTCACTTTTCCTACAGCGTCAGCCATCAAAATAAGAAGCACAGGAATCAGCAAACACGCGGTCGTATTTCTGTGCAAAACAATATATGGTTCAGAGACCAGCGACAGCGTCCACTAGAGGACGCTGCTGTCGAGCCTTCCGTATGTGGCGGAGCAGGCTTCTCGAGCTTGACGAATCTTCGAGCCTTGCTGCGGCTAGGTGCGGGATTTTTGCAGGGTTCCATGAGCATCACATACGGTCCTCCATCATGATGGAGAGCAAGAATCCATTGGAAGTCACTTGTTACGTACCTTCAGGACTCCTCACTTTCAGGACTCCTCACAGTGGGGACAATGGAAGCCGCTTGTCGGGAGGTATAGTGGTAGCATACTAAAGGAACCTTATTAAAGAGGAAATCGAACGAACTGGGCTATCCTACACATAGTTCGATTATCCGTTAGTCCTCCTGGCGTGCTCTTCCCAAGAACATCGTGACCGCGCGAAGCTCGCACGCGTCCCGCAAAAATCACCCGTTCGCGGGCGACTAAAGCGGCCATCACCCTAGTCCGTAAGAGGGGTGATGTTGCCGGAATTTTCTTGTCTTGGCGCAGATGTGGGGCAGAGCCTCAATCGTCACGGGCTAATCCCAATGAGGCCAGCCGAAGGTATGCTAAGCTGATGCCGTGCTTCTTTTGGAATACCGAGAGCATGCTATTGTGCGCCCGAGTTGAAGAGGTTTTCTGCAAGAACAAGATGGCGATAATCATGATGCTTACGATTGGTGTAGCCTCTTATGCCGGACTGAAATCGACCTCGCAAGATCGATGAGGCTATCACTTTAAAAAAAGAAGAGATTTCAGATGGAGATTTCGGCGAGAAAGAGATTGATAAGTCAGGGAATATCTGAGGACCGCTGTTTGACAAAGATGATAGAGGACGGGTCCCTCACATCTTCCGGGGGCTTCTTTTTCTATGCTTCACACAATGCAGCTGCTTGGTGGCTAGTTCTTGATGGCTTGCACGCGGCGTCCCAGAAAGATGGACTTCGTGTGATCGTCAGGGGTTTGGCAACTGCATCGATTGCGCGATGGCATGCCGCGGTTCGAAATCAAACTCTCGTCGTCATGTCCTATTATAGTTCTGGCAAAGCGTATCTCTCGATGTGGGAAAAGTAGATGCACTAAATATGCATCTATTGTCGCGGTCTGTAATTTTGCTGCTTCAGATTCTCCGTAGATGTTTCAATTAGGTAAATGTTACTTCTTAGTAGAGGTACCTCGAACCTCTCGAAAGGTCTTGGTGGAAATGAATCCAATCTCGACGTTATCTGAGGAGGGACTTTGGAAAGCTGAAGAATCGTCCAGAACAGTGACTGCAGGTAAATCAGCATTATAATCTTACATATGATACTTGAAAGAATTGAATGTAACCCTCTTGACACTCACTGGCCCTAGGTAACCACGACCCATTTACGACAATATCATATTATACCAATGAGTTTAGCACCATGCTCCTCCAACCAGTGTAAAATTAGTTGGTTGTGGGATTTGAGGATGGTGTCTATTGTTCTTTTCTGCAAGTGCTCGTCTTTCCTGGTAGCTTCTTCATCGAGGGTATGATCTCCTACATCAATCTATGTATGTGTTTTGTCAGTATTTGTACCCTGACCAGGTAGTAAGATGCAAGAAGAGGAAGAAAGGTCAAAGAGACAGAATTTTAGAGGAAGGTGGAAGAGTTGTAGAGCGAGTTCGGGCCCACGTACAAGGCTACGAGGTATTCATCATCTCAACCATGATACAGCGGAGGAATGATGCCTACCGATGACGTTAAGAACAGCTGACGAAGGTTCAAGGCCAACAAGTTTACCCGTAGCTCCGGGAAAAGATGACCGCTTTTAGTTAGACAAAGTTAACTCGGAGATCGTAATGTGGAAATTTTTCTTCTACTTCAACTGAAGAATACCAATAGAGACATGAATTGAAGCTGATGGTTGACAGACACAAGTGTTTAGTAATACGACGAATGGAATTGCAACAGAGCAAGCCAAGGATTGTGTCCCCACCACTGTGCACATGCAGGTTGAATGGCCCTAGAGGAGGGAAAGCATGCAAGCTCGCATTGAGCGGCTTGGAAGGGAAAGACCAGCCAAATTCAGGACCGTGTGGACTGAAATTGGCTTCTGCTTCTCATTACTCGCATCAATGGTCATGGCAGTAAGGAACCTCTTCGTCCTAACCTCAGAACGACAGAAGCTGAACCTGCTACTACAGGAATATTTCGTAAGCGGTTTCAATGTGATCCTTCCAACTCTAGCAACAGCCCTGGATATCCCACCACAATCCCAAACATGGCCCGCAAGCGTCTTCTCTCTGGTCACAGGTGCCTTTCTCCTTCCCTTCGGCCGGCTAGCCGATATCTATGGCGGCTATGCCATCTTTCTCTTTGGTCTGATTTGGTTCACCATCTGGTCGCTTATCGGGGGTTTCAGCACGAATTATCTGATGCTGAATTTCTGCCGTGCGCTGCAAGGTCTTGGTCCTGCGGCTTTCCTGCCGGCCGGGGTGATGCTGCTGGGGAGTCTGTATCGTCCTGGTCCAAGGAAGAATCTAGTCTTCAGCTTGTATGGGGCTTGTTCGCCTATCGGATTCTTTTCGGGGATTTTCTTCGCCGGACTTAGTGGAGAGTATCTCCCGTGGGGCTGGTACTTCTGGATTGGATCCATTCTGTTGTGCTTGATTAGCGTGGTTGCCTTTCTGACTGTGCCGTCTGATCGAAAGGAACGGATGGCGTTTGAGATCAAGATGGACTGGCTTGGCGTGCTGACCACCGTTCCTGGATTGGTGCTTGTGGTTTTCGCGATCACTGGCAGCACGCATGCTTCTGAGGGATGGAAGACACCATATATATACCTCACGTTTCTACTTGGTGTTATATTCCTTTGTGGTGCTGTCTATGTTGAGGGCTGGGTCGCCAAGATGCCATTGTTGCCCTTCGATCTCTTTGAGGTGAAATATATGAAGCCCCTTGTTGTTGTACTCTTCTTCTCATATGGCGTCTTTGGAATCTATCTATTCTATGCCAGCTTCTAGTAAGTGCTCCCCAATGTTTGAAGATGGAAGAACTTGGCTAATCTCGCTGCTAGCATCGAAAAAGTTCTCCTCGCAACGTCATTACAAACAACAGCATGGTTCACACCCATGGCAGCTGGTGGCCTCATCCTCGCTACAGCCGGCGGATTCTTCCTTCATCTCCTTCCCGGAACCATTCTCCTAGCCATCTCCGGCATTGGCTACGTACTCTGCGTCCTCCTCTTCGCAATCATGCCTGACGACCCAAACTATTGGGCTTACATCTTTCCAGCGATGATTGCAGCAACAGTCGGTGTCGACATTATGTACAGCGTCAGCAACATTTTCATTACGACGAGCATGCCACGCAAGAGACAAGGCCTTGCTGGTGCTTTGATTAATTGCTTGGTCTTTCTGGGTATCAGCGGCTTCCTCGGACTTGCTGATGTCGCTGCTACGGCCACGGCGCACCTGGGGATGAAACAAAGTTATAAAGTAGCTTGCTGGTTCGCGGTTGGTTGCGCGGGCTTATCTCTCTGTCTACTCCTGGGCTTTGTGAGGATCGACAGTGCGAAGAGGGACCTTACGGTTGACGAGAAAGCAGAGTTGGAGGCGGAGATTCGGATGAGCGCTTTGCCAACCTAAGGAATCGGTCTACGTTGGCTGTGTTTGAGTGCCATTTGCTCAGCTTTGGGGCTGTGAGAAGACCAAGAACGCCAAGATTGAACTTACAGCTGATGAGAAGGGGAAGCTAAAGCACAGATCAGGAGGAATTCTGGGCGCTCATGACGACGATTCCTACCCTTCAGTGTTCCTTTGGTCAGGGTGGAAAGCGGAAAGAGTCAGGCTATACAGCCCGAATACCCAGCTTTATACCCACACTCTTCGCTGCCGTCGGCCCATGCTCATGCCATCGGCCGCGATAGAAGGCGGAATCCCGTCGACGAGATCCTTTCCGTCTTCTAAGCGACAGGAAACCAGGGCCTGATTGCTGGACATGTACAGGCGTGGGTGGGTGAGGCGAGCTTGGTGAGGTGCTGAGCTGAGGGGGTAGGGGAATGGTTCCCAGAGACGAAAAGGATTGAGGAGCAGGAGTATGTGGTGCCCCCTACTGACACCACTGCTTTGATCCTAATTTCCCTGGCATGCTGGCGGAGCTGCTAGCTGCTCTCGGCGACGGTGCCGTCGGGCATTGATCACCAAGTAAATGGGTGCCAGAGATACCGAAGGCGAAAGAGAGCCATAAAGCAGCTTCTTGGCTTGGGCTTTGTGTGTCTCTGCTTGCTTTCAAGCTATGCGAAGATTAGCAAGATGAAGAGTCGCTTTAGCATTGATCAAAAAGCGGAGCCCGAGGCAGAGATTAGCATGGATTCTCTGCTTTCACGACGACTATTTTAAGTCAAGAGGATTGAATGAAAGTTCGAGAATACATGATGGTATGCCCCACAGCAATAGTGCCCTTGATCTGTAGTGTTTGTTCCAAAGTGATGGCGATTCCAAACATAAAAGGGCGATTGCCTAATAGAGGTCTCAATAGAAGAATATTACCCTATTGGGCAATGCTCATTTTGTTAGTAACATAGCTATGGTGTTGTTGCCTTCCTCGACCCTTTGTCCTCAATAGAGAAATCACGCGAGTACATCGGCATCCTTTGTCCCCAACTAATACAATAACGTCGACTCCCCAGTAGACCGAACCACACAGAACCATCCAAATTCTCGACTCGATAACTCAACAATTCCTTGACTGAATACCAAACTCTTTTCCCCTCCAAATCCTTAACAATGCTCTCCTCCATCCTCCTCCTCGCATTCTTCGCCTCCACCGCCCTCTCCCAAGCCGACGCAATGCAACCCGACATCTTGACCCCCTCAGCCACCTTCACCGGCTACAACGCCTACGCCTTCGCCGTCCCCCCTCTCCTAATCCACGCACACCCCGATCTCGACTGCAAAGGCCCCTACAACGGCGTTAATGTCCAATACGCCCTGAATTTTTCCACGCAGTTCAATTCCTATCATCTCAACCGCGATCTCCAGAATTGGGAACGGCTTGACTTCCTGGACGCGCTGCCCGGTGGTGGTACCATGGACTTGGACTTTGATGCGGATCTTGTTACGTGCTCGTATGTTCTTGAGTCGGCTGTCATGATGAATAGGAAGGCGGGCTGTCATAATACCCAGCAGCCGCTCGGGTGCCTTAGGGTCTATGAGGAAGAGAGATCTGCACCGACGGCAACTATAGCACAGTGATAGCAGGTAAGAGGCTGGTGGTTCGTGGCGGTGATGACGATGATGGCGGTGACGGGTGGTCATTATATGGCTTAGTGATGGGACTTTTTTGACGCTTTTGCCAATTTATATTACTGTTCGCTCGTCGGTCTGGGTGCTGTTCGTGGCAAAGATTTAGGAGGCCGATTGTTCGAACATGTTGCTTGTAGCTAGGCTTTGTTAGGAATTCATTGCACCTTACTCTATATCGCTCGGCTGTCTTGTCATGTTCTTCTCACATTGGTAAGCGTAGGACGAATCGAAGCTTCGAGCAGAGAGAAGCGGCGTAGCCTATATCAGAAATCCCGTTTATAGACGACCAGAAGAGCTCGTTCCGCATGTACGACTTGGAAAGATATCATGTTTGATCCTGAAGTGCTCTGTAGAATCTGCTCGATTTGAATTGGTTCTAGCCTTTTTGCTGGCTTAGTAACAGCCATAAGCTGACGATGGCCGCTCCAACCTTATAATGCAATCAGCCATATCCTGCCTGACCCGTGTCAGACCGGATAAATAGATGGAGAACTGCCAATCGGTTTACACTGTTTTCGCAGTGAGAGTCCAATCATTCATGTACCGGCTCCCGAACAGCGTAGGCTGCGCAGAAGCGCTCGAAGTGACCTGGGATACGGGTACTAAACAAGGCCTGTGGAGTGATGTATTCGTCGAATATCCAGGAATTGGGTGCTATGATTCTTGCATTGACTTCGATCTGGGCTCTAAAGGCGCTGGTATACGATACACGCGTCTTTCTTCCCGGCTTTCTTGCTTTCCGTCAAGGTAGCGATCGGTGTCAGCTCGGGGTGCAGCTTTCCTGCTTGTATGTGTTAAGAATAAAGCTTCGAGGCTCTGAACAACCATGCTGTTGCTTCTATAGCACTATTGCATACTCATAGGGTCTTCCAACCAGCAACTTTCAACGGAACCCCGTTCGTATCCACATGCGTTGGTACCACTGAGCATTTGGCCTGGGTTAAAACCATCAACCTGATGGATTGACCTTCGCGCCTAGTCACAGGGATGCAGCTGCTGCCGAGTGTAAGGGAAAATGCCCTAATAGAGTATGCCTTCTTTACCAACCAGGCGGCTGTGTGTTATTGGCGTCTGCCTTATGGGCTAAGTATCGTGAGTAAAGACGTGAATTGAATTGGGATGTTCATCGTCAGTAATGGAATCTTCGCAGATAACTGTCGGTTGGTAGACAGGATGAGAGTGGACTCCTTTGATCCCCTTCCTATTGGATCCAAGTCCCTAGCGCCGGCTCCTGTAAACCTTTGGTTGGAAACGTGGCACGATATCTGGCGAGGGATTGTCGATGTATTCGATTCTTGCCTAAGAGGACAACGCCTTCCAGGCTGCGCAAGTGTCTGAGAGAATATGGTTTTCGCATTTTGGCCAGGGAAAGCTCCGTTGAATCAAGACTATATGGCGTTAATGCTGCAACGAATCTGCACATCTCGATCCCGCCACTTTTGGCTTTTGCATGGCCGCGGACACGTGTGGGAGAACGGAATAGTGCAGGAGCAAATGGTGCCAAGCAACCAGTGATATTTGTTCGCTGAGCATGAAAGTTTGGGCCTCTGGCGTTCTACTCGAGGACCTCACACAGCGGACACCTCTTTTGTGCGTTCATAGAGCACGAAAGTGCCCTAGAAAAAGGATATTGATCTTCCATGACAATGTATTGCCAGGATAAACTCTAGGTACATAGCTTGTGCTCAAAGCCATTACAAGCCTGGCCACGGGCGATTCTTCAACTTCCTGTACAATGTCTTAAAAATGACCTAGGCCCTTATGCCCAAATAGCAATTATTCAGCCTTGAATCTACAAGCCAGTGGTATGGTTCTCGCTCTTGAGCTGTTACATGCAGCTTGCATCCTTGATGCCCCTCTGGAATTGGGCGTCCTTCTCAACTTTATTGCTTGATGAATCGATCACATTCGGGCCCAAGACGCCTAAGCTTCGCCGGCTAACCATTGAATGCGAAGGCTATAGGCACACGGAGAGGCGTGAGCGACTACCGTGCGCAAAGTCGTTGCAGCTGCGGATCTCGAGGCGTGGCAGTGCCGATCTTTCCAGCTGGTTCCGGTGAGGCTGGCCTGAGGAGAGCAATTTTGGCCGTAGGTATTGTGTGCTCTGTGATGATAAAGCATTAGCATCAGTCTCCTTATGCCGTATTGTGCCTGATCCTTGTAATCCTCGAGTCTTTGTAGCTGGTCGGCTAACGCGTATGAAGAAGATAGAATATGCGAACGCCGTAGGGCTGAAAGGGGGGTTCCGAAAGGGGCTGGCTGGTAGGCAGATTGGTCTCGTAATTCTTGTTGAATAAAGGCTGAAATAATGTGCACATAATAACGTCAGACAGCATGGAACGTGATCGATGATTGGTCCATAAAGGTCGGTCTGGAATGAGGCTTGCCGTGGGGCTGCTGCTGTACTCCTGTTGCCTTGAATCATCCACCCATCGAGGCGTCAAGGCTTGCTCAATCTGTCCCAACGATATCTGCTGTTCTTCGGAATCTACTTATCATCAATTTGACCACGGGAGCTCCACACGTGGCTACGAGAACACAATGGCTGGCACGAGCGCGATGAATGTCACATTGCCAAAGAGTCTTCGGATCCTGTGTTTCGGAGACAGCCTTACTGCAGGTTACACTCAGTACGGATACAGGCACTATCCATATGCTGATCACCTTCGTGCCGGCCTGCGGTATTTGCTGTCAACCAAGAACATCGATGTTGAAGTTGCAGGCCTGTCCGGAGACCTAGTCCAGGGCCCTATGGGCCAGTATCTTAGCCGAATCAAGGACAAGTGCCCAGTGGACGAGCAACGACAATACGACTGGATCATTATTATGGGTGGAACTAATGATATTGGTTGGGGCGCTGAACCAAGCGAGATATACGAGGGATTGAGTAAGTCTTGCAGGATGTTTTCCAGTACCATTCTTGTGATTGTTTCAAGATGAGCCTCCAGGCGTTCGACATGGACTACTCGCAATGTTCATTTGGAAATGAAATACGAAGAAGCTCCGTGGCTAATGTCGCTTTAGAACTGGTTTGGAATATAGCTTTGGATACAGGTGCAAACGTTTTAGCCCTGACTGTCCTTGAAGCAGCCGCCTCGAGCGACCGGATGCTTCGAAAGAGAGATCAACTCAACGCCATGATCAAGGACCACCAGCAGGAAAGATTGTACGTATCAATTCCCTTTTAAAATTGGGACGCATCCATTTGCTTTCGACTGTCCTCCGCACAGTGACTCACAGGCTATTAGCTACACCTTTGATCTGTACCGCAATATCCCTTACGCAAGCCTGGATGAGGCCACGCGTGAAAAGTTGTGGGATGATGGTTTGCATCTGACAAAGGAAGGTTACGACATGATGGGCGACGTGATCGCCGGGCGACTTTTTGAGATCCTGCGGGGAGATGACAACGTGGCTCCCGAGACTGACTGAAATTGCTGTATGCATTCCACACTTTTACAACGCGACTGGTGCACAACCGTGTTGTTGGAAATACTTTGCAATAGAGTTAAACATGTCCGGCAATGTTTTATTATTTTCGTCTTCTATGGTCTCTCTATTCTACTTGATTTTTGAAGGGTCTTCGTCGTGCTGGCACCATGAGGCCGCGCATTGTCTTTCTGGTCTTGGCTTTCTTGAGCCCAGCAGAACCGCAAGCCACGGTCTGTTTAGCTACATATGGACCTGAATCAACAAGGTATCTCACTCCTGCTTGAGCGCTCGTTGCAACAGAACGTTCGCTACAGCCCTAATCGCTTCGAATGGGAGCAATTGGCCTCGTGGGGCATGAACGGGAACGATCCTGTTTTGTAGCACGCTGATCGGGTTACAATAGTGCGCCAGCATCAGGACTGGACTTTCGGATCCTCGTGATCGCGGTTCCAAATGCTGTTGTACGACGTCAAGAAGTCTCCCCCAGTCTAGGCTACCTCCTGTCCAGTGGTCAGATCCAGACGCCATGCCAAAACAGCTCAATATTCCACCTGGCGAGTAGATTGCTCTCTTCAGGAGGAAAGCAGATATCTGTCAGGGATGGTGTTCCACCATCGCGCTTCAGCACATCAGACTCCATACAAGCCCTGGACAGCATAATTGCTGTTGCCACAGATAGGACCCTGGTTTGGAACAATGAAGACTTCGATGAGCGGAACGCGCGATTTGGAACCGACTCTAAAGGCATTGTGTATGGTATTTACTCTGGATCTATGCCGAGTAATTACACCACGGTGACATTGAAAGTCATGGATAGTCAGTTGTCAAATTTCTCTACGAAAAAGTGCGCCCTTATCTGGCTAACATATATTCCCTACAGCTTCTAAGTGTCCGGATATCTCAGGCAATGGAAGGTCTTCTACTTTTTCGGCAATGATTTTCAGTTCTTCGGTGACAGTAGGACCAACTGCCCAATCGCGATCAGCCTCTCCTAATACTACCTCCTTGACTTCGCTTAAAGGCCCTCGTGTGCCCAATTGGGGGACTTCTAGCTATCCCTCTAAGGTCAATACTTCCTTCTTGCCTAGCCTTACGAACCCAACGAGCTCATCGGCTTCCACAAGCTTTATGGCATCAGGAAGTTCTCCTGTTTCAAGAAACTTGACGACTTAGTAGATTTGACGAGTTCAGCAAACTTGACGGCTTCGATTCCTTCATATACGCCTCCTCTCCTTCCATCCAATGCAAGGTCTACAATAATATCGAATTGCTGGTACGTTTGGTGTAATGACTTACTAGGCTCCACCGCTAACCAAGCTGGGGCCCCAATATTCTTTTCAACAATGAATGCAACAACCATAGCCAAAGACGTACCCTCTGGTGCAGTAATAATAACCGTCACACCCACTCTAACCACCACCATAAGCGATGTGTACATCGACACCGCAACAATCATCACTGAAATCCTAACAACAACCATCACACCCACCTACTCTAACCCCTCTGCTCTCGCCTCTGCCATGCGAAAACTTCGCGTTCGACAGGGCCCCAACAGCACTCTTTCCACCCCACCAGCCCTCCAGCCCTACGATCCGGATTCCCTCAGTTCAGCATGCTCAGCCTTGTCCAACCACTCCACCACCATATCCTGCATTCCTGCCGCCATCGTCAGCACCACCCGCTCAACTACTATCATCTATGTCTCCAATACCACCACGCCGCCCATCATCCTCAATTCGACAATAATTACCCCTCAAAATATAACCCTATCCCTAAACAGTACGACCCTCATTTCCAACACGGCACCCTTCATCCTCAACTCGACAACAATAACCCCCCAAGACACAACTCTAATCACAAACAGCACGAGCTTCATCTCCACCGGGACCACCATCCCCCTGGTTCCCCGTTTCTCCTCTCCCACCACCACAACCACCAAGGACCCCTCTATCTACTCCACCCTCACCACCACCCTGACAACCACCCTGACAACCACCCTCACAACCACCCTCACCACAACCTCCACCACAACCCTCCTAGCCCCCACATACTACCCCAACTGCATCAACCTCACCACCTCCCCCCACGGCTACGGCATCTCCGTCATCGACGACTCCCCCAACGCCGTGACCTCCCTCTCCACCCCTACCGCCTACGACTGCTGCGTTGCATGCCAAACCACACCCCTTTGCGGCGGCATGTATTGGATAGATGGGAAATGCGCGCTGGTGTTGGTGGCCGATGGGCAATGCAATCCGGGGGTGGCGGTGGGGAGTTTTGAGGCGTTGGGTATGACGCCGGTAGGGGAGGGGTATACGTTGAGTAATGGGACTTGTGGGATGTTGGTGCATGTGGGGGTGCAGACGGGGGGGTAGGGGGATGAAGGGTGGGGAGTGGGAGGCGATGAGTGATGGGACCGGTGGGGTGTTGGTGCATCTGGGGGTGCAGACGGGAGGGGTAGGGGGATGAGGTTGGGTGGGGTGAGGGTATACGTTGAATAATAGGACGGGTGGGGCTTTGGTGCATGAGGTGACACAGCCGACTATAAATAGCTGAGTCTTGTCAGGGAGTGTGAGTTCAAGTTCACGCAGAATCCCCACCGAATCGGGGATAAATCAACAATAAAGAATGAATTACGCATTCGCTCTCCTCCATGTGGGATATGTTTTTTACTGCTATGGGAGAAGGGTTTCGAATCTCTGCATGAATGATATACCAGTTGCGAATTCATAGCTCCTACTCCTCCCCTCCCTCTCCATATCATATACCACCTCACCAATCATCATTCCTTAAACCCCTTTCCCCCACTCCCCCGTCCTAACCCCTTTCTTGAGCCAAGAGGAACTACAACAACTATGGTAAGGAGGATGCTGTCTTGGAAGTTTTTCGTGGAAGGCGATGAAGTGGGAATTGTATTGGCGGGAAGATTAGAATGAAGAAGGTAGGAGAGGTGTGGGGGTTTTATATTCGAGATTGGGATTGTGGTTTAATAATGTTTTAACGGAACAAAGGACAAGGCTTTTTGATATCTAGGGGAGAGGGGAAGGGGAGGAGGAGGTATACATGTATTCACATTTATCGTATCATGTCTCATTATACTATATACCTACTTCTAGAACATATCTCCTCACAAATCACCCCATTGCCCCTCCCCTCCCCTCACAACCTCTCCCGTCCCCATCTCCCAATCCCCCACTTACAACCTCTCCCTCGCCCCACCACCTCTTCCCCTTCCCTTCTCCACCCTAACAGCCTCCTCCAAAACCCTCCCCACCTCCCAAACCCTCCTCTCCTGCAACCTCGGCCCCACAACTTGCACGCACAACGGACTACCCAAATAAGCCTCCCTCCCCCCCCTCCCCTCCTTCCCATCCCCATCCCAAAGTCCCCTATTAACCCGATCCCACCCCCCTAACACCTCCCCCTCTACTTCCTCTTGCAAGTCCCCGCGGGTGACAGATCGGATGGGTACAACAGCAGCCGGATAATCCAGCAACACGAACGCCGAGGTATAAGAAACTGTATTCCACCTATCAATCCCCGGGACCGGATGCGGTGCCACGGGGCAGATGAATGCGTCGATGTCCCTCCCATCCTCGCTTTTCCATATTGACAAGAATTCATTCTGTAACCTAATTTTCTGCGCTTGCAGATCACGTAGGGTGTCGAGGGTAGCTGGGGTTTTCTGACGGAAGCGGCCCGAGAGCCAGGGGATCATGAGTTCGCCTGTTTGGGAGAGGAGAGAGAATGTATAGGCGCCGCCTTCGGCGTTGAAGAATTTGTTGGAGAGGGTTTGGCAGTCTTTGAGGCGGGGGGCGGGGATGTTGATGGTTTCTATGCCGGCGGAGTGGAGGAGGTGGATGGTGGAGGAAAGCAGGCGGCGGATGGGGGGGAGGGGGGTGGTGATGCCGTCGGTTTGGACGATGCCGATGAGGAGGTTCTTCTTTTTCTTTTGAATTCCTTGGATGTCGCCACTATTGCCGCTCCACCATTTCCCAGGTATGATCGCTGCCTCCATCTTCCACGCCTCCGCCGCCTCCACTACTTCCATGAATAAATCAATATCCCCCAAATCCCTTGCAATCGGCCCCACTACAGATTCCATTCCTACTTTCCCCGCCGCTTCGGGCTGCGACCCTGTCTGTCCCTCCGAGGGTATGCGTCCGACACTAGGTTTGAACCCGTAGATACCATTGCACATGGCTGGTATACGAACACTTCCTCCCACATCCGTGCCTACGCCTAGAACGCTACCCCGCATCTTTACCAGAACGCCTTCGCCGCCACTACTACCCCCCGCGGTCCACCCTTGGCGATTCGCAGGATTAAGAGTACGGCCGAAGATATTATTGATACTATCCAATGCCATCAGCGTCTGCGGGACGTTCGTCTTGCAATGTATAACCGCCCCCGCTCCCAGCAAGATATCGACAATTGTCGCATTTCTAGATGCGGGTTTGTTGCAGAGGGAAGCGATGCCGATGCTGCTGTCTAGGCCTTTGACCCAAAAGGAATCTTTTACGGAAATGGGGAGGCCGTGGAGGGGGCCGAGGGGGGAGCCGGTGCGGGCGAGGTGGGCGTCTAGGTATTCGGCGCGGGAGAGGGCGGAGGAGAAAAGGGGCTCGGTAAGGCAGGTGGTTAGTTGGTGGGATATTGTGGCGCGCTGTAAGACGTTTAGGGTTTTGTTGGAGAGTATGAGGGAAGCAGAGTAAAGATGTTCGCTTGGAAAGGGTATAGGATCACCTTGCAGAACGCAGTAGTAACCTCAACAGCGGTGAACCTCCTCTGACGAATTGCATTGGCCAATTCTCGCGCATTGTAATCATCCGTGATATGTATTTCCCTAGGGGTGAGGATGCCGGACGTTCGTGGCACGTCCAAGACATCAGCTTGTGTAGGTGGTGGCAGCTGGGAGGAAGGGATCTGCCATTCTTGAGGGATGCGAGATGCTACGTCTGCGAGCTTGCGGTCGCGGATGGACTGCCATTGAGGTTTTTGTGATGAGGATGGTTGTTGTTGTGCCATTGGGAACTGGGGGCGGGGATAGGGGCGGGGCAACAGGAGGACAATGAGCAAGCCTCAACGGCCCCCACAGATAGCAGCCACGTCGGATCTTATGAGCGCCCCCCCGGTAGTTGAATCTCTAAGGCTGATCGGCGAGTACCCCGCCGCTGTATGCGGGTCATGGCGGGTAGCCTAACGTCCTGCTTCGGGCTCAAGCCACGGGGGACAAGTGCCTCTTTGCGGGGTCGACCTGGCAGGCTGCGGTCTTTTCCTTCTCTTCGCCGCGGTCAAAGTGTTATTATCATAGTGTACGCTGTTTTTCGCCTTAGGTACAATTTCATTGGAAACCATTTTTTTTTGGTTAGGATATGAGATGCGAGGTTATCAAGTCAACGACTGCTTATAAAGCAGGGATCTGAAGTGTTTTGCTAAACGCCACGATACACTTGCAGAGCGGTCTGATGCTGGAACAGCTCTTCGATTTCATGCATAGAGGATTCGACATAAAGTGCAAGGATTCGAACGAAGGATGGATAGTGAAAGTGGAAAGATGAATGATATGCACGATGGACGATTGTTGGAGAAAAATGCTATAGAGCCATGTTCGATTGTCAAGCTAACAATGCTATCTGCTGGCCTAAGCATGTGCCATGACCACGACTGTCCTCCATGATAATAATATTACAAAGGGTATTGAATTCCATCACCAAAGGGACACCAGCAGCTTGTTCATATCTCCGAACTAGCATCAACTTCGTTTCGGCGTTATGGACAGCATCTAGGACTACATTTGTTGTTAGTCATCGTTGTCACTTCAATGAAATGAGAGGCAATGAAAACATACAGTGTGCTTGACCTCGTTGGCCTTGTCACCAGCGGCATCCTTGGCAGCCTCAGCACGGGTGCCGACGCTTGCGTCGCTGTCCTTGGCAACGTCTGTAACAGACTGGTTAGCTGATGCATAGGGGTGATATCAAGGGTTGTAGGCTAGGGGAAAGAACGTACTCTTGTTGGCCTCCTTGGAGGTGGAGGCGGCGGTGCCCTGGACGGTGTCGGAGACCGAGTTGGCTGCGTTCCTTGATTTAGGTCAGCCAGGTGTTGTCTTGGATAAGGCTAGAAAAGCAATGCTAAACTTACTTGACTGCGTCCATTGTGATGTTTGGATTTGGTTTGAAAGTTGTGTTTGTGTGAGTTGATTGATGTTTTGTTTGGATGAGAGGAAGTGTTGTAGATGTGGAATGAGAAAAAGAAGAAGTTGGAAGGGAATCTGTGGCCTTTTTGTTTACTCTGGAAGCGGAGGAAGGAGGACCCCTCCCCCGCTGTACGTCACTAACGCACGTCACTCTTGAACAGTGAACTTGTCAATGCCATGCCCCATGACCGTAAAGGACTTACCAAGCCACACTTGCCACAGCCAATGAGACAGCCGCTATGCCCTAAGCGAGAAAGCGTAACCGGTACCGCCTGCCGTTAACTGCTAAAGGGTCAACATGGCGAACGTCAACAGGGTTTGAATGACATCACGGTAGCCTCAATCACTGCCCCCACCAGCCCCCCCACTACACAGTATTGTGGCATTCCAGGGAAATCAAGAGATCAACGGTTCACAACGCAAGCGCTACAGCAGCTAAACGCAACCCTCGTTCAAGGCAACAGTCCAACCGGCCTGCTCCGAAGCATTCACTTGCTCCAGTCTTTACACTTCTGCTGTTACAGCAGAGTAACGCTCGTACGTAACTGTGGATCCTGCCCAACAGGTTACAATGACCCTTAAATCTAAGCCGAGGCAAAGCACGGCTAGATGCACAGAGCATCCTTCGTCATTGCTGACGCCCGGCCGTAAAGACCACGTAAGGCAGTTCCATAGCCATTGCTGGGGGAATCAATGCCTAACAAGCCTTGAGGCTTGCATATGGAAACACCTCATCACCCAAGAGTGACGGACTAGACATGCATCTTGATGGTCAAGCACGTCAGCGTCTTTAGGACAACAGCCGTGTGTATCCGTTAGTGAATCTCTCCACTTGCGTAAGGTGGCTGTTCCGATATCCTTCTAAAGGGTCATTCAAAGTCACCGCTACCTAGCATATGCGTTCCAATCCACAATCTTCACATGCAACACCACATTCAAGTCGATGATACGCCCCGGTCAGTACACATGTATGGGCATCGACCACAGTGGACGGCAGTCAAGACCGGGAACTAAAAGGCTTTGCTGTCTCGTATCTCAGTCAACCAATCTTAAACAATTCATGCACAGATACTCGGCTGTGACTGCCTAAATGGCACAGCCAGAGTCACGAATATACATTTTTGTGTGGCTTCTCTCTGCCGAAACAGACCCTATCCACATATTTTCCACGTTGAAAACAAGTGAATCAAAAGATGAAACGTGCTGAATAAAGACAAAAGGTGAGGTAAGAATCATCTTCGACGGTTATATGCGGCGTTGCTCTCAATTGTGTATTCATTGGCCCAGAGGGTCCTTTTCAAGTCAAACACGTTGATACCTTCAGTCCTAGCGCTAAATCTGGCACCGTTCTGGCGAATTCGAAGTTGGTTTCGCAGGAGAATACATTGTTCAAGACTTGTGAGTCTGTTTACCATTGTTGAGACAATATATGGTTGCAAGAACCAGGTTCGGCTACTGTTGTTCTATATACGTGCTCCGGCTTGATGCCAGAAGATGCAGTCACAATCTTACGTCAGGACGCTTGACTTATTTACCTGACTTGTAGCCAATTGGGGCAGATGAAGGCTTGTATGAGCAGAAAGCGGTAGAGTGTGTGTTTCTGCAATTAAATAACGGGAAGATGCAAGCTCAAGCAGTGAAGTTTTAATTGATTGGTTTTCATTACCGCAAGAAGGCACTGCTTGCTAGCAGCTTAGCCACCCTGGGAAACAGGCGTTGGTTATTTGTGGGCCTTTCCATCGTAAAGATGTCGCCAACGCAACACTGCTCCAAATGATCGTCCATACGGTCCAAGACGACATCGAAGCCTTCTCTCCATGCTCCCGGCGAATCTCCCGATTGGCATAGGATGCCTTCAAACAGCTCTTAACGCATAGAAAGAAGCCTCGTTTGATCCCTTCTTACCGTCATCCCAAAGTCCGCTGCTGCTCTCATTCTTACTCTAATCCTGTGCATCAGCTTCGAAACCACTCAAGAAGCACATTGGGCTGTGTCCAATTCAGCGGCATGAATTCCAAAGCCGAAACCCTTATCCACGAGATCATCTATAGGGACTTCAAGCTCCTTCTACAGCACATTAGAGGCTTAGAAGTTTTCTCTAACCACATTCCCATCTCTAATTATGGGTGGGCGGTGGCACTAACTGACCTCGACCGCATTCTGTCTCAGTGCTACACGGATAGACATGATCTGCCCTCCACCGCTCTAGGGTTTACTACCCAGCCATATCGTTTCAAGTTTGACTGGTCTTATCGTACCCAACAACACCAGACGGAATACTGGATCAGGAAGCCTCTCTGATTCTGCATTCGTGGGTCTGAAGCTTACTGAGTGGATCGATTCCAATAATACCACTATAGCCACGCTTTCCTAATTTGGTCAATTAGAGGTTAGGTCTATAGTAGTCAACAGATATGAAATTACATAATCCATCCATGCTTTTACTTGCTGGTGATACGTTTTATGAGCTACACCAGAGTAGAGCGATTCTGGGGGCTCGAGGAGATCATAGGGGGGAAACAATACGCTTGAGCTTTAGGAAGAGGCTCTGATTGCTTGGAAAGAGGCAAAGATAGCGGTAGAAGTAACTCACTAAGAACTGAGGATAACTACTGACGATTCGTGACTTCGGATGTGGCAAATTTTTCATGAAAGGCTGGAGGATTCTTATAGCTGACATTGGTAATAATGTAATCTAGACCTGTGACAGTAAAAGCACTCCTCAATATGAGTACGGTACGCCTCTAGACTTTAATTTGCATCCTTCTCTCGCCACCGCCATTTTTGGGGACTCAATGTCGATTTGGTAGGAATGTGGGTAGATTTTCTGCTTACTAAGCAGCTCGACGCTCCACAAGTTCCAATTTACCCAGAGAATTTTACCATTTTGACGATTGTATTTCTACATGAGTAAGTGTGCAAGGCTTCCGGCATACCAATGTCACTCTATCACGATGCGGCGCCTCTCCTATCATCAGGCGATGAACTAACAGGATCACTCAAGTCGAGAGTCTTCAACTCCAAAGACATAAAATCCTCACCAAAGCAGGTCTACGCTTTGGTTAGCGAGGCTTCGAAATGGAGTCCAATCTTGACGGAAGTGATTGAAAAGTCACAGCTCTTGCAGTATGAGCGCAAGGTATGTAAGAGAAACCCATGATTATTTCAGAGAGGTACTGACTGACCTAGGCATTGTTTGCATAGCTGTCTCCCAACCTCGCCCTGCTCTTGGTCCATGATCTACTTCTCAATAAGCGAGGCATCTCTGCACCTTCATCACATCCTCTGAGAGTTGCTGTCGAGAGATACAAGGCGCGATTGGGTGCAGAACTTACAAAGGCGAGATTGAGGAGAGGATTTGCATCCGTTGAGGACCTACGACAACAGATTGAGGCTAGTAGAGCGGGTGAAGTACCTCCAGACAATGCTGCCAGCAAGATCAAATCATGTCATATGTCTCAAGATACCTCCTCTACGAAGCAATGGGCTCATCCGCGATGGGTGCGGATCAACACAATAAAGACGACAATACAAGAGCAGCTCAATACTACTTTTGCAGACTACAAGCCTCTTGGATCTCTCAAGGAGCTGCTAGAGACTTGTTCATCTCACGATAAGAAGCTGCACGTCGATATGCACGTCCCAAATCTTGTAGCATTACCTCCTTCTGCAGACCTCTCCAAGACGTCCGCGTACCTCAACGGCCAAATCGTTTTTCAGGATAAAGCTTCCTGCTTCCCCGCGTACCTTCTTGATCCGATACCCAATGATGGTGACTGCGTAGATGCCTGTGCTGCACCTGGGAACAAAACAACGCATCTGGCAGCTATTACGCAATACGAGGGCGCCATACAAAAGCCGACAGTTTACGCTTGTGAAAGAGACAAGAATCGGGCATTAACACTGGAGCGAATGGTCAGTATAGCAGACGCCCAGACTAACGTCGTCATTAGGGCCAGTCAGGACTTCTTGAGAACAAATCCTGCCCAACCACCTTGGAACAGCGTTGGGGCTCTTCTCCTCGATCCTAGCTGTTCGGGGAGTGGCATTGTAGGACGTAATGACGTTCTCAAAGTTGTCCTCCCAAGCAGGGAAAGTAGTGATTTAGTCACGCCATCATCCAAAAAGCGCAAGCGAAGACCTCCGCCGAAATCTAACGCAGTCGTTGCAGAGACACCAGTAGTGCCTGAAGAAATACCAATCAGCGAAACTGAAGCGCCAGATCGTCTGTCCGTCCGCCTTGCTGCGCTATCTACTTTCCAGCTCAAGCTCCTTCTACACGCTTTCGAATTTCCAAAAGCACGCAAAATCACTTATTCTACCTGCTCCGTATATGCGGAAGAAAACGAGCATGTCGTACTAAAGGCACTAGGCTACCCAACTGCTAAGCGAAGAGGCTGGTATGTTCTACGAAGGGACGAGCAGATCTCTGGAATGAGAGCTTGGAAAATTAGAGGTGACCTACAGGCTTGCAAAGAGGTAATGGATGGGGAGGGCGTTGAACAGATAGCGGAAGCGTGCATTCGATGTGAGAAGGGAACGAAGGAGGGGACTCAAGGATTCTTTGTTGCTGCTTTTGTGAGGGATGGTGATGAGAGTAATCAGCAAGAGCTATCCGAAGAAGAGTGGGATGGGTGCAGCGATCATGGAGGTGACTCGTAGACGCCGAAAGTCCTACCCTGAGATCAACATCCACGCCACTCATCAGAGAGAGCTTGACAACATTATATCTGCAATCGTTAGGTCCAACGGCTCGTTCCTGAATGTAAGGCTGAGCAACGGTTAGCGCTCGGTTAGCCTTACCCAGCCTTACCATGATCGATGATGTATTGTGAATCCACAGATATGACATCACAAATTGAAAACACACACGACACTAAATCCCTCACCAGCTTCTACCTTACACTACCGATCTATTCATCACACCAGCTCTCACTTCTACCAAATAACAACCTCAACCTACCAAACACCCTACTAAAACCCCATCACACAACATCAACCATACCCACCAATCATGTCCGCCTCCCGCAACGCGGACGCCGTCAGCAACCAACCCGGCCAATTCAGCTCCCGCATCGAGCGTGACGAGCCCCTCACCACCAAAGGCGTAAGAAGCCTCTCCCCCATCCACTCATCCCACAACTCAAACTAACACACCCTCTCCCCCAACAGCACAAACCCGGCGTCCTCGTCGGCAACGACGCCGCCCCAGAATTTTCCGCCAAAACCCTCCCCCCCGGCACCGCCCCCGCCTCCCGCACATTCGCTCCCAACCCCATCTCCGAAACCCCCGGCCAAGCCCTCAACGACGACAACGACCGCCTCCACGGGAAAGAAAGCACAAAAACGACCGCCAGCTCCACGCTCGGTGGTGCCACATCCGCGGATGTGCATACTGGACTGGGACATCCGGGGCAGGGGCAGACGAGTACGGAGTTGAGACATGATGGGGGGCATACGAGTAAGAATCCTGGGGGGCATGGAGGCGGGTTGGCGGGGGTGGGGGCGAGTACGGCGAGTGGGATGAAGATGGCGGATGAGAGGACGCAGGAGTGGCAGAGGGCGGGGGAGAAGGAGGAGGGGGTGTTGGCGGGGACGAGGAGTGATAAGAGGGAGCCGCAGCCTGATGGGGAGATTTGAGAGAGGTGAGGTGGCGTGTGTGGCTTCTGTTTGATGGAAGGGACTTAGGGGTGAGGGTTTCATGATCAGGGATGCTTGCTTGGTAGTTTTATAGATTCTAATTGATGGCAATTGCATTGGCATATGCTGTAGACACGTCCTTGTTGCAACATAACATCTGCTCGTTGGTTGAATGCCTATTGTTCCCCCCCTTTGCCAGAATTTGTTTGCGTGCTGGCAGACTGGGATTTCATGAGAGCCTTCCCCTGTGATGCTATCCGCTCTTGAAGACCCTCAGTCCTTGAGAAAATGCTATGTTAACGGCAAGAATGCGACCAGGCAAGGGAGACAAAGTCCAAGGAGCGCAATACCCGAACTTCGTTGATGGTAGAAGGAAGTAGCGTAGTTCTTCTGTGAGACCGTAAGAGCATGGAGCATGGATGATGCATCAAGCAACGAAACTTGCGGATATCCTGCTGTGAAGCCTGCTCTGAAGAATTGTCATAGTGGTTGGTATTTTCCTGGACACTGAGACTTAAGTGCTGTATCAGGGGGTTTGAGGAGGACAATTTTGCGGGTTCATTGTCAGGAGACGCCTAGTTAATCATACGTGGATATGAAATGGTCTCGAGAGATTCAAAATATTGTAAGTGAGAATCAGTTTTGCTGTATCATTTCTTTCGCTCTGCGCTGTGACCTGGAAATAGAAAATCTGCCCCATTTGCCTGTCAATTGTGGAAATGGTAGTGGTATTGGTGATGGTGCGGCAGAGGCAGGCGTCAATATGGTATCTGGTTGAGATGCCATGATTTATATTAACGTTCCTTCGAGAAGTTGACGATAAGCCCCGGCTGCGCAAATGAACGTATGAGGGACGACGTGTGGTACCATGAAAGAGTATATGACTACTCTTTCCACCCTGAAAGGGTCCTTCTGGCCTCGCACCCGCACTGATTGAATTGACGGCAATAAGCGGATAGTGAGGAAGAGTATGTAGTGTGCGCCTTGCTGACCCAAGTGACCAAGTAAGCAAGGGTCAAGGATTGTTGCTTGATTATCAAGTTGGGCTTGTGTTCTGTACCTGTTCAACTGGAAGGAAAAGTTACCTCCTTACCCCACCGGCCCATCCTGATCAGGAGTCCAAGCTCGGGTTTGGTTGACCACCGATCTAGTGGAAGGTTCCGAAGATCGGTTGCTGGATTGTCGTGGATTAGGTCGTTCTCCATCAGAATGAAGCGGAGAGAGCATAAAGGCACCGTTCCACACCACCATCCCGTCTATGTACCTGCCTCCCCCAAGAGTGCTAGGCTCGATTCTAGAAGTCCTGAATCGAAGATTCTTACGGGTCGAGCTCGGCAAGAGGCCTGCCTTTAGTACCAGATCGACATTCTTCCAGGGCTGTACAGATGGCGGCAAGTAGCTGCTCTGTGGCATTGGTACGAGCTCCCTTTTCCCGACGTCAACCGTTTGATCTTGTCTTTCACGGAATAGTAGCGCCTCTTCCATCATCTGTAACTTTATTTTGGGCATTTCATTAACCACAATGAACTTGACATCGTTTCGGAGGTCTATAAGAGATTTGCCAAGACACCATTCCGGCTTAGCGTAATGGCTTGCTGACTGTCCTTGATGGTGCCGTGTATCGATGCAATTATAATTCTCGCCGTTGAGAAATTCGGTTATTGGAAGGCTCAGTCGGCTGCAGACCGAAGAGAGAATAAAGTTGGCCTGCGTATCAGAGTCAAATCGTGCTCTCCGGACGCTATAGAATCTCCCGTCCCGGATATAGATATCGCAGTCATAAATAAAGCGTCTCGGTGCCGACGCATCAATCTTATGAGTGGCTTTCCGCCTGGGAAGAGCGCGTCTAATGAGGGATCGGATCTGCCCTTGATAGACCTTGGAGCGCAAAACCTCACTATCAAAGCTGAATTTGCGATCAAGCAGCGAGGAGTTCGGAGTGTCTGTGGCACGCGAGCTGTAGTACGAGCTTGTGTCCCTCAAGACAATCAATGAAGAGGTGTCATCTTTTACTTGCTCAAGTATCTGTCGTGTTTGGCGGCACTCCATGAGTTCATTCTGCTTGGAAAGAGATTGGCTACTAGGATTAGCAGTCTGAGTTGGGTGAGTCATGCATTGGTAAGGGATACTCACCAATTCAGCGCCGTCAGCAAGAGGTTCAGCGCTGTAGCTTGGTGACTGAGATGGGACTGACATTCCCTGACTTTAGCATCTTGCAGGAGCGCTCTGGTTTTGCTCTCGAAAGTCAAGTTGTCACACTCATTCCAACACAGGTTTGAAAGAAAGTCTTCCATAAAAGATACCAGAGTATGACAGCTTTCCATTGATGACTCGAGGTCTGTTGTCAGCTGATCATTTTGCGGACATCTTCCTGCGTTGCCTGAAACCCAATTCGAGATCTGATTCAGTGCTGCTTTCAGTGTGGCAAGGTGTCCAATAAGCTGGGCAACCGTGAAATCCGTTGATTTCCAGCGAACCTGTAGCTTGCGTAGAGTGCCAATAGTTCGTACCACTACATCAATTGTCTGGATGATGGATGTCGCAAATGATATGGAAGCGATGGCCTCCATACGTAGATGCAGTGGAGTATGTGGTCACGAAACGGTCTCGCACAACCCAGTGATGCAGCCTCGTAATAAATAGCACAAGAAAGCCGCCTTTAAAGCAAAGGCAAGGAGCTGCTATTGCCCAATATGTTTCTTCGGGATTTTTGCTTTCGAAAGTCTGCTTGTGATACATGCAAAAGCTTTGCAACCAGATATAGAGGGGAGCCTATTATTAATAGTCTTGCACGTCGCATAAAGTCATCCCAATTCTCAGGCAGCCTGATACAGTGGCTACCAGATCCATTCAGTCGCAAGATCGCCTATAAGGAGAGGGAAGCCGACAGGGAATCTCCGTTTGTTAGCAACCCCAATGATGAACAGGGTTATGATAGGATTAGTATTTGATTAGCTGGTGCTGTACGACGCTGTTGCGCACAGATACTGGGATATCCCTCGTATGAACTTCAATTCGGATATAGGACAATACAATATCCTCCGTAAGGATCCACGCCAGACAGGCAGCCACAGCAATAGTGAAAGCCATGACTAGGCGAACAGGGTGGCGATCAGGGATCGGGTAGCCTATGCGCACACGTCTCCCTCGCCTGTACGTGGACCTGGGTCGTTCATGCAGGGGAATTGATGGAACATCAAGACCTGGATTAGTCATCTAGAACCGACATGTAGCCCTAACCCTAATGGCTCTAAAGGTCCTTTTTTATAAACACTATCTGCTAGTCTCAAAGGTCCAGACCTCTAGGGGGTGGAATCCTACCTACCCCTGCTCCTACTAAGCAAGCAAGCTTCAAGCTACCCATCTAGTCTATTCTATCGACTAATCAATAATGTTTTAGACTATTCTGAAAGTAGGATTCACCCCTAGGAGGTCTGGATAAGAAAGTATAAAAAACTGCCCTAATTGCAAATCCTTTAGTGGTATCCCATACAAACTTTTATAAAATGTTGAAAAATTATAAGAAATTCCCCTTAAATACACTGCTCTAGATAACTACATGTATATATAGCCTATTTAATAGGTGGGGAGGACCTTTCTATATCACTAAAGAAGCCTATAGAGTCTGTTTCTCTATTATCCTATTAATTATTCCGTATTTGCTTAAGATGTTAATTTTTTAATACCCTTTAACCTAGCTTACTCAGGCTTAGAGTAATAATATCACCAACTTTTATAGCTTTAATAAATAGGATAGGCTTATTAATTACTACTATTAAAAGCTCTAAGCGGCTATATAAAGTGTATAGGATGTGATTAGAATATATAGTAGTTATCAGATAATATAGGATTTAGGTTATTTTAGTAGATTATTTTAGTAAATTATTTTAATATGCTTTGTGTACTATTTACTATTAATAATACTTAGTTTTATATTATATATAAGTGGATTTAAAGGTACCTCTTCATATAGCCTGTTCCTTAGTAGTAGTGGTAGTGGTAGTGGTGGTAATAGTGATAGTGATAGTAGTAGAAGGATTTATAAAACACCTGCAAAATTTAAGGTCTTAGCATCTTTTTCGCTCAGGCCTAGCCTCAGATGCTTAGGCCCTACTGCGCGGATTTTCTTCCTATCCCTAAGAAGCACCTAATGGCCCCTAATAGCCCCTAATGGCCCCTAAACCATCGGTGGCAAGCCTATTTTATAGGGAGGAGCTATGCCTAAATAGGAAAATCCGCGTAGTAGGCCTAAGCGAAAAAGTTGCTAAGACTTTAAATTTTATAGGTGTTTTATAAATCCTTCTTCTATTATCACTATTACTATCACCACTACTAAGGAATAAGCTATATAAAGAGATATCTCTAAATCTACTTACATACAGCATAAAATTAAGTACTATTAATAGTAAATAGTGTGTAAAGTATATTAAAATAACCTACTAAACTAATCTATTAAAATAACCTAAATCTTATATTATCTAATAGCCCCTATATATACTAACCACATCCTATATACTTTATATAGCTGCTTAGAGCTTTTAATAGTAGCAATTAATAAGCCTATCCCATTTATTAAGGCTATAAAAGTTGGTGGTGTTATTACTCTAGGCCTAAATAAGCTAGGTTAAAGGGTATCAAAAAATTAATATCTTACATAAATATAGAATAATTATTAGGATAATAGAGAAACAAACCTTATAGGCTTCTTTAGAGATATAGAAAGGTCCCCCCTACTTATTAAATAGGCTATATATATATATAGTTATTAATAGGATAGTAAATTTTAAAAAATCTTAAAAAATTTTCCTAAGAATTTATAAACTTTTATATAGGTTTACTATACAAATATTTAATCTTTATCTAATTTATATACTTTCTTGTCCAGACCTCCTAGGGGTGAATTCTGCTTTCGGAATAGTCTAATATCTCATTGATTGGTTGATAGAATAGACTAGATGGTAGCTTAAAGCTTGCTTGCTTAGTAGGAGCAGGGGTAGGATTCCACCCCCTAGAGGTCTGGACCTTTGAGACTACTCAGGCCCGCTGCGCGGATTTTCCTGTTTAGGCCTAGTCCCCCGCTAAAAACCCCCGCTTACCCACATGTGGCCTAGTTGCCGCTAGCAATTGCTAGGAAGAAATCCGCGCAGGCAGTAGGGTCTGAGCATCTGAGGCTACTATCTGCGGCGTAAGTTATTGCTATATCGTAGAGTCTTCTGCGTCTTTCTTATCAGCGCAACTAAACGAGATACGAGTGGTCGCAAGTATCAGTAAATAAGAAGTACTGTTCGGTTTGCTATTTCAATGTAATACAGTGCTCTGCAATGCTTTCTTGATTTATCGTCTATCACTGTTGAGACCTCGCACTATTGAACTCGAAAAATTTCTGTTCTGCACGTTATACACACGCCTATCCCAAATTCTTCTATTCGACCGGGTGAAGAAGCAAGTCCCTCAGCATGTCTGCTGAACTCGAGAACGTGCTCGTCATTGGTGTAGGCTATATATTCATTCCGAATATTTTTGAGAATTGACCTCTTCTAGGCTTCAGGCAACCTTGGGCCTGCAATCATCAGAGCGCTTGAACGCAGCTCACAATACAGCGAAGGGAAGTATACGATACTTTCTCGCAAGTCCTCCAGCACAAAATACGACCCCTATAATAGAAGACGTAAAATCTCAGATGATTACCCTAAAGAGGAACTTCTCTCAGCATTTGAAGGCCAAGACGCAATAATCAATATGGCCCCAATCACTCAAATTGAACTCCACAAGAGGATTATAGATATAGCTATCAAAGCAGGTGTGAAGAGATTGATCCTTTCTGAATTTGGGACCAACGTCCCAGAATTGCAGACTACTCAGCCTGTACCGATCTATCAAGGCAAAATAGAAATTAGAGAGTATATGAAGAGTAAAGAGGGCCAAGGTTTGACATGGACGGGATTGGTAGTAGGAGCTTTCTTTGATTGGTCTGCCACGCTCTCGTATTGCTCACCTGTTTGTTGTGTTTACGCTCACTAGGGGACTGAAAGACGGCTTTCTAGGCTTCGACCTGAAGACCAAGACTGCCACAATCTTTGACTCGGGCGATAGAGAGGCCAATTTCAGTATACTCGACTCTGTAGGCCAGGCGACTGTCGGAGTCCTTGAGCACCCAGTGGAGACGGCCAATAGATACGTTTTCACTATCTCCTTCCAGGCCACTCAGAACGATATTCTCAACGCATTGGAGACTGTGACAGGGGAGAAGTGGCATGTTAAGAAGACCACATGCGAAGATGAAAGTAGAATAGGCAGAGAAAAAATGGAGAAGGGCGATTGGAGTGGCGTTGGGCATGCTATTATGGGGGCTTCTTATAGCGGTGGGAAGTATGACTTTGCGCAGGGAAGAGAGCTGGATAATTACCCGTTGGGAGTGCCACGTCTTGAAAACATGGAGAATATAGTTGAGCTCATCGTGACTGGGAAGCTATAGTAGCTGGGACAGGAGCAGCGATCCTAAGCATAGATGCCCTCAAAAAGCAATCATTGATCCTATGCTACAGTAATACTCCTCTCTTCATAGCCTACACCAATAATACCTCCCCATCCCCCCAACCCACCCGTCCTCAATACCCTCTTCCCCTTCCCCTCCCATAACCTCCCGGCCCCTCCGGCACCCTCTCTCCCCTCCTCCACTCCCCAGCCGGCACCCCCTCTTCCCCCAACCTCCCGGAATCCCCATTAAACATCCCCCCACCACCTCTTCCCCCTCCCCCCCTCCCCCTCCCAAACCCACCCCCATAGCCTCCCCTCCCACCACCAAACTCCCCCCTCCCCCTCCCATTCCCAATCCCCCTCGGCACATCAACCACCCCCCCATCCTCCCCCGGCTTAAAAATCGCACAGCACACAAAATCCCCAATCACGAACCGCGCATCCTGCAGCGTCTTATCTGGTTCCCCTTCCAAATACCCAGCCATAACCCCTCCCTTGACTAATTTCCCTTCTTCTTCGCTGGGAAGTATGCCCCGTCCTCCCTCCTCACTGCCCACGACTACATTCCCGAGTTCTTTCGAGAGATACCGCCCGGGGGCTTGGGGATGCGAAGGGTGTGTGTCGGGGTATATAAGGCGGTAGGCGAGGCGGGTGCCGATTGCGGGGGAGGTGAGGAGAGAGGGTAGGGCGGAGACGAGGAGGTGGGATAGTTCGCGGAGGGTGCAGGTGGGCCAGGTGTAGATTTGGAGGTGGGGTGGGAGGGGGGTGGGGGTGGAGGTGGGGAATTCGGAGGGGAAGTGGAAGGAGCCGGCGCGGTAGAAGAGTTTGAGGTGGAAGGGGGTGGTGGTTTGGCGGTCTAGTTTGTTGTTGGGGGCGGGTTGCATTGCCATGGTGTGGGATGGGAGCGGTGGGTGAGGTAGGTGGATGAGAGCTGTTATGTTGAGGACATTGCTGGGAAAATTGCGTAGTTCTTGTCTTGGTGTGTTTGCTGCTTGGAGCGCGTTGAGAGGTTTTCGGATTTGATGTTGAAGTTTGTAGCCTCGAGTCTTTTAGAAAGTCAACAGCTCGCCTTAGCGCTAAGGTCCTGCGTATAGCAGGCAATTTACTGGAAATGCTTCATTACGCGCATATCATTGCTTTATGGAGTACTTTGCTATTTCTCAGACTATGAATTTAATGACATAGCATTGCGCTCGTTGGCGGGAAACTGTGAGCTGTGGAATCTATAGTAACGAGTCCACTACCTTGGTCTATAGATTCCTTCGCCAGCAATGAGCAGCTGTTACCATAAGCTCATTACAGCTATACCTGTCTGACCTTGCAGCTCAGCTCCAGGAGCACGAGCCTGCATGTGGCAATCGCATCGTTTTCTGTATGTTCTTCCTAATCCAGTCCTATGACCTTCCAACGCCTTTGACATGATCCACACCTCCATCAGGTCTACCACTCAGAGATAATGTCGCCTCTCCTCTTGCCCCTAAACTCGTATTTGCCCTATACGAAGTGAGGTATAAGCACAATGAAACCCAGCGCAGCTTCTCATTCCCAGTAACTCCGTAACCCCGCCTCCGCAACAGGGCGCCAATTGAATAAGAGGAAGTCTCACATCTGTTACGTATCCCACATATCCTACCACGCTTGGTACAGCAACAATGTAGACAAACGAGATCCATGCCGTACGGGGCGTCCAGCGGAAGTACTTCCAGCGATTGGAGGACATGTCTACGTCAATCATATCAGAACAAGTTGCCAAAAATCCGCCACCGCTGAGACATGTATAGCAGCGCATCGCCGTAGCGACTCAAGTAGAAATGTGCAGGTGCTTGCAAGTCGATTGGGAAAGAAGCGTACTGTTGTATTTGACCAACGCCGGGTCTTGGGCGATTGCTAGGAGATCAATTACGTTAGCAAATCGACCTCGTATAGGGAGGGCGAGATGGGTTTACTGTTATTGTTGTGGCCTGCCATTCTGATTGTTCTGGGAGCTCACAATTGTTCAAGCTTGCTCGTGAGGAACGACGGTCAAGTTGAGGGACACAACGCTAAGCAGGGGCAACTTTAACCGAAGCTTGGCAGTTCAAGGCGCGACGACATCTTGTTCAAATTATTAAACAAATGAATTTTATTGCATTCTACACTAATTCATTGAAGAGGCATATGGCGGACCACCTCTAAATACGGCCGCCATGTTGGGTCGTACAAGAGCGATGAGACTTCTAATATCCCGTGGAGTGAGAATAGACGATGGTTATTAACGAGCAGTAGACTTGCGTACAGCCATACAGAAATCAGAACACAACAGGAAAGATTAGACCACAGCCTCGATTATCCGAAGATTCGACGTCGTAGCCGTTTCGGCATGCTCTCCGACGCATTTACAGGAGGAGGAAGGTATTCGGGGTCGGGGTTCTTTTGGCGGTTGAGGTAATGTTTCAAACGATCTTGAATCTCCTTCGGCCAACGAGTAAAAAAGAGGTCCATTAGAATAATGGCAAGGGGCGCGCTCACAGCCCAAAAGATCCTATTATAGTTCAATACTCTCAACTCCCGCAGTCATGGGTAAAGAGACATAGTCTTTATGCATGTCGACTTACCAGAACTTTTGGTTTTGAGTTGAGCCCCCAAAATTCGGTATCGCTCTGCTTCCGTTAGCTTTGCTCCAGTATGCATTTGGTTCGACTTACAGAACAGCTGCACAGAGACTTCCGGGTACGAAGAGCCAAGAAGGCTGTAGGGTTCTATTTAGTGGATATGCACTGCGAAGACGTCTAGAGGTGTCACCTGCCCTGTCACTTGTCCTACACTATTACGGCTATGAGCTTGTGAGAGATTCATTGCTCGAGAGTGTTATTAAACCTTTTGGATTGTTTGTTCGCAAATTGAGCCCCTGTAGCTTGTACTGTCTGCAAGTAGCTGTCCGTAGTTCTTTCCATAATTTTGAACGCGTACAGTCTCAATTCCTCTAAGCTCTCCCACTCGGATTGATCATATTTGTCTTGTTCTTCAGCTAGTCGGATCAAGTCCGATTGAGACAGGCCCTGGAACGCTCCATCGCCGGAGTATCTGGGCGAAAGTACTGTAACCCTACCCTGCATGGTGACTATACCAGCTATCTTTTTGACGACTCTAAGGTTCTGTTGCAGTTTGTAGCCTTGGAATTCTAGCTCTTCTCGGAGCGTCCATAATTGTTTGAAAAATGATCCTCGCCATTCATCAACCCAGGCTCTTTTCTCGAAATCGTCGAAATTGAATGCGGCTATTTTGGCAACGCCTATAGATGCTTTGCCGGTGAGCTCGATTGTGTCTTGTAATAAGGAATGGATAGCGGCCACATTCCTGGCCAACACGAGTCTTTGAATTCTATGGGTTGGACCCAGAAGATGGCTGTAGATAGAGTCGGACTCGGTAGGAAGGAGCTCTTCGAAGAGTGATAGATTAGGTCCCCGATGGTTAGCTTCTCTCCAGTACCCCGCTTCTATTTTTTAGAGTTAGTAACAGCGTGTTAAACCTGACTAGTTGTTGTATGACTGCGTGGCCCCATTTGAGTTACGGCGACTGATTGACTCCAATGGCTCGGCTAGACGACTCAGAGGTGGTATAGCCGGGCATTGAATGAAAACACATCTTGCGTGTCCTTTGAAGTCTTCTGATAAGTCTTCTGGGTTTTTACCATCTAATAGAGCAACTTTGCGGACTGCTCTATCCGATTTCGCTATCATCGGATCGATAAGCAGGACTATCAAGACATTGGTGAGCACAGTCTACTTCCAAAGGGCACGGGACCTAGTGTTCTTTACTTGTCGTTCCGATTCTTCCAGTAGCGTAATACGTCACAAGGTGCTCGCTTGTTTCAGGGTCCTTGTCGTTGTACTTGTTCGGTTGAGAAGTAATTGGCCTGACTACATTACAGTCAAGCCGATACTCGAGTTCTGGACTGGAATCAGCTACAAAGACCTTGATTCTGAATCATGTCCGTCTCCAAAGCTGACCTTTCTTCACGCCATTGATTGTGATGTTGTTCTGTGGATTTTTAATGAAGAAAGGCAGAGATTGTCGGTAACTTAGGATGAAATGCCGAGCTGGTGACTCGCCAATGGGAACTCGAAGCCCACCAGTGACATGGGCTGTTGGATCCGCCCAGTGCAGTGCAAAGACATAGACAGGTATACCCAACTGTGGCCCAAGAGCCTCCACCCATTCACGTGATAGGTCCTCAGGAACTATCAAATTCCTCTGCTCAGGCCTGTAAGATCCGTTAATGTGAAGATCGAGACCTTCAAGAAGATTCTGGGGGTCATGAAATTCTTTAACAGTCGGTGGTTCCTCACTTATTATCATCGCTTTGGGTCGTCTAGTCGAAATACCATTATGAGCGTCGAGCGTTTTCTTGAAATACAGCTCAGCTTCGCTTATGCTGTTCAGTGGCCCCCACCAATTCTGGACCGTATCAAGATTGCCGGCCATCCTTTCGCTTTTTCGCGAAGGTAAACTGTTGCGTCATGCAGGGTGCAGAAAAGAATTGATGCCGGCAGTCTTCGTTGAGCTTACTAATCTGTTATTTTGTGTAGGGTTTGACAACAGTCAGTGATCCCAACACCGTCCGAACCTTTTTTGGTCAAAAAGATGATGGTAGAAGAGGTGTGTTTGATGTAAGAGTTCCACTAAGTCATTCGTTAGAATCAAAAAGCTGGATTCAATGGCACAGGCTGCCAAAATGGCGTCGAGGCAGTGTGCCCTGCGAAAGTACACCATAGCATGTGACCGGATGCAGCCATTGCTGGCCCTGCATGATACGTGTCGAACTACTCACTAGTCCACCAATCAATTCGCACCACCAAGTGCCACAGCGTACTTTATGTCTTTTTTCTATACTTTCGGCGATCGAGCACCCCAGGATCCCGACCCCACCTTTAGCGACGAGCCGACTGAGAAGCTCGCCAAATGGTTGCCCATCCATCGCGCTCAAGCAAGTGCAATTTCGTGCGGGATAGGTTTAAAGCAACCATGGCGACACCGCACGCTATAAGCAATGTCAAGCATGGCCGCTATAAGTCTTCAATCACAATCATTGGGTAAGCATCCCTCCCAAGTTGCCGTCCGAATGGCTAAGTGGCCGTAGCCTCATGGGCAGATGTCAAGCAGGAAAGAGTGTGGTAAGTATGCAGCCTCGGTTTCCATCCACGGTTCCGATAAGCTAACCAAATCCAGTTCATTAATGATCTTAGACAGGAACGGGAGGCAGGCAAATTTCTGGAAAATGGTAGTCGAACCACTGTAGTCGAGATGTCCGGATTCCCTTACCCGAAAACTGTCGTCCAAGGGTACCACCTTGTAGAGATGCCTGGCTTCCAGAACCAGCCTCCCCATGATGGCGACGGAGCGATCATTCAAGAGATCGCCAAGTTCTTAGTCCAAGTGTGAGTACAGTCCGGACATGCTACCTCTAGCATCTCCTAATATCATCATCATCCTCCAGATACGAGGATCGTGGGTTTGTTGGTCTTGTCTACCTACATGACTTTAGTCAAAGCACCCCGAGCACAGCTATTCAGCGCGACATCGCGTTGCTTCGTGCGATGATTGGACCGGAGCTCTATGACCACACTGCCCTCGTTCTGAACAAGTATAGGGACGAACTAAGCGTACAATATCCCGGGAGGCGAACAGAAATCGAATCTTCCTGGCGAGAGCTTACTGCTGGAAACAAAGCAGTGATACGGGAAAATAGACCACTTCGGGGACAACCTCGTCCCATTGTTGAGCTGATTTGGGAGAGACCCCCAAACGCTCTTGCCCTTATGAAAGAATTGGCAAAGGGCACGAAACTGCGTAAAACTCGCGTTGGCAGGGTGTACGAGGAGCTTCTGGAAGAGGAGATAGCCAGATTAGAACGAGTGTCTGCGAGACGCGCAGCCCTAAAGGAAGAGTTGAAGAAATGGAAAAATTGTCCAGACGATTATAAAAGCATCGTTGCGGAGCTAGAACGAAAAGATTCCTCTGTTTAATGATATGAGACGTGAGGCGGAAAGATTGATGTATTGCATACGGCCAAAGCAATTAGCCATTCGGAGTAATGGTGGAGAGACTTGCTCCGCACCGTTGCAATTTTCTGATGATAGAAGGGTTCACCCCCCAAACGTATAGCCTTATGGGGCTGATACAGACCCCCTAGTGATGCCCTAAATGTTGTTACTCAGGGGACCCGCTTTAGGGGGCGTTTCGCTAACTCTAAGGTAGGTACCTACCTAGGCATTGGCCCTCTAGGGCCATACTGTTGGCGGGGAAACTATAACGAAGCTCCAAGCCACGATATTATGATTCATAACGTTCCATCCAAGCCACCATCGGTATCTACAGGCGTCTACTCTCTGTTCCCCAATCTCAAACCACTTCTTCTCGCAACAGTACCTCCCAGCGCAGCAATACTGTCCTGTTCCTTAATATCAAAAACAGCCAAATGCGCCTTCCACGCCTTCACGAACCAATTTCCTCTATGCTACCGCCAGCAATGAGTCAACCCCATATACGTGCGGCGGTCTGGTCACATCAAGATCTTCCACTGCCAGGGACGGTGCTCCTGATATCCTTTGTAGCAAGCTGCTAGCAACGATGGCTGCAGCTTCATCGTCCGATTCTTTCCGGTCGAATTGGCTTGTACAGTCCGTTTCCCCTAGATCCTAGAAGCCTGGAACACACCACCGCGTGTTTCCTCTGGATGCGGTCGCCTCTTGGCCCTTTCGAAGCCAGAATTAGTCCGAAGCCCGATCCTGCGCATGTTGTGGCACGAAGAATCACCAGATGGGTCATTAGCGTTGTAGAGGCTTGTGTGGATGTCTTCGGGGGAAGCTGGGGTGGCGATCCACGCGCATTTACAGCCAATTTCTTGTAGGAAGCTATTGGCTGGAAAAAGGCAGTCCGAGATGATTCGTCTGTAGTAAGTTAGGTAGTATATGATAGAAGAGGCGTAGAATGCAGCAGTCCTATATTACTGCATCATAAGTGCTTACCTTGCAGTACCCACCTGCAAGAATCAGATCCGCCTCGGCGAGTTCTGGGTGGTCTCTGAGGATGGGGGTGCAGGGCGCAACTTGGCGGCCCTTTGTACCCGTGGAGTGTCGAATCGTTCAATTACGTCCACCACATGCTGCATGGATCACAGTTGATTGTCAGGGACTAGGGTTAGGTGCACTCGATGGTGGCCGGGGCCTGGAGGGAGGAATCTATCTATGAAGCCGCTAGGCCCGATATGGTCTAGGGCTGGAACTGGAACAACAGGCAATCCTACTAAAGTACTCTGTATTCCCGCACCTACCCAAAAGCACTAATATTCCTCTAGTGTCCTACGAAACCCTCCATTAGGCCACACTATCGTCGATTGACAATGAAACTCACATAACTTTATGTGCTGCAACGGTAGACTTTGCTGTGCCATGGCCTTCGCTTTACCACTTGCTTGTCCCCACGTCCGAGACAGTCTTCGCGACTCCCCTCGGAGCTCAACACAATATGAGGCGAGGTTCGCATCTTATAAAGCTTCGAAGCCCTGCTTATCGTTTTGAGGCAGTTGTATAAATCCCCAGGATTTAAGATTAAGATATCGGACGGAACATGCCTCAATTACTATCGCAATGGGACCGCTAACTCGGAACAACCCTTTCTGCTTGAGGCAGCCTTCCACCTGCCCACCGTTTTGACAGCCTCTTACCCTCTCTTGACCCTGTGCTTAAATCTATTATTGATTTACAAATTATATTATACAAAAGGGTTGTCGTCATTGAATAATCTTTGCGTGACATCGCCATGGTGGAGCCAGCTGTACCGAACAAGGGCCCCCGACTAGATGCTGCCGCCTATATTTTGCTAGTGCTGGTTACAATCGCCGTAGCCCTTCGATTCTGCTCCAGATACGTCTCAAACAAGGCGGGATTTTGGTGGGATGATTGGATTGCCCTTATAGCTTTGGTTCGTCCATTTCCTGAATTCCTGCTTGCTGGGTGCTGACGACGGTCTTTACCTTTACAGCCTTTCGTTTGGGCCAACAGTGCAGCAACAATCTATTGGGTCCACATCGGTCTAGGAAAACACATCGAACAAGCACCTGCTCCGCTTACAGAGGACGCAAAGGTATTTTTTGCCCAGAGCCTCATATACAACACAGGCCTCTCTTTAGTCAAAATGTCGGTCCTGCTGTTTTATGTTCGTGTATTCAATGGCGTCCAGCTTTATCGGCTCATCTTCTGGTTCCTTGGGTTTCTCATTGTCGGCTGGTGTGTGGCCATAAATTTTCTGGCTATTTTCTCATGTCTTCCCGTGCAAAAGCTCTGGAACCCAAAATTAGAGGGACAATGTATTCCTCTGTATCCTATATTCCTAGGGACGGCTGCTTCAAACATAATCATAGACGGACTAATACTGCTCGCACCGATGCCTATGTTATGGCGACTTCATCTTGATGTAAAACGCAAATTGGCGCTGATCGGGGCGTTCGCCGCAGGTTACTGGTAAGCCCTCAGCCACCAAAAACTGACGGCACTGAAGCATAATGCAGTGTGATGATCTTATCAGTCCTGCGCTTAGTCTCAATTCTTGGGCCAGTTGATACAAGACAGAGTGACATAACCTGTAAGTATTGTTCCATTCCTGCCAACCAGATTAGGAGCGCTAGAGGGTGTTGGCTTACGCATACATAGGGGATTACGTTTTCGCCGAAATCTTGCTCACGTGCGAAGTCCCGGTCGGCTTAATCAGCGCCTGTCTTCCCAGTATCTTCAACCTTGGCAAACACGGTGCCAGACGCTACTTCCCTAAACATTTCGCCAATCTCAGCGAATCCCATCCTCTTAGCGGTCCAGGTGGAAAACATATCGGGCCTGCGGGCAATCCTATTGACGACCGCAAAGAGAAAGGACTTATCCAGCTACGAAGTGATCAATCGGGTGCCACTACCTCCAACGAAAGACTTTACGATGGACTCGAAGGCCTGAGACATTTTACAAATGCTTTTACTACTAGCTCTGACCGTCAGCAGGAGGAGGCTGACACAGAAGAAGGCATTCAATTACATCAGATCCGTGTCCGCGAAGATGTGGAAATTGATAATAGGAGGCGGGTGTAGACAAATTCCAATTCCAATGGAACACTGTGTTACGAGCAAGAACGGCGTCACTACTGTAGACCGAGGCTGGTTAATCGATTGCTTATTGTTACCCTCCCGTCTATCTTCGATGTCGCAGTAACGTCTTTCGGCACTACTTTTAACCTTTATGCCCGCTTCGCACTTTTGTAAAAAACCGAAATCTTGTACATTCGTAAAGAAATGTATGAACTAATAGTGAATTTTGCAGATGACGATCATAATGGCCGCTATGACTCCTGCAGGGACGCTGAAAGATATTTTTAGTAGATTCTTCACACGCAACAATCTCATTGTGGCATTACTTTAACAAGAACACCCATCTCCAGGTTGAGGATTGGCTGATTACACCACCAAAAATCGGCCCTAGTAACAATGACAAGCAATAAACCACAGAAACAGAGCTTGTATATTTCGCGCATTTCTCCCGGGGTACTAATTCGAGGAATGTGATCGAGCAGAGAGAGTAATTGCCGGCACCGCCAATGCCTTGAAATGCACGGAAGACGATTCTAGAACACTGTCGTCAGCAGTTGTGCCCACCTCGAGAACCATTCAATCTACTCACAGTTGCTGAAATGTCTGAGCTGCTCCACATGCTGCCGAGAAGATAACAAAAATGGCGACAGCGATAAGTAGAAAGCTTTTCAACCAAATATGTCACTCAGCTTCGAGAAGATGATAAGAACACCTGCCAGGGATTAGGTGACATTTGCTTTTACGTAGGTAGGTCCTTACTTACCAACACAACCTAGCAAATATGCGGCGACAATCCAACTTGTCTGCTGAAAGCCGCCTAAATCGTTAGTAATTTCAACCAAGGCAGTGACCACAATTCGAATTTCCAGGTTTGTCAAGAATAAGCATATGCAAAGCCTAGAATCTGCGTGTCAGTAATAGCGTAGATTGAACTAGGAGATACTCGTACGCTGCAGTGATAAGATGGAGCCTGAGGCCTTTGATGTAGCCGTCAGCGATTCCACTTCTTTCCTCTGCACTCTTAACCTGATGGTGGCAAGCTAATGGTCGGGTAGGGCTATCCTCCAACACCATCGTCCAACTCCAAGTCAAATGACCGTTGAATCTCATTGAGCTTCCCTAGAACTTATCTACATCAAAAACCAAAAACAGCCTCTAGGACCTTGAATCTACATGGCTAGCGTGACTTCATTAAGCGGCGTTGCACTCGTTACCGGGGCAAGCATCTTCACCCATGCCATCATGAATCTTCTCTGACTTGGCTCTTTTAGGCCGCTAGCGGCATTGGCAAAGAGGCAGCCTTTGCTTTCGCTCAAGCCGGATCCAGAGGTGTGGTTCTTGCAGACATCAATGAAGAAGGTGCCCAGGCCGCTGCCGAAGAGGGCAGTAAGCTCGCTACGCATCCTTCTTTCAGAGCAATAGCGGTGAAAGTGGACATTACCGATGAAGCTAGTGTCGATGATATGGTGGCAGCCGTGCTAAAAGAGTTCGGTAGGATTGACTACAATGTGAACAGCGCCGGTGTATGCCATCTCTCTCACATGGTCCAGCAGAATGACTGACTCTAGGGAATTCCCAGTTAGGTAACATATCTGGGGCTACGACGCCAAACATCAAAGCAGATGGCTTCTCTCGTACCATCGACACCAATATTCGCGGCACTATGCTGTGTGTGCGAGCTGTCTCGAAGGCCATGGCCGCACAAGAACCGCTAAGCTACGAGAGCCGTCGTTCCGGAGCGAGAAGTCTTGGTCGTGGTTCGATCGTCAATTTAGGGTCTGTGAACTCTTATATCGCGCCGCCGGGCATGATGCCATATACTGCGTCGAAACACGCCATCGCTGGTATTACGAAGACGGCAGGTACGTAAAACTTTCTGTGATCATTACGTCCTGATACCGAGCATAACCCTCTGATCTACTTTCTCTTGTCATACCCCGACAAGCCGGCTAGCAATGTCCTGCTAATCGCTTTATGTCCTATTAGCTGTCGATTTATTGGCCTCTCATATACGTGTCAATTCTGTTTGTCCGTCCTGGGTCGACACGCCAATGATGCAGGCAAGCCTCAAGCGCGTGCCACAACTGGACGCAATGATCAAAGCAGTGAGCCCACTAAAAAGGTCGGCTATACCTGAAGAAGTGGTGGACTATATCATCTTCTTGTGTAGTCCGGGTGCCAGTTACATCAACGGAACGGGGCTGATTATTGATGCTGGTGCGACGTTGACTATGCATGTATAAGAGCGAGGATTTCCTAACTCGCAGACTCATATGCTGCCCTCTCGATAATTTGCGCACTACTATACGCCAAGTGTTACGGTCAACTGCTATTATACGTACTCGCTGAAGGTCTAGAGAACAAAGTGTACGCTATGATACGGCAGCTCTACACTTTCTGCTTGAGCAGCATTTCGTTCACTGTCATCCCTCAGATCTGCATCATCGCTATATAGAGGAAATACATGTTGCATACGCAACGCACTATGATTTCCCTTGCAAAATAGACTTGATATTGACCCATGGACTATGCTGTTGCAATACTACAAAGAAGTTACCCGAAATATCTCTTTACATACAAAGAGAAGCTTGTTTCCACTAGCTTCAGGTTAATGGCCAGCATTATCAATTAAGATCTGTTGCTCCCTTAAAACCTAATTTAGGGGTGATGTCCCTCATGTCAGCACAAACGCAGGCGCGGAACTTGAGAGTCGAATTGCGGGGTTTAAGGACCTCCTTGTTGTAAGCAGATTGCTTCTCTGTCCGTCGCCTCTCTTTCGCAATAGGCCAGCGTAGGCTTAGACTGCAATCATATCAAGTCCTTATATCGAATTTTTTTATCAGATATCCAGATTGAAACTTCAGATATGGACAAAAACCCTATCATAGATCAATGTCGTCCTGCCCTCCGCCATTTCGAAGAAATCTATAAAGAAATCCACCGCAGTCCAGAACTCTCTCGGCAAGAATCCCGCACAGCCTCCAGTGTCGCCTCATCTAGACAGCCTTCACGATTTCACCGTTCATCGCAACATTGGTGGTCACGGCGTTGTTAGTGTTCTTCGCAATAAGAGCGGTCCTACTGTCCTATTGCGCGCAGACATGGATGCTCTACTTCATCTAGAAGCAACAGGCCTGCCATACGCAAGTACGAAGACTGCTAGGAACGGTGAGGGCGAAACAACACCTGTAATTTTCTAATTCAGCTTTATTGTTACCTTCTCATTCATCTTCGACGTCGTAGTGATGTCTTTTGGCACGAACTTTTTGATCTTTATGAGCACTTCGCACTTTTCTTGTAGGAAAACATAAAGCTTGTACATTCGGAAAGATTTGTATGAACTAACAGTGGAGTCTGCTGGTGATGCATGCCTGTGGGCATGACATGCATACTGCCGCCTTAATGGCCACTGCAATGTTACTGCACGTGGCAAGGAAGCATTAGAGTGGCACCCTGATTTACCTTTTTCAGCCAGCTAAGGAGATCACGTATGGCGCGAAAGTGATGGTAGACGATGGTTTATACGAGAAGGTTCCCGCTCCGAACATAGTCCTCGGCCCGCACATTCACGCCACCAAAGTCGTTGTTGTGGCTTTGAGTGGCGGTCCCATACTGACAGCTGTTGACTCCTTCGCGATTCGAATATTCGGCAAAAGCGGCCATATCTCTAGGCCGGACATCTGCGTCGATCCGGTCATTACGGCTGCGCATATCGTTGTGAGATTGCAGAGCATTGTGACAAAGGAGACAAGACCGGAGGACTTCGCTGTCGTGGAGTATACATGGGGGAAGCACCGCGAACATCATGCCTGACTTTGTGGATATCAAAGTCAGTATAAGGTCATATAGGCCTGAAGTGCACGAACACCTTGTGGCTGCTGTCAAGAGAGTTGTAAGAGCCGAGTGTGAAGCCTCTGGCTCACTAGCGGTGCACGAGCCGGAGTATAAGACAATCATGCATATGCCGGCCACAGTTAATGATATGCACAATACCGCGATCCTCAAGGCTCAATCCAAGGAAAACTTCGGAGCAAATGCCATTGACAAGGACTCGTTTGGTGCTAGCGAGGACTTTTCTGTTCTAGCGACTGCATGCGGTGTGCCGTATGTGTTTTACATGTGGGGATGTGTTGATGAGGAGACGTGGAACAAGGCTGAGAGAGAGGGTACAACTAATGAGATTCCCCATAACCACTCTGCTTTCTTCGCACCAGTCATTCAACCGACCATGAAAACAGGGGTGGATGCATTCTCTATGGCTGCTCTGACGTTTCTGGGCAAGGGCAAAGGGGTCTAAAAGGAGACTGGGCTTAAACGGAGCTGTTTTCAATCTTGTTGGCTCAGTACTTTCACCGCCATCACCTGTGTCATGCTCCTGGTAACTTGTAGTTTGCTCGTCCTTTCCACCACAACCCTAGCAAATACGAAAGTAGCAAGATCAAGATGATTTTGCTCAATCTCACAGTGGGCACCTGAAGTAGATTCATCCTTCGCAGCTGCTGAAATTTTGGACTTATCAGCATGCTACATAACATATCGGTAACACTATTCTAGGATCTGCTACCCCTATTCCGTGCCACCAACATTGTCATTAATATCATTATGTATACTAAAAGCCATTTCAATGGTGTTAGCGTTTCAGACAAGACCTGATCACTCACAGTTCAACACATGCAGTGCGATTCGATCTTGACTACTCCTTCCCTCATGCCCCAAATTACGTTCCCAAATCAGCAAAAGCCCCTCGACACAGTTGCTAATTATCGCAAACACATGACATATTACCAGTAGGGCAACGGGAGATAAGGACCTGGAGGTGGATAGGGGAGATTAAACAGGGTGGAATGGATGAATGAGTAAATGGTGGTTCAGAGCGTGGCTTTTTGTAGCGCTGGAGATGGGAGTATTCCAGACACTTGGATGTTTGGAGGGGTATGTATGTGTTAGGAACGCGGTGTTTGGCTTTTTGATAATGGTCGAGACTGGCTGCTAGATTTGGGGAAGGAGGCTAGAGAGGCAAGTATTGAAGACTTATGAATGGTCTGGACGGTTCTGCGAGGGGGCGTATGCAGTATTTTCATCTATTCGTCTACTTCACATTCTAGCGCTTTACTGGACAAGTCCATTTGGTGCCATACTGTTAATGCAGCGGTGTGCAGCATCATGATTTGAAGGTCTGGAATTCAGGCCTTTTCACGATGCAACGGTTGTCTAATCCGGTGTTGATTGTAGTTTTTAGTTGAAAAGATTGGAGCTGTTGGGCAGACTCAATCCTTTCTCGTTCAACACACGGTATCATCTTTCAACTGCTGCTCATCTCCCCTTGACAAGAGGATCTTGTTGCTCCATAAACACATCCAATGACACAATTTGCAAATTAGACGTCCATTCCCTGCACTGAAATATCCTAACGTGCGTTATCCATGCTCCATTATTGGCTGTATCAACCCTCATTCCCTACGCGGTTCTCATTTCTGTGTAACGTGCGGCGCCTGAAATCATTCTTTCCATTCAATCTCCCTAACCACGTGTCAGATACTAGCAGCTCTTTTCATCCTCCTTGCTGGCGGTGCAGGTGTAGTATCTTCCTCTGGGAATGCTACTGACAGCCGCCGTTTTCTCGAGTTAGTGGCCACAACACTTGACTCAAGGAACATAGCATTTTCGGGTTCTGTTTTAGATGAAGGTGGCGACAGGAAAGTAATCCCATCTCCACACCCGTTTTTCGCCTTCGTGAGCCACATCGGAGCATACCACCACAGAACTTCTGGACTCAAGGCATTTCTATTTAGGAATGCTCTGAGGTCGGTGCCGTTCTTGGTGCGCATGGCATCGCGTAGCTTCGTGGAATTAATCTCTTTCCTCCTCGAGTTTTTCGTCAAGACCGTGCCTATGTCTGCTGCCACGCTCTTTGCCTTGATCAGTCCATCGCCCTTGTACTTGATGAAACGCAGCGTCCTTGTCCCCTGGATGGAGTCCTTGCAACACACGACATCTCGTAGATCTCTTAATGCAGCTGCGACGCGTGCTTGCGTTATTTTGTCGACGTAATCAGGACCTATCGGCAAACGGTATCAGCATTTCAAGATTCGGAGTTTTCAATTTGACAAGCCACTTACACTCTTCTATAGTTTTCTGAGCGACATCCGGACGAGTCGTTCCCAGAGCGGCTAAGGCCAGCTGTACCTTTGCTCTCTGGAGGATTTCAAGTTCTTTCTCGTCGGTCTCTGCTCTCTTCCAGCTGGTAAAGTTTTGAAAGTCCCTCAGGCGGCCACAAGAACGTTGATAGTCAGCTGGCCTTGCAGCATCACAAAGAAGTGTAAGTCGGCAGATCTCCCAAGAGCTTTTCGGCGTCATGCGGTCAGGCCCATACAAGTAGACGAAGTCAATCTTGTAGCCGTCTTTGGTGGTTGCTGCTGTAAGATTGTGTACGAACTTCCTGAATACCTCTGAAATGCCGTTCCTGGCGCCGTCCTTGGTTGATTCAAACACCCACGCCCATTCGGGAAAGTGCGGGTCTTTCTTCCACAATTGACACCGCTCCTCCCTCCCGAACCTGAAAGTGGTGCCTTTCCTTCCACATTTTTCTGATAGAGACTCGTCACTCGATGGCAGCACTACATAAGACCATAATGTTAGTATGGTTCTTTTGATTTGAAGAATGAGTCCCATAGATTTCTGGAACATCTGGGCTTGATGGCACGCATAGTTGAAGAACCCTACCTATTGCCGCTATAACATTCAGGTCAGGAACTCCATGGTAGTAAGTATGGTTCAATAAGTGAAGGTGTCCTCGATGAGGTGGATTGAAAGACCCGGGGTAGACTATTATCCGGTTCAACCGACCTTGGACAAGTTGTGGGGCATTTTCAGGGGCACCGAATACTTGATCTCTCGCTGGCGGTGGTATGCAAACTGACTCATCCCTATAGGCTCGCTGGATGTAAGGTGCTAGTGGCTGCATTTCCGCAGTTGTGAGAAGTACCACTGCTATCAGGCTGGACGCGTTGTCAGATATCCCAAGTGGAAATCATCGTCCAGCAAGTACAGCGATAAATTTTACTTGTGCATTTTGTAACTGTGTTTGTGTTGTAAGGATTTCTTAGATTCGGGCCTTCTTCTGTGTGACGCGGTTGTCAAGCGCGATGGTGTTTCCATGTGAATATATCAAGCACTGCCAAGCATTACAAGTAAGCCAATGAATTAAGATTAATCTTCTCACATCCTAGTTCGCCATTTTCGGTCGTCTTCATGATTATTCAAGGGTTAGACCACATGCAAGCGATTACCCTGCTGGTCGAGCTAGCACCCTTTGATCTCATTACCGAGTTCTGCAAAATACTATGTGCCTATCAGTAATTTTGGGAACATGCAATGTAGCTTATGTATCACCGCGGTAACTTTGTGATAATCCAACTGTTGAATCTCAACATTAGCTTCGTATCGTAGGAAAAATGCATCTTTTTCCAGCAAGCACTCAAAAACATGTACAGGAGTATCCGTTGTCATGTACACCAATAGCCTTCCCTGAATCCCTAGTTCTGTGCATCCTCTGCATCTGCCTCCTGCGGAGGCAGATGAGCATCAGCTTGAGGAACGAGTGGATCAATGTCACTGTCATCATCCCCAAGATCCCGCCCAAGCTTGACCACAAGCCCCTCAATCCGCATCATCGCCTCCTCCAGAGCCTCAAGCCGGTTATTAATATCACCACCGCCATGCTCCTGCAAGAAGTCAGACAGATGTTCTGTCAAGCCAGCCACCGTTCCGAAAGAGTCTTTCCGGGTCTTCGTTCTGCTTAGACGTGGTTTGACCCCAGCCTTCCCACTTAAGGCGAAGTCCTCAGATGCCATCTGGCCAGGCGTATCTTCAGCTTCATAGATCTGGTCCATCACTGACTTTGGCGGGTCGACTTCGAAAACTGCTTTGGTCTCGCCATGGACTGAAAATCGTGAGAAGTCCCAGAAGGCAAACAAGCTTTGAACCTTCGACTTTGGAGAGCCCCACAGATGTCGACGTTCGTATCTAAGTCAAGGTCAGGTCCAGGGGTATAGAGAACTATGAGAAGAGGTCTTACAGGCTTATCATGACCAGGAGAGGCGCATTGATTATACGAACAGCCGCAACATTTATCTTGTGGAACCATCGTGGCGAGAGTATGAATTTCAGGGGCAACATGATACAGAGAGCGAGAAGATTGAATGGCGGCTGATATGCAAAGATGGCGTCGCTTTTGACACCCTCAAAAGTCAAGACAGCTCTCCGGAATTGTATCTCTGCCGTTGCGTTTGATGCAATGGTAGAAAAGGTGCTACTGAGCATGGACACCAAGATTGTAAGGAACAAGGTATTCCCTAAAAATGCGAAGGTGACCATGAGGATGGGACCAATCAACCAGTGGAATTCCACTGATCGCTGGATACCTGTACCATCCAGGCCGAACCACACCCATAGCATCCACTTGGAGATGGTTATAGGCATATGATCACCATCACTCAGCCAGTACATGCTGAGAAGAAAACCTGCAAAGCACCATACAGCCAGCACGGTCAAGACTGTGAAGTCTGCCATCATTGCTCGGAGGGAAACAAAAAGCATATTTTCGGAAAGGAGGTTGAACGCTAGCCGAGGAATCAGGACTGGTGCTCCTGCAGACAGAATATCAAGGGCTGGCGCTCCAGAGCGAACGTCGCCGGTAGCCAGGTTATGAATACGAAGAACAAGGTAGGTAACGTAGATGGCGGCAAACATAGTGTCCAAAAATGCCCAGAGATTCTGGGTATAGCACTGCCATCCATGTTCCAAGATGGAGGCAAATTCATCCAAAACCCAGCCTAGAGCGTAAATACAGAACACGAGCTCGTAGGGAGTGAAGACTTCATCATTGCGATTCTTCATGGTAAGGATGTACAATATCAAGAGCAACATAAATTGACCGATATCCATGATGTTTCGTGTACGCGGCACCGTAAGCCGATACTGGTTCAGCAGCACCGCTTTCTTTGGACTGTAGAGTGTGATGGGCTTGTGCTTGTAATGGTCCGGCAGGATGTCGATGAAGGACGAGGGTGTGTAAACAATCTTTCCAACATAGATCGCCTCCATGACTTTCTGGCAAGACGGCATACATAGGAACATTTTGCTTTCGGATATTATAGCGACCTCTAAGGCAGTCGATTTTCGTTCGTAGCCTCCAGCTTTCTGGATCGTCCAATGAATAGCATGGCTGTTCTCTCGTACAACTTCTTCTGGAGCGTTTTGGAACGGCTCAAACCCCGCAACGAGCATTTTCGCTAGAAGCAATAGGCCTTCACGCTCGGGGTTTTCCTCATCGTAGCGGCGGAGGATCTTGACGGCCACTAACTCACACAGATGCGCTCTTGTGGTGTTGATTGTTTGATGCGACTGAAATGCTTGCTGCCGAAGGAATTGGAGCTTGTTAACAAGCAAGCAATATATCATCGAAGTATCCGAATGGTCCCATAGTCGATTCACCAGAGGTCTGACGATAGCGACGTTGATCCTTGGCGCTCTCAATTGATCCAAGCTGTATGGATCATCTATGCTGGCCATTATTTCGTGGCGAACTCGATGAATGGTTGTGTAGACTGGCAAGTCTGCGAAAGGATTTGGCGCAAAGGCTTGGTGTTGGTCCGCATATTCCTCATCCCCCAGCAGTGGCTGTTCCTCTCCATTGGTGTCCGTTCTCTGCATACTGAGTCATATCATTCCCATAGGGACATATTGGGATCCAGGAAAGTGAGGACACACGCTTGTGGTGCTGGTTGGATGTCTACCTGGTACATGGGGTTGGTACGTCACGTTAGTAGATGTATGATAGAGACTGTGGGATACGCCAGACGTAGAAAGCCTCTAGCAATTCGCATCACTAGATAAAGAGAAAAATTGAGCAATACTAAGCACGAAGATAATCACAGGAGCAGCTTAGCAGGTGGCCAAGAGATGATAATGATAGCATTCGGATACAAAAAGTCGACGGGATGCAGAACACCGAAAGCGGAGAAAGCGACTATTCCATTTTGAGAATCAGAGCTACTTTAGTACGTGGGGGTGTCCTAGCATTTTGACGGCAACCTTAACCGAGAGGAGCCGAGGTCAATGTACATAACTTTCTTCCTAACCCCCAACCCCTGATCCTTCTTGATATTTGCACACCAGTTTCCTTCGGTGCTTGCGCTTAAGTGGAAGACTCCCAAAATGGCTTTGATGGTGAGCCCAGGGATGAGCGATCAATTCGCCGAAAGGGGTTAAATCGCTGCGAGCTGAGCGAAGTCTAGCTGCTGGATCTCCTCCAGCGGTGATTCTTGTCCATTAGAACAACGTGCCTAAAAAGTGTAGAATACTACGTAAGGCAAAGACAAGGCACGGGCCTATGCGGGGGGAGCCATCCGACTACTCTGTACGCAATCGGGCTCATAAATGAAGAGATAAAGATGACTTGCTGCAATTCTATGGATTTATTCTACGGCCACGCTTGGTATGACAAAGGAGTATCCGCGAATGAGGAGCATAACAGCCAAAGACAGTTGACTAAATTTCTCCTGGAGTGTTAATTCTCCCGGCCTGACATCTCACACTTTTCTTAATCCATACATTTCAGCCCGAAAACCGCATGCCCATGAACGGCACAAGTAGCCATCCCAGGTCCCTACTTCCCGGCACAGAAAAGTCCCAAAAGCATAACGGATTCAGACCGAAAACCCGGAAGTCGTCGAGATCGAGTTGATCAGGTGAGAGATGCAGAGCGCGGTGGAGTCGAGGCAGCTGGTGAGGCAGAGAGGAGGAAGTAGCGCTAGTGGAGGTGGCGGAGGGGTAGGCAGGGGGTGCTGATTAGTGACAGCGGGTTTGGGGAAGGGGTAGTGCTTAATTGGATGGGGCAGGGCCAAGTGGTTGGTGTAGAAACAACTGAGGTATGCGTGTGGAGGAAGCTGATGGTCCTCCTCACTCGCGTGGGGGGGACTATTGGTGAGACCGCAGTCTTTCTCAACATAACAGTCCTGACGCCAGTACCAACGTCTTCGGCCAACCGGTAAATGATGGAGCTACCACCGCCAGCTAATCCGTCTCTGTGAGCTAGTTCAGGTTTCATTCACCCAGAGCTTCGGGTTCCCCAGCTGAGTCTTCACCCTTTTGTAGGTAATGCAGCTTTGGTTGGAGACGTAGCGTGTTCAAAGCCGCTTGGAAACGCTCTCTCTGATCTGTGGTTGCCTCGGGAATAGGACCGAGGATCATGGTGGACAATATCGAATTATCACGGTCTGTGTGCAACACTGTCGCACGTTGGATAGGGAACATGATGTGAGCCAGGATTATACGATCTTGATACTCTCCGCGCCTGTTGCGACCGACGTCGAATCGAATTTCAAGTCCAAAGTCTTTTTCGAATACCTCTCGTTCGATCGTTCAGCAATCGGTATTTTCTCATAGATCAGCCGTGAAAAAAACCTGTTTGCATTTGTGGAAAGCATTTCTGTAGTCACGCTGACCAATTTTCGCCATCAGTCTCTCTAGTCGTTTCTCATGCTCCACCCGGGCATCATCACATTCGCAACGATTTAGGCAACACTTATTCGCAGCTTGCCACCATTCCAGAGCGTATACATAGTCGCTTTGGATTTCGTTGACAATATTGTAGAATAGTTCGACTGGTAGTTTCCGAAGGCAGAGCCGGATGGTATCCATGGTAGCTTTACTGATATATGTTTCAAGCCTGGCGCCGAGCATCTCTAGATCGATGGGGGCTCCCAAGGCCACACACATCGTAGGTCCCTTGTAGTCGTGGAAGCTCATATCTGTTTGTGGTATGTGGGAGTCGTGATAATCTTAAAATGGAAGTGATATTAAATTGGAAGTGATAATAAAATGCAAGTGATAACATCAAGGTGGAGACATCTTTATTGTCTATTATAGTATATAGATTTGATACAGGATAGCACATGATTGACTCCAGAATAGTATATATTAAGACTTCCAGGTCGGACACACGCAATTTAAATTTGGGAATGATTGTTTGAACAAGAAAGAGTCGTGCATGAAGGTGGGGCTAGGGAGGGACGCCGGGTCGACCCTTTACCAGTACCCGTACTCCAAAAAGCTCGGCCCATTTGACCTCATACAATCATACAGGCGCTTATGCAGCCACAAAGGTCTTCTATCTTTTAAAATACATGTAGTAGTAGTAGCATGTAACAAGCATGGACCTCCTGAGCAGGAGTCGGCGATATGAAATCTAGCGTCGGGAGTGCCCGTCTTGGCATGAACCATTAAGCTACCCCGAAACATTAAGAACTCTATTTTTCTAACTTGATACGTCTGAGGCAGACTTGACCGCTATATATACACTATATACACGATGGGACCAATTGCAGATCTCGAAAAGTCTCTCGACTTCTCCCTCCTCAAACACAAAACTGTGCTCATCACAGGAGGTGTATCAGGCTTAGGAGCTCTGATGGCCACCCAATTTGCTCAATATGGCGCCTACGTCACCGCCGCAGACATCAACGAGCAGCAGGGCAAAACCTTCGTGCACGAATTGAGAGAGAAAGGCCTCCACATTAACTTTGTCCATACAGATGTAACAGACTGGACGTCTCAAATTCACGCCTTCAAGTCTGCTATAGCCTTTGGTCAGAGAAACAGAATCGATGTCGTAGTTGCGGGTGCGGGAGTAAGTGGCATCTGGTTCGTGCCTGATAAGGAAACCCCCTCCCTCGACAGAGACCCGCCTCTACCCGTGGCGAGTGATCGAGCATATGATGTTAATGCGAAAGGCGTCTACTATACTAGTAAACTTGCACAGTATTACTTTGCGCTACCGGTAGCGTCTGAGGATGCTGAATCCTTGTCATACCGCAAGTCGCTGGTGGTGATCAGTTCTCTTGCAGGGTATCTTGAGTTGAATAATTCGGATTACACGGCTAGTAAGTGGGCTGTGAGAGGGATGTTTCGCGCAGAGAGATCGAGGATGGAGGATACTGGACATCGTATCAATCTTATTGCACCTTGGGTCATGGATACCCCAATGGGGAAAGGCCTTGCAGATATCTGCCGGAACAAGGGAATTCCTGTGGGAAATCCTGATCATGTCACCGATGCTGTTGTCCGATGTGCAGTGGATGAGTCCCTATGTGGTAGGAGCTATCAGTCATGACGTCACCCAATATGTGCTCACAGGACTTGCCAGGGCGAGCCATAGCAATTGGTGCTGCTGAGACTTTTGATCTTAGAGATGATATTGAAGGTCTGAATGCGGGTATCACGATGAAGAAGTATCTCGAGGGAGAAGCAAGAGACTTCATGATACTTTTCGGTCAGCGTCCTTAATGGACTGCTGGTATTAACACAACATAGAGTTACGAAGAGTCACCGCACTTTCAACAAGAACCAGGAATAGTTTGGGTGGCTTGTGCGGAAGGAATATGCTCAGGGATTAAGGCTCGTCCAGATGTTCTTGTTCCTTGGTAATAACACCCAGATAATCAGACTTTTGCCAATACAAGCAGATGTTAAGTAACATTTATGATGAATTGTATGGACCTGGGTGTCAATGTTTCATGTGGCTTTTGGCAGAGCACGGATCAATTTGTTCACAAACAAGTAGAATGGCAACAACGATGCGAAAACTGGCATTACAGATGTATAACACTCTAAGCAGTCAGAGCACTACGCCAGTCCCTTAGCAGGGGAATCAACCTTCCACAATAGCTTCTCTCAGCTTTTATATACTTCTTGCCGCCAGTTCCATACGACCAGGCGACAGCGTTCATCTCCTCTCGGTCGTAAGATGGGGCCTGTTCGAAAAAGGTTGTCAACCTCTCACCGATTTCCGGAAAGGTATTCGGAGGCAATTTGAGTGCATAGAATCCCACACGCTTAATGTCACCGGTAAGTACGGTAATCGTTACGGAGAAGGTGTAGCCTGTTGGACAGAGAAATGCACGCATCTCGTTGAATTCATCGCGACCCGGAGGAGGGCAGCCAGCCAGCTTCACGAATTTCGCAGCTTGCTCTTCTGTGACAGGCCCTGGGGCACGGAAGTATAGATTTACGGTGTCCGAGTGATAGTCGACGGCAATATGCCTAACGCTTTCGAGGCCAAGGTTATGAAATGTGGGACCATGGCGACGTATCGACTCTGGGACATCCCTGGCACCGAGAATATCGTCCAGTGGTCTGAATCCGCCCATATAGACCCAAGCCTTAGTAAGGCCTTTCTGAGCATCAAAATCACAGGATTGCTCTGGCTTGCCATCATACAGTGAGCTCCAAGACGTAATGAGGTGGGCTAAACCATTATCCGGTTCCAGTAGGCCAGCCTGAATAGCAATTCCGACGGTGTCGATGGGACGGCGCTCGTAGAAACGAAAGTTCAGAGCATCGCCTGGTCGGTTAGTTGCGCGCCATAGCACTGCACCGTCGTGGAAGCTTCGGCTGTAGGCTTCGATGACTGCTCGAGTGGTGGCTTCCGAGAATGGAGCATCAATTGCGGCACAGGTCCTTTTGACGTCCCTTATGAAGCGTTCTGGCGAGAAGTTCTCCAGGTCAGAGACCGTCATAGTTATGGTCTAATTCCTGTTCGTGGTTCCAAGGTCTGGCTTGGCAAACTTGTTTACCAGGAATGTCCCATCATGTTATAAGCTGCGTCTTCTTTTCCGCGCCTTCCTCATGAGCTATGTTGAAATGCGATCACATTTCGGTCTAGCAACGATCGGTACGACTTGAAAAAGCGGTGATAACTGCTGGACATCTAATTGATTGTTGGTCCCACGCTTCCCAAGGCTAGGCGACGTGGGTGGGTCCGTACCACCTCGGGCCTACCCTAGTTTAGCCAACGGGCCCGATGATCATTCACACGGGGACTTTGGATTGGCCCATTCTTTGGACGTTGAACGCCAAGCCAAGTGGCAGTTGTCTGTGACACCGCGTGCCGATGCCAGTCCACACGATAGGTGAGGTAGGAGGCTTCGTGCTCGCCGATTGAACCGATGCCAGTCCATACTATAAGTGATGTAGGAGGCTTCGTGCTTGCCGATTGAACTGCCGCCATCGTCGATAAGGCATTAATCTGGCCCAGAATCCTTTTTGCGATTGTTGAACTTCTCATCATCGTCAATCGAAAATGCTGGATTCAAGGGTGGAAGGAAGCCTGTTTGCGCACATTAATACTGGCCTTGCGCTTTGCATTGCACTCGTCTCTTATCTTGTCTTACTTACGATTTACCGGATCACTTTCCACCCTCTCGCGAAGTTCCCGGGCCCATTTCTCGCTAAAGTAACAGAGCTATATCCACTTTATCGGTCAATTGTAGGTGACCGACACCTGACTTTCTGGAGGTTACATGAGAAATATGGAGACTTCGTACGCTATGGACCAAATCAGATCTCCGTCAACACTACTACTGGATTGAAGACAATATATGGCCTCAAAGCCAATGTCCAGAAATCGAGCTGGTACCGAGTCTTTCCTCCAGTGAAGGGCGCATGGAGCGTCTGGACATGTATTGACAAAGTGGTCCATGCCCGTAAAAGGTATGTCAAAGCGAAGCAGACTGTGGCGAAACCGCTGACACTTGGTAGACGTACTCTGGCCCATGCCTTCTCGGACACTGCTCTGAGAGACATCGAGCATTATGTTTCGTCCAACGTTCAAATATTCTGTGATCAACTCGTCTCGAGAAGTGCGAAACAACAAAAAGAATGGGGAGAAGCTTTGAACATGTCTTCGATGTCAAATTACCTAACCTTCGACATCTTGGCCGAGTTATGTTTCGGTAAAGGATCCTTCAGGATGCTTACAGAGTCTGATCATCGCCATGTTGTTGACCTGATATTCCACAACGCATGGCGTTGTATGATAGTACGTTACACTTTCTGTACGGTAGCGAGCAGCAGCTGACTTCGCGAGTGCGGCACGCTCCCAATCATCCATGACCTTGGACTGGACAAGCTATTCTTTCCCACCCTTGTACGCGATAGGCAGCGTTACATGAACTTCAGTAAAAGTCTAGCAGTTGAGCGTACAAAACAGGGCGAAGATGGTGACCGCAAAGACTTCTTCCATTACTTGCTTAACGCCAAAGATCCTGAAACCGGCCTTGGCTTTTCCACACCCGAGCTATGGGCTGAGAGCAACTTACTCATCATAGCCGGGTCTGATACACCAGCAACTGCAATAGCAGGATGCTTCTACTATCTCGCACACAATCCCCGTGTCCTGCGAGCCCTGGAGGAAGAGATATGTTCCACGTTCGATAATGCAGGAGAGATCGAAAACTACTCAAGCAACAAGTTGGCGAATTGTTCTTACCTTCGAGCCGTGATTGATGAAACAATGCGTATGTCGCCTTCCGTAACAGGCACCGTACCGCGAGAAGTGCTTGACGGCGGTATTATGATCGATGGCGAATACATCCCGGCAGGAACGGTTGTCGGGACAGGTTTCTACTCCCTACATCATAACCCTCAATACTTCCGTGATCCCTTTACTTACAAGCCTGAGCGGTGGATTGTAGGCTCAAGTCCGGAAGTGACTGCTGAAAGTGTAGAGTTAGCACAGAGTGGGTTCTTCCCATTCAGTTTTGGACCGAGAGGTTGCATTGGTAAGAACCTGGCATACATGGAGCTAAGGAGTGTAATTGCAAGGACAGTCTGGCTGTATGAGATGAAATTAGCACCAGGAAGCAAGGTTGGGGATGTGGAGGCTGGAGCGGAAAATTGCAGAAGGCAGGAATTCAGGTTGCAGGACCGGTGGCAGGCCGAAAAAGATGGTCCTATGATGCAATTCAAGCGGAGAGCAAGGTGAAGACGCATGATGATGCTTGGTGGAAATGAATCGAGACGCAGTGTTGATGTTGCTAGAGAAGGATGGCGTACAAACAATTCGTCGCTGAATCGAACAACGCAGCTGTGATTCTGTATTCGGTTGATCACGAGCCCAGAGCAAGGAAGCACTTGAACTATGGGACTTTGGCCTGTCGCACATACAGCAGACATGTCATCGAGCTTTCACGTTCGGTCACTGAGAGAATAGCCCCACCAATGTATTAGTTCTAGATGGGTGATTACATAAGCAGCAGCGAACTTTTTGCCGAAGGATTTTGCTTTTGCCTTTCCATTCGCCCCTCCACAGGAAGTTTACTAAGGTAGTTCAGCCTTTCCTTATTAACGTCAGCATATGAATATTCCCTTCTTTCTCCGGTTCGCTCCATACTCTCCAAACATGTTGGAACTGCTACATATAGCGTTTTCGTCGCTTGCCCCACCGGATCGTGCTCGAAATCCTGGACTATACTTAACGCACCTCCCTTGCCCTTGCCCTTGAGCACGTATTTACTTCCTTCACTCTAGGGATGCTTGTGGTGCTTCATTGGTCCCCTTCAGATGGCTATCCCGCCCATTCCCAACCTGGTGGATACCGTCATCGTGGGCAATGGCCCTTCTGCCCTCATCCTCTCCTACATCCTTCACGGCCACATTCCGTACTACGACCCCTCAAAGCCTCATCCGGATCCAATTTTGCATCAAAAACTGTGTGAGACGCCTTGCCTCTTCGACATCGACGTGCAAGACCTTACTGCTCACTTCGCTGCCTCCCGCCTATCCTACTCGACACAAGCTCTCCCCATCAACGTCCTCCTGGACACTCTATTGAGACCGTTGGCAGATACTGATCCTGCAAAATATTCATCGTGTGTACAATGGCGCCATGAAGGGGAAAGGAAAGTGCAGCATCTGGTTTTAGGAAACACCGCGCGAGCAGGAGGGCAATGGGCGGACAATCCGGTCTCAGCGAGTTGGGATATTGGAGCATTAAGTTATTCGGAGATGCTGTCTTTGCCGGGGCATACCTTTGGAAAACACTATGAAAATACATATGGAAGGCCAGCGCCGGAGTTCTATCGCCCCACACGAAGGGAAGTGGCTACATATCTCGCAGTGTACCCCGAAGCTGTCGGCATCAGTGACTCGATATACACAAGGCAAGAAGTCACAGGCATTCGCAGGGAGGACGGAGGCTTTCGCATTGACTCACATGGCATATGTTGCAAACATCTCGTCCTGGCGTCCGGGACTTTTTCGAACCTTATACCACCCCGACCTCTCTTACAACCTTTGAATACGCTACCGCGTCCTAATAGTATGAGCCAAGATCCGCTACTTGTCGTTGGCTCTGGATTTACTGCGGCGGATGTGATTATTACTCAACCTAATCGTAAGATAATTCACATCTTCAAATGGGACCCAGACAACCGCCCCTCCCCGTTGCGAGCCTGTCATCCACGAGCCTATCCCGAGTATGCTAGTATCTACAGACGCATGAAAATAGCCGCCATAGAAGCGCTTGGACCACAAGGAGTGATATCTCCCATGAGAAATAAGAAGTCGAATCCCTTCTTCAAGGAACGCGATTGGGATAACGTCTATGAGGGCCTTCCGAATACATACATCAAGGCAGTCGATCTTCACGATACGAGAGCTGTCCTCACCCTTGAAACTAGCGATGGAAAGCTTATTGAACGGGTAATTTCTAACCTCGAATATGTGATAGGTAGGCGGGGGTCGCTCAGCTATATCGATGAAAGCATCGCAGAAGAGATCGGTCAGGGGTTAGGAGAGAAGCCGATTAGTAGAGCTCTGATATCTGGACGTACTCTTCGGCCTCTGGTGGAGAGGACGCTGGAGCTCGCCCCCGACGTGTTCATTACTGGAAGCTTGACTGGCGATTCACTCATACGATTCGCATACGGAGGCTGCGTCTTTGCCGCGCGCAAGATTATGAGACCCATTACAAGATCGTTTGCTGGATTACCCAATACGCCAGGTAATGGACATTTGGCCTCTTCATCGCCTTCGTACTTACAGTCAGATGCAAGTCCATCTACAAGTAGCGGGTTGGTCTCGGACAGCGGACACTCGGATTTGCACATTGATAAAAGTAATCATTCATATCATTCAGATATGGAGGACGCAAAATATGGGGTTTGGCCAGGCTCACGGCCGTGAGTACAGAGGTGATACCGTCTCAAAACCCCCAGATCCATCTTCTACTACTATTGAATCAATCTCTTTAATGCTAAGAGGAAAGAATCACCAGCCACTACTTATTTGGACCATATCATCTATACTCCATTAGTTCTGCTTCTTATTTTTCCTTTCAGGAGTGACTTCTGCGGAAATAGACTGCACATCAACAACAGTACCCCATCTGATGTGGTATCGTGTACGGTCAAATATGCTGCTTTTTCTTTATGAAGGCCTTGCTCCACCTTTAGCCGAGACATACTCGTGGCATGTAAGGTTTGGTAGAGTCACTGCAGCGACCGGTAGCTTTATTCCCAGGTGGGGAATTCGGTATCAGTAAAGATTAGCATCATTGACTGAGGACCCTAGCTGCAATACTCCCAATACAGGGGTTAGCGCTGGTTCCAGTGTTCATCTTGATTATCGGCTAGAGGTGGTCGCCGAGGCTGGGTCCAGAATGGATGAGCCAGTCTGAAGTTCCCCAAAGCCTTAGCAATATGCTCGTATTATGTTGCAAACACCCCCGGGGCCATGTAAGACCACATTTCACTCATGCCGTGATGGTTGTCAACTTTGGTCCTCAAGCTTTTGGGCATCCAGATAACCATCAGTACGTCTAGCGTTCAGCTTTTTATCGTGATCATTCAGGTATCACACTTCATCTCTGATATGCTTGTAACCAATACACCTTGTTTCCTGTGGCAGGAATTGGTACAGACGTTGACATATAACTTGGGCCGATTTCGAAGGCTCTGCGCTTGTCTCCTTCTCAAGCCACTCTTCGCATCTGATCAACCTCCCCACAAGTATGGAGCTTCTGAACTGAATATGGTAGATCGTTACTTTCTTAGAACTGGAAGCCACTCTTAAGACAGGTCGCAGAGCACAGATGATAGGAGAAGACTCCTTAGGACTTGGACAGCGACAACTCCAATGAGATGGTTCTTAAAATTCGTATATACCACACACTACGCCAATCAAGGTGCCCCAACTTTCCTAATCAAACACTAAAGGTTGGTCCACCAGCCGCCAGGCCTCAAGCCTTCAGGTCTAACCGAACCTTGCAAGCTCTCGTATCTTTCGTTGCAACCTCATTTGTCAATGAACCCCTTTGCCTTCCAAGGCATCTCCACTTCTATGGCCTCATCAACATCGACCATGACAAACTCAGACAATGATCAATGTTTAGGGTAGTCTCAACAAGCTTGCCGCTACGGGAATGATAATTGTGCATTTTTCGTTTGAGATGTCTGGATCCGACTTCAAAGATTTCGGAATCAAAATGAAGCATGTTATCCACACTTTCGTCTCGGCTGTGCAGAGACCCAATCATGGTCCATTCGGAACTGTGCAAGCGTGGACAGTGGGGAAGGAGCAGCATGGCGAGTTTGAGTAGGAAGCTCGTGTGATTCTGGCCAAGTGTCATAGATCCTGGTCAAATGTCATACTTGGGGTGATTTTAACCCCCTCAAACAGGAGGATAAGGCGTCTGGAGGTAGAGATTGTGCCGCTGCTAGCCGGTGCTTCGAGGCGAACGAGAACGGCGCTTTTTGCAGAAATAAAGGATTTTGAGAATGAGAGAGTGGGATGTCTTATTATGTCAGCGACATGTATGAGGATAAATCTGAACTTCGAGAGTTGAATGTTCATAAGAAGCTGCTTGTTTATTCGCTACGTTCCCTCCATGTAATAGTGATGCATGCAGCAGGTCTTGGCTTGTTGAAGGCAAACAACCCTTCGAAGGACATCAACGAGAGGGTTCGAGGCAATCATGATTCAAGAGCCACGAGCAGTTTCTCAATTACTCAGTGGTAAATTATGTGCAATCGAGCAAGCTATAGGCACAAGGGGAAGTAAATACATTACATGGGTATGCTGCTGGATCTCGTGCGTCAACTGATACCTCGTAGCCACGTTGATGGAAGGCTGCTTTAGAATAATGCCAATCCTTTCGTTCTCGACCTGCCAGTAATCTCCCATAGCTATAAATCTCTTTCGCACCAACTATGGCTCTCGAAATTGGCAAAAAAAAGAATTGTATATATAACGACCACGGTGCGATTCGAACGCACAAATCTTTGGTGCCGAAAACCAACGCCTTAACCATTAGGCCACGCGGCCAAACACTTGTATAAAGACTAATTTCAAAATATATTACATTAATAAAAGAAGCTCTGATAGTAGTTCAGGAAGTGCCTTGGCATCGTTTGCACTTCTCATGATCCACAAACAAGACCATATTCCTAGAGCTTGAGGATTTGGCCGGATAGTGGCTGCTCACCTTCTATTAGTGGACTGTCCACGACAGCAAGTACCCTCACAATGTCCGCCGCCCTCCCTGGCAAGCGTGACCTACCAGCCTCGCAGTACGACCTGAACACCTACTGGGGTCGCGTGAGACAGTCAGCCGAGATTGCAGATCCGAGGTGAGGAGACGAACGGGGCCACCTCACCAGATGCTGGTGTGGTAGGTAAACCGCAATTGCCTTTATAAATACGAGTGCTGAGCCAACTCCACGGCCTCAGGACCCTCTTCGTCTCCAAGGCCGGTCTAGAAAATGCAAAGAAGCTTGTCTCGTCATATAAGCAGGGACAGATCAAGTCGATGACACCGGAGTTATGGCAGGCAAAGAAGGTGGTGGACTCGACACTGCATCCTGGTACGACAGCGGGCATGATTGAGCAATTGCACGGCTGACTGTGGCAGACACTGGACAGCCAGTTTTCCTGCCCTTTCGCATGTCCTGCTTCGTTATATCGAACCTGATAGTCACAGCCGGCATGCTGACGCCCGGTCTTCAGGTTGGCTTTCTCCCGAGTATGGAATTCCCATTGTTACTAAATACATGAGCACCCAGACAACAGGCACCCTACTTTGGCAAATAACCAACCAGTCCCTTAACGTTGCCATCAACTCCGCCAACGCCAATAAATCCACGCCCCTCTCCACCTCTACGATGGTTAAATCCTACCTCCTCGCCGTTTCAGCCTCCTGCTCCGTAGCCCTCGGCCTCAATGCCATCGTTCCCCGCTTCAAACGCGTTTCTCCCACCACAAAGATAGTCCTGACTCGATTAGTTCCCTTCGCGGCAGTAGCATCAGCAGGTGCGCTCAACGTGTTTCTTATGCGTGGGGAGGAGATCAGGCAGGGAATAGATATCTTCCCGACGCTGAGCGAGGAGGAGAAGAAGCAGAAGGAGACGGGAGGTGAGGAGGTAAAAAGTTTGGGGAAGAGTAAGAGGGCTGCGACTCTGGCGGTGGGGGAGACGGCATTGAGTCGGGTGCTGAATTCGACGCCAATTATGGTGCTGCCGCCTTTAATTCTGGTGCGGTTGCAGGAGACAGAGTGGTTGAAACGGCGGCCGAGGATGGTATTGCCGGTTAATCTAGGTATGGAGCTCTCTTCTACTGGCTTTTGGTAAAATAATCACTAACATCTATGGAAGGACTCATCCTAACGACCTCGATATTTGCCCTACCACTAGCTCTTGCGGCTTTTCCACAAAGACAGGCTGTACAGGCGAACTCTCTCGAAAAAGAGTTTTGGGATAAAGGTGGGAAAGATGGCAAAGTCGAATTCAATCGAGGGATATAGATGATCTGCTAAAGACGGTTTGCATGTATATACATGAGATTGGATAAATTACCCTTGGTCTGAACCTGAGCATACTCCGAACTCATCATATGCACCAGATTTGATGTTCACGCTGCGACAACTCAAGTCCAAGAATCCTCTTAGATGCAGCTCTAGGTTCGTTATATAAAGACATGCTAAAGCCTAATACCTGTAACGAAACTCACAGCAGTCCCCTCCCAACATTACCCTCCTCTTGCTACTTTCCCCACTGAAAAAGTGTATACAATGTCGTGGGGAACTGCGTCCCTACTATTCATTGCAAGCCCAGCGGCCCACCCTTTGTTATAAATCCAAATCTTCGCTCTCGATCCCCACGCCTACTCTGTGTCTTCGTCAAACTGAATCCTCTGGATCTAGAACCGAAACTTGAAATGGAGTCCTTTGTTCGGAAAGAATACATGCGGACCAAGGAATGGGCCAAAGAGCAAACCTTGCAAACGAAGCTTGTCCCCAAGGACATGTCTGAAACAGAAGGCAAAGGCCCCAAATAGACGCCCGAATTCGCAAAAATGACTGAGAAGGGAAGATTCTATCAAGGATCGGCCGAGAAATAACAATAGGCAAGAAATTGTGTGGCAGAAACGTGTGAACGAGTGAGCGGAGCGTACTCTCCGCAGAGAATGCCCGACGAAGATGACTGGGCAGAGCAAGACAGTTCATTCGCAGAATCTATCCTATGTAGGAGATGCGGCTGTTGGATAAGGTACTATTAATTCCTCCACCATTACATATAACAAACCCTCAAAAGAAAGAAGTCTGCCTCTGAACGATTTCATGAAAATGGATAGCTAGGGCAAGATGATATTTCACGTGTTCAACATGGAAATGAATGACAGAATATAACAGAGTTTTAATCCGCGCATAATCCTAAAAACGATAGACTTCAACAGATATCGAATTATACCCGAAGAAACGGGCGTGGAAAGGAAAATGATTTTTAATGTAACGCAGACCGAATCTGAAAATGACCAAGAGATTGGCGCGAATTTGTCTTGTATAGATATATATAATCATGGTTGTTATAAACAGCGTCAAATAAGACTCAATGGATGCTAGTACGTTATGAATCTCAAAAGTCTTGACGAGAGACGCCGGTTGTGCGTGTGCTTGACTAAGTGAGTGGAAGGCTGTTTGTCCTATATAAATTCTTGTCATGGAAGGAATGACCATTTGAGCTCTTTTACCCAATGCGTAGATAGTTTCAGGCAGAAAAGACACTCGAAAATATTATATAAAGCGTAGATATGCTACCCTAATTTATCATTCCTAGATTGCACAAACGAAGAACGGCCCTATTTCTATGTCAGTGCCGTAGTACGTCCTCGTCAAGGTCAGTCTCAATCGCTTGGATCTGTCGATCACCTCTTATACGTATCAAGATAAGTGATGCATTCACATCTAAGTCCCCACCTGATAGCCAACCTAAAGCTACAACGCCATCTCCATCCTCATCATGCATGGTCCATTAAGGATTACCTTGATCCATCGCCGATTTTTCATGCTTCCCATCGTACCCATTTCCATGCCCATGCAATAATCACAAGTAGCTGTGTTCAGAAACCCTCTAGTCTTCCTCGTCGTAGTAACCGGCTTCGGCCGACTCCCGTGCCAGCTCCCGTTTCATTCTGATTTTGGCGGCTTCTGTGCCGTCGTCTGTCATACTTTCCTTGAACCAGGGATGCTTAAGTGCCTCGGGGGCAGTAATGCGTTTGGCTGGATCATAGACGAAGATCTTGCGGAGCAGGTCGAGAAACTGCTTGTTGAAAGGTGTCGACGGCGGAATGACCTCCTGTGACAGTTAGTATGATATGAAGTTTTTAGGGATCACTTTTGGCTTACATGGAGATGCTTCATTGCTTTGACGTATTTCTTTGACGCTTTTGTGGTCTCTGGATTTGGGTAGTCCAGTTTGAGACTGCGTGAAAAGAATCTGGATCATATCAGCAGAGTTCGAAAGTCTTAATACGCGATACTCACGAGGCAGCCTGGTTGCGATTGTTGCCTCGACCGCTGTTTTGGACTTGACGGACAAGTTTTGTCTCAATCCTGCCACCGCAAACGGCCTCCATCATAGCTAGATGTTCGAGATTGTCATGGGTCTGGAAGAGTGCATCGCCTGTGAAGAATTCGACCAGGATGCAGCCGATACTCCAGATATCGCAAGGATAGCTCCAGCCAAGATTCAATATGATCTCTGGCGCTCGATAATGTCTAGTAGATACAACAGACGAATGATATTCGTCCTGAAACGTAGCGGAGCCGAAATCGATTAGCCTGATTTCACTATCAAGCAAGACTCTCCGCTGCCGCGCCACACGTTGTATCGTCGTGGAAGAGGATGGAATGTTTCGATTGTAGGTGAAGGTTTGGTATGCACTGCTGACCAAAAGGATATTCTCGGGTTTTAAATCTGTGTGAATCAGATGTAGATCATGTAGAACTGTGTCACGGTTTAGCGGTTATCCACAAGGAAGCGGCGGAGAACATACAAGCTACGCTGGTGAAAAGTTGCCGGGCAAAGCTCTGGATTTGGCTGCTCGGAAAGGGAACAAACTGGTTGCCCTTGAGAAAGTCGAACACACTCTGGCCAAGCAGGTCTGTGACTATGCATATATGGTTGCGAAAGTCGAAGCAATCGCGGAGGTGAATACATTTGTTGCGGTTCAGGCGGTCGTTCTGCGACAGCGTTTGTAGTACCCGTAGTTCAATACGGGATGCATCTCTGTACTTCTGCACGGATCGAATGATTTTGATAGCGCACTTCGACTTGGACTTCTGATCATAGGCTTCCACGACTTTCCCAAATGTACCTTGCCCAAGTAATCGGTGCACTTGATCTGCGAAGAGTAAGTCATGTAACTCAGATGATGCAACTATGCTTGCAAGTCGAATATACTCACATCTCCCTCCTATACACATATCCTCTGTAACGATGTAATGTCCATCTTCATCATCGACTTTCTCGTTAGTGGTCACAGTCTACTACGACGTCAGCAATCTATTGAACATGGCGTCAGAGAGAGGTCTCACATCTCTGATCGTAGGCACATGGACATCTCTAGCCTTAATGGGAGGTTTTGGAGGAGGCACATAGGCGCTGTACGCATCTCCTACAACCTCCACTTCTCTCCTTCTCTTTTCATCCGCAGCCTGCAGCCGCGTCACTCGTTTCCTCTTCTGCCCTGTGCGCCGCTCATCAGCATATGCACTAGTGCTTGCATATGCTCCGGTACTACCATGGCTAGTGTGAGAGCCTAGCGAAGTAGGTGCTGTGGTCTGTAATGATGTGGTCCGGTCAGTGGAAATAGTATTGGACCCGCTGTTTCCATGCGAATAAGTACGAGCGTGAGAGTAGGAAATTGCCTGATCGCTAGCAGCGTCATAGGCAGATGCTTGGCCCGTCCTCCTCTTCTTATTTGTATGTTCATCACCTCTGGACGTTTCCTGCTTGGGGTTCTCCTTCCGTGTTGCTGGAGGTCGTGTAGGTGGAGGTGTGTCATCGTCATCGATAACAATGACTTCCTCTGGAAGCCCGTTCTTGTAGAATTCATGCCAATCTGGTCGCCTCTCCCGCTTCCTCGACCCTTGCAATGTCGATGTAGACTGTGAGGATGCCATATTGCCAGAGTGAGGTATATATCGAGAATTAGAGCTGGCCGACGTTCTTGTAGTAGAGGCAGGTGTGTTGTTGGGGAAGCTGTATGAAGGAGCTAGCCGCGACGAGCTAGTCGGCAGTGAATGTTTGGCAGCGTACGAGGTGGTATTCGAGTTGTAGGTAGTGTGCTGACCATAGATGGGGCTATGAGGTGGATGGGTCGCAGTCATGAGCGAGGGAAGTGACATGGCTCATTGACACATTAAGAAGGAATTGTGTATCGTCGAAGGGGGCCAATCGGCTCTTATGGGCGGACAGTTCTTGACGCTGACGCCCAAGCTGAGAGGAACGTGAGTGAAGAGCTATCGGCCTTCCATGGACCCCAAGTTGGGAGGGTGACTCGGAAGAGGTAGATGCCCTTGTTTGTGAAGGTGTAGTGGCCGATATGTGGGTTTAATGAGTGTTTCGGTCGCGCGTTGGGTAAAGGCGGAGTCTTATTCTCTGTAAGGCCGTGGGTCAGACTCGCGGTGGAGACAGCAATGAAGGTCAACGAGGTGAATAAATCAGTTAAGACATATCAATGATATGAGCAGCAGGCGTTGCAATAGATGTCGTAGTGGTGAAGGCAATGTTGGACGGTGTATATCCAGCTAGAGTGAGAGCAGATTCTCTCTCGCTTGCCGGTTAGAGGCCTGAGAGAATTGGAGTTGAAGCGCGCTAAAGCCCAATAAGGAATAGCTTGATTCTTGGGGATTCGTTCGGGAAAGGAACGGGGAGACCCCTCAAAAAGAAATGACGACTGTGGACGCTCAGCAACCCTTCGCGTCTTTTCTTGACAGCTGTACAACCCCAACACCAATGATCGACCAGTACTTCAAAGCACTTTGATCATGCTCTGTTTGTTCGTTCGTTCAACTCAACTTCTCAGAGCAACTGCCTTGTCCTCGTTCGTCATTAAGGTAGACTACACATTAATCATTCACCAGTGGCGATTTGATTCGATGACGCTGACCAACACGCATGCAATGCAATCACATGGATCGCGTCTTACATTTTGCCTACTCCAAGGCTTTTCCAATATCCTTCACTATTTTCTTCATGCCTGATCTGACTAACCCGATCATCTACCAGTCTCATCACTAAGTTCGGAGACTCTTACTGCTACAGAGACCACTTTCCCGGGCTGAGATGTCATCGACATGTCCCGAGCTTGGCCCTATAAATCAGGACTTTTCCAGTAGCTTCTATGGAATCCTAGGTCTACCTTAGCATATGCTTGCATGCCTCCTAAACCTAACGCTGACCAAGGCATTGTACTTGTACTTTGTACAAATGCGGCTTATGGCCCTTCTTAAATCTTCCTCTGACCCCACAATGGCGCCACCGTCTCCACTGCCCTCTCAACCACAGCCTTGACCCTCTCCCTTAGTACATTGCTCGCGCACTCTACCTCCAGAGTCTCCAGCCACACTTTCGCGACGTGTTTGTCTATCTTTATCTCGACGCCAGGGACGGGAATACCAATACTATGTAGCCTGTCCATTTCTTCAGCTTCTTGGTCAGCAATATACTGTTCCGGATCTTCAGGTTCGTAATCTTCGTCTTCTGGCTCATTCTTTATACCATCGGAGTTTACAGCTGGCTTTAATGGCTTTAGTGGAAGCTTGGGGTGTGTGATAGGTGTTATAAGAGGGCCAAATTGGGCCTCGAGGAACATACAGAGGCGCGAAAAGCGTTCTTCAGGTGAGACGCTGGCATGTAGGTTACGTTCTCCGTGGTTGTGGGAGTGTTGATGGGTCTTGGACGATTCTGAACGCTGTTAGCACCAGGCCATCATATGTGTTTGATCTCCTGCTCACGTTTCACTGCAGCTGGACTGCTCTCCACTGTAAATAGCACAGCTAAAACAGCGTCTGCAATCCCATCATTGAGCGTGTTCCCTTCCCATTCAACGGTAACGTGGCCATCGCGTTCATAGCGAACTATTACGCAACCCATGACAAGATACGCAACTGCATTAGGAGAACGGTCAATCTCTTCGTCAGCCATTTCCTCCTCATGAGCCACTCCGTTCCCATTGACTTCCATGACCCCATTTGAAGATGGCTTGCTCTTAGCGCTGATCTCTTCTATTGCGCCAAAAGTTCCCTCCAACGCCCATTTGATGAGATCAATGCCAGCAGCACTTAGGGTTATTCTTTGTTTGCACATGATCGTCGTAGTCGTGAGACCGGCATACTCTCGAAGGTCTTCGGGGGCGATGAGTGACATTTTGAAGTCATTCTGTACAAGAACTCCGGAGATTAGGCGTTCGTCGTCTGGGTCTGATGATTTAGGTGGGGGAAGTTGGGCCAGCTGTCCTACGACTTTAGCAATCTTGTCAACTTTGAAGGGAATGCGGAGTTCCTCGGTATTCGCGGGGCTGAATATTTTCGTCTTATTGGTTTTATCGTTATTCAAAGAGAGAAGTTTGGATTTTAGCCGCATCATGTTATGTTTCTCGCCATGGACAAGGATCTGTTCGAGTCAACACAGTGTCCATGACCCGGAAGACGTTAAACTCACCACAACCGGTGCTGCGATCTCCTCGATAAAGGCCTGATTTTCTTGGCCATCAACATGAGCTGCAAAGCTGTACTCCTGGACGCTACATCTTCTGGGTATCATTGGCCTTTCTGCCTCACCGTCAATACCTGGACCTCGCCTGCCAATGTTGGCTGTACTCCGGCTGCTCATGATTGCGGGTATGCTATCAGGCTCATTCATTATTTGCTTTGCCATGGTACCTTCGACACTGTATCCGGTGATGACCACACCGTTCCTTTCATTGGGGGCCCATCGCTCCAGAAGCTCTCTGCTTACGCCACTCTGCAGCATACCAGGGCTCGCTAGCACCACGCAGCCTCCAACATCATCGAATCTTTCAAGGTTTTTCAAACTACGGATGAAACGGAAGTCCCAGGGTCCGCCTTTATTGACATCCCCAGCCTGTTCTGCTTCAGCCATCCGTTCACGGAAAAGCCGCTTGATGTTATCGTTCATTGCTGAGACATAAGTCTGGTAGACGACCATGCACTTTCTGGCCAGATTGGAGGCATAATAGATTGGTATCCTCTGGAACTCTGGATGCCTTGCCCAGTAGTCGTCTAGAATAAGCAAAAGTTCCTGGGCTCTTCCCAGGGCAAAAACAGGCATCAAGACTCTACCCCCACGATTCAGTATACCCGTTACGCTTTTCATGAGCGCTGTTTCCCTTTCTGCTCGTGGTATGTGTGAAGCAATGCCATATGTGCTCTCAGTGATAAGGACATCAATCTTAATACCTCGAGGGACCTCGGCTGATATCAGATGACGATCGTTTTCACGAGAGTAGTCGCCAGTAAACAGTATCTTTAGGCCAGCTATTTCAATCAGGTACATAGCAGCTCCAAGCACATGTCCAGCTGGATATGGTGTGAATCGAATGGAAGAGACAGTGTGTGTGGTATGGTAGTCAATTGCTTCAATTTGGGTGAAGGTGGAGAGATGCTCGGCTTCTGTATAGAGGGTAGTCCTTTGGTCAGAAGAGGACGACAGGCTCCTTTGGTAATGTCAGCTTCAAGCATCTGTGGGAATTTACTGTAGCCTACTGAACTCGGACACTATCTTGAATAAGCCATTTGTATATCGCTTTCGTGGGATGTGTCATGAACACTCTTCCCCTGAAGTTGGTCTTTGCAAGAACGTATGGAAGGGCTGAAGCATGGTCGAGGTGGAAGCTGACGCGGATGAGAAGTTAGTTACTGCGCTTTGAGAAATACTTGGAACAAGCAGATATCATGACATGAGTGCATTGAGGATGGCAATGGAGAGATAGCCAAAGCTGGCTTTGGGACTATCTCGCTGTGGCACGGGCGGCATACGGGGACACAAGCAGAGGGACGAAGTTTGATTATGTTCTGTGTATAAAGCTTCGTGGGGCTTAAGGAAAACTATATTGGAAGCGGACTGCAACAGATGCTGCCTCCATACAAGATGCACAGACCAGAGGGCCCGATACAGAGCTGGACCAGTTGGCCAGCAAAGAACAAGAGCCCACATAATACCTTCCAGCCCAGAGGTATAGCTACTTTGTTTCAAAGTGTATCTGCGCTTAATGAGACGTAGGACTCACTGGCTAATAAGGAGGACATCCACGGTGCTCAGATCGAATTCGTCGAAGTAGGGTAAAGCAGTAAGGCCATCATAAGCAGGGTGCTGGCCAGCATCGAGCTGTCCAATAGTATCAGCATGGTGCTGAGTATGTATGAAGTGGATTAGGGTATCGCACCATAACGGTTTTGCCCTTGTACTGTATGATATGGCACGATCTTCCGACCTCATTTCCTCCGCCTAGGCACAGGAACATAAGCTCATCAGAAGGATCCACAGGCTCCTCCACCTCAGGAGTCATTGCCGCAAGTTTCCTCTTTGTCGCCATCGTAGGTTTCCCCCTATAGATTCGCCCCTACCAAATTGTCAATGTTGAAAAGCGCAATCAAGGCTGCAGATGGTCTTTGTGGAGGATCCTCTTGAACTCCAAGGATGATGAGCATTATTTAAGCACCGCGCACGATGAAAAAGGGCTCTCTAATAAGTCTGGTTCTTATCCTCCCGGATGTATATACTGAGGAGCTGACCATAGTTAACTGCGTAAGTAGGTAATGAAGTAGGTAAGGTAGTGAAGTTGTTGTTGGTGCCAATTCGAGGTCTTGGCATGCACGTGAGCCAAAACCGGGCCGAAAATCCTATCTCGCAGAGCCGCATCCTTGGATCCCGTCCACACTTCCATCTCTGAAAGCACTCAAAGTACAACCCACAACTCACCACCCCTACAGCAGGAACGGTATGACTGTCTAGTAGTAAACAGACCTACACAATCACTTTGACATCACAAACGGATGAGAATCACTTACAGCAGGCCAGGGCAGAGCGTAGAGCAGAGCTCTCGCAGGTGGCCTGGCCCCTCCAGGTCATTGTGAGACGACCTCTATTGACCAGAGAGCAGTCTTTGTGGAAGCCGTCACCATGGCGCAACATTACTCTCAACCTCAACGTACATACTCGCCCCTTCCCCGCACCGACTCGCCCCACCATGCTCCTCCCTCCAATCCCTACCCTCCTATTAAAAGGCAACAGCTCTCGCCAAATTCTCAAACACCACCTTACAGCTCGCCCAGTATAAATAACATCGCACTCCCAAATCAGGTTTTCAGCAGTCCGTACTACAATACTCAAACCAATGGCAACTCCGGCAACCACCCCTACAACCCATATCAGCAACAGGGCGACGCGATGAGTCCTGCCAGCAATCAAACCCACAATTATGGTGGTCAGGCGAACAGCCCCTATAGCCCGAACACACACTACAACCCTTACACGACAAATAATCTACCCAATAACAATACCGCCTATTCTGCCATGAACGCCCCCGCTCCTCAATCTGGGCCTTCAGGAGCGATGGGTCCTCCTTCACGGCCAGCTGTTGACAAGCCCACCGACATCAACGAGCTCGGAGACGTTATAGCGGGAACCGGTATCGATCTGAGAGAGGAAGAGGCTGCTTTGGTCAACTATAACAAGGGCGGACAACAGAGACAGGATGGCGGCTACAATGTGAACGTTACGCAGTCCTTCAACTCGCTTGGAGCACAACCCAGAGACAATTACTACTCTCCTAATTTCCCTGGTGATCGTAGTAGTTTCTATGGTGGTGGAACCTTCAATCAACAGCCAGAGCCCCCAAAGTCTACGGCAGAACTCGCAGCTGAAACTCGGAAGAAAGCGCTAAGGAGGAAGGCCGAGATCAAATCCTACCATCTCAATGACCCTTTCCTTGCTCCGAAGATCTTGCTCAGACTTGTAGGGAAGCTGGCCCAGGGTAATCAGGTACTAGTACCAACAGCCGGGCCGGGGCCAAATAAATGGAAACCAGGCGATCCACCTACAAGAGTCGAGGTACTGGGACCGGATAAGAACGTACAAGTTAAAATGGTCACAACTGGGGAGTACCTTCACACGGACAGTCCATATGTCGAAATATTGTCTCTACTTTCCTTGGCCACCGAGGAGCGGTTACGTGGGCTTGTGGAAGATGCTGCAACACTTGCCAAGGGTAGAAGAATGGGGTCATCTGGAGTTGTTCCACTAGAGTTATCGGATCTTGCAACTGGCAAGGGAGCTTCTGAGACGGTGACTGGACTGCCTACGCCCAGCAACAGTGCCGTCTCTCCGACCACCAATCCGTTAAAGCGTAAGATTGTCGTTCTTAATTTCCGCTAATTACTAACTTCTTTGCAGGCTCTTACGCTGACATGAACAATCCGCTAACTCCAAATTCGGACAATTCCAAGCCAGTCAAAAGTATCGCCTTCAAAAGTATTGTGCCCAAAGTTCTCAACGCTGTGGCTCAGACTGAGAGGAAATGGGAAGAAGAGAGACTTGCAAAGCGCCAAAGGCGTTTGGCGGCAGAGAGCAGTCGAGCTGGTTCGGTCTCCCTTGGAACCCCCGGGACCCCTGGTGAGGTTGCTCCTGAGGTAGAGACGAAGAAAGGTGCGAGGGCGAAAGAACAGAAGGATGCGGCAGCAAGGAAAGCAACGGAGGCTCAGCAACATGCTGCTACCACAAAGACAATGAATATGGCTTTAGGCCTCAGCGGAGCCATGGGCAAAAAGCTGTCATGGATGCAAAAGGGAACTGATACAGGACCCAGCAATCCTTTTCTACCAAAAGCGAACCCAAACTCTGCAAATTCGAAGACAGGGCCTTCAACTACCAACGGGACTGGTAGCGGCCTACCGAAGAGTCGGATCTTCGGAGAAATCAGTGAGGATAAGACCTCTGGGGCTAATATTCAGATTCGTGATATAATCTCGGTCCTGGAGAACGATTGTAAGAAGAATAAGACGTTACAGAGAGCCTACCAGAGACAAGGAAAGGCAGCTCCTGGAAAATGACATGGGGGGATCTTGCAATTCTAAAAGGTACACTTGCATTTGGCATTGTCTATTTAGCGAGGCGCTGGTGGTATTTGATAATCGCAACAAGCGACGGGGGGCAGGGGACCTTGGGGTGGCCTAAAGGACAGGCTCCGCTTTGGCTTACGGGGCACTGGTGTACTACTAGCACAAGTGCATTCAATGGCATCATGTAACAATGCATGCATCCTTGGCTTGTGATCCCAACCGCCTTGTCACTCAGCCTGAAACGTCCACCAAGTAATTCAAGCCTTATATTTGCGCTAAATGTATGCAATAGGTCCCTAGCAGCCTTCTGGAGAAGGTTGCATCCAATCATCATAATTGTGGAGCTCACCAGGCAAAGGACAGGAGCTAAAAGAATATCATAATCGACAAGAGCTTTTGCTATCTTACAATCCAGTGATCGAAGAAGAGTATGGAGCAAATATCATGCGGAAATGGCGATCTACGGCGCCTCAGTATGGAAATTGGGCACGTAAATTGATTAAGATATGGCTACACCCGGGTAACCTGGTAGGTATGATAATTCGATATCGCAGGCGCTAATCAAGCACGCAAAGCCCTATATTACAGGCCCTCAAACCCGAAAACTGCCTCCTGGAACCCGCATATATCCAACTCACGCCATATGTTTTGCTGTCAAAAGCCACAGCTCCAGAAGAGTTAATGAGCAGCGAAAATGACGCCTTAAGACTAGGTTGGCCACCTATTAATCACAGAAGCGTTGTCGTCGTTTGCCAGGCTCGGATACTCCACTGTCAGCATCAGTAGGAGTCTCTTTCTCTTCCCTCAATTCTCAACGGTACTGACTAGTCCCTCTAGTGTGAGCTGGGCGTTCACTCCGGAATCTGACGAAGCGATTAACAGTTGTTATCGAGAGTACTCCGATGCCGAAGACTGCAAGGGTGGACCAGGCGCTGAGACCTTGGTCATTCTAAGGCAGCTATTTCCGAGACATGTTTGAGAATCTTGGTGAGTATGAGATTAATTTGTAGGATATCTTCTGAGGATTTTGTGGAGATTCAGAGGAAGGCGAAAAGGGTTATTTGCCTAAAGGAGCGGTCCTAGAGCGGCAACGACGAAGTATTGATACATCATAGAACACTATGTCCGCGTAAAGACAGTTTGCATACGAGATCTAAAGCCTGCGCTGCAAGATACGCCGCCTACTGTTTTGGTTCTCCAAGACAACAAATCTCCTGCAAGTAGCCGGTCCGTAGCCTGATATCAAAGGCTGAGCTTCAGGATCGGACACGACAGTCCTCCTTAATCTGTTCTCGGCTGAGACGATTTGAACGTTGTGGGACAAAGTGCATATGGCATTCGTGTGTTATAATCTCAGTGGAGTGTTGTCTGATACGGCTGTAAGTGTGATCTGATCTATGCATAATAAGATGTTGCATACAGTATTTGAAACATATGATCTGACACATGAGTTGCACGAGTCTATCACATCTTCCGCCGACCGGGGTTGGAAGGCTCACTAGTCTTATTAAAATTGATGGTAAGTTGAACTCCTACGGTCTCGAGAACAGTCCGTATCTTGAAATCTCACAACCGTTTAACCTCCAGCTTTAAATAAAGTATCTCAGTTGCAGCTTTCGTTGTCATGGGATAGGTCCTATTTTTGCGTTCTCGATGCTTTTTGGCTTTCCTGCTGTCTCTGGCTCTAACTTTTTTTTGCATGAAGTTGCATTAGCGGGGTTCTTGACATAATCAGCCACAATTTGCGCCCCTCGTTCTCTCTGCCTTGTCAACATGCGATGACTCCCGTCCATAAACAGTTGTGCCTGCCGTCCCACAGATCAACAAATATTGATGCAATTGTTGTGGGCGAAGACTTGCAAGCATTAAGACATCCATTGCACGTTGAAAGCATGTCACGAAGCTCAGTTTCTAATCATGATCCCTCAGATGGTAGAGCATTGCTCTCTTCTCCGCCGAACTATTTCACAGGGAAGTCATGCCCTGTATGTGGCAAGCTCGGCCTGGACACAATGAAGGGCAAATACAATGCGCGTAGTCTGGAATACTACATCGAGACAAGTAAGCAGAACCATGATTTACTCTTCCAGTGGAAAAAAGAATGCGATTTATGCAAACTTGTATATGACCTTGCCCAGCACTGGTCGGAACAAGGCGACAACAGGCAAGAATTGAAGTCTTTTGGATACAAGTATTGGTATGCATGTGGTAGGAATGGCTCTGCTCCGCTCCGCCTCGAGATATTGGCCGATTGGGGTAAGTATAGTTCGAAACGTCCGAAGAATCGATCTTGGTCTGACGCCACTCGTGTGTGTAGACAGCTTTTTAATCGAACGCATGATCCACACTGCGGTGCATGCAGATCCTCTGTCCAAAAGTTCTCTAGCACGGATGAGACATTGGGTAGCCAGATGTGACACCAGCGACGCCAAGTGTACAGCCCCGGAGACAGCTCTCCCAACCCGCGTGCTTGATGTCAGAGACTCACAGAACATTAGACTTTGCGAGACTGGCGGACGACCAGGCGCCTATACTGCACTAAGTCATTGCTGGGGATTACCGAACAAGACATTTCTTACCACTTACGAGACCATTGCAGACATGAAAGCAGGCTTTGCCATCGAACAGGCTCCCGCCACTTTTCGCGATGCTATTTCTATTACTCGTTGGCTCAGCGTCCGGTACCTTTGGATCGACTCTTTGTGTATCATACAGCATGATACTGCAGACTGGAGTAGGGAAGCGGCAAGGATGGGCTCGGTATACGCCAATGCCTATCTGACCATTGCAGCAGCCAATGCCAAAGATGACAATGATGGTTTTCTTCAGCTACGAAGTGATGCGTTGACTTCTTTGAAGATTATATCTTCCACTGGGAATTCAGCTCAGTTGTACCTTCAGACACAGCATGATGGAACCAATGTAAAAGCATATGGCGTAAAAGAGCCACTAGATACTCGTGGTTGGGCGCTACAAGAGCAGCGTTTGTCGCGCCGCAGCCTTCGATTTGGCAGCAAAGAGATGTCATGGGATTGTCAATGCTTTAGCTTGCAGGAATCTGGAACCGACCATTGTAACGGCATGCGCATTTCCATGGAATTGCTGAAACCTCAGTCCACATTTTCTAACCCATTGTCGTACTACAGCTGGTATGGAATGGTCTCCTTATTCACGAAGCGGCTGTTAACATATGATACTGATAAATTACCTGCGTTATCGGGGCTCGCTACCGAGGTTGCCAAATTTCAGAATGGTACATACCATGCTGGCTTGTGGTGGGAGGATATGGCCTCGGGAATGCTTTGGTTCAGGGGTTGTGTAGCGGAACTCGTCAAACCCTCGGCATATCTTGCGCCATCATGGTCGTGGGCGTCGCTCAATGGCCCATTACTTAATTACGAAGATCATCCAGCGAAGATCACTTTGCCCTATGCCGTGTTTCGCAAGTGTCACCTCGAGTACAAGAGCATCGATGATCCACATGGAGCGATTATATCTGGTTGCCTCGATCTATCCGCACCTGTCGTCAAGCTGGTCCAGCGTGAAGCCCCAAACAGATGGAGCTCGTTCGACGACGGCCTGAACAGGGCATTCGGGTTCGCCCACTTGGATGTTTCTACTATTGAGATGGATGATGACGAAGATGAAGTCGAACCATGGCCTTTTCGTAGGGGCAATTATGAGACCAGGGGCGTCTTCGATCTTGCACACGAAGACAGTACGGAAATTCTTGGCTTATTCCTTATGTTCTCCCATAGTAGGACCGTGTTTCCGGGTGATAAGATAAGCAGCCAAACTGCACAGCAAGACCCCTTGAATTGGTCCTTACTCTACGGCATCCTCATTGAATACTCTAACAAACGGCTGGCTCATAAACGAGTCGGATATTTCAAAGCGATGCGCTTGGCGGCAGGAGAAGCATTAGGAATTCTCAAAGCGGCGGAGGTGCAGAATATCCGCCTTTATTGATGTGACTTGAGGTGTCGCCTATTTGATCAAAATCATAAAAGTTGTGTGTCTGATACAGAAGTCACGACAAATGTATATCATATTGTCTTGGTCTATCTGACATAATAAGACGGTGTAACAACAATAGTAGAAATTGGGAGGATAGCTAACGCTTCGTTGTATTAAGGCTTGGAGAGACCTAATATCTTGAGCATAGTCCTTGGTAATAGACATGCAAAGAGATAATACTGGAAAGATGAACTTCGCTTGGATATTAGATAGTCGCGGCCCGAAGTAGATACTGCTGTCCGAAGGCGCCGCTAGGGTACAGCCCTATTTTTCTTCGCCGGTTCTGCTCTCACCCACAATCTCAATCCCCGGGCCTTACAACTGATAATGGCCCAGCATGCCCGTATAGAAGAGCTCTCGGACTCAGATGGCTCGTCTAATCCTCCAGAAGATGACATCGATGATGCCCTGATCCGCCCTTCTAATATCCCCCCACCGAATTCACTCCAACCTCCTCGAGCGCAGCAACAACCACCACCACAGCAGAACCGCCCCGTTAACTCCAACCCACCCCCAGAGTACAAACACTACCAATGTATCTACCCGCTCTACTTCGATGCCAACCGCACCCGAGCACAAGGACGAAGGGTAGGCGCTGAACTGGCGGTGCAAAATCCGTTGGCGAGAGAAATTGTGGACGCCGTGCAATTGCTGGGATTGAAAACGGTGTTTGAGCCGGGAAAGATGCATCCAAAGGACTGGGCGAATCCGGGGAGGGTGAGGGTGTTGGTTAAGGAGGAAGGAAAGGTGAGGAATTCGAGGGTGAAGAACAGTATGTAATCTTTGAAGTTCGGTGGGAGATATTGCTGCTGATAAGTGTGCGTGGCGGGTAGAACACCACCTCTATACCCTTATTTCTGCACATCTGAAGGCGCATCCTACTACACCCGAATCTCCTCTTCGGCTACGGATACAAGGCATGCCACCACCGAACGGGCCACCGCCGCCACCAGCAGTACCGAGGGGCTGGAAGATAGGGACTGTGCTGCCGCTACATAGCCCAGCAGTAAGTGGCGGCGGAGTCAGTGAGAACATACTTAAGGATGTCATGCAGGAGATGCAAGGAGCTGGTGGGCCTGGTGGAATGGCAAGCTTGATGGGAGCAATGGGGAGTGGTAGTGGCAGTGATGGTGGGAATGTGGATGGACCGGCGGCCGGGGGTAAGAGGAGAAGAGAGAAGAAGAAAGGCTAGTATGCCGCATCCTGGAGGTTGTTTGAAGTTGCATAGCGTCGGCGCTGGAATGGAATTATGACATTTGGTACAAACTTGCAGCTGCGTCTGCATATCATGGTGCTATATGGAGAGCTTCGATGAGGCTCATGGGTATCAACGATGTATATACTTCAAATCAAACGAGATCACACCGCAACAACGTACGACGGTCAACGCAACCTCCCCTTCCTCCTCGACGAAGCCCGACTCCGAGCAATTCTCAACGGTGTAGCTTCATCACCATCCTCATCACCAAGCTGATTTTTCGCGCTAGCCTTCCTCGGCCAGTTCTTACAAATGTCAATATTCGCCCTTGGTGCCAACATCTCCAGTAGCTGGAAAAGAAGATAATCAATGATGACACAAAGACAGAAAAGCTTTCCAGCCCAAATTCCGCACCCGTAGTACCTTTTGAGTCGGTCAATGAGCGCAAAACTCTGCACTCCGGCTCTCCCTCTTGCACCTGACCATCCAACGCCAGAAACATCGCCATAGAACTCCTCCTCGCTAATAGCACCCGTGATACCGTCATATACCCGCTCTGTACGCTCAGCTACGTCGGTCCACGAATACATCTTCTTGACCTGCTCATGGAAGCCTTCTGTTCGGATACGATTGGCGCGCAAGGCCGCAATGGCCCTCTGTGTTGCTGCGACGAGATCATCTTCCTCCGGCTTCGCGAACGTAGTCATGTGTGGTGGCAGCACCTCGGGGATACCGCCTACGCGGGTACAGACGACATATAAGCCGCAGCTGGCGGCCTCCACGATGACGGTACCGAATGCTTCAGTCAAACTTGGATGCAGGTAGATGTGCCCTCGCACCATAACATCACGTACTTCTTCATGGCGTACGGGACCGAGCAATTCTACCTTGTCTTGAAGTACTCTCCGTTCAAGCATCTGCTCTAGGTCGATGGCCTTAGGTCCAGAGCCAGCAATAATGAAGCGGACGTGAGGATCAGCGGCCAGAATCCGGGGAATGGCAGCTATAAGAAGATCGGTGCCTTTGTTGTAGAAGAGGCGGGAGATGACGACGATGGTAATCGTGTCGTGGGGACCGAGCTGCTGGGGTGGTGGAGGCGGAGGGCGAGCGTCATTTGGGTTTACTTTGCGGTTTTTCTGGAGAGCTAGTGGCTGGAAGTTCTCTGCTACTACGGCGTTGGGAATTACGGAGACCATGAGGGGGTCGAGAGAAGCGCGGAGGACAGTATTTTCCTTGCTGTACGCAACATTAGGAATCTTCCTTCCTGGAATTCTTGTGTGGCTTACCATGTATGACTGACGCCAATTACATGATCAACATCGCTCAATGTAAATTTGAGCAACTTGTTGGTTAAGATACTCGCAGCATCCGCAAAACCAAAAAGCGAATGATCCGTAAATACCGTCCTCAACCCCATAGTCCTGGCATGCAGAATAGCTTCATGACAAAGACTGCTCAAACTCGCATGACCATGCACGATCTCAATCTCTTCCCTGATGATAATGTTCCTGAAGATAGGGAAGAATGAAAACACAGAAGGGAAGGTGGTTTCTCTGTATATTACGAAAAACGGAACATGATAGACTTTCAGACCATTAGTGAGGTACCGGACCCCTTTACGTCCCTCGTATGCATGGGTGATGATCACGACTTTGTGACCACGATCGATGAGTTTAGTTGAGAGTTGGTAGATGTGACTTTCGACGCCGCCAGGTTGAGGAAAAAAGAAGTCGCTGACCATCGCGATGTTGTACGGCATCTTGACCGTACGGGAGGTGAAAATGCTTCATCATATACCCGCTATCACGAATTAGACGATCAAACTCGATGGTTATAGAATTTTATCTTGTAGGAGTCTGGAAGCAGCTGCGGCGCTTGTCGCGCCTAACGCGTCTATTCTATCAACATCAAAGAAAATTTTACTTTCTGTAGTCTCGTGGCTATTCTAGGCTTGGTCACAATTGGAACATGGCTTCAATTTTCTATAATCGCTACGTCCCACCATCATCGAAAGGCGCAGAACTAAAGGTGGAACAGCGACCAAGTAAGAAGCGCAAGAAAACCATATCAAATGCTGCTGCACAACCCGAGCACAAATATGTTCCTGCGGAACCAAAGGGTAATCCTCTCAAAGAGGCTTCACCGCCGAACGGAGATCATCTTGCCGTAGATGAACAAGATTTGCCCCTGCGTGACCGTCATCAGACCGTCTATTCAAAGTATGAAAAGGCTAAACGGGAGGTGGCTAAAAAGTCAGAAGAGGCTGCTCCTCTAGAAGACAAAGCAGAGCTAGCAGCACCTTATGCGGTGGACATAGAGTCCCATGGTCTCGAGCCCTTGCCTCAGCCTGCTCAAGCCGTAGAACCGCACAAGGTCTCCCTGGCTTCAGCGCTTCCAGACTGGCTACGGTCTCCTACCTTGGTTTCTCCTGCTGATGCAGTTCCCTTTGAAAGTCTACCAATAAGTAGAGAAATAGTTCCATTATTAAAAGGCAATGGATATGAAAGAGCATTTGCTGTACAATCGGCTATGTTACCCATGCTCCTTCCGGGATCTCAGTATTATCCAGGGGACCTGTGTGTCTCAGCAGCTACAGGATCCGGAAAGACCCTTGCATATGCGTTGCCAATGATACAAAGCCTTGCTGGCAAGGCCTCAACACGTTTGCGAGGCTTGGTTGTGGTACCTACAAGAGAGCTTGTTAATCAGGTAAAGGAGACCTTAGAGTTGGTCAGTGTTGGAAGTGGAGTCAAAGTTGGAACCGCAGTGGGAAGTAAAACACTGAAGGAGGAGCAAGTCTCACTTGTTGCGAAAGATCAAAGGTACGATCCGGAAGCTTACAGAGCTGAGCAGGAAAGGATAGTCGACGAGGACGAAGAATTAATGGATTGGGACTTCCATAAAAGATTTGGACCAAAGGATGATTTTGAACTGTTATACAATCATGTCATTGAATACAATTCCAAGTTTGACATATTAATTTCTACACCAGGGCGGCTGGTCGAACATATTCAATCTACTACCGGCTTTACACTAGAACATGTCCAGTGGCTCGTCATTGATGAAGCTGATCGGCTCCTTGACGACAGCTTTCAACAATGGGTGAATATAGTCCTGCCCCGCCTTGAATATCTGCCCCCAATGGATCCAATCCAAGAACGTCTATCCACCACATTTCATCGGCTTCGTAGAAGGGAGATCCGGAAGATTATCCTCAGCGCAACGATGACCAGGGACATCAGCAAATTGACCTCTCTGAGACTCAAATTGCCGCGACTAGTTGTTTTGGAAGGGTCAGGTCAGGATTCCCCAGACAATCTTCAAGATGTTGCTCCGACGGAGCCTGGAAACCGGATAGCACTGCCTAGGACACTACACGAGCTCGGCGTGAAAGTCACTGATACCAACGAGAAGCCTTTATACTTGCTTCGCCTTCTAGAGACTGATATGAGGAGCGGCATCGAAAGCCCTCTACCTGATGGCGAAGTAGCACAGGATTCTTCGGAGGAAGACTCATCTTCTGTAGTCTCGGATCCTTCGTCAGGTACCAGGCAGGACTTGCCATCTGTCAGACACAGTACATCACAGAAGAATGCTTCAATGAAGAGTGCAAGTCAATCGAAGAATCACGGAACCCTAATATTCACAAAGACTAATGAGCATGCATCCCGGCTTGCACGACTTGTATCTCTCCTTCGCCCAGCTTGGACTTCCCAAACGGCCACCCTCACCAAATCTACCACCAGCTCCAAGGGTCTCAAAACCATTTCAGCATTCCGCAAGCGCAAGCTCTCAATCCTCATAGCCTCAGATCGTGCCTCCCGCGGCCTCGACCTCCCAAACCTGGCTCACGTGATCAATTACGATATGCCGCCTAGTCTCACAAGTTACATTCATCGTGTTGGTAGGACGGCAAGGGCGGGAACGGAAGGCAAGGCAACGACGTTGATTGCGGATAACGAAGCGAGATGGTTCTGGAATGAGATCGCTAGGAATGAGACGGTTGGAAGAGGGCCGGGCAGGAAGGTGCAAAGGGCAAATATGCAACTGGAGGTCAGTGATGAGGATAGGAAGATGTATCAGCAGGCTCTAGACACCTTGGGTGACGAAACGCGTGGGAACCATAAAGAACGCAGCGGATGATGGCTGGCTAGCGTAGAGATACCCATTAACAAGCTAGTGCTTTTCGCATCTTCAGGCAAACGATCTTGATTTTCATAACTCGTAGACCCTATCGTACTAAATAAACCATCAAATTCAACCCATCAACTGCATCATATCCTCCGGCGGCCACCTCGTCTGGGCAAAACTTAAACACCGCTTAATACTCTGCAACCACTTCCTCGTCCCCTCATCACTCATAATATGCGCCGCCCCCTTATCACTCTCATGCAATTTCTCTCTCGCACTCCGCTCATGTATACCAACCATAGTAACCCCAATAGGCCATGCCGCTTTCCCAATACTAAGCCGCAAGTACCCATCATTCGCATCCACATATCTCTTCTCCTGCGCCGCATGCACAATCTCCACCACGGGCTCGAGTATCCCGTCTTCGAGATCGCCCTGTTCGAACTTTCGGAAAAGAGGGACCATGTTGTCTCTGCTCTGCACCATGGCGTTGTAGGCTGTTTTGCCTTGGTGGCTTTCTTTCACGCTTGTGGGGCGCTGAGCGAGGGCGTGTGCCCATTCGGTTAGAATCATGGTGAAGTAGGATGCTAGTTGGCGGAAGAGAAAGGCGCGGTCGTTGGCGTCTTTGGGGAGGGTGGGGGAGATTTTCATTTCGGCTTCGGGGACCAGGGTGAGGATTGTGGGTATGGGACCGGTTGTTTGTGGTGGTTGGGGGGTTTTGACGGCTGTTAATTTGCGGTAGCGGTGGAGACGTTGGAGGTGGGATTCGCCGAAGAGGATGGCGGGTTCGGAGAGAGAGCGTAGTTTTTGGAGGAGGTCGGTTTCGGGGATGTCTTCCTCACCGTCGGGTGTTGGTGTGCCTTCGCCGTCTTCTTTGGAGTTTTCTGGTAGTTCTGGAAGTCCTAGCCTCTTTCTTCTTGCCCTCTCTTTCTTCGCTTCTTCCTCTTCCCGCCTCCGTCTCGACTCCTCGGCCAGGCGCCTCCGCTTCTCTTCCCGTTCAGCATTCCGCATTGCCTCTTCTTCATCTAATTTACGTTTCTTGGTGAGCTTAGCTTCACGTTCAAGCTGTATAGCGGCTTGCTCGTCCAAGTATGCCTGTTGACGCTGGGCTTCGATCTCGGCACGCTTGAGGTACTTCTTCGTGGGCTCGCTGGGTGCTGAGGACGACGATCCTTGTTTGCCTTTGGAGATCTCTGCAGACATCAGTGAGGCGAAATCCATATTGTTTCCGTCGGCTACTTTGGCCTCAGTGGGAATTGTCTGAGTAATTGAAGTCGAAATTTCGTGCATTTGGGTGGAGTAAATACATCTACCTTGAAAGAGTTCAACCCCCACCGTACAACCCTGTAGGGCTGACGCCTAGAGGGAGCGAAAGACCCCTAAAGCTGGTCCCCTAGGAAGCCCCGTAGGACAAACTTAGGGCATCTTCACACCGCTTGGTAACAGCCCTGTAGGGCTACACGGTTAGTTCTAGGGGGTGACCTCTTCTACGCACGCGGGCGTATTTCGAAGCACAGAAGAATCGAACCACGACCGTCCATCTCCTATTATCTTTCGATACCTATATACCTATGGTCCATAAAGGCATGAGTACTTGGTGCCTACCCGCTTGGCAGCATGTAGGACTCCATGACGTGGTTGAGCATCGTTATTTGTCTACATTTGGCTTTCATCTTATAGGATGGATTGATGGAAGCGTCTACATCCACAACTTCCAAGCTTCTAGCTGTGGAACCAATTCACAGCCTCGGATCTACCAATAATGTTCTTCCTCCATAACACTTTTGTGCTTGTTGCCCGTGCGAGCGTTGGGCTTGCATACCTTAAGTCACTCCTCGACTTCTTCCTCTTCTCTCAACTCCTCGTGCCTCAACACCATACTACACATAATAAGTCATACGAAACACATACCCATCTTCTCTCCATGGAATACAGACCAGGTTCACCATCTCGGCGCCAACCGGGCTCAGAATGGTATTTCAACGAGGCCGACGTGATTGAGCGTGAGATGCAAGCAGACGGTCACCGCACCTGGGGCTATGTGATCTACCGCACGACTTACTCAAGCGAAGACGATTGGGCCGAATTCCTTTGATGTCTGCGTTTCCGCATGGAAGACACCTTCAACTACTTCAACGGCCGGGCTATCTTGGAACTTTTCACCCTGACCGTCTTCTCCGATCCATCGCTTTTCGACGGAGCCGACACGCCCACGATCCGCGCGCATTTTCGGCAATGGGCGGAGAGCGCATTTCGGACCGAGCAGCAGCCGCAAGATAATTCTGGCGACGTAGAAGTACGCATGGGCCGTTCGCCGCGCTACTAAATTCTGCATACAGGTCGATGCGGCGGCATTGCACTCGGTCCTGCACGATGCTCCAGCGCCTCCAGCGTTAGACGCTACGAAGAAGGGCTGGGTAAAGCTCATCAATAAGTCCTGGATCCCCATTGAGGAAGACCCGAGAGCTCGCCCGAACCCGACTGTATACGAGCCAATTGAAGGCGTGACGGAGCCCGATGTCGGTGGGATGAAATGCCCTTACCAATGCGTCATGACGGAGTACTACTCGGGCAATGAAGGAATGAATGGGTGGAGAACAGAGTATTGTCGCCCTCCTAAAGTTGTTGGCCCTCCGTACGGCGAATAGCATAATCTTGTCTCTGACAAGTAGACAATGTGACGTGACTGATATTCCAGAAATTGTTCCTACGGCCAACTTGATTACACTTCGGGTTGCGAGGCTCCCAATAACTTTCCACCACCCTTTTTTCTTTTACAAATCTCCCCCACACGTGGCAGAGCCATCCAAATGTTCTGATAGTTGCCACCAATCGTAGGATTCCACAAACGTAGCCCCTCAAACGTATCGTTCTATTGCGATCTACTTTTCGCACACGAGTGGCTGCTCGCAACAGTGCAATATTGGCCACAGTTCCACGATGGACGACTGAAGTAAGTTAGCTTCCACTCTAGGAACTCCATACCTGGTATGGCAATAGACATGAACGTACTGCTTGGTTTACAAGCGTAGATTGTCGCTCGATGTTAGTGCAGGAGTCTCCAGACGGTGTAATATCAGTTGCAGCCCACAGCTTCTCCGAAAGCAGTACGGCCTCTTGATGCTGTCTTGGCCTCTGGTCAGACCAGAAGTCACGCTGTTTATTAGCTCGGATGCATTGACACCAACACACACGACACGCGTCTGGTTGGAAAGCAAATCTCATAGGAATTTGCGTCGCAGTTGGATGCTGGCTTCAATAACAAAATATGCCTGAACTACAAATTAAGGGCTGGAAAAGAAGCCATAAAATTTAGAATTGTTCAAGTTAGCCTCTCGCTCCAGGAATGACAGACTAAGCGTGTTCAAACAGCCCTCTTCGTCAAACGAAGTTTCAGAGGCGGCGGCTCCCACAAGAAATACTTTTTCTGATTTTTGTTCCATTCCCGACTCTCCTCACATATCTCGAAATGAAATTCCAACAGCAGCTGTGCCAGAATGAGTCGCATTTCCGCGTAGGCAAGGCTATGAAACGGATGTCAGTCTCTTGCTGAGCTACCCATACGTTGAAACAATTGTGAATCAATTGTGTCCAGAGGAATCATTCGGTGCTCAGCTTGAACATGACTCACTTCTTACCCAGACAATTTCTTAGACCAACAAGGAAGGGTTGGAAAGCCTTTAAATCATCACCGGCCCATCCTTCCCCCAGCCATCGCTCCGGCTTGAATGCAAGTGGCTCTTTCCAGTTGCTCTCGGAAAAATGAGCTGCTAACGTTGCTACTCCTACTATTGTGCCTTCAGGGACTACCATGCCACAAATAGGTGCACCTCCACGAGGGACTATCCGCGCATGGCTATGGGCTGAAGGTGGATAGTGGCGGAGAGACTCTTCCAGAGCCGCGTTGAGGTATGGAAGAGTACTTACTGCAGCCATGGTAAAGTCAGTACGGGAGGGAAAGGCAGAGTGGAGCTCCGCAAGAAGAGATTGTAGTGTAGAGTTGTTTGTAAGAAGGTGAAAGAACGCCGCATTCAAGAGTGTGGCCGTAGTCACCGACCCTGCAATATATCAGAGCATGCTCATATATCCGCACATAACATCATTGCGTATACCTCCTATTACAAGAATCTCGAGAGACGGCTCCATCTCCTCGATGGTCATGCCTTTCTCAGTGCTGGCCCTAGAATTTGTGTCTTTGTTAGTCGGACTCTTCTGAGGTGCTTTGCTGCGGCAGACAAACTCAAGTATGGGTGACACAAAGTCTTTGCGGCCAGTGCCTTGTTCCAGCCGAATAGCCACCCTCCTTTCGATGAACTCTTTCCCTTTCTTGAGGTCTTCAAGTAGAAAATATTGAAAAGTGCAGGCGATCATCTTGAAGATAGGTGTAGGAAGGCGGGTCAATGCGGAAACATATAACAGGTTCAGCAGCAGACCAGATATAACCTCGATCCAAGGATGTGGAATTCCCTCCTTCAAGCGAATCAAAGGACTTCCCAAACGCCACGTCGCCAATAATGTCGAAGGTGATGAATTCAGGAATTCGCACTACTCATTTGCGAAACAATCAGCCTTTTGCCAGGCGTTATATTATGGAAGAACTCACAATGTTCACAACGCCATTGTTTGGACTGCTGATCTGTGCATGCAACCTGGCGATCAACAGATCTATATGAGATTGAATCAGAAGACCTTGTTCACGCAAGGCTTTTTCTGCAGAGATGTCAGCACATCGGAAACATTGATCTAGAGACCTGACCTGAAAATGCATATGATAATAGACGCCGGTATCTACTATGGTCATCTTCATTTGAATGCACCTGCGAATTATCAGCTCAGCTCGTTGTGCCCAGGAACTTCGACCGGCTCCATACAAGGTCAGGTGCTCTGTTCGGCATTAACGGATACCAGTTCGGGTCCTTCTCAAACCATTTTGTTCGTGTTGCATTTCGATGGCCTAATGACTAGTTAGCGATCTAATGCGGGGAGTAGTGTTTAGTCATGCCGTGAATATCGAACCAGGCCTGGCTTTGTATGAAAGACAATTCGGTCGGGACTATACGTATGGTATCGCCATAGTCCTTGTGCCATTTCATTATCTCTTGACACAAACTTCTGTCGATTTGATAGTAGAGGAATGGGACGCGCGAGGCGCGAGCGAACCAAGGCCCCGGATATGACCTCAGAGGGTGCAGGTAGACATTGTAGATGACTCTTCCAATGCAAGATACTATGGCCTTGATCCGAAAATCAGTAGACGAAAGATGAGCCATTGCATTTCTGCTCACCACAAAAAAGAGCAGGACCCCGACCAAACTAAGGTGCGAAATTAGACTATGGTCAGGGAACACATGAGTTGCTTCAAAGAGTCCACCCATCTTTGGGTCAATTTAGAGACTCGAAACAAATGAAATGTTGCACAAGGCGGTGTTTGTCAAGTCAAAGAGCACAAAAAGTAAAGAGTGCGAGCAACGTCAGTGGGGCAATGTCTTTTTAGGCATAGTAATCGGGTGTAATTTCTTTTCATACCGTCACAAGTGACAATACCTATGTACATATCTCATATGAATGCAAGGAAAGTGATTCATAACTATCGTACTGCCAGCCGAATCCGATGCACATGCGTGTTTCGTTGCAAGCGAATTCGTGGAAACAACGCGTAATCAGATTCAAGTGAAACTTAGCTAGACAGACCATTTTCGTGACGAAACTGATCACTATGAGCTAATGATATGGTTGGTGGGGAGGACGGTTGATGTTGGGACCATAGTTTCGCGGATAATGTACTGTTATCATAGTTGTGTTGATCAACTGCTTCTTTCTTACAACAAACAATTACACGTGGATGAGAATGCGTTGTGCAACAATGCAATGTTCGAAAGATACGGCGGTATGTCGGCCGCATTGGTACAGACCGAGCTGGTAGATTTTCCGCGCCATACAGTGATGGAGTTCACAATGCTAGGCCTAGATGATTGGCTGTTTGCAGTCCCAGTTGCCATTTCCAGTCTGCTTGCACATTATCAAACCGTCGACCCGCATTACCTACTTTATTCGCACCATTCCCTGCATTCTGCAAAGAGCGAATGATTAGGTTACACCGACAGAATCCAAAGGCGCAGGACCTCACGCCCACACTGCCACGCGCGGTTCAACTTCCGTACACCCTTCATTCGCCAGAGTAATCTTTCCTCGCCCTTATGGAACCTGATTGGTACCGCGTGGTCGAAGGGGTAGATTGATCTATCCAGTCCGCATAGCATGATATGTGTATGATAAAGGGGGGCTTTCATTACTTGGTGCATACTTCAATACATGATTATGATGCGTGAGCTTCCCGTGTTGCTAGGTTCACCAAGGGCAGTATCTCACGTGACCCTGATCTTCTCTTAATTTCAACTCTTCATCCTCCCACAATCTATTGCACTGTCGTCTTGGTCGTTACTTCATCATACCACACTCCTGGCTTTGGCGATCGCTCCATCACTAGCGCAAGTTCGTCCATGCAGGGCAAGTGCGGGGTCTGTCAGCAGGTTCAAGCCTGCGGGAACCCCGATGAGCTGGCGGACACCGTTGGGGCTATCTCGCGTAGTAGCTCGTCCTCTGAACGCCATTTCGATGAAAGGCGTTGCCCTTGTAAATATCAAGCGCGACTACAAAAGGGTGCTTATCCAATGGGATGCACTGTGCACCCTCAAAGGACTCCCTCTCATGAGACATCCCTGTAAAAGAACCCTCATACTCCTTGCAGCCATCTTTCACCGATCATTCCCCCACTGCACGTGTCTCCACTCTCTCACCTTGTACATGATCTGTGGCTGATATGCCTTCCACCCTTTTCTTTAGTGCCTCGTTCATAAGCTTGAAGCCACTCTCAGTGTTTCTGTACATATCTGATCCCACCCAGTGGAGCACTATTGCTAGGAGGCCTGAGAAGTTTTCTGATTGCTCGAATGTGGTGCCACTCTTCTTTTCATGCAGTTTGAAGTGGTGTTGACCAGTAAAGACACCCGGCAAACTGAGCATGCGTCCTTCCCAACTAAGATGGGCATTTCTATCGTAGGTTTGGATAACGGATGTGAAACTCATCCCTTGAGTGAAATTCAATCAGTTTCAGAATGTGAAGTGCGGGCTACTGAGATCAGATTACCAGAAGACTTCGTGGGAGGTTTAATAGTGACGTGGAGCCAGTCGCCAGCTATTCATGTCTTTAGCCAATATACAAACCCAGGTGTGCTGGTGACAGACCTTGTCTGCCGCCAGACAACTCTGTAATGAATGGATTCCATTCCGGATATTGAGCATAGTCAGTGAGTGCCTTCCATACTGCGTCCGGCGGTGCTGCTATGTCAATTACTGATGATATTGAGGGCATCCTTGTATACTGCTCTTTTTGATCTGGTCTATTCTCGTTGGCTTGTCGAAGAGAACGAGGTTATTGGGCTACTTATGAACAAGAAAAGCGACAACGGGGATCCAGCAATCACTCTCAACAATGTTAGAGCCTATGTTAGGGAAGGGGTCGTATCGTTGCGAACCAACTAAGTTCTACCCATAGAACGCCCAAATCAGTTCGGGACAAGGTTGTCCAATTGGGGCACATTGTAAAGGTGCGCTTATGGCGAAGAATGGAAGTCGCAGAGTAAGTACTCCCGGTCGTCGCCACTGTTAACCTATGGCTTTTAGGTTAATGCGAAGAAGGGCATTGCTTGGCTAGAGGAAAGGAACCCCCAATTCCATCGCCGATGATTGTTGACAGCAACATGACTTTCTGCGTTGCTCTGCATGGAGCGAGGGTGAATGGGCGTCAAGCCACTCAATTGCTAGCGAACTCTACCGACGCCCCGACGCGCTTGGCGTTTGTGCGAGAGAAATTACACGTAGGTACAGAGGTAACTATTTCCCAGCTTGCAGAGCTTTATCCCAGCTATAAGCGTGACTGCAGTGTGCAGTAGGGCGGTTTATCAAACGCCCTACTTGCGTGACTGATGCTGTAGCCACCAAGAAGAAAGGGTGCTTCATTATTCCCCTCTAGAACCCTAGTTGGACTCTCTGTCCTCCCCCCTTGTCAGGGTATCTGACCTGATATCCCAAGGTCCAATCTGAATTTTCTTTCCGGAGTGTTATGACACCTTTTCGCACGGCGGGGCTTGCTCCTACGACTGCTCTTAGGGGCCACTTGGCGAAAGCGTAGCATAGAGACTAAGCATTTCCCATATGTCAAGAACAGGTTCCCGTGATAGAGCTTGTGTGTCTTATGCTGACGCAGCGTTTGTGGCTGCGAAATACATGCCACAAGATACCAGGGCTCCCCATCTACTCGACCAAGGATCACTCTAGCCGAAATAAATGATCCAATTGGAACCCTAACCATCTAGCTCTCACTTTTCTTGTTGCAGAATCCATCCCCTTCTAGCCATTGGGCCCATGAAGCATATCTGCTGGATGGTCCCGCTAGCCATCCCATCACATCAAGTCGCGCTTGCGTGTTTTTGCTGCCTCTATTCAGTCAGGTCCCATTGAAGCACCTGGCTGGCTAAACTAGCCAGCATTGTCATTCCTCCGCACCAGCCGGACGCGTCTGGTATCTTGGGCCCTATTTCATAACCATAACAGGATATGAGAAGCCTGGCAGAGAAGCATACTTCTTGTCATCCAGGCATTCTTCAGGACTCCCTTCAGCATGCAGCCACAGATCGTCCAAGTCGACAACAACTGCACTCTCTCAACATGCCCAATCGCGCTAGCTGAGGTTGAGTACGACCCCTCACTCGGTGGTAATGCCTTCTACGCCGCCAGTTTCGCCATCTTGCTTCTCGCCCAAATATTTCTTGGGGTTACTTATCGCACCTGGGGTTTCCTCGCTGGTTTGGTGGGAGGACTAGTCCTCGAAGTCGTGGGGTATGCAGGGAGGATTCAACTTCATTTCAATCCATTCCATAAGAATCCTTTCGTCATGTGAGTATCCCGCTCTGGTCGTGAAGGTAGACTGAAATGCTCAAGGTATCTTGTGTGCCTGACCATCGGCCCCATTTTCCTAAGTGGAGCCATTTATCTCTGCCTCGCGCGCATCATCGTCGCCTATGGTGCACATCTCTCGCGCTTTCAGCCTAGAGTCTACACCATCGGCTTCATCTGTTGCGACTTGCTTTCGCTTGCATTGCAAGCAGCTGGAGGCGGCATCACGTCATATGCTACCACTGAGAAAAAGCATAAACATGGAGTCAACATCATGGTCACTGGCCTTTCGCTTCAGGTTTTTTCTCTCGTGTTCTTCATCGTCTGCTGCGGGGACTTTGCTTCGCGTGTCTGGCGGGCTGGGAAGGGTAGTCTCAACTCAACCCACGCCATTTTACGGCAATCTAGCAAGTTTCGCAGCTTCCTGTATGGTAAGCATCTCCTCCGTTGTGGTATTAAGTGCTCTGTTGCCAACATGTTCCTAGGATTAAGTCTGGCAACCTTCTGTATCCTTATTCGTTCCTGCTTTCGTGTGGCAGAATTGAGCCACGGCTTCGGCAGCAAATTGGCTAATCAGCAGGTTACATTCATGATCCTGGAGGGTGCTATGATAGTGATTGCTTCAGTGACTCTGACGTCTTTGCATCCGGGTGTAGCGTTCCAGGGCAGCTGGGCAGAGGCCGATTTCACGGTGTGGCACAGTCATAAGCACGGCGTTGTTGACGAAAGTGATGCTGAGGGAGCTATGAACGAAGCTGGTGAGGCGGAGACAGTCGTTGTTAAGATTATCGAGAAGTAACAGTTTCCGGTTCTTTGGGCGTTGATGTCAGTTTACGAAGTACCCACAACCTTATTGTCAGTCCAAGAGAACCGGTTCACTTACTGCATAGGTTCCATTTAAAAAATTTGTGGGTCGATGAGTTCCATAGCATTTCGCTATAGTAAGCAAGTTTTCCTTCAGGGACCAAGGAGTAGGACACGCACGTTGAAGAGCCAAGAATACCAAAACTTAATAACAAACACTCTAATTCGTACAAAACCCACCATTGCTACAGACACAGCTCACATCCGCATAGACTTGGGAGACCAGTAATGAATGGCCTTCTGTTAATGATCGTGGCTTTGTCCGTGGGTTCGGAGTCGAGTCAGCCTTCCGAAAGCTGTGGTATGCGCATTTTAAGTCTAGAGGATATATCCCCCTTAGATCCCGCAAGAACCTCAAGAGCTCGCCTGCGACTTCTGTACTTGATTCAGCCAAGCTTTTTGTGACCCGAGGCAGGGCATCAGAGCTGCTTGATACACCGCCATCATCTGCAGCGCATGATTTGCTGGCGAGGAGAGGCCAAGCAAAAAGTAGAGGAGCGCCGCGACGTTCTAGGCATATGCTACCGGAGTGGTCCCGGGTAAGGGTTCAGCCTCCAGCTTATAGTTCATTAGCTCGGGCAGGAGCTGGTTGGGCTAGCCTCGGCCATTTAGAATATGCTAGGCTATCAATGCAAGGTGGTCCTCCGTACTTTTACCTTACTCTACCGATCACCACGAAAAGTTGCTTCCGTGCAGGGAGGATTAGACAAGATGTCTGTATTGTCTGCCTCTTACTCTCCCGATAGTCATATACCCTCCTTGAAAGGTAAAGTCATTATCATTACTGGTGCAAATGCAGGTTTAGGCTATGAAACCGCCATTCATCTCGCAAGACATAGTCCTTCCAAGCTGGTTCTCTGTGCCAGATCCAAGGACAAGTACGAAAATGCCCTGAAGGGGATCGTGGTCGCCGTCCCTGAGGCCGTCCACTTCGTCCAATACTTGGAGCTGGATCTGGCGTCTCTTTCTTCAGTCCAAGAAGCTGCCAAAGCATTCATGACCGAAAATGGCCGCTTAGACGTCCTGATGAATAACGCAGGCATCATGGCTCAGCCTGCAGCATTGACGAAGGATGGCTTTGAGATCCAGTTCGGAACCAATCATATAGTGCGTTCCACACACGAGAGGACCCATTAGCATGCCAATATTCCTGACATTACAGCAGGGTCATGCTCTTTTTACGAAGCTCCTGCTTCAATTGCTCACAGAAACAGCCACTGGACCCGACTCAGACGTCCGGATTGTAAACATTTGCAGCGACGTCCACATGCTCGCCCCTCGGTCGGCTGGTTTCTTGCCAGAGGAATGCTTGACAGACATGTCCAGCTATTCAACCTGGACAAGGTATGGCCAATCTAAGTTGGCTAACATCCTCTTTACCACCGAGCTCGCTCGGCGTTATCCTCAAATCACCTCTGTGGCAATCCACCCAGGCGGTGTAGCAACCAATCTTCTTGATCCCTTCAAACAGAATCATCCCTATATCACTATGTTGGTGAACCCAATTTGGCAGCTCTTCGCAATGCCAGCCAGTAAGGGCGCCTGGAATCAGACTTGGGCTGCTACCGCCCCAGTCGAAGGAAAGGCGTGGACAAGGTTGGAGGTGGAAGCAGATCGTCAGGTGGTTGAGGTGAGGAATGGATCATACTATACGCCGATCGCGAAGGAAGGCGGTCAGACGAAGTTCGCTAAGGACCCGGAACTGGCGAGGCAATTGTGGGAGTGGACGGAGGAGCAATTGCAGGCGAAGGGTTACGAATAGTGGCCACACAGGTTTGGGGGGTCGGGACCTGTGCGATTCTCAAAAATCACGTCTAAGATGTATCTTAACATTGTGGGCATTCATGACCTCAAGTTTGATTCAGGCGCCGCGCATAGAAAGAAATGTAGGTACTCTGTACGGAGAATGACACAATTAATGTTGATTTATGCTCAGAGTCTTGACACACCAAGATTTCAGCCCTACCAGAACCCCCGTGAAAAGCACCACTTGCGAGCTAGTATCAGGGCTTGCCAATAACGGCTTAGCGTGAAACAAGATCATGGTGTAATCCTCCGTACGGAATTTTAATTACAGCTAGTTCTCGCGCCCTCGTTACGAAGTAGATATATATCTGTAGCATCCATTCTCGACAAAAGATATCCTATGTGTACCCCCTATACTTTACCAAATCATCGCAAATCTCCAGGCGGACATGTAATCCTAATGGGCGAAGCGGAAATCAAGTCTTTCAATTTGGTTAGCCGGCATCAGAACGACCGATTCTAAAGTAGCCACACACCTCTTGTTTCCCTTATCAGTGGTGGTCTCCAGGTAGTACGCCCTATCTCCCTCAGACATGCTTTCCCATATCTTGTCTCTACTTGCATTCCGCGATCTGTAGTAGAACTTGGACGCGATGATGAGGACGATGTTATAAGCTACTAAGCCCAAAAGGACCTTATTGCCGGTGCGGTAGTAAGGTTTATCCTGGTTTCTATAAACCTGTGTTCGACTCTTAGCGTTCTCTCTCAATACCTCTATCTTGCAACTTATGACTTACGTTGGAGGAAATGATGTTTGAAGTCTGGACGGCCATATTGTATATCGCAGAGCCAACGGTGCGAGTGCGGACCGAGCCTGCATTACGACTCGTCATGGCCACTGATCTCCTTAGCATTGCACGACCCTCCAAGGACTATTGAGCGCACTCACCAATGATGGCATGAACATAAGGGAACCCAACGAGCATAATGTTCAGCACATATCTCGGCCAGTTGTATGTCTTGCCACCCGGCAATGTCTCCAATGCAACTAAGAGCGGGAACATCCAAATTTGACAAACCAGAATAATCAGGTAACGGTTGTTAATCCTTTCCGACAACCATGTCCAAAAAATTAGCTGGAGAACGAAGAGCGTGTAGGCAGGCACTGTCAGCAAATTTGTCTCAAAAGTATTGAAACCCAGGGATTTGAGAATGAGCGTGAGGTACGCGGTTGCACACTGTTGCGGGATAGTCCAAGTTAGACCAAGGAGGTAAATAGGCCACATATCATAATCCTTCAGAGCCTCCCAGAGAAGTTTCCAAGTCACAGCTTGTCTTGAAGCCGTCAGGATTAACGCCTTCACAGTGAACGCATTGTAAGCCTTGACTTACCTGTTATGCATGTCGCCCTTTGATGGATCATCTCGGATGATTCTATTGGCCATGATAACCTAAGACCATTAGTGGCCAATACCTCGTATGCAAAAAATGTAGAACTTACTTCCTCCCTTTCTGTGAACCAGCCGTTCTTTCCTCGAAGTAACCCTGCTGTCTGATAAGGCGAAGGAGGAAGATAGAACCTGTTGTGCAGCGGTCAGTTATTTTAGATACAGACCCGACCGAAGGCTCTATTACCATGAGACAATTCCGATGACGGCAGTTAGCCCCCCTTCAAGAGCGAAAAGCCATCGCCATCCGGCCAGACCATCGCGGCCACCAAGGTGGAGAATGCCATATGCAAGAAAGGCGCCTATGATAAAGGTGAGACCATAGGCTCCCCAGAAAAGACTCAACCGGATAGGAAGCTCCTTGCTCTTATAGAAGTAACTGAGATAGAGCACGACATCAGGAATGAAGCCTCCTTCGATGACTCCTGAAAGTGACCGAGTAATGAAAAAAGTTGCTCGATTCGTCAATCGTGCCTGAGAACAGGCCACGATGCTCCAGCATATCATTTGGATCGGTATCCAATTATCCGGTCCTATCTTCTTACTGACGAGTTGAGATGGAAGCTCTGCTGTCAGAAAAGAGACATAGAAGATTGTTTGGCCGGTGTTGTAATCATTCGTGTTGATATGCAAGTCATTCAACATGTTGTCCGAAAGCGCTTGGGTTATGTTGCCTCGATCCAACTGCAATGCAAAGAACATGAGACAGCACCAGGCACAGACACAAAGATCAAGTCTTCGGATGAGGGCCTTTTCTTCTTCCGTGGACCATGTTGCTTTCGCGTCATATCGATGTCTGCCTTCATAGGTGTCGATTGGGACGTAATATTTGTCTAGGCTTATTTCGTCGGCTTGTGAGACCACTGGTTTCTTGCTTTCTCCGACGAATGCCTGCTCGCTCTCATCGCCGTAGGTATATTGAGTAGTCCTAGCAAAGGTTGATTCCTTATCTGTGGATCGTAACTTATTGAAAATCCTGGCGAACCTGGATCTTTGTGAGGATGGTTTTGGTGATTCAATGCTGCTCGTATGCAGTGCGGTCTCGCCTTGGGAGCTCATCTTGAGTCTTGGTGTTGTGCAAGTATTGCTCAAACCCATTCGTAGATGGAGCCAAACATATATTATGGCTACGATCTCTCTACTTGCGCGGACAAGGTGCAATACTACATCCACTTTGCACCTACCCACGCTATGAGCCGTGTTCTCTCCCCTTCTTCACATTTTTGGGATAAAGACCCGATTGGAGTCCAGCCACGCTCGCGCCAATCAGTCAAGACTGGCCTAGAACAACAATGTCGCAATTCAACGCAATTATGCTGCATGCAGATGCAATGCAAGCGTGGCCGGAAGGTGCAATAACATGTCACAATCCTCCTTACGATTTGAGTAAGGATCGGTATCTTATGTTATCACGATGGCAAACCCCACTATTGCGTGATACCACGGAAAACTCCCAGACGCTGCAGCACTACTTGCAGATATCCGGAGCAAGGACCAATTAATTTTACAAACGAGTTCATCTTATCTTCGCATTTTGCAATCCCACGCAGAAGTCGCATAATAAACCGACCCAATGGCGTGATGTGGGAGTTGGATGTCGCGTGGTAACCAACCCAATTGCATCATCTAGAAAGCCATATCGTGCGATCAACCAACAGAATCGGTGGAACGCCTTCCCCTCTTCGAAAGCCTACAAGAAGCCACCACCGATCCTCCGCATTCCCACATTGTAGCCACTCTCGAATTTCGGCATCCTTTACAAGATGACATCTGCCGCAACGTTGACAGTAACCACGCCGCCAGGAACAGCGACTATAGCGATTCCTAAGAGTTTTGGCAATTATAAAGAGCAAGCTGGAGGAGCCCAGAGCTACAACAAAGAATTGGAAGAGCATGGCGATGTTGATCGCCCTAAAGCAAAAGTAATATTTGCCCTGCTAGGTAAAGTTCAGAGTGCTGATGGTGTTTGATAGTACACCAACTATCTACCCACATGGGAGGCAAATGGAACGCATACTCCCCTAGAGCCCTTTTTGCACACCGAACACGGGCTTGACGCTGATAAATCCTTTCCGGAGCTACTTGGCTCTTCGGTTAAACGAGAAGATCTCACGCCTAATATTGGTACAGTCCTTTCCGGCATCCAGCTGAGTAGCTTGTCAAAGGCAGGAAAGGACCAACTAGCCCTTTTTGCGGCTCAAAGAAAAGTGCTTGTGTTCAGAGATCAAAACTTCGCATCCTTGCCCATCGAGGAGGCTCTGAAGTACGGAGAATACTTTGGGCGTCTCCATGTCCATCCTACAAGCGGTGCACCCAAAGACCACCCCGAAGTTCATGTTGTACACCGAGGAGCAGACGATCGATCTGGAGAACTCCTACTTGAAACGCGAACATCCACCGTGGCGTGGCATAGCGATGTGACGTACGAGAAGCAGCCACCTGGAACCACGTTCTTGTACAATCTCGACATACCCAGCACAGGAGGGGATACACTATTTGTGAATCAGGCTGAGGCTTACCGAAGACTGAGTCCTGGCTTTCGCGAGAGACTCCATGGACTCAAAGCGGTGCATTCCGGCATTGAGCAAGCAGAGTCGGCGAGATCAAGGAACTCTATTGTGCGCCGAGAGCCGGTTACAAGCATACATCCAATCGTGAGAACTCACCCTGCAACGGGAGAGAAGGCACTTTTTATTAACCCGCAATGTGAGTACCTCGTGTCCGGGTATCCGGGAAGTACACCATGTCCTGATTCTTCACAGTCACTCGCCATATTGTCGGGTACAAGAAAGAGGAGAGTGATGCCTTGCTGAAGTTCCTTTTTGATCATATTGCCTTTGGTGCCGACTTCCAAGCGAGGGTCAAGTGGACCGAGAACACCGTTGTTGTATGGGATGTAAGTCAATCTAAAGACCCTCAATGATCCTTCTCTGATCCTTCAAGAATCGCGTAACTGGCCATTCAGCCACCCTAGACTGGACCACCGGTCAGCGTCGCCATCTTGCTCGTATCACACCGCAAGCGGAAGAGCCATATGAGACACCTTTTGAAGGTTGACTGTGTTATCGTGGTTATCTAAGCATGTAATGGCAAGAGTAGTGAGGACGTAAATCTGACTGCGATGTATATACTGCAATCATAACATGAGCTTGCACGATGGTAACGGGCGTGATATACTCAGTTGGTCTTGCGATCACGCCATATCTTTGGTGGATGGCACGCGATAGAACGCTAACCCAACGCGACTAGCTTGCTCATACATTATATCTCCAGCCTATGTACCTCAACATGCACTTGATCGATGCAGTATACAACATTCCGTTATTCTTTGCGTGTATTACATGGTGCGGTTGGGTCGTGTTTCCTGACGGGTAACGGAAAATGTGTTCACAGGCTGACCGATTTTCTGCTTGTTTGGGATCATGTGTTAAAGGTAACTTCAATGGACTAGCAACAAGTCCAGCAAAGGTAAGTGGCGGAGAATAACGAAAAGACTAGGAGACACTCTGGTGGGACGATTAGTACAATCGAGCTCAAATTAGGCCACCTTGCATCCGGATTGACTTGCTCAACAAATAATGGTGCTCTTTCTCCTGGAAATTATCTCAAGAGCCAGATAAATTCTGTGGGTAAGACATGGGGACTAAAAGACATGGCGGAAAGAGCAAGAATTACACATGATTAGGGGATGCAGTGTGGAATATACAATGCAGGCAAGAGGAATTCTCTCCTATGAGGTCAATTCGTGGCCACCAGTGACCGGTTCAAGAGGAGATTGCTATGGAAACCGTTGCTGACCCTCATGCACTGAATTGACGTCTTATTTCCCAGAATGATGCGTGCGGTGGTCTTTGTGCCGTTATGTCTTTGATGTGGCATGTTTGAGCATCACATTGGGAGTATGAGTCTCTGAGTGCTTTTCTGTCGTTTAAGGCTTGAAAGATATAAGCATTGCCAAATCTAAACGCGGACGGGTAAGTTTCCTGGATGTCCAGGAGCGAGGAGCCGACTTCAATCTAAGCAAACACAGCGGCGCCCAAAGCGTTCTTGTGATCTCAGCTTATAGTCAAATTAGCGTGAAAATGTATAGTCCGAGGTCTGAGCCATGATTGAACAATGCTTTCAGCTCTTGGTGAGGCATATGTGTTAGGAATATGTCACACGAGGTGTATGAGAACCTGCGTGAGGTGGACGGCGCAACGATCTGCCGCTGAGCAAGAAAGATGCCATGCCGCTATAGGCGCTCAGCAATATCTTATTCTGCAGCAGAGGTACCCAGTATCTAGGGCAGAATAGGAATAGGTTGAGGGTGGGCTGCCTCGCAGAATCTTCTGCAAACGAAAGCGAGGCCTCGCCGCCATACCCTGCCTGTTGTCCTTTATACTGCAAAGCACGAGCACAGGCAGGTCAATGATGAACAGGGTCGTGAAGGCTCTGAAACAGAACACATGGCTAGGTCGGGATCAATCTTTTCATGTAAGCTCGAGACGCGCGAGGTTTTGGATTGGTGTTGGATACATCAAGCAAGGGACCGACTCAGCTGACTTCCCTTTTCGGAATTCCGTGCCATCACCAAGGGCGAACACCATTGATCTCGCAACGGATCTGATCGACGGATACGGACCGCAAATTTCGGCATAGATGCTTAGATCTGAGATCCACTCTTGGAGGGGTCGTGGACACCTATTGGAAGGCTGATGCGAATCTTGGGCCAGTTAATAGTCATATGCATAGGAATTAAGGTTTAGGTGGTAGGTAGTAATTGTTAATAGATTTATCGAAAATGAATATTGTGGTCCGCTTTTAGAGGTAGACGAAGAGTAAGGTAAGGTAAGATTGATCAACGGGAAGGACCTATTATCACCCAAGGGATAAGATTATTCCTCAGGGGCGCTTGTGCTGTGCTAGGTAAGCCAAGACCGATTCTAGCTGAGATTTACTTTACGTAGTAGGATGTTAAGGAAAGTAACTGCTCTAGCGTGCACTCAATTTAGTCCGGTATACGCATCGGTGGGTGCCGAGGTTCGTCTGTCCCGCCATGTCTGTTTCAGCATATATACGGCCATCTCACCGCCTTCTTTCCAACTACTCCGAAGTCCCGGACAATTTCCCCATTCATTATTGTATATATATCTATATATATAGTGCAAAGCTGAGGATCATAAGATGGCGCCTGTAACAACAGCTACTCAAAAGCCCACCGCGAAGCCCGATCAGAGGGCTAAGATCACTTTGTATTGGTGAGCCCAGTTCCTATCATCTAGAGACAGTTGCCCACTGAATTGCTTTCCATCTTCGTGGGAAGAAGATGGCCATTCAGTGCTGTTGTTTGCATATTGTTGTTGACAAAGCCATGCAATTTACCATCTTACCACGGCACTCAAGCACTTGTTAACGCGTTCTCGATTACGCCGATGACGGTTGCCCTTCTTTCCGTTCTTGTCCAATCTGAAGCACGTTTGTTGTTCGCCCTACCACCATCACGTTGAAGAGAGATTTGTTCTGACGTCTTGAAGGCTAGAAAAGTCACGTTCCCAGCGGGTCTTATGGCTTCTTGAGGAGCTCAAAGTAGACTATGAGGTCAAGACATACAAACGAAACAATATGCTTGCCCCGGCAGAATTGAAGGAAGTTCATCCGTTGGGCAAAGCCCCGATTGTCACTGTCGAGTCAGAGGCGAACTCGAAGCCGATGGTCCTTGCTGAATCTGGCTTTATATTTGAATACCTTATTGACCACTTCGGCGCCTGGCTTGCTCCGGAGAGATACCGTGACAGTAAAGACGGCGCGGCTAGTGGAGAGACCGAAGAGTGGATGAGATACAGATACTACATGCACTATGCCGAAGGAAGTCTCATGCCTGTATTAGTCATGTTTTTAGTTTTTAACAGTAAGAGTAACCCAGAGATGATACCACGGGATGATACTAATCAGATAATCCAGCAATGAAATCGAAGTCGCCGTTTTTCCTCAAGCCGATCGTAATGATGCTGACCGGCGCCGTCGAGTCTAGTTTTCTTCTGCCTACTCTGAAGGCGCATTTGGATTTCATTGAAAGTCAGCTTGCGACTTCACCTGACAACGGAGAGTATCTGTGTGGAGCTGATATGACTGGCGTTGACATCATGATGAGCTTTCCTCTGGGTGCGGTTAGGGGCAAGTATGGCTTCACGAAGGAGAAATATCCCAAGCTTTGGGCATACGTTGTTAAGCTGGAGGCGATGAACGGGTATAAGAAGGCGGTGCAGAAGATCATCGATATTGATGGGAAATATGACCCGGATTTGTGAAATAGGAGGATTGAATGTCGAGGTAATTGGTTGAATAGTTCTACCAACGCTGTCAGACAGTATTCATGTCGGGGTTTCCGAGCCAATGTCCTGTGTCCGTAGCTGGAAATAGGGTTCTAATTATTGTAGAGGGGTTGCTTATAAGTGAGCGATGTCACAGAGCTGGGAGGAGTAAGCACGGGAGATATTTCTTCTGTTGGTATCTTACCTACCTTATTCAGCTATTCTAGTTCCAGGGGGGAGCGCGGAAACGACGCGCGCCGAGACCTTGCACCTCCCTCCCCGCTCTATTCTACTCCCCAATAGATAGTATCTAGCCATTTTCACCCATTTTCACCCTCACTCACCTCCCAGAGGCTTTGATAGCCAACACCCTACCTTACTCATTGAAACACGCAACAACCTCTTCGACCTCAACCTCAGACACTGAGAGCTTTACTGAGCTCTTCACCATTATGACTAATGCGCCCTGCTCGCACCTTCCCACTCGCCTCCAGAGGGTTCCCAAATCCGTACCAGTATAGAGACACAACACCACGACAGAAGATAACCAGTGCTAGTGGCCTCGCCATGCAAGGCCCCAATATGATAACGCCCCTATTATACTTGCGACATTCAGCTCACGATTATCTTGTTCCAGCAGCTTGGAAACAAGACCCTCCTGCTTATTGATAGGCTCGTAGAAGGGTACTTTCAATCTTACTGCTTACGCTTGCGAAATCCTTGCCTCTCACGCGTCAGCCGAGCTGCCTATCCTCCCGCTGTCCCTGCGGCGCCTCCCCATCATAAGCAAGATAAAAGTGCTGGGAGAATCCTTCGGAAGATCCCACGTCTGGACCTGCAAGAGCCAGCGGGAGCTATCGCGGAGTTGAGGACCCCATACTCCAGCAATGTTCTCAGTGAATGACACCGCTGCACAAGACTTATGGGCTGGCGATGATACACAGGGAGGCTCTTTGCTCTCCAGCGCATCCGGACATTCTCGCTCCGAGTTTGACAATTTCGCAGCAGAAAACGGGGGAGGAAAGCAAGCTCCGGGGTTGTCGTCAACTCCAAATGGTAAGGCGCCGATTAAAACACCTGGACCTGGTGTCTTAGGGGCGGGCGATACGCTGTTGATGCGGAATGGACAGAGCACGCTACCGCTCGAGAAGGCTTTTTCAATACAGATAGGATGGAAGCTCTTCAGGCTATCTGGAGCTTCGATCATGTCGGATGGTAAGCTGGTGTGTGTCACCCTCCAAGAAAGTATAGCTGAACTCCCTAGAGCGCCCTCCTGCTTTTCGACTTACTTTGAGGAGCAATTACGACTTGAAGAGCAAGGCGGCGGGCCCATGAAGACGCTCTTCATCGACAGAGATCCAGACACATTTGCAGACATCTGCAGGCATCTGCAAGGTAGAAGGACTGCACGAGCTCCACAGCTGAGCAAAGGCTGACCATGACTTGATAGGCTATTGGATTCTCCCTCGCGATAACGCACATTACGTCAAGCTCTACGCTGATGCACACTTTTACAGCCTACCGCGCCTGATATCACTCCTGTTCGACTCAGAGATCTATGTCTCAATAGGTGGCCAACAATTCCAAATACCCAGGGATACAATCTCAGGTCCCGGCAACTCTTCCAACTTCTTCTCTCTGGGCTTCGCGGGCTTTCTCGGTACTCGTGATGATGCCTTCCCAGGGCTGGAAAGCAGAGTCCTCATGCGCCCTCCACCAATACAACCACAAAGCGTACCAAATCGGTCACCTCGGGTTTTTGCTGACCTCATCCACCTATTACGCGGCTACCCTCTTACAATCCGCGACGCCGAGCATCGCGGGGCACTCCTCAGCGACTGCAAATATTACGGCTTCAAAGGCTTAATGCACAAAATTTTCATTCATTCCATCAGCTACAACGCGGAGCGTGGCATTTCGGAAATAGTGATGCGGCTTGAAGACCTTCATAAATCAGGCATCTCGTTTGTTGGTGATGCCTCTCCCTCTGACCAATCTCCCCTTGGTGGCTGGGTGAATTATTCTCGCCCTTTCGTTGATGAACAGAGCTACGAATGCGTGGTGGAGATTGGACACGAAGAAATGAAAATTGATTTCCGGATCATGCGCGCAGACTTCTTCGGCGACACCAAAGCCCGTATATCATCTCTTTTTCAAGTTGTGGCTGATAAAATGAACCTACCAAGCAATCTACCCCTCGGCCTTATGATGTCCTCAGGGGGTGCCTCCGCTGCACCTGCTAGCCCAGCGAACACCCCCCTCAGCGAAGATAGAGTCAAGATACGCATTGGTTCTGATGCACACATCATACTTGACGGTGAACCTCACATCATGGACGATACGCGATCCGACCATCAACGCGCCCTCGACCCCTCCTCTCCGTCCTCCAATTCCTCGACACTCCACACTCCTACCCTCACGTCGCCCTGGCCTAATCCTAGCCCTAACAATCTTGCTCCCTCTGCGACGAGACCGCCGCCTACGAAGAAGCGGAAAAGAAGAGGCAGTCTTGATGAGTTTGGGGAGTGGATTATCAAGAAAGGCCAGTGGAGAATGAGAGTCCAGCCAAGGCCGGAGTTGAGCCCAAGAAGTAGAGCAAGTGGAGAATCATGCATGGAGATTGTGCTTGTGGCTGTTAAATTAGACGCAGTCAGTGGGCAAAGGGGGAGGAATATGGCGAGAGGTTTCCTCAATTGAGGAGGCACGTAAGGTTACTGGATGTATATAACGAGAAGTAAGCGAGGCCACCGATAAGGTCGCCTAGAGGCCCTCTGCAATAGAATTCACTTGTACGTACTGACAAGCGTGGTGTTGCAAGAAATTGTGGGAAATACTAAAACACCTTTTTCTATCGACTTTAAGGACCTATCGATCCTATCGAATCCTCTATTGGCCATGGAGCTGATGTTGTGACTAGGTCCAGTGATTCTTGGCCTTCAAGTGGTCGCTGTATGCGTCCTATGGCATAACGCCCGAACATCGATTTTCCGCATCAGATGCGCTCCTTTGGATAAGCGTCCTAGAGGTTCCAGGGCTTTTTCGCCCCAAGATCTCTCACACAAGCTCTATGAAACATTTGTTGGACCTAGGCCGCCTCGCCGAGAACCTTCTCTCATCACAAACCCCACGCATTCTCTCCATTACGCCAGTATTATCTACAAATCGTAGCTATCAAGTTCTATACAAACATTCGCCTATTGCTAGCGAATTTTGGCGCCTTCCCCCTATGTTGCAAAATCAACAATCTTAAAAGGCCGCGGGGTTTCACAAGCAGCTCTCTCCACTCGATCTATTCTGTCAACGTGCATCCTATCATCCACCTCATCGTTCTCGCGAAAGTCTTCCACCTTAGCGGTCTTGTGCGATATGCATCAGCATTGCCTACTTTTGCGGTCGCAACAAACTTCAGTTCCATGTCCTGCATCGCCATGACTTATGCTTCGCCGCAAGAGACACTCCTTTCCCATATTTTCCGTCAGATATGTAATTCCATTTGCAACCGAACAAGAAGCTCATGTCCTTTGTTCTTCACCCTAGATATCTTTACCCTCAAGAAATTCAACTTCCCGGCCGTGCTCTTGTCGGCCCAAGGGATATAATCGGACAGGCATATTCTAACACTTCACAAGTTCGAGTTCCCGTGATTACTTATGCCAGCTCTGACACCCCCGAGATCAGCAATATAAGTGTGTTGGAGGACGATCATGATATCTTCCGGATTTCATCGGTTTTCGAGACAGCGAGGCTGGCATTTTTGTTTCCCTTTGTACAAAAGGCCCTTAGGTAACTAGTACGTGGCCAGGAGCTGGGATATAGTATATTTACCGACCACGAAAAAGCCTCTGTATAAGATTTGCAGGTCCTACTCGCCTTATCGACTAGTTGTTAATATCCTTGGAGCTAGGACTTTGTAGGCCTCGTATTTGGCACGCTTAGCCCTGTGTCTCGAACCAGGGTTAGGGCTTGCCTGAAAGACTTAGTGCAATCTAAGACTTTCATAGCGGGACAACAACTCGATACAATTCAGATCTCTCACGCCCAGCACCCAAGCAATTCATTACGCTATCTACGAAGTACCCGCTGAGTATGTCTCCTCTCGCAGCCTTCAATCCTCCCCTTGGGCCGCTTTTAGCGCATTGCCATCCCGAGCCCGTCACGCTTCACATGAAAGAGAAAGCCTTCTCTTTAACTGGCGATGACTTCACCGTCAAGACTGTGGCGGGTATGGAAGTTTGCAAATGCAAGGGCAAAATAATGTCTCTCAGTGATAAAAAAGGTAATTAACAGGGTTGAAACCACGAAATCCTCCCATTGCGCGGTCTTGCTAGAGAAAATAGCTTGAAGTTAGAAAGGATAGCTGACGGGGAGGACTATAGTCTTCACGGACGTCCAGGGCAATGAGCTCTTCGCCCTAAAGAATAAGCATTTTACCATCCATAGGAGCTTTCATGCTGAAGCACCTAATGGCAAGGATCTTTTTGTGGTCAAAGGCGAATTCTCCTGTCAGTGTCTCAGCTTGAAAATGGTTACCAAGCTGCTGTCACCGATATCTGATGTCCTCCAGTACTCGCCTCAGAGTCCAAAGTCCACTTTAAGAACGCATCCGATGGCCACGAAGTAGAACTTGATGTACGCGGTGATTGGTTTGACCGGTCAGCAAACATCACTTTCGGTGGCCAACCCGTGGCACATATTTCACGCAGCTTCTTCAACGTGAGGGAGATCTTCGCTGACAAGGATACTGTATGTTCTCACATGATACAAGTGGGCAAGTGCTAAGGGACGCAGTATTTCGTGCATGTTGCACCGAATGTAGACCTTACAATGATTGCGGCCCTATGTGTGTGCTTGGATGAGAAAGAGAATGATAAGTAGTCATCGAGGTGATAAGGATGATGAGAAAAGGCAACAGCAGCCTTGATTCCTCCCAACTCGTGCTCTGCCCGGCTTACCAATTGTTCGTGCGCTGAGAATGGCGGTAGCAACAGCTCAAAGTTGAAGGGATGGAATTGGTGCTCTTAATTGATGACATAACCTATCAATAGTTCAAGATACCGTGATGTGGAGCGTGGTGTGCAGAGCTTTCGATCAAAGGTGCTAATGTGCAGGTCAACCGCGAGTGAGTCAATGGCGCCTATGACTCCTTGCCTGAGTTTATTCGTCTCTACACCTGATAATCTAAGATGAGAGGATGGAGCCTAAGCCACGCATATGACAACCGCTAACTAACTATTCAGAACATAATCAAACTAAATTCTTTTGAAGTTCTTAAAGCTTCTAAATTACTTTGCGTACAAGTCTTTCTCTACTCACGCCGTGTTTTTCGAGGGTTAACCTTTGCAGCCAGACTTGTCTAGGAGGCTGGGCTACGCTTTTGAGTTAGCTCTTTTGCAGATGGATCTTCCAACCTTAAGCTTTCATCATCTGCTTGCGCCTCGTGGCTCATTTCCAAGCCAAGAATGCCCTATATCATATGCTTTCAGTGTTCGAGCGGGTAGAGACCTTCAAAGATATAGATTAAACGAGATCAGAGGAGCTTTAAGCAATGGACAGCCCTGGACGGTAGCCTTTTCAAGGACTTGCCAATGAGGAAACGTAGCAATTTCGGGAATACGAGGAGATATTCAAGTCGTGCATAGCCCTTGTCTTGTTGATCCGGAAAATAGGTTAGATTATAGGGCCTTTCCTGATTTATCAGCAAAATTTCGGTCTCTCTTGTAAGACTAGGCCACGGTTGGCCTTGTACTGGCTTCATGCTCAGATAAGTCAAGCTGATCATCTCCGACATGAAACATAGGCTTTCAAGCGAATGCAATACTCTAGCGCGGCGGCACTTACGCGAACAGTGAGGTAGAAACTACTACATGTTTGACAACGGCTTGTAGAGCACTGGTGGCGAGTAGCGGGTCTGGGCAAGCAGACCACATTTGATAGATCCCTCAAAAGCACATTGCGTGCATGCACAGAAGTCGGGCGCGTATGCAGTATAGAATTCAGATACCGGACTTATAAGGACATTTGTTTTGACATCTTCTGTTCTACAGAGCCCTAGCCCGTGCACAAATCTAATGTACATACTCCCACCACCCCCTCTCGCGCCAAACCTTGGCCTTCATCCCCACTCTCCTTCTTTTTCTTCCTCACACCTCTCTATCACTCGTTCATTGATGGTCCTCAGGCCCTAAAGGCTTGTCCCCCTGCTTCTCAACATGCTTCCTCTTTTTCTCCGCTGGCTCGCTTGGATCTCGCTTCACCTGGTCCTCCGTAGGCGTCCCCTCATCTTTGTCGCCGGGAATAGCACTCTCATCCGAGACAGGCTGTGCCACGCTCGCAGTGTCTGGAGAATGCCGCCCCTCCGTCGCTCGGGAAGTTTTGACGGAGGATTGTTCGCTCGATGTGGACTGGGGGTTGCCTAGGTCGCCTTCTGTAAGGCGTGGTAGGGTAGTGATGAGGGTGCGCCGAGCTGTGATGTGTCAGCGCGGGTGTAAGATAGAATGTTAGAATAGAGTAGACGTACAAATGGCTGGGCTCAGAGCGTGGCGTGATGGTGAGAGGATTGCTGAAGAGCATCTGGGGAACCGATGGAGGAAAGTGGAAGCCATAGCAAGTTAATCTGGGAATCCGTCTTGTTTTGATAAACTAGATGATGGATATACTACTGGCCAAAGCACGTAGAGAGCCATGATCACAATGGCCTGGACCAATTGGTGTAGTTGGTGTCTACGTCACAGGAGATGTTGAGATGACGAGAGGCTCTCGGTACACCTTTCCTGCGCAAACATTTACTGACGCTGGTAGGGCTGAAGCCTAGAAGCCCCCCCAGAGATCACCCATGCTGTCCCTGAGTTGGTGAATTCTAGGGACCAGCTCAGCTGTCTAAGCGACGTGCTTTAGGGTGCCTCTGGGGGCTCTTTCGCTTCCTCTGGCTTCAGTACACTCTTCTTTACAGAGAATTCGCACGGCAAGAGAGTGAACCCTTTCAGAGCCTAAACTTTGAGACACCCTTCTCCGATTTATATACATGTGAAGCATTCTTCCCAGTCCTCTATTTTCCTTCCAATGTCCTCGACCCTGCGATGCATCGCTAACCCGCAACGCCATCCAAGACTGCTTTTGCGCCGTCTTTCTTTCACCACTTTAGCTTCTTCGATCTTTACTCGGTCCCTCTTGGTATACTCGCCACTCAAATAGCCCTGAATACCAAGCCTCTACTCGCAAGTCCAAGTCCAATCTATGGGGATTCTGCCCTCAAAGATCATATGTGATTCTACACAGGCTTTGGAGTGACTGATCTGGGGCGTACTGTAATTATTATCTCGCCCTTCACAAGATTTTGTCCTCGAGCGCTCATTGGGACTCTCGCAGGGGCAGATATGTGCGTCCCTAAGGGTCCTAGGGATGGAAATTTTTGAGCTGCTTCGCCATCTCGGCTTCGGCAGGGGCCTAAGAGGTCATCATGCAGCTTTTAGCTAGACTCGCTTGCTCCTCGAAGTGCTGCACCTTTAAGCCACAAGATGCACAGTCAGCATTGGCATGCAGGAGGCTATCTTCGGCCTGCCCTTGGGCACGAATGACGGGTGAGCAATCTTGTTGCCATGATGTTATAAGGATCCACGCTGCCATCGGAGCACTTTCGTTGACGTCCCTCAATTCTCTACTGGTTTTCTCTTCCACTCCACGTTCTGGAAGACAGCAATTGTGCCTTATTAGATTCCTGAATTTTGTTGAGTGAGCACAACGACCAACGGCACCGAAAAGGCAGGGGTATTGCCTCTGAATTGCAAAGCCATTAAAACATGGAATCCATGGTGGCCTCTTATGTAACCACGGCTGCGTCAGCTCCTGTTCCCTCGCCAACTGTAGGAGCAGGCTTCAGCTTGGCGAACTACCCTGATTGCGCTGTATGTTCACCTTTCTCTTATAGATATTTCATGGAGCTGACCCTCACCTCAGCAAGCATGCTCTCGAGATGTCTTCGCTACGACAGAAAGCTGCTCCTCTGTCAGCGTAACATGCATCTGTGAGCTTCCGTTTGCCAGCGTTGTAGCAGCATGCGAAGAGGTTACCTGTGATGCATCCGATATCCAAAGTATTTATGCCAGATACCCCTCTCCTTTGCAAAGAGAAATCCTCCTGACTCTGACGAGAATTTCAGAAATTGAAATACTACGCCAACAAGTCTGCGGCGATCTCCAAGCAATTTCATCCGCCATCGTATCTGCCACTGCTTCAGCGGCTGCTGCTGTTCAGAGTAGAGATCCGACTGTGCCTCAAGACTATCCTCCTTGTGCTGTTAGTACTCCAAAGATTTATGGTAGCCATTTCCATTTCCATAATGATGTTTTAACACAGCGATAGGAAGAGTGCATCAATACAGGAGTACCAGCTTCTGGGTGCGGTAGTCTGTCAAATAGATCGTGTATCTGCCAAACTTCAAATTTTCACGCGAACGACAGGTTATGTGAGGCTGCAGCTTGCAATTTGGCTGACCGGGAAAGTATGATATTCCACTCTTACAGATGCAGGACTTACTCGCTGTAATCTTGATTTATGGCTGACTTGATCGTGAATCCAGTCACAACCTATCTGTTCCAAGAATTATGTGAGCCAGTTGGAGGCTATGGGAATGTATCCCTACCTCCAGTTGCGCCTTATGTGAACACATCGCTACCGACCAATGGTTCCACGAATTCCAGCAGCACGATCTCTCTACCCCCAACTCCCACAACATTTACCGGTCTGGCTCCTAGAGTCTCCAAGCCCGTCGTCATATGGCTATTTTCAATATCGCTGGCTGTTTCAATATCTGTAGCGACCAATTTGTTCATCTAAGGTTTGGCGAACTGATTGCCAACTTTAGTGAGGTTGATCTTTAGCAATTTTGCGAATAGCTTGCTATATCTGTCACTGTTATATAACAGAACATAAGATGCTCTTCAAAGAAGGCGATGTTTCCGAATGTTTCTGAGATTCTTTGCGCGGCTGTTCTTCGATTTCCTTGTAAAGAGACCGGTAATCGCAGATCACGTATTCCGAGGACGAGGGGCAACAATTCAATCTACCTGTTTGTGTCTTTCCAATATTCAAAGGCCGCTCGAAACTTGCGCCAATAAGGTAATTAAGAGGGTTCTAGATAGCAGAAACAATTGCAATATCACGCGACAGCGAGGTGCTGCGTAGTGATGGTGGTGGTTACGCGGTTTTTCTAGCTCGCCTATTTTTGGCACTGTCCGCAGTGAATTCTGACGCATTTTATTGGTGCTCTGGGGTCACACTCCAACCTGAAACTATCGCGCCTATTGCCTAATGCTACTTGGAACCGAGTTTTGTGGTAAGCCGACTTATTCACTTTCCATCAATCACTTCCTCTACCGAGTCGAGAGCGAAGAACAATGACCGTCGGCACCAATTATGACTTTGTAAGAGACTAGGCATCCGTTGGGGGTCAAATCACTAACACAACTCTATTAAAGCATGGAGGTAGTTCAAGAGCTTCGGTCGAACGAGAGACACACGATCGACATGACGCGAACATCTCTGGCTACCATGACACCCTTCAGTTCCTTCCGGAAGCGGGAGGTCAGCACGAACTCCCAAGTGGGAAAGACAGATCTAAACCTTCGGAGCTCGAGGTAGCTTTCTGTGACGCTGCTGCCGCTGGTAATATGCACGTGGTCCAACAATTGCTGGATGACCATGAGAACACAAGGTTGGAGAAGTATGGAACAAAAGCGCTGGTACTAGCCATCCAGGGAGGGCACGAAGAGGTCCTCGAGATCCTTTTGCGCGAGGGAGCGAATCCATCGTGCCCAGACGGCTCACCAGCAGTACGAATTCCGCTTCATCGAGCCATGAAGTATGGCAATGTCAGGATCGCATCTCGGTTGCTCGACTCTGGGGCTAACCTTCAGACCCGAGATAGTCACAACCGTACAGCACTATTCGAGGCGCTCCATAGCTTGAATCCAGAAGGAGTAGCCCTATTGCTTTATCACGGCGTCAATATCTCTGGCACGGATTACTTGGGAGATACTGTCTTGCACAAAGCGGTCAAGAAAGGGTTATTGAGGCACGCTCAACTCCTGATCGATCAAGGTATTGAGGTAAATTCATGCAACAAAGAAGGGATGACAGCTTTACATCTTGCTGCTAGATACGGCCATTATCACCTTTTCCGTCTCCTCCTCCGGGAAGGCGCGAATGTCAACGATACCACTCTCCACACTAGAGAGACTCCATTGATGTTCGCCGTATCCACTGATTCGATAGAACTATGTCAAATGCTGCTTCGGCGGGGGGCAGACGTAAACGCAATATCGAGCGACAATAAGACTCCTCTAATGCTAGCGGCGGATGCTGGCAACGTACACCTCGTAGAGGATCTACTCTCTCATGGAGCGGACCCAAAGCTATCGAAGTACGAGCCAAGGGAGCCTCGTGGACCAGCAGCAGATTTCAGGCATAGCCTAATACAGCGCTTGTTAGATGGAAAAGACACATCATGGAAAGTAATGAACAGGAAATAGGCATGGAACTTCTTAGCTGAAACCTAGTAAGGTAGCTGTTAGTAGATATTGCATACTGGCCATTTATGATACGAACTATTGCTTGGGCTTGTCTTGGGCAGAATTGTGACTCGGTCTCCATAGCTTACTGGTTAGTTTATTCTATGCTGCGCTCACGGTGTCGAATCGTCTTCGTGATGCCACCTTTCTGAGCAGAGTGACGCTACTTTCTAGGGATGCCACGCATACACTTACGGGTCATCTTTTGCGAGGAAAGCGAAGTATCAGTCCCGTCTGGTACCTAACCGTTCTCATAGCTGAATATTATAATGGGATCTACTCTCGGATCATGGCCATCGAGGCGTTTCCAGCAGAAACCCACGGCAGATCATGGAATGACCTACAAGGCCATACCGATCGACTTCGAGATGGCAGCTCTTGACCTATGAGCCTTTCTGACTACGTTGAGATGAGATTCACTACGCAGTCCGTAGTAGTCTCAGCCCGGCCTATACAGAGCTTGATTCGGGCTCCATACGTTCTGCCACTGGCCCATTACTGCAACAATCGATACGGGACGATTCTCTAGATGACTCACATACTAATAAACCATTGCGCAGAAGTCGACGGGAAAAAATAAGATACTTTCAAGGATGGTGAATGGGCGTCACTCTCTGTGCTATAACTTCGGGCCTGGTCTTCCTCACCGACCTCACATTGACCGTCTGGGCATCATCAAGATCTGAACTACAAGAGGGAGTTGTGACTATATAGGAGGGAAGCTGCGATAGGACAAGATCATTATGCTTATGGCTTCACGTTGTGATCAACGTGTTGAGCACTGCTCTGTTGGGAGCCAGTAATTATACCATGCAGTGCCTGACTTCGCCCACTCGGGACGAAATCGATGTGGCACACGCCCGTCATGATTGGCTCGACATTGGTACTCCTAGTTTACGAAATCTCAGAAAGGTCTCATGGGACAGGATCGGACTCTGGTGGTTGTTGGCTCTCTCTAGTATCCCCCTGCACCTGCTGTACAACAGCGCAGTCTTCTCTACATTGGTAAAACAGGATTATGGGGTATATGTAGCTTCTCCTGAATGGATCGCCGGCGTCTTCAACGGATCAATCTCAACCGCATCGATTAACGGTACCGGGTCGTCCTTTCCACAATCTGTTCTGAATTCAACGCAATGGGACCGGCTTGATAACGATCAATGTATGCAAGCATATGGGTAGCTATTTGTCTCATCTCATAGGACATTGATAGCTGTATCATCCGCAGTCGAGCCCAGCAAACCTCCACTCGCTATTATAAACTCTTCGATCTTCGATGAGCTAGATGTTTCATACCCCTCCAATGGTGAAGCATGGTCCTCCATTGGTTTTCAATCTCTAAGATTCCATATAGCTGGATATGCGATAATTATTTGGACGACACGCCGAAGGACTATCCTGGTGTCTGGTGTGACCCTAATACGATGATCCAGACGAAGCAAGACACGAATTGGACAATATCAGGGGACGTTAACGACGATTACCCTGTCCAATACTGTCTTAGTCAGCCAGTAGTCGAGCGTTATAAATTATACTTCGGTCTGCCCAGCATGCTCACGGTCGTCGCTTGCAATTTTGTGAAATGTCTTTGCATGGTTCTGACTTTATGGTGGCAGAGATCACCCCCTTTAGTAACTCTAGGCGATGCTGTTGAATCCTTCCTGCAAAACACCGACCTATCAACTAAAGACATGTGCTTGGCTTATAGAGCGCATTCCGCTCAACGACCGTGGGAGAAAAGTACAATACCATTCGTTAAAGATAGCTGGAGCTGGAACTCTAGCACCAGCTTTAGTTGCTGGATTACCTGCAATATGCGGTGAGTGGAGTTTCCTAGCTCTGATGCGCGCGAACGTAGTACACACGTCCAATTCTTAAGCCTCGTGCAATTTCTCACAATTTCTACGTTCTAATTACTGCCGCTAATGATACTTTGCACGTTCTCGCGGGTTTCATTGGCATCGACATAAGCATTTGGGCTAATATACAACTACCTAGCTATGCTTCGGGAATTATATTCATACTCTTAATCGGATTTCTGACTGGTGCCCTCGCCAATCTCCAATTTGGTGAGATGTGGCAGGTGGGCTATGGTGCTATTAATCCAGCTACCGTCATACCTTGGAATGTGTCTGGGACAGGCGGAATCCTACTTACTGTTTTGGTCGCCAACTCACCCCAAGCTGTCCTTTACTTTCTGTCTTTGAATTACAACGGCATTATCACTTGCATGCTGGTAGCCAAGGAATGGCATGGGTACGCGGAGGAGCGTAAACCGCTTCGGGTGACAAGACCCACTGGCTTGCAACGGTCAACCTATCGACTACAGATCCCTTACAAATATGGTGTACCTTTGCTGATAGTCTCAGATATCCTTCATTGGCTGGTCTCTCTCTCTCTGTTCCTTGCCCGTGTCAATACTTATGATTCGGACGGAAACATTGTTGATGAAGATTCTTTCGCAACGGTTGGCTACTCTCCAATAGGCATGATCACTGTTGTCCTTCTCGGCAGCCTGCTACTCCTCTTTCTGAACTTGATCGGGTTTAGGAGGTATCAAGGTGGCTTGCCACTTGCTGGAACATGCAGTGCTGCGATCAGTGCGGCTTGCCACAGACCAGAAGATGATTTCCATGCTGCACGCAAGCCTGTGATGTGGGGGGCTGTCGACTGTGATGACGATGTGGGCCATTGCTGCTTCACAAGCCAAGAAATTACAGCTCCTATCGAGTGGAAGCGATATGCTGATCGTATTGTCAATCAGCTAGACCGTACCAAGTTCTGATCGAGCCGCAGAATAGCACCATATTTACGTCGCGCAACAGGTCGGGTTTCCCAAAACCCGAACCGTTGCGCAGCTTAGAAGATACACTCACAGCAGCGAAAAGCGAGCTTATACGTACCACCCAAGGCAGGAGCAACAAATCATTCAGAAGAAATACAGAGAGAGACTGGAGAGGACTTACTAGGCAATTCAACCATAGTTCGACTCAGCTGTAAGAATCATAAGAGAGTTCTTATCCGCTTGATCAGATGATGAGCCACCTTTGGAAGCGGGAAGATCTCGCGTGAGGTGGAAATATATAAGCAACAATTCTCAATATTATGAAAGAAGTCGTAGCATCCACGCAATCAAAGACAATGTACTGACACGAAGAACTCGCGATCGCCAAATATTTGATGAATATATTGAGAAACGCCATAAAGCAGCGAAGGTGCTCAATGATCATGTTGATAAGACGTATAGACAGCATGGCACTGCTGAAACCCCGAATGGCAGAGGAAGCTCTTCTAGCTCCGAGAGATCTGCGAGTACGGGCTCCCACAATGTTCGATCCCCGTCAAGGTGCAAATTTGGACAGACCCAAAACCCTCGTCTTCAAGAGGCGAAGTTGCATCTTGTCGTTATGCTGTGCGATTTCAAGCAAAGAGAATATTGGGCTTCGCATTTCTGTCCGAGAAAAATACCCCCCTACGAAGCTCTCACACCTAAGTGTTGGCGCTACAATGCAGATGAAGAGCTATTCAAGCAACCACGGGAAATTGGTGCAGGCCCAAGAAGTATTTGGACAAGCCAATTACCTCTGAAAGCAGCACAAAGCATCAGATTGGTACGAGTAAGCCAAGTCAGATGAATACTCATATCGACCTTGTGAGTTGATACCTCAGGTCATATAGAGGCCAAGCCTTGCCGGCACCGCACCATCTGACATTGCGGCATCGTATCACTGCCTCGGATAGAGTGATCAGGAGGGGTATGCGCAGGTACGAATTCGGATCAAGAAGCTTACCTAAATCATGTGCCATCTAAATTTATGATCGGTAGTTGCCATTGGGGTCGAGAAATGAAGGCAAGTCCGCAGCTCCCAGGTAGTGTGGCTCACGTGGTAGAGGGCACGAGTAGTATGAGGGACATCGAGCACGAGGAAGCAAGACCCTGTAGCCGCTGGGCACAGTACAGCCTCGGAGGGCGTGCGAGTAGTATGAGCAGCGTCAGGCACGAGGGAGCAAGACCCTGTATCTGCTAGGCGCCAGTGCGACCTCGTACCGAGCATTGCCTCTGTTCAGGTGATGTGACTTCGGTAACTACCGTACATTGTTTTCAAACAGGCCAAAGACCTTCTCTGTACTTCACTGTGACCTCATCCTGTGACTTGGGGCTGAACAGCGGCACCGCCTCGTGGAGGTAATCGGGTGACAACTGGCGGCTCGACTTCAACCTTAGAAGAGTTCACTGCTCATAGGGCTGCGGAGGTTAATAGCAGGTTTACCCTAGCCCTAACTGCCAAGCCTGGGCAGTGAATTGCTCTGTTTCCACGGCTCGTTCCGTAGTAACGTTGAACACTATAACTGTCATCGCTCGTATACCGTAGTCATGACCGTTCTCGTGATTATTTGCGGCTACAGGTTCGCACTCCCCTTCATTCCTGAAACAACCACCAACATTCACTTTGCATACTCAAACCCTGTGGAGCAAGCTTATTCGGGGGTTGCATTCGAGGTTCGGGAAGAGAGGACGAGGCGAGCTGATGATTCTAAATTAGGCAAAGAGTTTTGAAGCCTGGTTACGTGTTCACGGATCGCTCATTCTAGTCGGCTGGAATATATCCCTTAAGATAGGAATATTTAAGATGCTGCTCCTTCCGTTAGAACCCTTTTTTATACCCATTCCCCACTTTGGTTTCGCAGTCACCTTCAAGTATAATCATTACAACAGAATAGACATTCCATTTTCCTCCTCCACCTTCTACCACTCACCTCATGCCAAACTCCAAATTCCTTCCCTTTCTCTCTCTCTCCCTCCTCTTCCTCGTCGGCATTTACGCCCAGGTCCAGAACCCCCCAACCAACGTAACCACCGGTTTCGTCAATTTCCCCAGCGGCCCCAAACAAGTGACTTGGTTCTACACTCAAGGTGACCTGGTCGCATACGATGGCGACGTCATCTTCGGCACTGCAACAGAATTCAACAGGGTTCTCATCAACATCACCTACACCTCCGAGCCAGGACAACCACCAATTATCCCAAAGCGTCGCAGCTATCCTCCATCTCTTGACAGTATTGTTGCACGCTCTGACTCGATCTTTCCCTTGTCTTCTGGCCTTTGGCCCGGAGGCCAGGTTTTCTATCGATACTTCGACTCCGAAACGGAAAATGAGCTCTCCACCTATGTGGACGGTGCTATTAGCGCCTGGACTGATGCAGTCCCGTGTATCAGCTTTGCAAAGGTCGCTAACGACAATGATCCGAATGGTTCCAACGGCATTGTGACCATCAGGGCTAATAATCCGAATGCTGGAATATGCTTGGCGTCGCAGATCGGTTTTGGCACGAACAGTCTCTGGATGGGATTAGATACTGGCGGAGGTTGTGGCGTTCCTGAGGTAACCCATGAGTGGGGTATGTGAAGAGAGACTCTTTCGTTAATGTGCTCTGCAGTCGCGAATGCTGACTATGGCGTTTTCATAGGTCACATACTGGGTTTGATTCACGAACAGAAAAGACCAGACGCACCCCAGGAAGATCCCTTCGTATGCTCAAACTTAATCGATTACCCATTCGGGTTGACGCCCGCCCAAGCCGACGCACAATGCTGCGGCGCACCACAAAAATGTCCTCCCCCTCCTTATAATTACTGTTGCGGCTTTGCGTGCCAATTCACCGTCGAATGCGGCGATTACAATCTCCAAGATATCGGCGTCGACGGAGGAACTTTCGACCTCAACAGTATCATGCTCTATCGCAACGACGCATTCGCCAAACCCGGTACCTCCACTCTAACAAATGGCCCCAACCAGAGTCAAAATCCGCAATCCCTCTCGTCCGAAGACATACTCCGCGTCCGCGAACTCTACGGCTGTTTGCCCCCTCCACAGCCACAGTGTCCTGCCGGTTGCAACCCAACTTCTGGAGCTAATACGTGCAGCTTTCCGACAGCCCAGGACTGCATTTATCCGTCATTATCCACTCCGAACCCGAGGGCTGCTTGTGCATGCCGTGCAGGGTACAAGGCCACCGCGCCGGGAATATTAGATACGGATACGACTAAGCAGTGGAGGTTGCCTGCTGACGAAGGGAATTTCAGGGTCTGGGTTGCTCAGGGAGTGGCATGTGATACTCTGTGCGACGTATCTACGGGGCCTGACTCTTGCCAGGAGGTGATTGAGCTGTTAGCAGATTGTTTGCATGAATGAGCGGAGTGTAGGTTGAGCAGGTTCGTTGAAGGGGAAGTGTTGGATAGCGAGTATGCTGACTACCTATGATATTTGTCAATCGTTCTCTTTTCTAGATCTAGAAGAATATAAATAAGCCAGTAGTTCAGATGAAATAGGCAATATACGATGACAAGATTGATGAACCTAATATTAAGAAATCGGTTTTATAGGATCAAACTCCGAGAACTATCGAGACAATCGGGGTGGTACGAGCCAATATCATAAGCTGGATGCTCGAGTATCGCTGTCCCACATCACTGCCTGTAAAACGGGCAATATAGGCGATACCCTTCATTGCATGCGTCGTATAAACATTGCACGATCTGCCGTACATAGTATTCTAACCGACAATAATGTCCAATGTCCGCGTTCCATCGCCAGAGTCGTGTTGCAGGCTTGCAAGCTCTCATTTATTATAGTTGCCCTAGGTTGAGCCGAGCTTTGCTAAGCATCTTCTTTCTCTGCAGGCCCAAAGTCGGGCGACAGTGGTGTAGAGACAGCAATGTGAGGCAACTATCCGGATATCGTCATTAAATTGGAAGGGTGTGTTGTACTCAATTTACTTTGACCTATTTCAATGGGCGAATATTAAGGTAAGGTAGGTTAACGTTGATAAAGAGGGTTGTCCAGTGTCGCAGTGTCACGGACTACCTAGGGCTAGCCCCCGAGGTTAACCCTAACTCTAAGACTATTCTAGCTCTGGGCGCGGTCCTACAGTATCTACCCCCTTACGATTATATTTCTAGGCTACCATACATAGGAACGCCCCGGTTGACGTTCAGCTCTGCCAGCGAACACATTCCTACGCTATGAAATACAAGGCTGCAACATCCTTGCCCCGCCGGGCAAAGCCCCGTCTCAGCTGCCCCACCGTATCTCCGTCGTTCACAACAAAACTCCAAACCACCCACGCGACAACCCCTCTCTCTTTACCCAAACCCTACCTACTACGCTATGAAAGACAGCGCCTCCGTCCTCCTCCACGATGACACCACCCTTGCTCAAAGACCTCGCTGCCCTCCCCTACCTGCTTCTCCGACGACGCGGCTGCCCAGACCGATGAAAAGATCCACAAACAACGTCAAGCCAACCTTCCACGCATCCTTCCCCCAAAGCGCGCCCAAATTTCCCTAGCCTACAACCCAGCCAAAACTACCAGCTCCCCACTCCTCACCATCCTCTCTCTCGAAGTCCGGCGGAAAATCTACACCTACGCACTAGCAACCCACACAATCCACATCGTCATGACCCCCAGGAAACTTACATACATAGCCTGCACGATTCCCCACCCTCCTGACTTCTCCCGCGCCTGCCATCCCCCGGCTCGGCACTGCCGGGTCCCCCAGTCCATACCCCTCCCTCCCTCCCCCTTAGCGGTCTCAATCCTCCGCACCTGCCATCAAATATACGCCGAAGGCCTTTCCATCCTCTACGCAGGCAACATCTTCGACTTCGACGAACTCGGCGCATTCAATCTCCTCGCTGCCAGCATCCCAGCACAGGGCCTTGCATCCATCACCTCGCTACAACTAATATGGATAGCGGATTATCCAGCCCTCCAATTCGCGTTCACCGAACCAGCTATCAAAGCGCCTTACGACGATGCGACGTATTTGCTTTTCTGGCGCACTGTGGCGACGAGGATGTCTGGGTTGAAGGAGTTGCGGATTGGGATTGAGGAGCGTTGGTGGGTTGGGAATAGCTTAAACTTGGGGGCTCCATGGGTTAGACCGGTGCGGGAGGTGAAGGGCTCGGATGTCTTTGAGGTAGGAATTGTAGAAGAAAAGAATGTTCTAGGAATTTTAGAACAAAGGGATGTTCATGAAATGGCGGAGATAGAAAACTTCGCGCGGGAGTTGAGGAGGCTTGTCTGTAGGGGGAGGGAGGAGGACGATCTTGAGGATGGGGTGGGCGGTATGTGAGTGGACTTTTTGAAGTGGATGTCTTGATAAGGGGGGTGGATGGGAGAGGGGATTTTGGGAGGAATACTCATTGTGAGCACATGGATTGGTTTGGCCGTAAATCTAAGCGCGCGCTCCTTGTAAGGCTTTGCTATTCAGAGATACGCTCCCTCCAAAAATGGTCTTACGCAACCCCTCTGGCTCACTTTGATTTTACAAATAGAGAGAGTCTGGTTCTGAATGACAGGGCCACGAGTCACAGATTACTGATGAGAAGTTTCGGTAGTTAACATAATATCACAAAGTCATGGCTGATTTCTTCCGAATCGAAGTTTCGCCAGCAGGCTGGGCTGGTGTAGAGCAGGATCAACCAGGAGGCTATGTGTTGCGAATGACACGATTCCCGAAAGTCGAACAGTGTCGACGCCTAGCTTGGCAAGCCAGGACTGCACAGCGCATATCATGGAAATTCACGTCGGTTTCTTGGAGCTAGGGAATGTACAACTCATTTAATTGCAATGTTTTCGAAAATCCACGAGCCAGAATGGACTACCGTCACTGGCTCAATAGAGACTTATCGCGCGACGGTTTCCAAGGTATTTGTGGAACATAAGGGAAAAAAGGACAGCTGACTCAACCATTTTCCTAAGCGTGAAAGATATGCCTGCGTTAGCCACACCTGCGGCCGCTGGAGGAAAAAAGATTGGGCACAAGTATCGAGCGTCCCATGGCGTATCCTGCTTGATACTATGTACGGCGTTGAAGCTCCTCCTGACGCTTTCTAAAACATGAAGGTTCGACCTACAACAGATTATACATGGATCGATCTCTTTTGTATGCCTCAAGACACCAGCAACCCTCGTTTCGCAAAGGTACTCACCGAAGAGATTGCTCGACAAGCCGTTATTTCTAAAACTACAACTTCGTGCAGTGCATGGCTGAACTACCGATCACCATGTTGCAGAACATTGCACCATGGTGTGGTTGAGTGCCAAATATATGGAATTGCAATCAACACTTGACGCAGCGGAATGTGGTTGTGCTGTACCACTTCAGTTAACACGGCTTGAACCATTGATTTTTGGTTGCCCCAAGTGGAAAGCGAAGACATACCTTGGCGGTATCGTCTTCATCATGGGTGAAGATGGGAAAGGAGAATATTACCCTTTTATCACTGAGCCGTCGGATTGGGTTCCAGGTTTATGGAGATTACAAGAAGCATATCCTTATTCAAACGTGATTCTCGCAGACAAAGAATGGAACGTCCTCAGTGTTGCTCCCGGCGAACCTATATTCCTGGAGAAAGTTTTAGCACTCGTGCACCTTGTTGCTCTCCAGGAACTTGGAGCGCCCTGGTGCTGGGTCACTTTTTTATGAGGGACATGGAATCGACAATTGCCCAACTGACAGATTGACGGAACTAGGCAAAGACGGGAATCTTAAACATTAAGCTCCTCCTAGACCTAGGCAAATCGAAGCGATGCTAGGCAACAACCATCTATATTTTAGCAGGATTGAGTCTAGAGTTGATTCACTCGTCTAGGCGAATGGTCATTTCTGCTTTGCAGGTCGCTCTGGCCGGGCTGAAGCAATCATGTCTAGCCTAGGGTATCACAAATGGCTTCAAGGAGAAAACTAGAGTAACAGACGACGACCTAGTGCTTGATATGTATCCTTTACATTTTCTTCAAGAAGCAGCTTCAGCCCTTGGTCTCGATTTCTATACTACATCAATTGATTTACCGTCACTTTGGCCGGTATTTAACTCGTTCACAACATGGACCGGAAGTTTAGAACCTTTCGGGCATGCGACAGAAACAAAGTACAGGATCGCTTCAATTACTAGAAGAGGAAGGCCGACATACCCTGAACCGAAGGCGTTGCATCCCTCGACTCCGACGTAGAAGATACTGGAGAACCGGAAGTTGAAGATAACAGAAGCGGTCGTTCTTGTTTCCACTAGGCCTGGCTACGAGAACATCAGGCAATTCCATATCTTGCTTTTTGGGGCTCATATCTTCTGAATGGAATATATATGTACATTGAAAGTGGATTGAGGAGCAGCCGACATTTACAGACTTCGTAATTTCTAATCTACAGTACAAAGTAGTGTGACTACGCACCCCTGCTACAGCATGGACAATTCCCGGAGGTTTTTGTGTTGACATGATCGGCAGCCCCGCATGCAGCTCACACCCCGGGCGACGCGATAACAAACTAGTCTGATCAGTCACGTGGCGGGATGTTCCGGGCCGGTCCCTATACAATTTACGGCATGGCGTGGGCTGAGCAAGCGCTGTCTAAAGGTGTCCGAATTTGGACACCTAGCTAGTTATAAGTCCTCCCAGCTAAAGCCACTTATGGCTTTGTAAGCGAAAGTTGGAAGGTTTCTCCACGAATAAGAAGATGAGCCTCTGCTAATTACGATGTGTAATTCAATGCAAATCGGCCTTTTTGATAATAAAGAGGAGGTTGTGACTGCTTCTGGCATCCCTTAACGAGGGCTGAGCCAATCATGGAAATTTACCCCGTGCAAAACACGCCCCGAATAGTGATGTCTTCAAGTCACTGGATTTATTCCATTCATCCGTATCTTCCAATGTCATCGACTGAGACGCCTAGAACCTTGGAGGGTTTGCGAACGTGGATGCTACCAAGATTTTCGCCCGAACCCCCAGCATGGTTCACTTATTAATAACCCTCTTTGTCCTCAGCACTCCCGTCATGTTTCAGTACTCTTTCTTATCAGACACAAATGGTGCTTTTGATATATTGAAAGGCTTTTAAATATGTTCAAGCTATTGTCATCCATACTCATCCTTTGGACCCACGCTCAAATAGCTGTGGCCCAGTCTCCAGCCCTTAGCCTGCCATGGAAAATGTACACGTCCACCTCCATCACTTCCACCGTATCTGGCGATCCAGGGGTTTCTCACTATCTTGTCACGAGAGCAGATGAACGTCCGCTGATTATATAGATTTACAAATTCGCAAACGTCCGTTTCGGGAATGCACCCACAGGCACCATGCGGTTCGGGGCACCGGGCGCACCGACTCCAGGAGACACACCGGAGGATCCCGACGGTTTCATCCAATGCCACCAAGTGAGTTTGACCGGCAACTGCGGAACCGGATTCCCGCATTTCGGGCAACCAAACACCGGCGACGGCGAGGTGAAGCAGACTGAAGACTGCCTATTTCTGGACTTATATATGTCAGCTGCCCTTCTCCCGAATGGCGGCCCTCCTCCTTCTGCATCAGCCTCGATGGCGGTATGGTTTTACGGAGGCGCATTCGTCGAAGGATCCAAAGGCGGCAGCGATTCCAACAATCCATTATACACTGGCGTTGGTGCGATAAATGCCGCGGATGCTCTCGGTCAACCCCTGGTATTCGTTGCGGGAAATTCTCGTCTCGGCGCCTTCGGCTGGGTGGCTGGCCAGTACATGGAAACAGTTGGAACACCAAATGTAGGCCTTCTTGATCAGCGGCTTCTCCTACAATGGGTCCAGAAGTACATCTATCTGGTTGGGGGCTTAAATTCGACCCTCGGTGCTTGGGGAGAGTCTGCCGGTGCAAGCTCCCTCCTTCACCATCTGGTTAGGACGGCCAAACCGACCCGATCTTTAGGAGGGCGTTCATACAAAGGCCCGCTTACGAGATTCTTTGGGACACTGAAGGCACGCTGAACAAGACATATCAAGATTTTGTCACGTTGCCGGTACCTAAATGTACCTCCTTCGATATTATTTGTTTGAGGGATCCTGCACTTGCTCTTGATGACCCAGTTTTGGTCAATGCGAATCAAGAATTACTCTCAAAATATTACACAACCCACATCTTCCCTGTCGGGCCATCGGTCGATGGAACACTGATCAAATCTTTGTCTGCAAATAGACTTGCGAGCCGTGAGTGAATCCTTTTCTCCAAGCCATCCCCAGGAGCTATCTAACTCCTGCGTAGAGCTGTTCTGGCATGACCTGCAATCTCTCATTATGACAAGCGTTAAGGACGAGTCTGGCCTATCTGTTCCAAGTTTACTCTCAGCAGACAGTGACTTTACCACTTACGTGAGCAATTTCTTGCCGCAAGCAACATTGTCGAGCGCTCGTTCTGCGATTGCAAGCAAGTATCCATCTTCAGCATACACCGGCCCCAGAGCTCGCGTGAGCGCAGTGATCCGCGATTCGTCGTTTACTTGCAACGTTCAGCAGCTTTTCCAGGCTTACAGTGGTATTGTTGATACTTGCGTTCTAAATTACGATTTCTAATTAAAATTGCCATTCACAAAACTTGGCCTAACGGCCACCCACGGAACCGATTTGTAACCTACATTTTGGAACGCGGAGATAGATTCTGCTAAGTTTCTGCAATCACTGATCTTGAAAATTTGCCACTTCGATATAGACGGAGCTGCTGGTGCCTTTGCCGGGTATCATGAACGATTTTCTCCAAAATATCAAGCGTATCTGGTCTCAAATGCAATGTTCGGAACTTCTAAAGGGGCAAGCAGTCTTATTTCGCCTGGTCCACCTCTACAGCGGACGGAACCTCGATTGGCAATGTAATGCTGGCGCGGGCAACGCCGACTGCCACGCAGTTCACGCCAACCGTAGAAGTGATCAACACATCTAGGCTGTGTGATATCTGGACCAGCCTGGCGGCCCAGATTGCTCCGACGAGCACCGCCATGCAAACGCCGGCTCCCAGAATTACTGACGGAAGACTGAATAGAGAGGAGGTCTTAGGAGAGCTGAAGTAATTTGTTTTACCTCTTCAGGGCTCGCGTGACTGGTAATAAAGGCTGGACACTTAGTCACTTGAACAAGGCTTTTAATCAGTGCATTAGGATTAGTACGGAGAATGACAACATTGGTCTTATCAGTACTACATTTTATGCCGAACGTTAGAGCTCTCGACGGCTTCAACATCTTACATCTGAGTATGTTTACAAGATGTAAATGGTATGTACTCGTCCTCCATAGAGCACCGAACACTTCAAATCCTTAAACAGACACCGGTAGATTTGTTATTACCTTCTATACATAGATCTACTGAAAGTATAAGGGAAAAAGTCCTTGAGCAAGGAGGAGAACGCATTCTTTGAAGCACATTGTAACTTGTAATGAGCGATATGAAAGAAGAGGGCTCTAACCGTCGAGATGAAACAACGTCATTACAGCTTCGTCACGGTCACTCGGTCTGTCAATGACCCTATAAGCGGGAGCTATGGTACCCGGGCCCCAGTACCATAGCTCCGGTGGCAAAAAATCGTCCCAGTACCATTAAATCTTTAAGTGATGGTACTCAGTCAATTCTTAAAAAGTTTTTAAAAATTTTATAATATAATATTATAGGACTAGATAAGGGTTATAGATTTATATATTTATTTTTTAATTTAGTTAGCGTAATAAAAATCTATAAAAGTTTAAACTTAGGAACTTTATCAGCTTATTTTTTTTTATCTAAATCTAATAGTACTTAGATAATTCTTAAAAAGAATTTTTAAAATTCATATTAGAAACTTATAGATCTATATATAATATATATACCCTAAAATTATTTCTAGATTTAGTTAGTCTAAAGTTAAAAAAAAAATAAGTTTAACTTTTTTAATTAAGGTTAATAGTACTTAGTTAAATCTTATAAATAACTTAAAATATTTATAGACCTATATTAGGGTTAGGGTTAGGGTTAGGGTTAGGGTTAGGGTTAGGGTTAGGGTTAGGGTTAGGGTTAGGGTTAGGGTTAGGGTTAGGGTTAGGGTTAGGGTTAGGGTTAGGGTTAGGGTAGTAGTACTCTGCGTTGATACCACTGCTTCTACTGCTT